>BSBN01000693.1:11656520-12321086 GCA_027924645.1 Cunninghamia lanceolata
GGCTGAGATTTCACTACCCACTCCTATGGTACCCCATTCTAGAATGAACCACCAAGGTCCTTGTCGATGCCAATGCAGAAGTACTGAAGTGGGCAGAAATCAAGGAAGAATGGGGTTATTCTACAAAGACAAAACAACCTCATGATGAACGATATGATTTCAAGGCAGACTGCTTCTCAAACATGATGGACCACATATGATTGCACGAGAACCATGCAAAACCTTCAGCTGGGGGGTGATGATGAGCCCAAGAATGTACATGATTGTGTAACTTTTTTCTATCTCTGGACGTACTTTTGTAACCTTAATATTCACTTGATTAATACCTTTTCATCAATGAAAAGACGAACTAACCAATGAAGTCTAAATGTCATATTATGGTGGCAATACTATGGGGAATAACACCTTAAGTGGCAAACTCAGTATGAAACTGTGCCCAACTCATAAACAAGTGAAAAACAGCTATCAAGGCGCATTATAGGTGTGACATAGCCAGCAAGAATTTCCGCCACATTGAGCTCAGTTGACCAGCACTAAAATATGACGCCTGGTTAAGGATTAAAGCAAAGATCAATCTTACGCCTGCAATGGAGAATAAAAGATCAAACATTTATACACAAAAGTAGCTCATTCATAAAGCAATTCAGTGCCGATGTTTACAAGGCTGTTCACTCATGATGTTGCAGGTCTTCTGGGGAGTTTATCAGCGCCAATACGAAGGATTTTCAAGAATAATTGCAGTACTTCAAAGATGTCATCAAGTTTTCCAAGGTCACCAAGGTGGGTTCAACAACACTACATCCTTCTAAAAGAGATTGCCCATAGATAGTTTTCAAAGCTGACATCAAGTGTTAAGGAGGGGTATGCTTTGGATGATGAAGGAACTAAAGGCGGAAAAAGAAACCAACAAAGAAACCAAAGAACTATGGTGTGTACTGAGTGCAAAAGTGAAGGTCATGCCAAAGCTAATTGCCCTAGAAAAATGTTTTGTGATATTTGCTGGGTTATGGGTCATTCAATAAAAGAGTGTGCATACAATCTTAAGAATAGGAGCACACAAGTGCTCTTCATACAAGGAAAGCAGTCCACTCCAACAAGCACCGCCACCAAAGCCACAGAATAACATGAACACATCTCCAAGCAGCTATCGAAATCAGAGAGGGGGAGGTTAAAGTCAAATACAGTATGACCCCAAAGGACGCCCTATCATATAGTGTCGGCAATGTAATGAATGGGACATTTTGCAAGAGACTCCAGAACAACCAGAACAAAATTGGATTACTATGCAAATAGTCTGAACCTAGTGACCATGAAGACACCGAATGTCCGAAGCAAAAGGCCAACATCAATATGATTGATGTAGAGAGGCATAACGAAGTATTGGCCGTTACTGGAGCCCAAACAAAGAAGGTTGTGTACCTGGACCCATGTACAAAAAAAAGAAAGACTTTGTGAAGCAAGAGCCAAGGTGGAGCATGCTATAGATAATGAACGCCACCACTCAGATGCAAATGCAAGTATGTAACAAATCAATTGTAATTTGATAAAATTATTGCAATGCAAGTACTTCAAGCTACCATACCAATTAAAGTAGTGGATTTATTACAAAGTATTCCTGAACTCCAAAATGCTATGACTAATACTATATCTAGGAAGAATGAGATGGTGCGTGTTACGGCCCGTTTAAAATATGGAGAGAATGAAGACCCAATAACCGAACCTCCACTATCAGTAGACCAAGTGATCAATCCTAAGTTACTAACAGTTAACATGGCAAAGAAACCAGTAGTAATGCACATGGAGATCCTTGGAAGGAATCTCACTAATACAATTGTTGATGGTGGGTTTGGTGTGAACATACTTCCGGAAGACACTTGGAGAAGTCTAGGCAAGCCAACCATTTGGCCCCAACTTTTCAACTGTTGGGTGAAGACCAGCAAGGAATCAAGGTGTAACGTCGAAAATTGCATACCCTTGCAATTTCACGCTATGTTTTGCCCTCATTTTGGTATCCACTCCCCTAGTATGTTCCTAGAATCATTTTAGCCCTACCTTAGTGTTTTCTAACCCACACATGTTGCGTTAGTGTTATGTTCTAGCCTTTGTGCTTGTTTTTGTCAAATTTCGTTTTAGTGCTTTGATTCTTTCACTGTCCTAAGGTGTTTTGTGAAATAAGGAGCTGATGTCACTTGGACACTAGCGCTTAGTGCGGACGTCCAACACGCTAGTGTCCCAAGCCTATGTGGCGTCAAGTGACCATTTCTTGGGCATTATTTACCACCTCCTATGACATGAAAGATTCTGCATAACGCCTCTGCTCTTCCGAACGGCCTTCTTTGACTTGCCTTTTCTATTTTTACCTTTTGAGTCCATTTTGAAACAATCTTTTGGAAAATCTTGAAATCTCTTGGCTCTCTCTTGCAACTATTGGAAAAATTTGTGAAAGCTCTATGATTACAAACAACACTCCATCAACACTCTCAAGGATTTTCGTGGCTCTCTTATTGCATCCAGAAATCTTGTTTTGTGTACTCAATCTCATGTGATATTTCTTGTGGATTTGTGATGTCTTCGTGGGTTTCTTGGAACCACTGCTTGTTGGACTCCTCATCTCCAGCTAGGTAGTTTGCATCTTCTATTTTGAAAGGTGATTGAGTTCCATCTTGCCCTCATTTTCTCCTTATTTGTTTAGGGTAATCCATTTGTGTGTTCATTGCATTTGTATGGGTTACATCCATTTCCTTTCTTCCTTCCAATAGCTCACTAGTTTGCTCTTACTTCTTGAGTAGATTAGTTACTTTTTATTCAATCTACCTATTTGTCACCCTTGTTATTCATTCTAGACACACTTAGAATATGATAGCACACATATTTTATTTCAATCTTTTCAACATTGGCTGCTATGGAGGTAGAAATACCAAAACAGGGGTTTGACCTGAAGGTAAACCCCCAAACAGCTCCAACCTTCCTTGTCTTTCTTGCAGATTCAAAATTCAAAGGAGAAGATCACATCCACAAGTTGGTTTTGTGAACCTTCTTCCTTTATCTTTCTATTTATGTTGTTCATTTCATTCCTTTTGAGTATTAATGATAAAACCTTCTCAATTTTACCTTATTCTCGTCACCTGGAAGCTACTAGTATTTTTTTTCGTTTCATGTTGTGCAGGTTGAATGAGACAAAGTGAAGCAGAGTTAAGAGTTTTCAATTTTCTATACTTTTTAGACTACAGCACGATGCGCAAAAGTCTGTGCTACACACTAGCATCCCTAGCAGTGAGCTCTTCCCTTTAACAACAGGTTCCTCTCAATTTTCTCCTTTATGTTCTGTACTTAATATATTAAATTTTGTTTCCAATTTTTTGCATTCATCATTTTACCGGTCTTTTCTTATTTTCATAATCAATTAGCATAGTTCCTTTCTTCATTCATAATACTTTAAGGGCTGTTGACATTATTTTGTTGAACAACAATAGACAGTAGAAAACTAAAACAATCCTGAGTGTAGTTGTGAAAAGTTCTTTCGAATAATACCTCTTAGTTGAAGTGTAACGTTTCCTCCTCTAAATAAGGTGCTCGAAATTTTAATGGCCCCAAAGGTACTTATTGGAACTCAAACAACATTATTTTATTTTGTGGTCATCTCATTGCGAAAGAAATCATACAATGCACTGTTGGGTGAGGGTTGGTTGGTAGCAACCAAAGCTGACCACAACTGGAAAAAGAACACACTCCATTGAAAACAAGGATTAGAAGTACATAATCAACTTGAAGAACCAAGTAGTGAAGAAGCAGATTCGTTAGATTCAAACTTCGAAGAGTGGACAGAGAAGCGTGATTAGGGTCCAATGCAGCCGAACACTGAAGGAATTTTGGAATTGCAATTGTGTTCGAAAGATGAAACAAATTCTCTCCATGGCCTATTTCACTGGCAAATGGAGGACTATGAAGTATTTCCGTCAAACTATAATTTTATTGAAGTTATGGAGATCAATGAAGAGGTACAAGGATTGTGAGATGACAAGCAACCAATGAAAGATGACTTTAAAAAGCTAGACAAATTATGTGTGTTGGATGCAGTACAAGGTGCACAAAATTCGGTAGTTCTAGTTCCAGTAGAGGTGTCCAACTTTACTAAAGATTTCAAAATTAATGTACACCTCAAAATAATAATATTAAAAAATTATTTGATTTGGAGCCTACCGATACTTGTCCTAATGAATGTTACAAGGGACTATACCTGTGTTGTATATTTGGGGACTAAATTGAAGTCAAATCAACCTTCACAAAAAAATAACAGAAAAAGAAAAAGTACCATACAGCTGTTCAAATAGAAAAATAATAAATATTAAGATAATATCTAGATTAATGGTCACTCTCCTTAGTTTTTTCCTATTAGATAGCTTCGTTTTAGTTTTTCCTATTAGATAGCTTTTAGTTAATCCTTATCTCTTCTGCTTTCTTAGCTTTTCTGCTTTTGTCTATTCTTAGACTCTGTAATCTCTTTATATAGAGCTCCGCTCTTCATTGTAACTAATCTCATTCAATATAATATATTCATATTATTCCAAAATGTAACATGGTGATGCAGAGCTCATTACTCAAAGACCACAAAGGATCAGAAACAACAACACTGGAGGAAAGAGGATACAGGGATGGCAGGGCAAATAACTCATCTAGGCCTCAGTGGACCAAACAGCAACACTCGACACCAAACAGGACAAGACAGTCCTTTCACACTCCATGGTTTCAACACAATATCACTATTTATAGGTTCATATACATGGGAACCTTTCCAAAATTTCTAGGGACCCTAGACCTTTTAGGTTTGACTGTCCCAAGCTTACAAAACCATCAAAATGCTCAAGGGATACCTCCTTGTACCACCTCCTTCACAAACTGACCTATCTCCTTGTAGCCCTGTCAAAAGGTTTTTGAAGCATAACTTTCACAAGACATGACAAACCCACTAAAAAATGACCTTTTTGAGTACCCATTATGGATTTATACAACATACTGAACATGCAAGGTAGGTTGTTTTGTAACATACACCTCAATTTTAGACTGTCCCTGCTGTCCAAGAGGCCTAATTAGCCCACTTTTACAAAGGAAGTACACTAAATCTCAAGCCCACAACCAAAATTCGACTTTGGTGAGTTTGGACACATCCCAAATAGACCACTTTCAGGGGTTTTAGGGTTTGCAAGTATGGGTTTCTCATCAAACCACTCACTACCTATGTCATTCAACTAACACATGAAGAAATAAGGCCTTCTTGGCTTCAAACATCAACTTTTTCCACTCCCCTACTCCTGTGGACAAAACCCAACTAAAAACATGCCAAACCAAGCTTATGGCATCCATTTCATGTTCATGGTGTTTGGGGATTAACATGCCAAACCAACGATTTCACAAAAACCTTTATAAACCCTCTAAAACCCTACTAAATGAGCAGTTTTGGAAAAAAAACTATAAAATCCTTCAATTACAACGAAATTACTTCCAACTTGTTTTAAATGCAAGGTATCTCATCCTATTTTCATGCTTCAGTCGTTTGGATTCTTGACCATCAGGTACAGGGCCGTACCAATCAAGGGAACAGCAGCAAAACAGTGAAAAAAACTGTAAAACAGAACAGCAGCAAGAAAACGTTTGGTAAACCCCTCAAATGACAATGGAAATCCTCCAAACTTGGTCCAAATGAGAGGTAAAAACATCCATCACACCATTCTATACATGAGACATCAAAAACAGCACTGTATGGTCAAGGAAAATGCATAGGAACAGCAGAAATTCAGAAAACTGTGTGTTGGGACAGCAAACAGTCATTTTTTTCTCCTTTTCTTTCATTCAAACTTTATCTCTATTACCATGTTCGACCACCACTCTCTACAATGCCTTTTCAATTGTTTATAGTCTTCTCTCCAAGATTCCCATCGTGGGAAAGGCTTTATTTAGCCACTGACAGTTTTTTTCTCGAAAAAACTGTTTTTTCTATAAATAGACTGTCATACTTTTTATGACTGCAAACTACTAACTCATTCTTAATCTCCACTACATGAAATGACTAAAATCATCCTCCTATGCCTTTTTAAGGCTCTATTACATTTATTTTCAAAACTCATTTTGCCTTTTTAACACTAACATTTACAAATTTGACTAAATTATTGTTCTAGGTGCACTGCACCACATGGTATCAGAGCTCCGGGTTCGAGCTCTTCCGTATGTTGTACGGGTGCCGTTTTCTGGGGTCATTTGTTATTCTTTCTGAAGATTTTGTTTTTGGGTCGATGTCTATGCTTCGACGTTTTGTTGGCTCTTCTGCGATTTGAAAACCTTAGTCGTGGTTCTGTTTTGGCCGCGTATCAGAATCTCTGTTCTCTGTTCATCTGATTCAAAGCTTCTGTAGGCGGCACAGAGGGATGTTTGAAAATGTGTGCTCCTGGTCGCAATCTGTAGAATCTCTGTTCTCTGTTCATCTGATTCAAAGCTTCTGTAGGCGGCACAGAGGGATGTTTGAAATGTGTGCTCCTGTCTAGTGGTTGCGTTTTGTGCTTCTTAGGCATCTTCATTTTTCTGAATCGTGTTTCTGGGCCCTTGGACGTGTTTTGTGTGGGTATTCTTTTTTGGCCTCGATTTCCATTTCTTATCCTGAAATCGCGATTTTCCATTTTCACGGGTTCTTTTTTTTTCAACTCTTTGGCAGCAATTTTGATTTCAACTTGATCGTGTTTCTCTATTTGGTCGTGGTTTTTTTGCGCCTTTTAAAACTCGCGTTCCTATTTGGTTGTGGGAGTCTTCATTTCTGGTCCCGTTTAGGGTTGCGGAGCTTCCAACCGTGCTGCGTGATCGTCGTTTCTTCTCTTGGTTGATTCTGGCAGATTTGGCATTTGATATCTTCGGCAGTTTCTTCTCTTGGTTGATCATTGACTCTGTCTCTGTTTCCAGTCGAGTTTTGCAAACGGATTTGTTTTTGCAGTTTAGGGTTTCACACGACTTCAGTTGTGTTGGTCGACTTCATGCCTTACACTCTATGGTCGCAATTTCTTTTGACTGGGTTTTCTTCTTTCTGGCGGTTTCTTGGCGTCTTCTATTAAATCACTATCCTTTGTTTATGTGGAGATTTCTTTTTGATCGGGCTTTTTCTTATCTCTAAGGCTTAATTCCTAGTCTAGAGGGGCGCGATAATCCTTTTGGTAGAAATGAAGTTCATCCGGAGGTCACTATTGGCTCGTGGTTCGAGACTACCTTTTGGAAACCTCATGTTTTGCCTTTGGTTCGTTGCATGCAGCGCTTAACACAAGCAGTATTTGTACTTTCTGTTTTATCTCGAAATCAGTGTTCGAATTTTTCTGAGCTCGTGATTTTTCCGTACTCTCGAGATCTGGGTTTTGAAATCTGTGTTCGGATTTATCTCGAGATCTGTGCCTTGATATCTATGTTTTAGACTTATTCTGTGTTTTCGGAATCTGTGCTTCGTAACTCGTGCAAGGGTTCTGATCTCTGCCTCTGCCGTCTATCTACTTCGACATTCGTGCCAACAACTTATAATCCGTTTTTTCGTGCCTCAAAAAACGTGGAGTATGGCATCTTTTTGGAAAGCAGTCAAAAGTTCAATAGCAGCAAATTTTTTAAATCATCAGTGTTTCTCTGCAGGATCTCGTCAAAGTTGGGTTCCTGTTCCGTAGCCCTGTGAATGGGGTTCTGGTTTTTGTTTTCGGCGGCTTCCTTGTTTGGCAAATGTTTTTGCCTAGTCGTTGTTTCTAGAAATTTTTCTGCTTTTTCGCCGTGGTTCGCAGCTTTGAGGGCTTCTTTGATCTGCGCTTAAAGCGCTTAGCCCCTTCTAGTCACCAACTAGATCAACAGTCAGCATTTGTGTTTGGCAGGCAACCATTCTGCCTCTTTGGATCTCTTGGGATTTGTGTTTCAACACCCGTACTCGGGTTCTGTTCTCTGTTTATGCCTCCATCTGTCTCGGATGGCAGTCTATTTTAGGGGGCATCTTGGTTTAGTTAGTGGATTGACTATTAAGGGGGGGTATGAAGATAATATCTAGATTAATGGTCACTCTCCTTAGTTTTTTCCTATTAGATAGCTTCTTTTTAGTTTTTCCTATTAGATAGTTTTTAGTTAATCCTTATCTCTTCTGCTTTCTTAGCTTTTCTGCTTTTGTCTATTCTTAGACTTTGTAATCTCTTTATATAGAGCTCTGCTCTTCATTGTAACTAATCTCATTCAATATAATATATTCATATTATTCCAAAATGTAACAATAAAGGGGTACAATGGGTTGAACATAATAATATTGAAGTCAAAGAAAAAATAATAGGTAGAAAATATAAAAGTACAAGTCTTTTAGAAAGGGTAGAAAAGACAAAGATTAAAGAGTTAAATAATAAAAGTCCTCCCTTTACCATTGTATAACAATCATAAGATAAGCAAATTGAAATTATTATTGGAGTTCCTCAATTTCCCATCAGACAGCCATATAGGAAAGAAAAAATAAAAAGGATAAAAGAAATTAAAAATTTTGATGTCCCAATTTCCATTGTACGGTAGGCTGAAAAAGGCTCCACCATATTAGATTTTATAATAATCAAGTTATTTCCTCTTTGACCATACGAGTTCCTCTTACTCTATGCACAGCAGACTTTCATCACTATCCAATGACCACAAATAATTCAAAATTTGATAGTACGACTATTGCCAATAGTTTGTATCATACAAAATCTCTGAGAACTCATCACTGTACGGTCTCTACCTTACAATACAATTTATTTTCTTCTATCATATGACCTCCCTATCCTACTCCTATTGCCATACGACCTCTTTAAGTTTAAATTGTTCTAGCTGTTGTATGATTTCTACTTGTTGCTTTCTTCTCCATTGTACAATCATTGTATGTTGTGTCTTCTGTACAAACTACAATCTGGGCACCTCCTTCCCAATGTACAACCCTTACAAGCAACTTATCCTCTATGGCTTCATCAAAAATTTATCAAGGTACAATTACTCCTTCATTTTCTAGATTACCTATTGCTTCTCATGATGTACGGTCTAGTCCATTCCAATCTTCTACTACAATTGTATGACCATTTAGTCTATAGTCAACCATTGTCCAGACTATTTAGACTGCCTTTATTGTACACTCATTGTGGGCTAATGCTGATGTATGGACTGTTCCTTCCATCTTCCTAATGATGTTGTACGGTCTGCTCAAGGAAATAGTATTGTACAATCTGTCTAGCATAATTTCAATGGTTTAGTTTCTATTGTGTACAGGATGCTCATGCTGTAAATAATTTAATTTTACGTCCATTGTGGACTCCTATTGATCATTTTACAATTGGTTCTTCCTCAGCCTATGATGTTGGTACAAATAAAGTTGGTGAATTGAGCAAAAGTACATTCATGGAATATGGGGATACTAAACAATATTTTCATGATGGGGATAATTTTAAAGTGCCTCCAATATCGTCTGGGTTCAATGATCCACTAGGTGAAGCATTTTCAGACTCCAGTGTGCAGTTAGATTGGGTTCCTTGTTTGTTTGCTCCT
This sequence comes from Cunninghamia lanceolata, assembly GCA_027924645.1. NCBI lineage: Eukaryota > Viridiplantae > Streptophyta > Pinopsida > Cupressales > Cupressaceae > Cunninghamia > Cunninghamia lanceolata. Next base: position 11,666,076 of record BSBN01000693.1, read on the forward strand.
CAGCCACAGTTCATTAAGTTGTATGGCTATTGGCAAATGCATTCTCCGTACACTAGCCTGTGTTCTAGATACGTGGTTCTACTTATGCTCCGCATTACTTCCAGGTTTCCTCCGTCAGTTTTCCTTTCTACTTCCAGTTGAAACAAGCATTGCAAATCTTCATTCATCTTTTGTCGTGGAAAGTTCACTAGTTGTGAAAAGATCAAGGTATGATGAGGTTGTTCTCACTACCAGCAGGAATTGTCAACACAAAGGTTCTCATTTGTGTACAGTGCAGTCACCAATTTAAAAAACCTTACCTAATGTTACTTGATGCTTACTTGTTTTCTTTGTTGTCTAGAAGACAACTTCTCTTTTTGGGGGGCACAAAGGTTCTCATTTGTCTACAGTGCAGTCACCAACTTGGAAAACCTTACCTAATGTTACTTGATGCTTACTTGTTTTCTTTGTCGTCTAGAAGACAACTTCTCTTTTTGGGGGGCACAAAGGTTCTCATTTGTCTACAATGCAGTCACCAATTTGGAAAACCTTACCTAATGTTACTTGATGCTTACTTGTTTTCTTTGTCGTCTAGAAGAGAACTTCTCTTTTTGGGGGGCACAAAGGTTCTCATTTGTCTACAGTGCGGTCACCAATTTGGAAAACCTTACCTAATGTTACTTGATGCTTACTTGTTTTCTTTGTTGTCTAGAAGACGACTTCTCTTTTTGGGGGGGATGATGTAGTCAACATACAATGCCTTTATTATGTTTTGATAATATGGTTGTATCCAACTATGCATTAATTGTTTGTCGGCTTTCGAGTAGTTATAGGAGTCCGTTGGTAGACAATTGTGTTCTGTTTGGCAACCGTCGAGTCCTTTAAATAGCCTTTGCATAGTCAAGGAAAGCAATCTGATCCTTGGCTAATCATCTCTAGTTTACTTTTATAAAAACTTCATGTGTGAATAAAGATATATTGTTCATTATTTAAGTATTAGTTTTATCAGATTGAAGAGTAAACAAATGCCTTATAAAAACATGCCAAAAGAGGTGGCAATAGGGTTATCAAAACACGCCAAGTTGAAGGGTGGCAAGGGGCTTATGAAATGGTGCCTAAAAATTGGCAAGGTGGTTATAAAACTCCACCATAAGCATGAGAAACATAAAAAGAAGTCGAAGTGCACTTTTTGTGTGGCTTTGCCACCAAATAGTTCCACTGTAAGTCCAAAAAGGCGGCAAATGCCTAATGAAACTCTGCCACAATGGGAAAAAAATACACAACTGGAGTCATTTAGGTGCCATTTTGAAGTGGCTTAGCCACCTAAGAGTTTCACTCGGCATTTAGAAAAAGGGCAAACAGATTAGTGATGTGTGCCAAGCATAAAAGTGGTTAGGTTATGGGAAATCAGCACCAAAGTCAGTGTTTTCATCCATACATTCATTCAACTTTAAAGCAAGGATAAAAACAGAGTTTTAAAGTAGAAAACACCTACATATCAAGGATGACTCCCTTTCAAGCTTCACGAGTAAACTCCTATCTGCTGTTCACAGTAGAATCTAAGTTTTTTCTTCATACTTTTGCACGTCTGTATGGGCAGATCTCAACATCCTTTGGGGAGGTTTTCAAGAACAGTGACATCCTTTTCAATTTCTCCTTCCATTCTTATCTCTTTCCTGCTGCTAGAAATCCTACATGGTGTTTTCATCTTTCCCCAGCGCTGTTTTTCATCTCCAACAGGGTACTTGTTTAGATATTTGAATACCAAAGCACTGAGACAGCAAAGAGGAGGTCATCTTTCAGACCTTGAGTTATCATCAAAGTGGAACGCTCAATCAAAGTATTGTCGAGGCTGAAGTTTTCAGTTTCAGAGAATCAAGATTGGCAAGGAGTGTTCGTCAAGTTTATGTTCATGAGTTTTTAATGACTTTCATAGGCTCCAGAAAAAGTTCCTCATGTTTTAAAGGATTTGACAAATTTTCAAGTCACAAGTTGCTTCAAATTTTCAAAGAGTTACTTAAGTGCCAAAAGTTCCATTTTAATTTTTCAAGCACAACCGCATCTAGCAACTATCATCATCAACGGTGGCTATTTTTAGGCGATAGATATGAACCTATTATTAGGCCTTTATTTAATTATTTGATTTAGGATTAGTGTGTTTTAAAGTGTTTTATTTCCTCTTTTCTGCAAATTGGAATAAGATTGCTTTAAAACAGTACTTTTTGGGATATTTAATTAATATTCTTAAATCCCTAAAAGCTACCTGTTGATGATTGTTTTTCAACAAGTCAACAATTAGAGTAAAATACTGAGTATCTGACTCCCTCTTGAGCAAAGCCTCTCGGATGCTGAACTAGGTGATCAAACGAGATAACTCCAAGGTTCCTTCTGATAATTTCGGTAAGAGACAGCTCAGCGATTTAAGTATGATTTTGCTGTTAACAAACAAAGGGACTTACACAATTGTTCAAGTAACTTGTTGTTTCAAGGACTATGGAAGTGAATACTAGAGAGTCTAAGTACTGCAATTGACGCGTATGATTTAGCAATGGATGCTCTTTGGTTCTAATCCTAACTTAATGATAAAAAAAAAGGCAAAAGATGTAGGGTTTAGAAACACTAATCTAATCCTAAATGGAAGGACTTTTACTACTTGGAGTGAAATCGAACCAAATCCTGTTTCGCCAAGATAAAACAACTACACAAGATAGGTGCAATCTTCAAAGGTGTACAAGATGTTTAAATCAATTATGCTCATGAAAGATTCAACAAGCATAAAGATCAAATTGACGTTCAATTGTTCAGACTAACCATGCACTGCAATCCACAAGCCGTAGACTACAAATGGTATGAACTTAAAGACTTCACTACAAAGCAATAAAGCAACCTTTCATTAACTAACTTAAACTTAAAGAAAACTTATAACTTAACTTAATGTTCGTTTGAAAATCGAAACCATGCAACACTCAGAAACATAAATAGAATCACCGAAACAATGAATCCTTTATTATCTCAGAGAGCTCTTACAACAATTTCAGAATTTCCAACCTCTTCAAATGAGAGCAATGAGAGCTCTTTTATAGACCTCAAAGGAAAGAAGGGTCAAGATCGATCGGCCGAATCAGCGGACCAGATCAAGCCACATCACAAGTAGTTATAACAAACTATATTTTATTAAATGAAGGAGGCTCACTTTATTAAATGAAAGAAGCTATGAAGGAGAGAACAAAGGCACGCTTTCCAAGAAGATAAGGAAGCCACATCATGTGCCCTCTATGTAGTAGTACTATGAGATACAATGAATCTAGACACAATTTGAACAATATCTTCCATTGGTACACTTGTCGCCGCCTTAATGGATCCTTCTGCCACTGCTACATCTGACTCATAGACGCCAAGTGTCTTCTCCCAGTCGTTTATCCAGGACTTATTTTCCCCAAGACGATATGCAAGTGTGAATATACTATCCAGTTGACCCTCATCAAATCCATCATACTGAAAGTAGAATGCCTTAACTTGTTGCTTCATGTTTTCAATAGTAACATTTCCATAAGGATTACAAATTGTTGTCAAAGCAGTGTATATATGATTTTTTGTTCTTAGAAGAACACTTCTTATTCTGGACATATCTACTTCAATTTTATCAACCAATTGCCCCTTGTTGTGAAAGGAGAAATACCAAGTGATGAAGTCATGTGGAGTATCTCTATCAATCACCTTATCATGAATTAGATCTTCTAATGGAGCTTCCATTAAACTCTTGAGCTGTGGCATGTATTGCTCTTTGATCGGTTTGAACTCAGCACAATTTCCTAATAGAGCTTGAACTTGATCTTTAAGCTTAATGACTCTATCATACACTTGCACAATTTCCTCAAGGTGAGTATAAGCCTTCTCTTCTGTCTTTTCTATCCATCCTTTCATCATCTGAGATGAAGTTCTCATGTTTTCAACTTGGGATACTGTTTCTTGTGGAAGAATAGACGAAGGAATTGGAGTAGCTTCCTTCTGTTGGATAGGCTGCATGACTTGTTGGATGTAATGCTTCAATGTATTGAAATCTTGTTCAACCTTCATCCTTGCTTCTCTTTCTTGTTTCAACATGCTTCTTATACTGTTCACTGACTCTTGTAGTTCCTCTTCTACCTGTTCCCTTGTGATTGGACCCATGCCAATAGTAGTCATATTGTAATCCTCAGGTGTCATATTGTCTAACTCCTTGTCAATTCTAGGAACAGCTATATGTACCTCTCTATTTCCAGCAGAATCTTGAGTGATTTTGGAAAGGACTGTTGCTTTCTTCTTATGATTACTCTTTTGTACATTTACAAGCAATTCCTCAACTGGAGCAGGCTGATAAGTTTCTACAATTGTACTTTCTTCAATCCTTTGCCTCAACCAAGGTGGGAAAGCAGAAAGATCTCGCTGTCCTTGAGCTTGACTGTGTTGAACACGAGCTACTTCCTCATCAGATTCTGCTTGACCTACTTCATCTTGACCAAGATCATCATTCTCCTCCATTATGACAGTGGGGCTTGATTGAATCTCTTCTGACGGAATCAAGGCAACTTCTTCTATAACTTCTATCTCTTGTATTGGATTTTGAACAACTGAAGCACCTTCTTGTGGATTAGATGAAGTAGATGGATTATTCTTCTTTTGAGGTCTTCGGCTTGATTCTCCTTGATCTTGACTAGGTCTTTTCCTTTTTCTAGCTGGATTATTACTTTGATCATTCCCACTGTGTTGTGGTTGGCTATGTGTACTATGCTGTCCTGGTTCTCCTTCATCCATCTTATTGTAAGTAAGAACTCGGCCTTCATCATTCATCTCTTGCAATAGTTGATCTATACATACTTGTGTCATGGCTAAGACTGGCTTTATCAATTCTTCTTCGGACACATCCTTCTTTGACCAATCAACTGTATAAGGCAAATCCTTTATTTTATCAAATTCATCTATTAACAAAGTATCATCTTCGGTGAACTGGTCTGGAATCCTGAAAACTTTGGAAGCTCTAACTAAATCCCAGGCGAGTCTCGAACTTTGAAGTGTTCGGAGATCATCTTCATCTTGGGCACTGGCCCAGTGGTCTTCCAATTGCTTGACATGTTTGAATTCTCTGTTGTATTTCCAGCAAACTTGGAAAGGATCAAAGTTAAGCCTCTTGGTGCCATGAGTTTGCAAATGATATGCCTGTAGCTCTATTTCAGAATATTCAGCTGCTGATAATGATGGACATTCCAGATTTTGTCCAAGAAGAAGTGGAAACTGGATCCCTCCCTTCTTCTTCAACTTCTGCAACCTGATGAGTTCTAGGAGTTGCCTTGTAACCTCTAACATCACCATCCTGTTGGTTGGATACCTTGGCAATCTGTATGGATATAATGTAAACCCTTGGATTCTTAGGTAAGTGTACCTTTCATGCTGAGTATACCAGTGTCCATATACTGAAATGAACTCTCTCGCCGCATTAGACAACCTTTTATGAAATTCTCCCCTTAGTTTCTTCATTATAAACATAGCAAATGCATCATTGAACCTTGTATAATGATTGATACTCTTGAGGTGCAACTGAGGATAACACTGATGCGATAGGTATCTATTAGGCCCAATGCCGACTTCTCCTTTTTTGGTCAAACCTGAGTAGACTTCATTTCTTGCGAGAAGGTACACTACATAGGAACTCATATGACAAGTCTTGGTCTTAGCAAAATTGATGAACTGCTCATGTATACTTTGACTGATAAGTCCAGCCCAATCAATCATTTTCCCTTTGAGAACTGACTTGATGAAAGAGTACATCCAAGGCTGAAAGGTAGCAGATTGAGGCATTCCTGTCATTCTATTTAGAAACATGATCAAGTATCCAATTTCAGGATGAAAATCTGACTTATGGAACTGTGGAGGATTATTCATATTGAACTTCATAGCTGGATTGGCCATCCATTCTCTCCTTATTTCTTGCAACTTTGTCTTGGAGTCGACATCATATTCCTGCTGACCTTGTTGTATTGAGATACTGATCATCCTCTCCTTAGTTGGAATGTTGAAAGTTTCTTCAACTGCCTCCTTTTGCAAATAAGCTAATATCGTTCCATCTTTGGCTATAATTTGCCTTGTATCTACATCATATTTCTTGACACATTCGATGATCATCTCTGGACACGGCAAAGCTGACGGAAAACAAGCAGCTTCAATGGCTCCACTCCTCATGATGGCTCGAGCAAGACTACCTCCGTTGGGTTCCTCAAGGACTGACTTGATATCTTCTAAGCTGCTGTTGCCCATATTAGTGTCTCCTACATTTGTCCACCTTGAGACGAGCTTTGATTCGGGAATCTTCCCCTTAGCATCCATCCGGATCTTCGCTTGTCGCTCCTTGGAAGTCATTGCCATGATCCTGCAGACTTGACGCGAATAAGTAATTGCAAACACAATCTAGACGTCACTTCAGCTACTTTAGTGGATTAAATTTATGAAGTTTTCCTTTACAATTATGAAATATTGCTATCTAGACTCAAGGAATCTATGAAAATCCACTTATCCTTCTTGAATTTTACCAATACTTAAACAATTTTAATGCATCTAATGAAGGAAAAAGAAGAAAATCAGATCAGAAAATATTCAGATCAGACTTACTTGATAGGCTGCTTTGAATTGGATACCTTGCAATTTGATCCACCACTTGCTTGAATTTGATAAAATCAAATTTGTACTTCTCTAAAAAACTTCTTGTTGCTGCTCCTTGAAGACAAATCTGCTTTTGGAAAACAAATCTGCTCTTTGAAAATGATAAAAATGAAAAGGAGATGAGGTATATGTACATAATTTGCTTTTAAAACTTTACCTCTTACCTAGGCCGACCTCCTTTATTATAGTGCAAAACATTTAATTTAGATTGATCTTTATTTAATAAATGCAATTTTCACGTTTTTCAAGGCAAAAATCATTAAATGTTTATAACTTCCTTTGATTGGCGCATTGGATGGGGTCTTGATGATCTCCTTGTAGATTGCAATTACCTTCTCCCTCAAGCGCATTGGATCAAGAATTGAAATCCTCGTCTTTCACATTTGATAACGTCTTCGAGGTCTTCTTCATCTTCTTTGAATTTGTGTTTGACCTTCTCCTTGTATTTCGCATTGGATGGGCATGGTGAAGTCTTCTTTTCTTTATAACCCTCTAGGCGCATTAGATCAAGGATCGAAATCCTTCTAGCATTTGACATGTGTGGCGCTTTGGATCAAGTTTTTAAATCCTCTTAGCATTTCACATTGGATGCGGGATAAAAATCCTCTCAACACTTCGCACTAGATGAAGTATTGAAGATCCTTTCAACATTTCGCATTAGATGAACTAGTTTTCACTTGCTTAAGGGAGTGGCGCATTAGTTCAAAGATTGAAATCCTTTTGTTCCTAGCGCATTAGATAGGCAATTTGGATTCTTCTCATGTATGGCGCAATGGATAGGTAACTTGAAGTCTTCAAAATCAAACTTTATTCTCCCCTTTTGTGTGGCGCACTAGATGGGTAGTTAGAGATCTTCAAAAATGAAATTTTATTCTCTCTTCATGTATGGCGCACTAGATGCCACTTTTGATTTCTTCTTGTTGAGTACTTTGATAACGGGTCTTGGAAGTGGCGCATCACTTCACTAGGTTGAAATCTTCAAAACTTTGATGTATTAGATGGCCTTTACCTTGAAGTAGATCATGCATGGTGTTGGCGCATTAGATGACCTTGGAGAATCCTCTAGAAACAAATCTCACTCTACCTTATGTTGCGCATTAGATGACCTTGGAGTAGGTGCTTTGGATAACCTTGTTGGAAGCTTGAAAACTTAGAGGTATTCATGAAGTTGGCGCATGAGATATGACTTTAAAATCCTTTAAACTCAAACCTTGAAGGCTTAACCTTGGATCTCACCTTCCTCCTTGTAGGGCGCATTAGATCAAGCATGGAGAATCCTCTAGATTGCGCTTTGGATAAGGATCCTACAAACTTCACCTTGAAACTACTTGGGCGCATTAGATCAACCTTTTGGAATCTCTGGAGTTTCCCCTCATGAGGTCGCATTAGATAAGCTTTTAGAAGTCTTCTAGATTTCGCCTTGGAGACTTGACATTGGATAGGCGCATTAGATCAAGGATTGGAATCCTCTGGTTTCTAGCGCATTAGATAGGCTTTTGAAATCCTCTTCGAACTAGATCCTTTTCAAGTCAAAAACCCTCAAGACTTCTTCTTCTTTCTAGGTGGTGCATCAGTCAAGGGATTGAAATCCTCAAGTTTCTCTTCAAAAATTTTAGATTTTGGGATCCATCCTCTTCCTAGCGCATTGGTTGAGCTTTTCAAATCCTCTGACACTTATCATTTTAATTTGCTCCAAGATTGGTTCTAAGACTTGTCCTTTCATTTTCGCACTAGTTCAAGGTATTGAAATCTTCATTTTCTCCTTCAAAATGATATTTTTGGTTTGGGCGCAGTAGATCATTGATCGAAATCCTCATACTTTTTCGCATTAGATCAAGGTTTTAGATGGGCGCATTGGATCATCAAGTGGAAATCATCATCTTCAAGCACCTTTTCCTTCGTGATTTTGCGCCAAGATTTTGCGCCACTTGGACATCCAGTCGCACTAGATCAATCTTTTGAATCCTCTGGAATTGTCAGGCATTTTTCAGGATCGCGCAGGTAAAGGTATATTGGAAAATATATTTAAGTATAAGAAATTCAACTTATACTTTAAATATTTTTCAATATACCTTTCAGGATGTTTGAGATAGGTCCCGAATCCACCGGATTTAAGATGCAAAATATAGAATTTGGAGGATTCACCAGATTTCAGACTTAGCCATTTTTTCAGGATTTTCAGGATTTCAGGCTCCAGACTTAGTCTTATCAGGGTCTCAAACATTCTTCAGGATTGACCTCGAAATTCATTATCTAGATGGGATTTGATCAAGATTCTTCATTATTGCAAGTTGCTTTGCCTCCTAATCTTGAACGAACGATCATATCGAAGGAAATCACTACCAGATCGGCAGAAGGAGATACTCGGGATATCATTAAAATCTTATCGAAAACTCATTGAAAGCACAGAGCTCAAAAAAGGGGGGTCCCTATTCCTAATGGGGTGATGTGTGATTTGGTCACAACACTACCCTTGAAAGCTTATAAAAAAGTGCTTTGAGCACATAAGTTGTTAATGATAGTTGAAGTTAGACTTATGCTACAGAAGTTGTTATTCAGTTAAAGTTAGTGCTATTCAATGATTGCATGTTTCTAATTTCATCAAGTAAATTGAAAGTAGATTGCATTTAATCAAGCTTTCTATTGACAAAATCAGTCTTTCTAAATTGTGGCTTTGAATTTAGTCTAGTTGTTTGCTTTATGAAATCATCTGATATCTAACTCATTTAACTTTCTTGTTGATGTAGTCATGTTGGTCTCTACTTCAGCCAGTAGTGAGCATGTGTTGGTGTTTCATTCAAATCTGTGCTGTAATTGAATACTAGTCTCTACTTTCGCCAGTATGAAGTTGAGTTTATTCGTTTGTACTTCATAGTCCATCCTCCTTTAAATCTGAAAATCTCGCTGCAAGGCTTGACTGTTAACAGTCTGAAGCATGCATCCAAGGCAAAAAAAAAAAAAACATAGCCAATTAGAAGTTTACATGTAATGCAAAACCCCATTGAAATCCTGTACAATTTGCATACTTGTAAATTATGTTTATAATTTTAGGTTTAGTTAGGTCTCAAGGAACTTCCCATTATAATTTGAAGAACAGTTCTACCATACATACTGTTCCGGTTTGAGTTGTCTCAAAAGAGACAAGTTAAAACGCTAACAAATCTCTATTAAAATCTTGTTACTTTAACTTTGAACTATCTGCTGGTTTTTACCAACCCTTTCAAACTTATTTCTTTAATTCTGTATAACACTCAAATATATTCTTGGAACAAGTACTTAACATGGACAAATAGGTTTCCATTATGAATTATCTAAATTTTCAAAGTCAAACATAGGGTTGTTGCTTCTAAAAATTGTGAATCTGCTTGGGTGGGAAATATGTAGCTCTGCTGCTTCTTATTTTTTTTTAAATATATTGATCTGTTTACATGTTCTTAAAACAAGATTGCACTCCACTTATCACACAAAATTTAGCATCATTAAGATCAAACATACAATGCATTTAACTTTGCATTCATCTTTTGACTAGAATATTTAAAGATGATGCCCTTTGCTGCTACCAATGTTCATCTTGTTAGAATTCTAAGAATAGGAAACAACGTTGCATTTTAAATATATTTTACTTTATGAAGCCATTGGTCATTAATATATAACAATTAAGGTAACTAAAGTTTATTATAATTAAGGTAACTAAGGTTTATTAATGTGCAAGAAAACCCAATAACCAATAATGAATCATATGTACAAATTTTGACTTTAGGTTTTAAGGTCTAGTCGGTGTGCAATGAAATGGAATAACTAGTGATGATACATAAGTACAGGTATGTTTGAGATCTATTTGATGTGCATGGAAATCAATAAATAGTACATATATATAAAGGTAAAGGTAGTTTTTCTAAGTCACCCTCAAGTGAAACACCACTTTGGTGAAATAGACTTCCCTTGTAGAAGTCCACATACAGATTGCTCTTCGATTTAACTTAATATGGTTCATACTAGTTGTATATACTCTACCCCCCACCAGTTTCAAGCTTGTGCCTCCTCTATGGCGTACACAAGCCTTCACCACCAAGCCTGCTCAGGTTGTACAACTTGTCTTTATAAAAGATTGGGATTAATTATTTGAACCTAAGATCTTTGACACACAACTTGAAGGAAATGCAATAATCAATGATGATACATATATGCAAGCTTAGGGTTTAGGACTTAAGGCCTACTATATCTAAAACGATATCCAATAAAAATTGATGATACATATGTACAAGTTTTAGGGGAGACCATCTCTACTTCTGCAATGGATTTGATAAGATGATCTAATAATAAAGCAAAACTAGATTCCTTACAGGGATTTCCCATTGCAAAAGAATGAGGCCTTGACAATATTTTCATAAAGGCAGATTCACAGATGGTGGTGATTGCAATTAAGAATGGAAGAGTAAATAATTGGCAGCTTATGGGAATTTTGTTGTATATTCAACAAATTTTAAATCCTTCGACTCAATAAGGATTGACCATGATTATAAAGTTAAATTAAAATACAATGTTTCAAACAGATGCAAACATCAGCATTGGTCTAAATACAACAGATAAACAAGAGGGAGGAAATGGCAAAATTGGCAAATGTTTGTAAAGAGGCCCATGAGAATATTACATTCAATTAGGTAGAAAAATATTTTCTGAATCCACATGCAAGCTAAGAAAGATCCTGTAGGTGATTGGGCGTGGATCTCTATAGGAGGCACTAAATCTTTTGTTTGACAAAATGCTTAAGTATCTCTATAATTTCTTTCTAGACTTTCTTGTGGCTCTAGCTAGATAAACGTTTTGCTTACTTGTTTGCAAAAGGAATAGGAAGAATCAATGTTCCACCAAGTCTCCCTTTGGCTTCAGTAGGGATAGGAGAGGGAAATTCGAAAACTTAAAAAGGGGACACCTAGAGGTACACCAAGAATCTTAGAAATAATATTTGAATAAGACACTACCGTTGATCCAGATCCTAGTTGCTCTGGGAGACAAACCTCTCCTATGAAGGGCAAGGTGTATAGATTACACAAAAGGAAAACGAAACACAACAAACCAATCACACAATTGAAGCTAAAGACTTTACTATTTAGCAATTATGTGCTACTTTTATTCACAAACTGAAATGAATAGGACACAATGGATGTTTACAGAGTTCATAGCTAGGAATGAAGATCCCTAAGAACCAAAAAGGGGAAACACATCTAACTGGTTTGCTTATGACTATACAATGTTCACCATTCAACAACCTTCTCAATGTGAGAGGCAAGCGGATGAAAATAGAATACATTACAATTACAAAACAAGAAAAGGAAGTTCTAATGATCTGCTTAGAACTGTCCACCTCAAGTTCTCCTGTCGATAGTGCTCTCGAATGGTTAGCATTTTGTTACATGGTTGAAATGCATCCATATGTAGTGTTGCTAATGTTGCCAAGTGTCGTGTGCAGGATTACACTTAGTCATGTTCTGGAACGTGCGATGAACAAGGGGTAGTGTCATGCGCAATGGTGTACAATGACAACAAGAGTTGTGCATTGGACATGTTGGATCCCAGTTTAGCTAGTCCCAAAATTTGCAAAAATCCAGACCTATTTTGCCCATCATTTATAACTGATCTGAGAAATCCTCTAACAGGCCTTCCCTTGATCGATTTTAGTCTTGGAGTTGTGCATTGCCTTCCCCATGTTCCTATCATCTATTGAGATGTCCAAAAAATCCAAAAGTTCTAAGTGTGGAGAGTTTTTAGGTCATTTTGAGTGTTTTGTAGAATTGTGGACTTTTAGTGGACTTCCAAACATTTCCCCTTTTTTCCCCATCTGGTCCTCACCTCCTTTTCCCGCATGAAAGTCCTACAAATCTTATTGGGCCTTTAGACTCTCATTCCACCCGTTTCTTCCAGTTTGCGAGATCCCATTGGACTATCAAACCTTAAACCTTGATGTTTCGATGTCTGGTCCTCCTATCCCTTTCTGCAAAATTCAAGTTCAAGATTTCTACTTCCCTTTTAACTTTACTTTGCATTTTACAAAGTTTCAATGAACTTCCATTTTCATTCCATCTCCTAACATCCTGGCCTCCTTTCCTGTATAGAAGTTTTGCAAATCTTATTGAGCCCTTAGCCTTTTCTTTCCATTTGTTTCTTCCAGCTTGTGGAAATTCGATGGACTACTAGGCATTTGTTTTCAAGTTCCAATATCCAAACCTCCCGTCCCTTTCCACATTTCCACAAATCTTGTCCCTTTGTTCCCCTTCACTTTTCCTCTATTTTGCAAACTTTTGGAGTTGCTCCGGACTTCATCCATTTTTCTCCTAACCTCCCGACCTCCAATCTTTTTCCGCATTTCTTCGTCTTTTCAAACCCGATTTGTGGAATTTCACTCCCGAATTGGACATTTCCACCTCCAATTCCCCTTTCCTTTCCCGCATTCCTCACAATCCCTTTTGCAGGGTATGACCGAACTTCTGGACTTCTTCCATTCAACATGTCCACTTCCTACCTCCGGTCCCGCATGCTTTTCCCGCACCTTCATATTTCCATTCCCTCCTATCTACAAACTTTCCATGGACTTCATGATGTCTTCCTTCCATCTCATATCATGTCCTAACATCCAATTCTGCAACCAAATCCCGCTTTCCCCTCATCATCAAACCACTCATTTTCTTCCTTTGCGGAAACCCAATGGACTTTTGGATTTCCTTCACACATTTCCACCTCCACTTCCTACTTTTGGTTCCCACACTCAGTTCCATAAAATTGCTAACTTCACTTGGTAACCTCCATTCCTATAACCAATCCCATGTCGAGTTCCCGCAATTCTCCAGAAAACTTCACCTACACCAAAAACTCCCCTGCACGAACCAGGATTGTCATTAATGGTCTCCAATGGACGTGATCAAGCATATGAAGACTTTCAAACACCTCCAAGTACCTGTGGACCCCGCATGGACATGATTTGTGTACAAAGGCATGGGTCAATGGTTTGATTTGATATGTTTTCAAGTGCGAGCCATGTGAAAGTGATGCAAGCAGACATTGGCGACTAGAAAATCATGTTGACCACTCCAGAATTCCCATCCAAGCAACAAGAATGGATTGTAAAGCTATATGTATAGGTTTAGAAGATGTAATAATCATTGGTTGCTAAGCTAGTTGATTGCTGAAAGTGTGTTCTAGGGTTTCAATCGATGAATATCCAGCCCTATAAACGATTGAACATGTTTTGTGATTCAAGGGAAGTCGTAGTCTAGTAGGGTTTTGTCTGCAATTGTATGTCTCCATGACAAGCTGCAATATTTCAAGGGAGTCTTCGAATGCAGTTGCTGGTTCTCTCTTGCCACATTTGCTGGCTTGATGTAATGTGGAGTTGATTAATGTCACAACTTCGTATTACGTTAAAAATGTTTTTTGTGATGGTCTCTCTTTGTTCCAAGTGGGATATTGCTGATTTGCTCTAGATAACTAAGAATGTCATTTGCAAGTTACCTTATTTTATGAGGTTGTGCCTACGCAACCTTTGTTCCATTGCTTATTTGCAGACATGTCCTTATCCTCTTTGCAAGTTTGGACTCTATTGACCAATGGAGTAGGCACTAGTAAAATTGGTGTAGGATCAAACACATCTCATTATAATCACCTCCTTTGTTAGCTATAGGATTAGTTTAGTTTCCTACTCTGCTTCCCTACACAAACCAATATTATTACTTTGGCCATATCTTAAGGAATTCATGCAGAGGGAGATGTTTAGAGGTTTGTGTAGGTTAGATCTCGACTCATCAAAACAATCCACTACTTTGTGATTGCAGATCTCTAGTGAGCTCGTGTCAGATAGATATTTAGAGGGTTGTGATGATGAGGTTGCAAGATATAAGTGAATAAGTGACTTATGGGGATTCATCTTTAGTGATGTAAATTAATTATATTTTGGGTGCATTTATATGCCTTCTTGTAATTTGTTGTTAATGAGGTCTAGTAGGCTTGTTCCTAACTGCCATTAGGGCATGGTAGTCAAAGCCTTGTTCAAATTGTTGCCCTATGTTAAGACCTCGAGGGAGTACCCCCCCCCCCCCCCCAGGTTCTGTAGAGCCTGAACAAGAAGAGGATTTGCCGTAATCCTATGCGTTGGTCCAAAACCACCCTCTCTTTGTTGATGTATCACTCTCCCCACTTGAGATACATTGTTCCTCTTGTCTCACTCTGGGTCATGGTGCTAGAGGAAAGGGCCTGCATTTTTGAGCACCAACAAGGCGCAAAGGATTCTGCATGCGCAATGGTTCCAATGTCTTGCCCAACAACACTTTGATCATTCACCCTTTCCTGAGAAGCAATAGCCCCCATCGCATCTTCAATGAGCTATGGAAACTGAACACAAAGTTGATGAAGGTTGTACCACTTTGCTTGATCTACATACTACCTGCCTTAGCCACTTTGAACAAATGATGTGAACCTTGGCACATGCACATTGTGGTAGTTTGAATGGTCTCATCTTGCATCAAAGTGCACAAGTGCTTAGTATCCAAGTTAGAGGAGGAAAGTATGGTTTGAGGAGTTCCACATTTAACACTAAATGCAAACACAAGTATTCAGAGATCAAGAACAAAAGCATTCTCACCAAATGCATGCGAGATGGTGTATGGACCATAATTCAAAGGCTTCATCTTAAAGTGTGGAACCTTGAAGTGTTCCTTCTGAAAATGCAATTAGACCTTATCACCAACCTTGAAGGAATGCATTGTTCAATGCATGTCATGGCATTCTTTGTATTTCTGTTGGTAGCATGAGAGAGCTTGTTGAACTTGTTGGTGAATACTTTGAATTTGTTGTGCTTTATTTGTTTCTTGTTCTTGTGTGCAACTCCAAGTGTGGTGGTGCACAAAAGGATATATCAAGAGGCACTATAGGTTGAAACCCAAGATATGTTTGGAAAGGACCATGTGTCGTAGAATTGTGTGAAGCTCTGTTGTAGGCATGCTAGATGTAAAGCAAGTTGTTAACACCAATGCGCGGGTGCAGGTGGTTGTAGATGCGCAATAGGTCCAGAAATGTGTGATTCACTACCTTTATTTGGCCATCTATCTACGGATGAAAGATTGTGGACCAATCCAGCTATGTATCCAATCTTTCCTACAAGGACTACCAAAATGTGCTGACAAATCTTAGATTGTGATCAAACACAATAGATGTAGGTAGCTCGAAATGTGCCCAAACATGATTGAAGAGATGCATGGTTTCCTACACTATGATGCTTTTCTTGCAAGCACTCATGATGGCCATTTTTGAAAACTTGTCCACCACAATGAATACCAAATCATGTTGGTGCTTTGTCGAAGGAAGTTCACTCATGAAATCCATGCTGATCATTCCTAAGGTATTTGCAGAACCTCAAAAGGTGTGTAAAGCCCACGTCTTTTGTTCATGGGCTTGGAAATGCAACAAAGAATGCATGACTTGATATGATGCTCAATGTCTACACACATATGAGGCCAATAGAAGTGTTGTAGTGTTGCAAAGTTTTGGTACTGCCGAAATATCCAGTTGTCTTGGTGTAGTGTGCCTCCCAAATGAGCAGTTGGCGAGGAGTGTCTTTTGGAACACACAAATGTCCAAGTTTGAAAAGAAGCTTGTCACTCAGATGAAATTCACCAACTTGTTTATACTTTGTGCAAGCTTGGCATAGATCTACATGAAATCGAATCTCTCAAGTAAAGGTTCTCCTAGTCAACGAAGTTGTGACTACACAAGTCGAGCACCATGATGAGCACGTGAACTAACAGTCTACTATGGCAATCTGCTAACATATTGCCTTTCCCCTTCTTGTGCTTGATGACTAGATGGAACTACTACAAGTATGTCATCCATTTCATGTGGTGCACATTCTCCAACTTGCTTTGTGTGTGCAAGAACTGAAGTGGCTGGCCTATGATCAAAATGAATGACTATCTCCTTACCTAGAATGTAGTGTTGCCAATACTTTATAGCTTGTACAATGGCATACAATTCTTGCTCATAGGTGGAGTAGCATTGCACCGTGTAATTGAATGTCCCCGAAAGATGGGCATTGAATGCCCATGTTGAGTGAGTATTGCATTGAGTGCATAGTTAGACACATTGAACTGAATCTCAAAGGGGTACGCAATGTTAGGCATTGCCAAAACAAGCATTACGCAGAGTCATTGCTTGAGCTCCTCAAAAGCACATTGTTGCACAAGTGTCCAAACGAACGTTGACTTGGGTGCATAATTTGACTTAGCAACCAAACAATGTGCAAAAATCTAGGGACAAACCTACAGTAGAAGTTTGTGAATCCAAGAAAGTTGTAAAATTCAACAATGTTGTACAAAGTTGACCAATCTCGAATCAAGTTGATTTTCTCTAGATCAACATGGATGCCTGTGCAATCAATGATGTAGCCCAAATACTAGATCTATGCTATGTTGAAGGTACACTTGTTAAAGTTGGCTTGCAACTTGTGTTGGTGCAAAGTATCCAAGACACGTGAGACATGCTCCATGTGTTCCTCCCAGGTCTTGTTGAAGACGGGGATGTCATCCAAGTAGACAATGACAAAGGAGTTGATGAAGGGTCACAAGATGTCATCCATCAAGCACGTGAATGTTGTTGGCATGTTGGTCAAGCCAAAAGGCATAAACATCCATTTGTACAGTGTCTCCTTGGTTTTGAATGCAATTTTCTAAACATATATCGGGATGAAATGGTAACTAGTGATAACTTGATTTGAAGTTGATCTTCATGGAAAATTGTGCACTACAAAGTTGGTCCAAAGATTGTTGATGCACGCAAGAGGATATAGATTCTTCATTATGTTCTTGTTAAGTGTGTGTTTGGCACAAGGACGATCGAATTGCCACATGGAGAAGAGCTAGGCTTGATCTTGCCCTGATCAATCAACTCCTAAATTTGATGTTGAACTTCATCATTCTCCCAAAGAAACCTGCGATACAGAGGACTATTAGGAAGAGGGGATCTCGGAATCGAATAGATCTTATGTTGCACCATGTAGTGTATCAAAAGATATTTGTGCTCTTCAAAGACATTTGTGTACCACTATAGTACCTTGTCGAGTTGCTACTACTGTGAAGATGTTTGCGCAACCTTGTGTGCTACCAGTGCACACTTGCTCTCCTATGTAGGTGTCTTTGAGCAAACCATGAGAAGCACAAACTTCTATCTGTGCAAGATAGCATTGCGGCATTGTTTGGCAAATACCAAGGCTGCTTTGGTCTTTGGTGAATACTTGTGAATATATAAGTATTGATCACCAACATGAACTATCCATTTATGTGGATTTGCCTAGTACACACCATCTCTATCATACACATATGGCCTTCCAAGTAGGATGTCGAAGATTTCCAACGACACGATGTCACAAGTGACTATGTCCTACATGTGTTTAACTACATACTTGAAAGTACATTTTTGTTTTACATGAATTTCCTTAACCTATTGTAACCATCCTAGAGATTATGGTCTTAGGTGCGCTTTGGTGGAAAGACCTAGGTGCTTGACAATATCTTGCACGATGATGTTCTTTTGACTGCCACTGTCAATGACGACGTGCACTTGTTGTTTGTTAACCCAACACTTCATATGGAAAAAATGCTTGCATTCCTCTAAAGTATCAATTGTCACAACACTTGTGTTGAGACGATGTGCCTCCTAATTAGTATCCTCAAGCTACGCGAGATCTAATGTGGCTTGCACAATAAGCAATTGTTGCACACAGCATTTAACATCACTATGGGAACTCATGCAGTGGCAATGGCACCACTTATCACCTTGCTTCTTCTTGCCTTTGTACTTGCTTGACGCAAACGATGCCATGGCTTTTGAATTTTGCACTGATAATTTGGAGTTTTATTGCTACATCTACGTGGGGGAATTTTGCTTCTATGCAGGCACCTTGGAAGTGGTTTCAAGTGCTAATTTGTTCTTGCGCAAATAAAACTTCTGCTTGAGCTTCATTTTGGCTTCGATCTTGGATGCATTACAAAAAGCACGCCCCAATGTCTTCGATGTGAGAAACTCCATCTTTGTGTGAATGTACGGTGATAATCCACTTATGTATTTGAGCACCTTGTGTTGCTCAAAAGTGTCTTCATTCAAGTGCACAAAGTAGTTGTGAAACTTGTTGGTGTGGTCTTTAATTGATTGGTCCTTGCGCTGTTGAAACTTCATATACTCATCCTCAAAGTGCTTGAGGGGGTAGCATTCCTCTTGCAAAGTGCTAACAAAGGAGTCCCATGTCTAAATCAAAGAATGATCCCTCTCACACTGCACATATGCCACCAATGGGACATTGAAATGGACATCTTCAATGCTGCAAAAGAAATTTTCTCTTCATCTATGAAGCGATTTGCAGAGAAATACACTTCCAATTGTCCCACCCAAACATCCAACACTATGACATCAATTTTACCTTCAAACATGGGAATATCCAAATTGACTTGTACCTTGAAAGGATTTTGTGGTGTCATAGGAATTAGTGGTTCAATGCATTGTGGCACTAGTCCAAGTTGAGCCACGAGATCCAAGAATTGCTTTAAGAGTTCTTGGCACTATGCCTCCAAAGCTTCATTGATCATGTGTCAAATGTCAAAAGACACTTTTGATGATTTCTTTGCATCCTTAATTTTACCCTTGCTCTAACATGTGTCCAATAACTCAAAAGATGAACCAAGCGCACAACCTTCCTTCTACTACCGTGCACGCATTTGTACTAGCATGTGAAAACAATGCTCTAATACCAATGATCCAAATCCCAAGAGTTCCAGGGAACAAACCTCTCTTGTGAGGCACGGGGTTTATAAATTATGCAAAAGGAAAATGAAACATAGTGAACCAATCGCATAATTGAAACGGAAGACTTCAGCAATTATGTGCTACTTTTATTCACATACAGAAATGAATAGGATACAATGGTTGTTTACAAAGTTCACAAGTAGGAATGAAGATTCCTGTGAACCAGAAAGGAGAAACACATCTAATTGGTTTGCATACAATGTCTGCCATTCAACAACCTTCTCAATGTGAGAGGCATGCGGTTAAAAATAGAATACATTACAGTTACAAAACAAGAAAGGGAAGTTGTAATGATCCATTTGGAACCATCCACCTCCAATTGTTCTATCGATTGCACACCCTAACGTTTAGCATTCTATTACATGGTCGGAATGCATCCACTTGTAGCGTTGTGACGTCGCCAGGTGTCTTGCACGAGATTACACTTGGTCATGCGCGAGAACACACAATGAACGAGGGGTAATGTCATGCACGGTGGCAACAAGAGTTGTGCACTAGGGGCAAAGGTTGTAAAGAAGTGTATAGAGGATTTTGCACACACAACAGTTCCAATGTCTTGCGTGGCTACACTCTAATCAACCATGAAGGCAATGGACAGGAACATAGAACAAGGGGTTGGGATGCATACCAATGGAACATAAGTACCACGCAGTGGCTGAATTTGTAATGGAAGCTTCTAAGTTCAATAGGCAGGATATAACTATATATAATTGGGAAATTTTCACAATAGCAAAACAGTGGTCTAATAAGATGAAAGAATGTAAAGTCATGAAGGCACTTCATTTCAACTGGTTTTGATGACCAGTGGTCTATTAACATGAAAGAATGTAAAGTCGTGAAGGCACTTCATTTCAACGGGTTTTGATGACCAGTGGTCTATTAAGATGAAAGAATGTAAAGTCATGAAGGCACTTCATTTCGACTAGTTTTGATGACCAGCTTCTTTCAAATTTTATCTTCAAAATAATCCTTTTTCATCGCAGCAAAATAAATATATTAAGGTTGGGGGTTTAAGTCTACCAAGTGAGCAGCAAAATGCTGCCAAACGACAATGATACATACATACAAGTTTAGGGCATAAAGTTAAAAAAAATTGAGGTTTGGGATCTAAGGTCTACTGAGTGTACAGAGAAATGCACCAAGCAATGATGACACATAAACATAAATTCAGAGTTGGTTTAGAGTCTATGGTCTACTGGCTGTGCGACAAAATGCGCCAAGCAATGATGATACAAGAATATAAATTCAGAGTGTAAGGTTTAAGGTCTACTCTATATGCAAGGAAATGCAGCTAACCAATGATACAATCATAAATGCTCGAGGTATAGGGGGATTGGCAAGGTTAGATTTTTTTTTCCAGAGCTTGATCATGAGATGGAAACCAGGGAAACAAAATTGGAATAACATATATAGTAATGCAAAGAAATAAAGAAATAAAGAAATTCCTTTGAGGCCAGAAATAAAAAAGATTAAGTTTGAGGTTTAGGGTTTAAGAAAAAGTTAAGGTAATGCAGAGAAATAAAGAAATTCCTTTGGGGCACGAGCTAAAAAAGATTAAATTTGAGGTTTAGGGTTTAAGAAAAATTACTTTGAATTACTCGTCCCCGTAGGCTAGAAAGCGGTAGCGCTCCTCGTAAGGGCCCTGGAAATACAAGGAGGCCTCGAACCACTTGGGATATCGCACGAGGTCACCTGCGTAGAACCAGGCGCCGTCATCATCACAGCCATTGGGAACCACCCTCACACTTCCCTTCACAATGTAAACCTGCTGATCAACCTGCCATTCCCAGTACAGTTTGCATTGCCCGCTCTCCCATTTTGACCACTTCTCCACGCGGAGCTCCTCCAGCCGTTTTTCCGATACGTTCCTCTCGCAGATGATATTGAAGCGCTCTTCCACTGGCCTCCTTATTCTTGCACTTGCTAAGGCTACTCTTTTTCTGGGTCTGAATGAGGAAGTTTGAGGAGGGGCGCAGTGGACTCGAACCCTGCTTGTCCCTCTGCTAACACTCATAGACATAGACATGTTAATCAACGTGTGTTATCCACACTCGGATTGCTATCCTTTCGGATGAGTTTCTACTGTGTTTGGGTGGTGTTTTATGTACTTGTTAGGATGATAACTTGGCCCGCACCAGCACCAACAACATTCTTCTTCGACTTACCTGCCTTCACAATTTTTAACTGGCACTAGCTCCGGGAGGTGTAATGTTTGTGTTAATACTACTTAGCAATCGTAGTTGTGCAATGGGCACACCTATAGGTTTTTGCATTTAGCATAGTGGTATAAGAAACCAGAGAACTCTTAAGAAATGCAAATCATTTACTTTTATTTAAACATAACACATTATATAAAAGGCATAAAACAATACGTTGGAGTACATTGGTTGAAATGTCAAGCAAAATGAGGTTATCAATATCCCGAGGCGATCCTCCACCTGAGTGAGTGAGACGTATCCACTAGCCTACATCTAGCAATAGTTTTGGTAGTTGAAGCCAAGGGAGGTGCATAGATCCGCCAAGCATTAGACCCAAGGGATTGCGGTAAACACCAAACCCTTATGATCAATGTCTCTAATGGCTATTAACGCTTTGTCAATTGCATGACTTTGGGATTTTATGGATTGTCAAAGTCCATGACATCTTGAGTGAGACTTGGTGGCGAGCACCATGAGTAACTAGAACAATTGGCACAAGGTGTGGGCCAAGCAAATCCCAAAGTAATTTGTCAATATGCAGTAAAATCAAGCAAATATTTGTAGTCTAAAATATCAATTTAATGTCCATTGGGTCACATTTTTAGGTGGATAGGGGTTTGGCATGTGGCTTGGTATGGCTCAATGGAATCAAGAGTAGACACATGGTGTAGTGTCTTTCCTATGTCTAGTAAACTTGGTGGTAATCACACAATTCAAAGGAATAACCTACTGAACAGTCCACTATAACCCTTGAAAAGACCTTCATTGAATTATCGACCAGAGCTAGTAAGCTTGTGATGGCACTGACACTGTATGTGCTTTCAAAGATCAAACTAACTCATCTAATACAATATTATAAATCAAAACTACTCAATGACAAAAGAAAGTAATGTTGATATTGTTGCTACGGGTACTTGCAATGTGAGACTATAACAATGACTGTTAAGAAATGAACTCTAAGAATTAGCTTGGTATTGATAACTTATCATATCCTCTGGAGTATCACAAGTAAAATGAACTAAAACAACTTAAGAATCTAATTGATCTTGCATTCATGAAATAACTACTACAACAATAATAACATGTAAGAAAGAAAATGAAGGATAGTTATCTTGAGTGGCCCTTGCTCAGGTGACTACCTCAGTGCTTTTAACTCAAATCTAGTTCTCTAGATTAACACAATAATATTGATTCTAACTCATTCATTACACAGTATTTTCAAAATCACATAAAATCTTGTTGAACTGTACTATTCATAAACTCATAATCAAAATAACAACATTGTCTGCATAAATCTGGAAAAGATTCAGATAGCTATATCTGCGATAGAATAATCTATTTCAAACTTGAAACTTAACTAACAACTTAACTACCTCGACCACCGAGCCATACATATAAGCACGGGGGAGTTTATTGAAATAGGTCTCTTAACTGAAATCATAAAACACCACTGTGTACAAACCAGAGTGTGATGAATGCTAACAACAATAACTAAAAAAGAAGGAAAGAAGAGTCCAAATAAATTTGGAACTCTTTGCTGAAATAGGGGAACGTGGACTGGTTGAATTAGTCACGTTGGTCTTCTAGTTGTAACAGAATCCTTCAAACTTTCAATCATCTTTATTGATTACCATCACGATACATGATTATCTCCATCAAGTGTCTTCATGCCGTGGTTGTTGCACTTAGTTGAGTTTGGAACCTTCCGTGCTCTGCTTCTTGGAAATGTTGTGGCTGTAGGCTGCACCTTACAATTGTTGTGGGTTACAATCCTTCTTTAGCTGCAAGAGTTAGTCCATAAAATTTTACAAAATATTAACCATAATCAACACAAACATTCTCTACAATCCATACATTCCCACACATAACATACAATTTTCATCATATTATAATCATATTTCCATATACTTAATAACTAGGTTCAAGTATGCATAATGATCATAAGGGATAACATAATATAGAAATATGTTTAAAATAATGTCTGAGAATGTCTTTCAACTTGCATAAAACTATAAGAAAATAGGCTAATAACTAGGCTCATCACATCCCCCGACTATCCATTTGCTTGTCCCCAAGCAAATCAACTAAGGCTGTAGGTTATAATGCAAGGTGATCTCCCTGAAATCTGCAACAGTACCTACTCCTTTGATCTGCTCCAAATAAAAGCCATTATTATATGCCAACGTGTTCATTCTGGCAACCTCTACTTTCTCACACTTTGCACTCTTCTTCCTAGTCTAATGTGGCATCAAATATAGAAGCATTGGGGGCTGGAAAATAAATGGTATCCAGTGTAGTCCTTGTCCCTTGGCAATGTCCATGTATTTTTGTACCCTTTCAAACATAGCCATGAAGTTATGAACAGAGTGGGGTTCTTTCTTTTATAATTCAAGAGTCAAATTGTTCCATATGTCCTGTACATGCTCATGAGAGTGATGAATGAGCCCAACTGTTAAATGTTGAATCCTATCATAATCTTGCAGTCTTAAATTCATGATCTTCCTTCCCGCACCTTTGTGTTTCAAGAGTTGTCTCCATTCTGCAATAATTGATTCAAGGATTTCAAATTCTCTTCTTATTGGGAGGGCAATTGATTTTTCTCTCTTTGTGTATGCTTGCATGATTTCACCTCTCAATTTCTCATTCCTGAAGTAGGAGCCCAGTGCTCTCACTTGTAAATCCCCCACATAAATCAATGGGTTTCATTCAACATCCTCAAATACAACATAATTATGTAAGTAATACTCACATAGTTGGTCTTGCTCTTCAGGTGTGGCGGTAGCAAAAAATTTTAGGAAGGTCATTTTTCCACTCATTGCAACTGGTTGGTTGCTAATCAATTTACTAAACTAGTAACTCATAAATTTCTCCTATAGAAACAAGGCATAAATCCTAGATGGGGGTCTACATCTAACAATTTAAGCAGCTTCGTCTACTACCTCCTCCATTCTAACTGCTAGCCTTCTCAACTCAATATCTTTCCTTTCTAATGCTTGAGTGTGTTCTACAATCATGGCTTCTTTTTCTCTCTTCCACTCTTCTTTTTGTTTAGATAAATCTTGAGTAACTTTCCAGAGCTGATATCCTAGGGACACAACTATATGACAAGATGGTGTTTTTACAATAGGGAGTCTTTTCTCTCTAGCCACTAATTCCTTATTTCCTGCAACAACTATGGCTAGCTTTGCAAGGATATCTAGTTTTAACCCCTGATCATAAGTGTTAACCTTTTCTTCCAACTCTTGTATCTTTGCTTCTCTCTCCTTGTCCCTCTGCTCATAAGTTTTGACTAGTTCTTCTAGTCGCTTTATTCTATCAAAGGCTTCCTGCGATTCTCTTCTAGCATTTCTTTCTTCAATCAATAATTCCTCATCCCTTAAAGGTTGTTCATCACCACCCCCTATGGACTCATAACCCTCATTATCAAGGTTGTCTAGGGTTTTCTTCCTAGTTTTCTTAGCAACAAAAATATCCTATGATTATGATTCAAGGTAGTAGACACATACCATTTCCTTTTGATGGGGACTTGTACATTCTCAGTCACATTGGCCTCTTGTTCATGGTCAGTTTCTACTGCCACAACATCCTCTTTCTCTTCTCTAGGCTTCTCAACAGCACCTCTCATAACACCTTTCTTCTTTAGGCAGTGTGAATGCCTTAATGGTGTGGGTTTCTCTTTTGGCCTTTTTGTAGGCTTAGAAGAAGAACCACCCTTCTTCTTCCTAGTTCTTGGTGTTTTGGTGTTGGGTGCTTTACTAGAGGATGGGGTTTGATTTACTTCTTCCACTACAGGTTGGTCAGATGCTACATGTGGTGAAATTAGCACATCTTGCTCCCTTGTTTCTTCCACGCTGCAAGTGGGTGAGGCAGCAGGTGTAACAGGGGTTTCCCTCAAAGATGCAGCATGTGACTCTACATTCCCTGGTACTATTGGTTCATTAAGAATGTCATTAATGTTTCTACATTTCAAAAATCTTTTCCAAGGCACCTGCGGATATCGAACCCTAAGGCTTCTCTTTACTAAAAAAGTGACCAAAGAATCATGTGACAATGTTGATTTATTTGACTTCCACTAGTATTCATATCCCATTCTCTTTAGAAAATTATATACGAAATTGGGCACATTGACTACTCTGTTATGGCGAAGATGACTCGACAATTTAAAATGCACAATGTATAACATGGACTGCCTACCATCACAAGTAAGGTGCTGAATAATATGAACAACACAAGAAGCCCATAACTGTTGAAGTGATAGTCTTTTAGTACCTTGTGACATTGATTCTAGATGCTCCCCTGCCTCGCTGAATTCATCTCTTGCAGTTATTGTATCTGCCTTGACAAGGAAGTCTTCTCTATTCCTGGGTAAACTAGATACCTCAGCAATTGCAGCTTCTGAAGCATCCACTATCATACCTTTGATAGTGGCTTCATCATGGTAGAGTGAGGTTGCAAATTGCCTCGTCATACCTTCATTGTATTTCATGAGCTTCAGAAAATAGTCAATCCATCCTGCTTGTGTAAAGATTAGCAAGGTTAACTGGTCTCCCAATATTACATCATGCATTGTAGGTTCCCGTCTAATAAGGTCTCCTCCCATGTTGCCAAATTGAACTTCAAATTCAAATTCTTCACAACCCTTTTACTAACCCTCTGATATATCTGCTTGCACTTTCAATTTCAATAACCCTCTGTACATTTCTTTGCTATATTATACTTGTATGCATCAACTCAAACTAGCCTGAACTGACTCGGGATTGCAGGAAATTAACAGACAAAAGGCCATAGACATAAGAAGGCAATGGAAGAAAAGGTTGTATTGTCTGTGTTTTGTAACTGATGGTGGCGAACAATCATTTTTTGAGCATAATACACTATCCCTCCCCCCAACTAAAATCTTGAAGTGACCTCAATTCAAGGCATTGTATGGTGAAGAGAAGGATTATAGTATATGGATGTAAGATTGATAAAGAGAATTTTGCATTATTAAATGTGAGCACATATAGAAGCATTGAAATATTTGTGTTAAATAATGGAAAGTTAATATTTGTACCTGTTGGAATGAAGTGAACTGGACTTTGTGCGGGCGGAGCATTGGAAAATGTGTCTGCAACATAAGTTGGATTGGATGGGACTCATTATTACAAGGAATGGTGGAAATGACATACTGGTACGTGTGAACCAAATGATGAAGCTTGTATGTGGTGAGATGACAAATCACGGCTGCATGCACTTGAAAAGTGGAGTGAATGGCACGAAATTTGAATGAGCTGATAGATAGTTGCTGCATGTGAGTTGATAGATAGTTGATGCACGTTCCTTTATCAACATGTCCCAATGTGTATTGTGGAAGCGTGGAATTTGTTGCCTTCTATAGGTCCCTACGGCTTATTGAAATGGTCTCCATGAAGATTATGGCATCAGTGTTGTGTGTGCACGTGAAGAAAGGAAAGAAATTATACCTGAGTGACCTCAGGAGGTGAGCTGTGTAGCTCACCTGCTGAGTCACTTTGATAACCGGTAGGGTCTGCTTCCATGTTACTGCTTGGTGATAATATAGTAGTACATGAGTCAGGGCTAGGAACAGAGCATTACTTTAGAAAATTATCTCTTGTTGCTAGACTGGAATAAAGCTTTAATCGGTGGTCATTAACCAATAGTGAAAATGTTACTTCATCTATGGTCTACAATTTCACAACTCCATTGGAAAAGACCTGGTGTATTTCATAAGGTCTTAACCACCTTGATTGCAGTTTGCCCTTGTGATCCTTGTATTTGAAATCATATAACAAAGCCCAATCACCCACATGGAATTCTTTATTCTTGATGAACTGATCATGACATTTAGCTCTTTGCTTTTGAACTATCTCTATGTGGTGCATAGATGCCATTCTGGTCTCATCTAACCCGTTGAGAATATGGAGTCTTTCTTGTTGTGCCGCTATCATATCCATGTCAAGTTCTAGTGTAGTTCTTAGTATCTTATTCAAATTCTATTAATAAAACTATTGTTTTACCATACACTAGTTCATAAGGTGTGAAACCAGATGTTGTTTTCCATGTGGTTTTGTATGCCCATACTGCCTCTGGCAATCTGGTTGCCTAGTCCTTTATGTGAATGTTCACTATTTTGGTCAGAATATTCTCAATTTCTCTATTTGTAACTTCCACATGCCCATTGGCTTGGGGGCGATAAGGTGTTGATTTTCTATGCCTGATTTCATATTCTTTAACCAATGTGGAAATGAGTTCAGAAGTGAACTAGGGACCTTGATCAGTGACAAGATCTCTTGGTGCTCCATACCTGGTGAAGATCTCTTCATACAAGAATTTGGCTACATTCCCATCTCTGGTAAATTAGAAAGCCTTGACTTCAACCCATTTTGTCAGATAATTAGTGCAAACTAAAATGTACTTATTATTAGAAGCTGGTGAAAGTGCCCCAATGAAATCTAGCCCCCATTTTTCAAATGGTGTGGTGGTACCCACCTAGGGTTAGGGTTTTAAATCGAGTTTGCAAGTCTTTATTTCCATTTCCTTAAACCTCTAATGCCCTAAGCTTTCTTGTCCCTTGGCTTCTTGTGCTTTATCTCTTAAAACTACATTGACCTCTTGTAGCGGGTTCCCAGTTGCTTAAGTTACAACTTAAAGCCTTTAAAATCATGAAGTGACCGGCCCTCTCTACCTAGTTTACTTCCTATTCCCCGTCAAGACTTAAATTTTAAATCCTAAAGTCTTCAAAAGGGGGCCCGGGAGTGCCATGTGGCCGCTTATTGCAGTGTCATGGCATGTCATCAGTGACATCGTCGTCCCCCTGCGCGACCGCAATAAGGTGCCAGTTGTTGAAGAATGTGGCTTACATCCATTATACCGAGGATCCCAGAGTGGTGAATCAAGGGTTGCCAGATGTTGAGGCGAGGAAAGATCTGCAGGAGGGCCTAAATTTGATGATTGTGTGAGCGCATAGGAGGATTTGCCAGAGGAGAATGTTTGATGCGTGGGTGTGACGAGGCGACACGTGGCCTGATCTTAATATAAGAAGTGCCAGGTAAATGAAAAGAGACACATGGGGGCATTTGCGCGCCTGTGCAAGGCACTTTGGTGGTGGCCCGCTGTCAGCTGTGACGCTGCAATGGGGCGCCACGTGTCAGGATCGAAATGAAGGAAAAGTCAAAGGAAGGAGACTGCCTAATTGGCAAAATTATATTGGTGGAGGACTTTTCAACGACATCAACATGGGGACAAAGCATTTCAAAGCATTTTGGGACATTATTTTCGCCACCTCATCATCCGATCAACGGTCTGCATTCAAAGTTGGAAACTTTTCAGTTGCAAACATTTCTCTCGGGCCTTTGGAGGGAAAATGGTGAGCATCTTCTCAAAATTTAAATCCTCGGTTATTCAAGGCAAGAAAAATAATGGAGCTGGCTCATGCAATTAATGTTCCCAACGCCTTTTGGTGGTTCTTTTGTATCTAAAACAATTTGAAATGTAATGTAATTAATGTTGAGGGCACGTTCCTGGTCTATAAAGGAACTTTGTTGCTCATTTCATAGGTTGTTGAAGACTTGGGAATTATGAAGTAATGAAAATACATGCTTTCTGGGTTGCTCTATTTCTCGTGCTGTAAGTTTATGAGTTATATGTTGAATGTATGTTGCATATATGTTTTCGGTTTCATGATGTTATATGAGCAATGCTTCATTGCATGTATTCAGGTATCTGTCTCCAAGTTGTGTGTTTTTCTTTTGAATCTGAATAGCTAAGGGTTATTTGAGGTTATGGGATATGGGTTTTTTTGCATTGAATGTTTAATCTTTTACTTCTGGTAAAGGAGTAGATTAAATGTTTTAGGTTAAATATTGGGAGGAACATATTGCAATAAGGATATCCATAAGCAGAGATAGTTGAATACTCAATCTTGGGTGGTGTTTGTAAGGCAAATACTAATTTATCCCCATGAAACTTGAATGTCAGTTAGGTTTATGCAAATCATTCACATATATATGTCTAGTTGACTCCTTGCCCTAAGATAGGCACCAGTCTGTTCTTGTGTTGAAGTTATGATTCAAAACCCCTATCTTGCATCCAAAGCACAAAAACAAAATAATTTCATAATCTCCATCTGTTAGATTGTAGGAGTAGGGTTAGGATCTTGCATGCTCTTCGGTTTAACCAGTATAGAGAGTCCAAGAACATTGCCACTCTGGGTTTATCTTATACATATTGGTCCATACAATGGGAGCATTCTGCCTGTGTTGAAAAGATAAATCTTTTGTTCTGAGAAAGACAAAGTCAAATCTTTTGTTGAAGGGATACCCCCCTAGGTGTGGCAGAACCTGAAGTGAAGGGGAGGCACATTCACACAACCTCCCGTCTTTGTTGGCCGAATCGGTTTGAACTAGAGCATAGGAAGTGGCAAACCCTTTGTTGATTTGCGAACCAACAAAACTGGCGACTCTGCTGGGAATGACTTAGATGCATATCTATTAGGAAAGAGTCAAGAGATTTGAAGACTGGAAAATCCAATTTCTAGTGAAATTATTGCAGCATATCTGGATATTTTGTGTGAATAATGGTGCTCTGCTGACGGATTGAACCCAGAAAATTATTTGATCTTTGAAAAGCTTTCAGTGGTTCAAAGATTTTATCCTCTTTGAAGAGGTGGCGGCTCTGCAAATGAAATTAATTAATTGTTGAGAAATAGTTCCTATTTGTGCAAGGTAAATGCGTAGATGTGTGAAGTTTCCAATCATGAGAAGAAAATCGTGAAGGCTGCAATAATGTCCAGTTGAACGTGGGCTGTTATTCCTTTTGTATTTCTGCACATTCGAATGTCACAATGCACTAGGTGTCACAACAACTATCATACCCTCAAAAAAAGGGTCTTCTCTGTTGAAAGGTATAGAGCCTTGGATTTTAATGGTATCCAAAATTATCCAAACCCTATTCCTGATATGGCGAGGAATCATCTACCAAAGTTTAGTGGTGGAAAGTTGGAATCAACAAGTAGGCATCTGCAAAAGTTTGTTGATGTGATGGGAGACTATGAGGTGGATCATGAGGATGTTGTCATGAAATTATTTGTTCAGTCTTTGAAGGGAGATGCCAGAGATTGGTTCTCTTACTTACCGACTCGCTCAATTTGTTCTTGGGAAGAGTTTGTGGTAGCATTCATGGAGCAATTTGGTGAGAGAATTGGCCCAAGTTCAATGATAAAAAAAGTTATGATCACCTAGAGAGGGGAAAATGAGTTGGTCCTTGCATTCAACCTAAGATTTTCACAATGAAGGACATACCTAAGTACATGAGACCAAATGATGCATCGTGCTCGGTGGTCTATCTCAGAGCATTTGATGAAGAAATGAGTTATTTGTTGAGGGATAAAGAGTCCACCACACTTCATCAGGGATATCAGATTGCAATGGACATTGAAAACAATTAGAAGTGTGGAATGCATAAATGCTTTTTATCTACAAGTGTTTGCTTCCCGGAGACCCCCAATGTTGATGAAAGGTATAATTTAGGTGTTGGAAATGAATGCCAGAGCACTTAAAACCCTGTTGTCCCAACCTATGCATCAGCCCAGTATGATTACACAAGAGATGTAGCATCTAAAAATGTAGATAGTTGATGTCCCATTAGGAAAAATCAAAGCATTATGCACATAACTGAGAAAAGTGTGATAGAATCAAAGGATGAAATTTGTTTTCAAAATGAATATGTTTCAGATGTTCCAATTTGCTCATTGAGAGATGATTATGCAAAGGGCAGTCACAACATAATGCATGAGGAAAAAGAACTCGTGACACAGCATGAAGAGCAAGTCTACAATAAAGGAAATGAAGATTGTGATCAGCCCATGAGAGAAGAATGTGTAGATACGGATTGTAGAGATATACATGTGATTGCTTTTTGCAATAATGTTGTCATTAAAGAGCCTCAAGAGTGCACTAATGTAAGGTTTGATACCTTAGTTTATGATTCAAATAATGATCATGATGTTCCAGCTGCGAATGATTATTTGTATGAGGCTGATATAGAGATTTTCACTCTGGATACAGAGGATACTGACTCGTATAATGATAATAAATGTGATGATCCAGACCCATGTGTGAGCCTTCCAAATGATGAAATATATGAAAGGGTTGAATGTGAATGTGATGATCGTATCTACAATGCCAAAGTTGAATTGTTTACTTTTTATCATGAATGCATTGGCGAAGAGGAAAGCCTGGGTCATTATTCAGATGTGAATGGACAAGTTGCTGATGTTCATGATAATACAATAGAGGACAGCATTAATATCCATGATTATGAAGTTTTTGATAAGGGGTTGTATGCTAAAATTTTCAAGCCTTCTTTTGAAGTATTTCAGGCAAAGTTTAACGATGAAGATGTTGAGCACAAAAGTGATGAGTATGAGGATGTTTTCAATAGTGAACTCCTTCAACCCATTGCCCATGGTGGTTGTGAGTAAGATCAATTTTTAATTGATTATGATTATTTGTGTGAGCATTCCTGGAAAAATTTTACTTCAAGGTTGAAAAGTTTGTATGAGTATGAAGGTCAATGTTCAATGGAGCAAGTAAGGATGTTGCCTGTGTATGAATGTTTTATGATTGGCAAAGAAGATGAGCCTTCCACTCAGTCTGATTTTTTAGACTCAGAGCTGCAATTTGGCTTCAATGAGCCATGGCATATATTTCTTGATGGGACTACTGAACAAATCCTTTTTGAAGCCTTTACATTTGATGTGCAAGATGAATGTGATTGCATGATTAATGATGCCGACTGTCAAAGGGATTATGAATATTTTCAATTTTCAGTTATGATGGGTGAGCATTTAGTGGGACATGACAGTGAGCTAGATATGATAAATTATCAAAATGATCATGAATTTCAGTTAGTAAGTAGTGTTCTGATTAACAGAGGCAATGTTGACAGGGGCAAGTTTAGTGACATGGTCGAGTATGCAAATGACAAGGTTAGTTTGTGGGAAGATCATGGCAGTATCTTAAGGCTTGACTCAATGAAATCAGGAGAAAACAAGATATTTGACAAGGGGAAGTACTGGTTCTTCCTTTTCGGTGGCCTTAGGCTACCAAGTAAAAGTTAAGATGTGGTTTGTGTTGCAAGTTGGTGCAGGTGACTCTTTGCCCAATGGATATGGCACCTAGCTGCATCCCAGAAATCTGAGGTTCTCGCCATGCCTGCAAGAGGCATGCATCTCCGAGCAAGAGCCACTGGTGGTACCCACCTAGGGTTAGGGTTTTAAATCAAGTATGCAAGTCTTTATATCCATTTCCTTAAACCCCTAATGCCCTATGTTTTCTTGTCCCTTGGCCTCTTGCGCTTTATCTTTCAAAACTACATTGACCTCCTGTAGCGGGTTCCCGGTTGCTTAAGTTACAACTTAAAGCCTTTAAAATCATGAAGTGACCGACCCTCTCTACCTAGTTTACTTCCTATTCCCTGTCGTGACTTAAATTTTAAATCCTAAAGTCTTCAAAAGGGGCCCGGGAGTGCCATGTGGTCGCTTATCGCAGTGTCGCGGTGCGTCATCAGTGACATCATCATCCCCTTGCGTGACTAAGATAAGGCACAAACTGTCAAAGAATGTGGCTTATAGCCATTATACCGGGGATCCCATAGTGATGAATCAAAACTTCCAGATGTTGAGGCGAGGAAAGATTGGTAGTAGGGCCTAAATCTGACGATTACGGGAGTGCGCAGGAGGATCTACCAGAGGAGAATGTTCATTGCGCGGGTGTGACGAGGTGACACGTGGCCCAATCTTAATAAAAGAAGTGCCAGGTAAATGAAAAGGGACGCATGGGGGACATTTGCGCACCTGCACAGGGCACTTTGGTGGTGCCTTGTTATCGGTTGCGACGCTACGATGGGGCGCCACATGTCAGGATCGAAAGGAAGGAAAAGTCAGAGGAGGGAGATCACCTTATTGGTAAAATTATATTGGTGGAGGACTTTTCAATGGCATCAACGTGGGAACAAAGCATTTCAAAGCATTTTGGGACATTGTTTTCGCCACCTCATCATCTGATCAACAGTCTACATTCGAAATTGGAAACTTTTTAGTTGCAGACATTTCTTTCAGGCATTTGGAGGGAAAATGGTGAGCGTCTTCTCAAAATTTAAATCTTGGGTTATTCGAGGCAAGAAAATTAATGGAGCTAGCTCATGCAATTAATGTTCCTAATGCCCTTTTGGCGGTTCTTTTGTATCCAAAACAATTTGAAATGCAATGTAATTAATGATGAGGGCACGTTCCTGATCTATAAAGGAACTGTGTTGCTCATTTCACAGGTTGTTGAAGACTTGGGAATTATGGAGAAGTAATGAAAATACAGGCTTTATAGGTTGCTCTATTTCTTGTGCTGTAAGTTTGAGTTATATGTTGAATGTATGTTGCATAAATGTTTTTAGTTTCATGTTGATGTTATATGAGTAATGCTTCATTGCATGTATTCAGCTATCTGTCTCAAAGTTGTGTGTTTTCCTTTTGAATCTGAATAGCTAAGGCTTATTAAAGATTCTGGGATATGGGTTTTTCTGTATTGAATGTTTAATCTTTTACTTCTGCTCAAGGAATAGATTGAATGTTTTAGGTTAAATATTGGGAGGAACATATTGTAATAAGGATATCCATAAGAAGAGATAGATGAATACTCAATCTTGGGTAGTGTTTGTAAGGCAAATACCAATTTATCCCTATGAAACTTAAATGTCAGATAAGTTTATGCAAATCATTCACATATATATGTCTAGTTGACTCCTTGCCCTGAGATAGGCACCAATTTGTTCTTGTGTTAAAGTTATGATTCAAAACCCCTGTCTCGCATCCAAAGCACAAAAATAAAATCATTTCATAATCTCGATCTGTTAGTTTGTAGGAGTAGGGTTAGGATCTTGCATGCTCTCCAGTTTAACCAGTATAGAGACTCTAAGAACATTGCCACTATGGGTTTATCTTATACATCTTGGTCCATACAATGGGAGCATTCTGCGTGTGTTGAAAAGCCAAATCTTTTTGTTATGAGAAAGACAAAGTCAAATCTTTTTTTGAAGGGATACCCCCTAGGTGCGGCAAAACCTGAATTGAAGGGGAGGCATGTTCACTCAACCTCCCGTATTTGTTGGCCGAATTAGTTTGAACTAGAGCATAGGAAGTGGCAAACCCTTTGCTGATTTGGGAACCAACATGGTGCTAGTGCCATTTGTGGCTACAAAGGCATCTCACCTAACCTTGTTGGTCTGCCCATTCTCTAACATCTATCACAACTCCTTGTATACTTAATTGCATCCTTATGAAGAGTTGGCCAATAATAGCATGTTGTTAAGATCTTGAATGTTGCCCTTTTGGCTGCAAAGTGACCCCCACAGGGCTCATCATGACAAGCTTTTAGGATGTCAAAGACCTCATCTTCTCATATACATCTCATAATATGATCTAGACCAGTGTAGAATAAATAACTAGCAATCCAAGAATATGGAAAGCTTTTATGCACTGATTATCTCCTTTCTCTAGGAGAGAAATGTGATGGTATCTGCCCTGCTACCAAGAAGTTAGCAATATCATCAACCCATGGTGTGTGTATATCGAGAGAAAACAAATGCTCATCTAGAAAAGAGTCATCTACAACACCTTTTATTTGTGTAGGCAATCTAACAGAAAATCTGCCACCACATTAGCCTTCCCTGGCTTATCCACTATTGTTATATCAAACTCCTATAGTAAGAGAAACCATCTAACTAATCTACCTCCAACCACAGGTTTGTTCATTAAGTACCTGATTGTAGTATGATCTGTATGGATAAAGACTTGGTGACCTGTGATATAATGCCTAAACTTGTTGATAGCATAGACAATAGCTAAGATCTATTTCTCTGTGATAGTGTAGTTGAGTTCTGCTCCTTGTAAGTTTTTGCTGATATAATAGATAGCATACCCCTTATTACCTTCTTTATGTCCCAATACAACTCCTATAGAAAAATCAGAAGCATCAGTGTGTATGTGGAAAGGCAATGTCCAATTTGGTCCTCTCAAAACAGGTGCTTTTGTCAAAGCTGTCTTAAGTGTGTCAAAAGAGTGCTGACATTCTGTGGTCCAGTCAAATTCCATATCTTTTGTAAGCAAAGTAAACAAAGGTGCTGCAAGTTTGTTGAAGTCCTGAATGAACCTCCTATAATAGCCTACATGGCCAAGAAAGCTTCCAACATCTTTTGGTTTCTATGTTACAGGAAGTGTAGAAATTATCTCAATTTTATTGGGATCCACCTGAATGCCATCACTTGATATAAAGTGGTCCTAGAACAAGCCCTTGAGTCATCATCATAAAGCATTTTTCATGACTCAATGATAGATTATGTTCTTGACATCTTTTCAGGACCTTCTCTAAATTACTGAGTGTTGTTTCAAATGTTTCTCCATAGGTGGTGAAATCATCCATGTAGATCTCCATAGAATCACGAGCATAGTTTGAAAAGACACTTAGCACTGCCCTCTGGAAAGTGGTTGGGGCATTGCATAACCCAAAAGGAAGGGCATAATAAGCTTGTGTACCCCAAGGGCATGTAAATGTGGTCTTATCCTAGTCCTCTGGAGCTATTTTTATCTGATTATAGCCACTAAAATGATCTAAGAAGGAGAAGTACTTTTTTCTTGCTAGAGAATCAAGTACTTCGTCGATGAAAGGTAATGGAAAATGATCTTTTATAGTGGTTGTGTTAAGTTCCCTATAGTCTATACATACCCTCCACTTGCCTCCTTTCTTAGGGACAATAACTAAAGGTGACACCCATTCACTGCCATAAATAGGGTAAATGAAGCCAGCATCAAGGAGTTTTTGTAGCTCAATTTTGACTATGTCTCGTAAGGCAGGATTCATTCTCCTTTGTGGCTATCTAATTGTCTTGAAACCATCATTTATGTAGATCATATGCATTCACAAGTCTGGATCAATTCCTTTCATGTCATTGTAATCCCATGCAAAAGCTTATACATGTGCCTGTAGCACAATGTTTAGGGAAGTCTGTTGTTCCTCAGTTAGGGCATTGTTAATATTCAACATTTTGCTTGGCATGATTTCCAATGTTTTAGAGGCTGGTTGCACAAATGCAAGGTCGCATCCACTAATGTTGGGAACACATTCCTGAGGAGTAAAGAGTGGGAAAGTTGGGATAATTCCTTTAAGGAATGTGCAGGTATGATATTCTGCAATGGATCTTGCAGACATGATAGGCAGTCTTGATGTTGCGGGTCCCTACCACAATGGTTATGTATAATGTGGTTAATTAAGTGTAATGTCCCCTTTTAAGATATTCTTGATTTCTTCACTTACACACAAAAATAACTTCTAGAAAGGAACATTAGCGTTATTAGAGATCAATAATGAGATCAATACAAAATAATTAAGGTTAGTAACATCGTGATCATAATTGATAACAATGAACAAATACATAGATCCAAGTATATATTTTCTCATACTTATTCTTTTACCGTATTTAGGCCTCATGATATACTTTGGGAATGCTGATCATCATGTCGGGTCATTAATCCAACCTAATCATTTAACCTAGTGGAGGTGGGGAATATATTTGTTAAGGTGATGGATAACAATGCTCCACTACCATAGGCCCAAGGGTTTCATGCTACACCCAACAATTCTTTACCATTTGGCTCAAGGGTTTCATGCTCACCCGACAATTCTTCACCACTTAAGAGTCACCTACAATATAAGACTATTAATAATAATAATAAATCACCCTTCCCTAATGAACCAAACATCCTCATAGGGCATTAGAAAAGATTAATGACGTGGCAAGGTTCGCTTATCCCTAGTATATCATGAGTGTAATTATTTAAGGTTAGAAAGATTGTACCGATTTGAGATTCGTCTTCTCGAATGATTAGAGATATTCTAATAATCCTATGGATCACAAAGATAATACTTTCTTGTTAATATTGTTCCTTCAATGGGAACTAGATATCATACCATCACTAACGGATGGATAAATATATATATGGCAATACTATGCCTTAGTAGTTTAATCTCTCTCTCTCTCTCTCTCTCTCTGTATATATATATATATATATATATATATATATATATATATATATATATATATATATATATTCCTTGATTAGATTGTTGATAATAATGATCATATGGTAATAATATTGATTGATAAGGATTGCTGATATGAATCCCTTGTGATGCTATAATTGGTTGCTGCTGAGAATAGCTAATATGAATTGCTGATTGATTTGATAAATATGGAATGCTTTAGATTCTTTAAATTTATTACTGTTACTGATGTAAGTCACTGATATAATTCTTTTCTGCTCTTGTTTGATGAATAAAGGATCGGATTCTTCCTAAGGTGTTCGATGTTGAATAGATTTGCTTGTTTGATGGTTAATACTTGATCAGATTGATCGTTGATGCTGAGTTAATTTCTGGATCTGAATTGTAATGTTGTTGTCATATATATTCCATAATGTGAATCAATGATGATGAGATGCTTATTATTGATTGATGAGAGATGAGATTCATTCCTTTCTGTTGTATATATAAGAATCTACCTATTCAACTTTGCTTGTTTTAGATGATATATTTACTAATGGATGAGACTATTGCTGATTAATGAGAGATCATTGCTGACTCTATGAGCAATGTGAAATGATTCAGATTATCTGATGATAGTTACTAATGGATGATGTTCATTGTTTTATCTGTTTGCTGAGCTATGATGATTCCATGTGTATGCTTTTCTTCCCTCCACCGATTGATACTTGTATGTTGTGAGAGGACGTTGGCTAAATTAGTCGCTACCTTTCATCATAACGGGTGCCACCTTATTAATCATTATTTTGTCTTATTCCCATAATCATTGTTTGTCTTTCATAGTGATTGGTCTTCATACGATCAATGCCTTTTTGGGCTTCAATATCATCTATCATCGCTTATCTTATGTAGATGATTCACACCATATAATCACTACCACTCTATGTGGTTTCCAAGGGATCGTTGATTTTGTATTTAGGCACTTAGTTAGCAACTACCTTGTCTTAGATCCGATTCCTTATGGAATTGTTATATTATATTTAAATATAAATATTATTATATTACAATCATTATTATTATAATTATAATAAAATCATTAATATTATATTCATTTTTGTGGGTGGTTGGGTGGGAGTCCTTCTACTCTCTCGTGAGTGGAAGGACCGGGGCTTGGAGGCAGTTGAGTGACACATCAGCTAGACATGGAGGATTTTTATTTTGCCCAGTCAGCAAGCGGTAATCTGACTGATGGTGCAATCATAACTGCACATCGTCAGCGGCAGTTCGAAGGCAGAAAAGACAGCTTATTGATGGGGGCAATTGGGAGATTCGTAGCAAGGACCAGAGACAAGTTTTCAAGGATGGTGTTGGTGCCTGCATGAGCAGTCAGTTTTCAAGCATTTGAACATGCAGGCACCTTCCCAAAAAATCCAAAAAAGGTTCTAAGTCCTTGGACCTCCTCAGCATGTTTTAGCATCAACATCATATTTTCTTTGGAGGAGGTCATCATCATCATATTTCTGGTTGTCACCCTGATGTTGCTTGCGAAGGTCATCATCATATTCTGCCAGCCTGATTTTTCACCCGGGGTGATATTTTAATATCGGGTGATCTTAGTTAAGATCACCCCGATATTGGTGTTGCGAAGTTTCTAAGTATGACCCGATCTCTTGAGCGGTCATCATATTTGAATATCGGGTGATCTTTGTTAAGATCACCTCGATGTTATTTTATCACCTTATGTTTGTTCCAGCATCATGATGATGTTGACGTCAGGGAGATATCCGCTTGTCGGCTTCACGCATTGTCCAGTGGGGGGTGATCATTTCAAATATCTGTCATATCCATATATCACCCCAATCTTATAGTGGAGCTACAGTGCAGCATGATATTTGTGCATCAGGATGATATTTCCAAATATCCGGTTATCTTCCGAATATCATCCTAATGCCGACATGATGGTGACGTCATCCGGATATGAGGAGGTGCGCAGTATATAGATGTGATTATGACATCATCAGGACATTTGCGGATATGACGATGAGGTTTGTTATTTGGGTGATATCTTTTATCAGGTGGTGCGAATTATCTGGATGAGCTCGGCAGGATGTTTGCATATGCAGGCATCGGCGTAACACTCTTCATCGGCTGGGGAGATTTTGGTTGTTCCGACGGTGTATGTCACACCGACGGAGGTGGCGAGCTGATGTGTTATCGGCAGGAGTTGTTCTATCGGCAGAGGGGTTTCTTGCTAGGCCGATGGTCTGTCTCTGGCCGATGGAGTGGAGTGTAGTGTGGCTGTCGGTGAGACAAATGAGGTCGGTGGGAGAATTGTGGGGTGTGCCGATGGCTTGGGTCTTGGCGATAGGCTTTGTGCGAAGGATCGTGGGTCGAGCGTGGCAAAAGCGCTCAATGCTTATTATGCATGTGGCCGCGTGTATAAAGTGGTAGGGGGCTCTCCGCACCGTGCATGTGGGATTAATCTCCCTGTATTATTTTGAAACTGCGGTGAAGTGCGTTTTGGCGGGAAGCTCCATTTTGATTGCAGCGACGGTTTCCGAGTAGGCCGCGGGTGGTTGAGCCATCAATGGCGGCGGCGCAAGGCTCGAGACCTCTTATGTCCCCTCTTCTACCTGCCGCATTCAATGCGTTGAGCGCCATTTTTCTGATACTGTGTATCTGGCGGGATTTTTGGTCAACCATGTAATTAATGCTGAGTACGCTTCCCTTTGGCTGTTTTTAAGC
Organism: Cunninghamia lanceolata; assembly: GCA_027924645.1. Taxonomy (NCBI): domain Eukaryota; kingdom Viridiplantae; phylum Streptophyta; class Pinopsida; order Cupressales; family Cupressaceae; genus Cunninghamia; species Cunninghamia lanceolata. Next base: position 11,706,619 of record BSBN01000693.1, read on the forward strand.
TGGAAGTGTTACTCATTTTAGGTTGTGGAAAGTTGGACATTTTGGCTCTGTAATAAGATACAACTAGTTTTGGTTGCTCTGTGCAACAAAACTTGTGAGTTTATGTATCTCCTGTTGTACAGTTTTGCATGAATCCACTGATTTCATGGTCAATCTTATATGAATAATGCTATGTTTGCATGTGTTATGCTAATTCTGTCTCTAGTTTTGCATGTATCTTTCTTCTGAATCTAGGTATTCAAGGAATGTCTAAGATTCTAGAACATAGAATTCGTGTGTTGAATGTTTAATCTTTTAACTTCTGCTCAAGGGGTAGATTAAACTATTTTCAGATTGAATATTGGGAAGGGTATACTGCAATAGGGATGCCATAAGTATAGACAGCTTAACACTCTGTATTGGGAGATATCTGTAAGGCAGGTATCATGTGTATCCCCCTGAAATCCAGTTTTAGTTGCTCATGCTGATCATCCACAGGTGTATGTCTACCGACTCCAAGCCCTGGATAGGCACCAATCTAGCTCTATGTTGAGGTTATATACCATGTCCAGCTTTGCATCCAAAAATCAAATCAAACCATTTCATCCTTCCACCTGTTAGTTGTAGGATTAGGATCAGGAACCCTTGCATGCTCTCATACCTAACCAGACATTATGTCCAAGAATGTTGCCAACCTTGTGATCTATCATGCAGATCTTGGTCCATACATGAGAGTATTCTGCCTGTTGTTGTCAAGTTAGATCTTTCTATCTTTGAGCTAGTCAAGGTTATATCTTGAGTTATAGGGACACCCCCCTTGGTGCGGCAGAACCAGAAGTGAAGGGGAGGAGCTCACACAACCTCCTGTATTAGTTGGCTGAATCTGCATGTGCATAGGAACTGGCAAACCTTGATGCTGATTCAGAAGAAAAACCAACAGATGGGTTTGGATAGAAAACAGGTTGTTTCATCTCCCAGAGCCTTGGCAAGGAGTAGCAGTGAGTTGGTGATAGGACAAGTAGTTACCTCACATGATTCCTTAATTATTAGAGGTTAAGGTAGGTTGCCATTTTATAGTGCCCAGTCCCTAGTTTCCGCAAAAGCTTTGAATGGCGACTCCTCCTCCTCCGATAATTATTCATCTCCTCCATGTGCATTTCTTTGAGTGTGGTGGCATGGAGTCTCCGATTTGCCTCACTACGATGGTAAGGCAGATGGCCTTTAAGGGGGAAATTATGGAGCAAAGAATTCATAGGGTCCTTAGGCAGTATGATGCCTTTATAGTAAAGGTGATGAAGCTCATTTTAGGGAAGAATTTTGCTAATGGAGGTGAAAGATATCACATGGATTCAGACATTTCCTCCATGGTGGTAGCGACATTGCTAGATGTCTCAACGTCCAAGGAAGAGGTGAAGGTTCTGATGCAACGTTTGTTCAAATCTACCTTTCTGGGAGGGCTCGACATGGTCTTAGTGGTGGCTAAGAGAGGCGGGTTACCAAGACCAAAAGACTTGTTTAAGGCCAGTCAGTCTAGGGCAATGGTATAATTCTTCTCGTTTATTCTCAACATTAGAGGTGCAAAACTGGAGGCTCATAGAAGCAGGGTGCATAGAGGAAGGGACTTCTTGAAGAAATTGTTCAACATGATTCCAACCGAAGGCTTCGAATGGATAAGGGAGTTCCATGACTACCTATTCGAGGAGGGCAAAATCTGAGCAACTTCAAATGGTACAATTGGTGGTTGGTGTTGTGTTTCTTTTAAGTTTTTCTGTTTATATGTTTAAAAATATCTTTTGGTAGGGTTTGCATGCCCACCAAGGTCCTGTCACAGTGGATAGTCTTTGAATGAAGGGTTTTTTGTATATATTTTCTACAGTCAGGGTGTCTGGTTCTATTGTAGCAGGGTTTTTTTTACAGTTTTTGGCCCTACGCGGCGTTGTCTTCTAGCCTTGCATGGTCTTCAGATAGTTATCAGCTAGTTTTCCTAGTAAGGGCAGGGGTTTCACTCTTAAACTACCATGGTGGCTTTCAGTGTATTTTTTGAAAGTTTAATATAAACCATACTATCTTACCCATAAAAAAATATATATTATATTCATTTTTATATTAATACTTTTATAATTAAATAATAATATATTAGATTAGATTAAATATTGAATTAGAGAATATTCAATTTATTATATGAATAATCAATTTCGTTGTAAATATAGGGACATGACAATCCTCCCCACTCAAGATTGCTTGTCCTCAAGCAATTTTGGGTTTGGATTATTGACGCTAAAGTTTGAGAAGAGTCATGTTTAGACTAGTGCCTTGAGGCGTAGTTGAGAATCAAGATTGGAAAAATCTAAAAAATATATCTAATGATGTTGTAGTGAGGGTATATTCAGATCTCAAAAAGACTATAATTATTAAGTAAGTTGTACATGTGTAGGATAATCATTGAATGATGATAAGATAACAAGGAGAATGATCTTGGGATTTGTGGGTTATGGGCCCACAATATAACTAAGTTACTCTAATCAAGAGAGGAACCCAGAAGAGACTCTTTGGAAGAAATGATTTAATATAGAAATGAATTCATCAACAAGGTTGATATGTATATTGTCATAATTTCTCTAAGTGTGAAATAGAAACATAGTGACATCATGAATTGTGACATGAATATTTGAATGTGGACTGCTAGAGTAATTGAACTAGTAGAGTACCTTGCTATCAAAGGTTAATTGTATTTTACCTTAGATACTTAAGGGTAAATACATTACCATAATTGATTTGAACATAGTCTATTATAAGGACATAGCATAGTGCTAGATCTCTACATAATAATTATGTTTTGCATGATGGGTAGATTTGTGTGTGATGACTAAGCTATTTAGTTAAAGTTAATTGAATACAAAATTTATCTAATTGTGTACTGATCATAAAGAGAAATAATACCCAAGCATGAACACTGGTGCATTCTAGTACTTTTTGAGTTTTTATTGATATTTATAAGGGTATAGCTATTGATACTTTACTTTGTGTTAGTGGTGGATGTCCTTGAATAATTGTGATCATGTTAGGTTGAGGTCACCACATTGTATCAGTCTAATGAAAAGATGGAAGTAATAGTAGAAGGCAAAGTTGTATGACAAAAAGTGAACCTCACACTTACATTTCAAAGTCAAGGCATAATGTTTGATCATTATATCTAGACTAGGATTTGCAAGAACTAAATTTGTGGGTGATAATGGTTAAACTATCTCAACTACTATAGTGTAACTATATATAGTATTGTAAACTCTTAACATTGATAACTATAGACATAATAGTCTTGAGAATGTGAACCATGATTGTGTTAATCAAGAAAGAATGATGAGAGATCAAGATCACTTTTGTCTATATCATGATGAGTGAGGCTCTTTAGAAAACACCTTATGCAAAAAGACAATACTAAGTTATAGGATGAAGACATGAATGATGAAATCATCTTGAAAATTTAGAGAGATGAATTTGTAGAGAAGGTAAATTCAATCATAGAAGTGTATAATAGGTGTGATATGATAGCGTGGAGACATTCAATGATGATTACGATTATCACCGGAGAGAAGGTCCATGTTGAAGTACACGTGAGACACGAAGTATATGTGTAAGATATAATATACAAAGTACACACAAGTCGTGTAAGTCCTTATCATTCACAGGATGGCAGGATGACTGCTCTGATACCACTTGTAATGTCACCTTTTAGGATATTCTTGATTTCTTCACCTACACACAAGAATAACTTCTAGAAAGGAACAATAGTAATATTAGAGATCAATACAAAATAATTAAGGTTAGTGTTGATTGGTGATGATATTAGTCACAACCAAGCACACAAAACAAAAGTTACACAACAACCCTTGTTTATCCTGAAAGATACAATGAATTCAAAGAATTCATGATCCCAAGTCCCCGTTGATTAGTTCATAATCTGCTGGTGTTACTATGTGGTTGATGTGTATTGTTGTTTTCCATTTTGGGGTCTTATGTAGATCTGTAGATTATGTTTCTGCAACAATGCTATACAGGGAAGTTATTCTACACAACATATATCCTCAAAGGATGTGTCTAAGTTGATATTTGCATGAGTTCTACCCTTATTTGTGATTCTCTGCATGACATTTTCAATACTACATGCATTTAGCTCAAAATATGCTAATGATATTCAGTTATCTATGGGATGTCAGCATATATTTTCTGTTCTGCTTAATATTTATCATGATGTGCAGTTATGAAAGTGATTTCAATGAAATTAAAATGAGAAAAAGGGTTAGAGAGTGAGATTCCTAAAATTACTTGACTGAAATCATGGATCCGCATACATATTCCCATACATGCAATGAAGAGAAGAAAACTAAAATCATACTTCACCAGGACGGTCCACAAATCTGCATGATTCAGTGCAAATCTTCAAGGGTAAAAGCTGACAACAACATGCAATGAAATGAAAGCGCTTCTATAGAACACAACATTCACCAGTACATATCCAGAAATCAACTTGAAGACTACTTAAGGTTTACAATTAGGATATAGTCTGAAACTTCATCTTCATTCAGTATGCTTAAGAACAAGTGCATTTACAGTGATCTGTGAAAGGACCTTGATTATTTCAATAATCCAGTCCTCACTAGTCTCAGTAATCCAATCTCTTTTTATAAAACCACTACAGGTCTGATTTTTTTCTGTATGATTGACCTCCTCCTTTTGTATAGTACAGGGGCTCAATATATATCTTTGGTTTCCTCTCTAATTTGGCACCCAAAACCCTAGGAGATCAATGGTCAGCATCTTGAAATGCAGCATCAAACGGTGAGAAATGAATCCCGCCAAGAATTCGAACAGCATACCCAGACAGGGCGCCACTCCCACAATAAAGTCTCCATCTGTAAACCCTCTCACATTAAAACCCCCTTGGGATCCGATCTGTCGCCCAGGGTGATCTTGCCATTAAAGCTCCGTCCCTATGTTCACCTGCACGCTGCCACTGTGTCGGTAATTCTGCGTCTTCCCAGCTACTTCGATAATCTACAATAAACAAGCAGGAGTTAAGCACCATTATTTAATAAACCGGTAGGAAGATCAAACATTTATATTAAAACAGGTTCCAAATGCACAAACACAACCATCGGGCTCAAAAACCATGAAAAATCGCGCATCCAAATGCATACACAGCGTCAAAATTGGTTGAGTCAACCATCGTTGACAAAAAATATGCATTCGGCTCTCAAATCGGCTTCAAAAATCCATCACTTCACCTTTCCCGCCTTTTTCGCTTGTTCAAATCTTTGTATCTTTTGAATGCATGTTTTCCTTGTATATCGAGCTTGTACGTATCTCTTCATACACATGTACATACAAAGAATATTCTGGGCCTAACCCCTTTTGATTTCGCCTTTGTATGTTCCTCAATGTATACTTATCAGAATGTATATCTCGATATACAAGTCGGACGTGATACACATGATATATCGCTTTTAAATTCATTTGGCTTCTGGCTTGTATGTTTAACTTTGCATATCAGCATGTATATCGCAATATACAAACGCCAAAATATACAAGCACTTAACTCTATCTTATGATTTTTCAATTCCGCTCAATGTATAAATGCATTGTATCTTTGAGATATTCAATTCGGACGTGATACAAGCATTTAATAAGATTTTACTTTCTTTTTGATTCTGTGTTGTATGTATTAAAATGCATGTAATAATATACAAGGCGCGAAATATACAAGGACCTTTCGTTATTTCATAGCCATTTCAAGTCCACCCCCTTGTATATTTCATTTGTATGTATCCTCCGATATACAATGAATTTTCTATTTTGGACCTTTATTTTGAGTCCGGCTTGTATGTAAAGCAATGCATCTTGCAATGTATAATTGAATATGCATGCCCGCGAAATATACAAGGACTTTTCCTTGTTTAACAATCACTTCGAGTCCGCATAATGCATATAGACAATGTACATTGGAAATGTATGTATAAACATACAAGCCCGCGGCATACAACAATTTAATCATATTTAATAAACCCTCAGGTCCGCCTTGTATAAGTGCATTGTATGTTTCGACCTGCCAAACATACAAACATGAGATACATGCAACGAACTTTAAACATTCATTCATTTCGACTTAAAAGTATTTTGGGTCCATCTTGTATGTATACATCAAAACTTTCACCAAATGCATACAAGGCGAACAATGCATATAAAACCGATTGCTCATACGACTAAGTATAAAACGACTTTGCACATACAAACCTGAATGTACATTTTACCAAAATGCTCATAACTTGCAAAATATGGCAAATTTTGAGATGGTTCAAAAAGCAACCCTAGCTCATTTTTCACAAGGAATCCAACCATATTATGCTCTGGTACTGAAAATGCAGTTTTCTCTATTTTTAACAAGGTCTACAATTTTTTAACCTCTTTTTCCCTTTACCACCAAACTGACCCACACACAAAAGCAAAAAAAACAAAGCAACAACAGGGGTCCTCATTTTGCTAAGGAGTAAAATGGGGCGTGTTGTGAACATCACAACAACTAGCAACCAAACAAAATAATTAAATTCAAACCATTAAAGAAAACTAAATGAAATGAATTCATAACTTCCAACTACCTTTTCTGCAAATCTCATTTAAGCTTGAGACTCAATGTATTCAATAAGGTGCATGAATTTTCATTTCAATTTAAGTGGGTGCACATGATTAATAAGCTTCATCTTGAAGATCAGTTGAACAAACCAATGACTGATATTAGCCTACGTAGGTGAGGATGTTCCCTCATAGCCAATTGGATAGAGCCTTGCTGCCAGCGAGCGTCCATAGCCCCAACAAGGTTATCATTACAATTCTCCTAAGTAGAGCCCTACTGCCAGCGAGCGTCCATAGCCCCAGTAGAGTTACTTAGATGGCTTAATCTAGATTTTCAGTATAATCCGCTTCATTATATATATATATATATATATTTTGTATTTCTAATAGAGATTTCATAAGATATAACAATTATAAATTCATGATGCAAGGAGTGGTCACTTGCTGGAATTAAGCTGAGAATTGTAATGGTAGCAAGGGTTGCCTCTGATTTTTCACCTAATATCTACACTGGTAAGTTCAACAAACCCAAGGATTTTAGGTGTGTCATTGTGAGAAACTTCCTTGAATACTCAACCCATTCTTATTGAATACAAAATTTCACAAGTTAAACAACTTTCTACATTCATGACGGTTACAACAAGTTATGCATAGATTTCAAACAATTAACCCGAATGTTTTGAATTTTCTATTATTTTCAGTGGTTGTTAGTCTACTCCTATATACTCTAAATCAAAATAAACATCCCTGCTGAGGAAAACAACAAAGCAACCAAAACAAACAAGCAGACTGTACAAACAACTAACCTACGAAAGGAGACAACAGAAAACAAAACAAGAAAGCAAAAAAAAAGAAAAAAAGAAAGAAAAGAAACAAAACAACTACTCTACCAAAATATACACAAAAAGACACTATAAGGCAAATAAAACCTAGGAAAAGACCCAAAGACACCCGTATTTGCATATTTCCTTAGATTGTGCTGGAGCATTAGGGTATTAGTTATGGTTATGATATTAGCAAATTCATCTTTGTATTCTGAAAAATATTTTTGTATTTTAAATTCACTGTGTTTAACTGAATAACTCTTAATGATTAGCAACTGAGGAAGCTCATCATGTTCATGATTAATCCATATGCATGTCTTATCTCTTAAGTTTCCATAATCAAAATAATATTCAACATTATTCACTGTGGAAGGGAAAAATACAACCTAGTGTATCTCTGATTCCATTGGACATGCTTGTTTGTTGACAGCTGGTCCTCCATTTGACTCTACACTTTTATTTCTTGGTTGACTATTTGGTCTCACTTCGAATTGAAGGATGTATGGATCTTGAGGGATTATTTCTTCATCTTTATCTAGCTTTGTTCCTTCATTTTGGATGTATATCTGATTCTTGACTTCAGGAAGTGCCTCAAGGTTTTCATTATTTTTTAATTCCATCATGTCTAAATAGGCATCACAATGCCTTTCTGAATGTGCTTCTTCATGCAATCTGCACCAACTTTCAATCAAGATATCATCAGTGGGTAAACCTAATATTTGGCTACACTGTATATTTCTAGACAAGTACAATTCAAAATTCTTGAAGCGATCTTCCTCATCATTATCCAATTTCATCTCTCTATTTTGCAAACTTATATGACTTTTGACTTCAGGAAACACCTCAACGTTTTCTTTAATTCCCTGCACATCAGTATCTAAATGAGTATCTTCATCATCATAACCTGATATATAGAAATTTATCATTTCTAAATCATTTGACTGTAAAGGTGAAACAACTTTTGATTGATAAGAATACTCCCCTGTTTCATTTTCAAAATGACATTGGATTGGCATTTGATCATGCATAACAACTCCAAATTTTCTGCATCTTCAACTTTTACGAATTGTTCATCAAGTATTTCACATTTTCCATCCAGTAGAGTATCTGGTTCCATTGACCTGCAACATTCTTGCATTTGATCATTCAATTTAAAAAAGTCAGGTAGTAAATCAACCTTTATTTTCTTTTCTATGACTCCATTAGTTGCTATGATAGGAATTTCATCAACAACAATGTGTTTAAATTGTTCTACTACCTGTTTACACTTCTTTATCAACTCATTTCTATCAAAACTGCTAAATTCAGTTCTAGAAACATCATCCTGACAGGCATTTAATAATTCAATAGATTTGTCTAGAGTATCGAGATTAATTTCACATTTATCTTCCCCCTCATCAAGTCTTTCTTGCTAATTGTCTGATGACATGAAACAAGAAGCACCTTCTTCTCTATGATTTTCAAAAGACTCATACCTACACTCTACCTCATCTATATTATCAAGTAGAGATCTCCAATTCTCGCCATAAAATGACTCAAGGAAAGATGTTTCATTATCCTTATCAAAAGTATTAGGATCAGAATCAAAGATTTTATCCTGACCAGTGGTTTCTTCTCTACAACTTTTGGCAGATTTATACCAGCACTCCCCATTTGAAGAACTCCTATCAATGTCACCATAAAATGACTCAAGGAAATATGTTTCCTCACTATCCTTACCTTTTGGAACTGATTCAACCAACACCTCTTCTGTATGTCCCCTAGTTTCTAAAAATGTATTATCTTGTTGCTCCATAACTCTTTCATTTTCCTGCCAGACTTCAGCCCTGAACACATCTGTAAAAAATGTTAGTCCCTTCAAATATAAATCCAACCTTGTGAGAAACGTTAAACAGTTAATTTCACTGTGCTCTACAGTCTGGTGTATCCTGCAACAACTGGATAAACCAAAGTTATACAAATTTTGAGGATAAAGCTGCTTATTCAAAGTTTCTTGAAATAAAGGAATGTTAACTTGATAATTGTCTTCATATGCATCCATTGAAATGAGACCCTGCTTTCTATTTCTAGGATTTTTGGAATTTTAATGAGATCTATCATATCTCAGAATAAAACTTGAAAGTTCAGAAAATGTTTATACAACATTTGCAGAAAAACACAGATTCTTTGTTCAGGCCCTCCTTCTAGCACTAGTTTCTGTTAATTGGTGATGATGTTAGTCACAACCAAGCACACAAAACAAAAGTTACACAACAACCCTTGTTTATCCTGAAAGATACAATGAATTCAAAGAATTCATGATCCCAAGTCCCCGTTGATTAGTTCATAATCTGCTGATGTTACTATGTGGTTGATGTGTATTGTTGTTTTCCATTTTGGGGTCTTATGTAGATCTGTAGATTTTGTTTCTGTAACAATGCTATATAGAGAAGTTACTCTACACAACATATATCCTCAGATGATGTGTCTAAGTTGATATTTGTGTGAGTTCTACCCTTATTTGTGATTCTCTGCATGACATTTTCAATACTACATGCATTTAGCTCAAAATATGCTAATGATATTCAGTTATCTACAGGATGTCAGCATATATTTTCTGTTCTACTTAATATTTATCATGATGTGCAGTTATGAAAGTGATTTCAATGAAATTAAAATGAGAAAAAGGGTTAGAGAGTGAGATTCCTAAAATTACTTGACTAAGATCACGGATCCGCATACATATTCCCATACATGCAATGAAGAGAAGAAAACTAAAATCATACTTCACCAGGACAGTCCACAAATCTGCATGATTCAGTGCAAATCTTCAAGGGTAAAAGCTGACAACAACATGCAATGAAATGAAAGCACTTCTATAGAACACAGCATTCACCAGTACATATCTAGAAATCAACTTGAAGACTACTTAAGGTTTACAAACAAGATATGGTCTGAAACTTCATCTTCATTCAGTACGCTTAAGAACAAGTGCATTTACAGTGATCTGAGGAAAGGACCTTGATTATTTCAATAATCCAATCCTCACTAGTCTCAGTAATCCGATGTCTTTTTATAAAACCACTACAGGTCTGATTTTTTTTGTATGATTGACCTCCTCCTTTTGTACAGTACAGGGGCTCAATATATATCTCTGGTTTCCTCTCCAATCTAGCGCTCAAAACCCTAGGAGATCAATGGTCAGCATCTTGAAATGCAGCATCAAACGGTGAGAAATGAATCTCGCTAAGAATTCGAGCAGCATACCTAGACAGGGCACCGCTCCCACAATAAAGTCTCCATCTGTAAACCCTCTCACATTAAAACCCCCTTGGGATCCAATCCGTCGCCCAGGGTGATCTTGCCATTAAAGCTCCGTCCCTATGTTCACCTGCATGCCGCCACTGTGTCAGCAATTCTGCGTCTTCCCAGCTACTCCGATAATCTGCAATAAACAAGCAGGAGTTAAGCACCATTGTTTAATAAACTAGCAGGAAGATAAAAAATTTATATTAAAACAGGTTCCAAATGCACAAACACAGCCATCGGGTTCAGAAACCATGAAAAATTGCGCATCCAAACGCATACACAGCATCAAAATTGGTCGAGTCAACCATCGTTGACCAAAAAATATGCATTCGGCTCTCAAATTGGCTTCAAAAATCCATCGCTTCGCCTTTCCCGCCATTTTCGCTTGTTCAAATCTTTGTATCTTTTGAATGCATGTTTTCCTTGTATATTGGGCTTGTACGTATCTCTTCATACACATGTACATACAAAGAATATTCCGTGCCTAACCCCTTTTGATTCCGCCTTTGTATGTTCCTCAATGTATACTTATCGGAATGTATATCTCGATATACAAGTCGGAAGTGATACACAGGATATATCGCTTTTAAATTTATTTGGATTCCGGCTTGTATGTTTAACTTTTCATATCGGCATGTATATCGCAATATACAAACACCAAAATATACAAGCACTTAACTCTATCTTATGATTTTTTAATTCCACTCAATGTATAAATGCATTGTATCTTTTAGATATTCAATTCGGACGTGATACAAGCATTTAATAAGATTTTACTTTCTTTTTGATTCCGCATTGTATGTATTAAAATGCATGTAATAATATACAAGGCGCGAAATATACAAGGACCTTTCGTTATTTCATAGCCATTTCAAGTCCGCCCCCTTGTATATTTCATTTGTATGTATCCTCCGATATACAATGAATTTTCTATTTTGGACCTTTATTTCGAATCCGGCTTGTATGTAAAGCAATGCATCTTGCAATGTATATTTGAATATACATGCCCGCGAAATATACAAGGACTTTTCCTTGTTTAACAATCACTTCGAGTCCACGCAATGCATATAGACAATGTACATTGGAAACGTATGTATAAACATACAAGCCCGCGGCATACAACAATTTAATCATATTTAATAAACCCTCGGGTCTGCCTTGTATAAGTGCATTGTATGTTTCGACCTGCCAAACATACAAACATGAGATACATGCAACGGACTTTAAACATTCATTCATTTCGACTTAAAAGTATTTCGGGTCCATCTTGTATGTATACATCAAAACTTTCACCAAATGCATACAAGGCGAACAATGCATATAAACCCAATTGCTCATGCGACTAAGTATAAAACGACTTTGCACATACAAAGGACTTTGTATATGCAAAGCGATATACAAACCTGAATGTACATTTTACCAAAATGCTCATAACTTGCAAAATATGGCAAATTTTGAGATGGTTCAAAAAGCAACCCTAGCTCATTTTTCACAAGGAATCCAACCATATTATGCCCTGGTACTGAAAATACATTTTTCTCTATTTTTCACAAGGTCTGCAATTTTTTACCCTCTTTTTCCCTTTACCACCAAACTGACCCACACACAAAAGCAAAAAAAGCAAAGCAATAGCAGGGGTCCTCATTCTGCTAAGGAGTAAAATGGGGCGTGTTGTGAACATCACAACAGTTAGTAACATCATGATCATAATTGATAACAATGAACAAATACATAGATCGAAGTATATATTTCCTCATACTCATTCTTTTACCATATTTAGGCCTTATGATATACTTTGGGAATGGCGATCGTCATGCCAGGTTGTTAATCTAACCTAATCATTTACCCTTGCGGAGGTAGGGAATATATTCGTTAAAGCGCTAGATAACAATGCTCCACTGTCATAGGCCCAAGTGTTTCATGTTACACCCGGCAATTCTTCACCACTTGGCTCAAGGGCTTCATGCTCACCTAGCAGTTCTTCACCACTTGAGAGTCACCTACCATGTAAGACTATTAATGACAATAAATCGCCCTTCTCTAATGACCCAAACATCCTCATGGGGCATTAGACAAGATTAATGACGTGGCAAGGTTCGCTTATCCCTAGTATATCATGAGTATAATTATTTAAGGTTAGAAAGATCGTACCGATTTGAGATTCGTCTTCTCAAATGATTAGAGATATTCTAGTGATCCTATGGATCACGAAGATGATACTTTCTTATGAATATTGTTCCTTCAATGGGAACTAGATATCATACCATCACTATTGGATGGATAAATATATATGGCAATACTATGCCTTAGTAGTTTTATATATACATATACATATATATATATATATATATATCATTCCTTGATTAGATTACTAATAATAATGATCATATGTTAATACTATTGATTGATAAGGATTGCTGATATGAATACCTTGTGATGCTATAATTGGTTGTTGCTGAGAATAGCTGATATGAATTGCTAATTGATTTGATAAATATGAAATGCTTTAGATTCTTTGAATTTATGACTGTTAATGATGTAAGTCACTGATATAATTATTTTCTGCTCTTGTTTGATGAATAAAGGATCAGATTCTTCTTGAGGTGTTCGATGCTGAATAGATTTGCATGTTTGATGGTTAATACTTGATCAAATGGATCGTTGATGCTGAGTTGATTTCTAGATCTGAATTGTAATGATGTTGTCATATATATATATATATATATATATTCTGTAATGTGAATCGGTGATGATGAGATGCTTATTATTGATTAATGAGAGATGAGATTCATTCCTTTCTACTGTATATATATAAGAATCTACCTGTTGGTTTTTCTTTTGAATCAGCATCAGGGTTTGCCAGTTCCTATGCACATGCAGATTCAACCAACTAATACAGGAGGTTGCGTGAGCTCCTCCCCTTCACTTCTGGTTCTGCCGCACCAAGGGGGGTGTCCCTATAACTCAAGATATAACCTTGACTAGCTCAAAGATAGAAAGATCTAACTTGACAACAACAGGCAGAATACTCTCATGTATGGACCAAGATCTGCATGATAGAGCACAAGGTTGGCAACATTCTTGGACATAATGTCTGGTTAGGTATGAGAGCATGCAGGGGTTCCTAATCCTAATCCTACAACTAACAAGTGGAAGGATGAAATGGTTTGATTTGATTTTTGGATGCAAAGTTGGACATGGTATATAACCTCAACACAGAGCTAGATTGGTGCCTATCCAGGGCTTGGAGTCGATAGACATACACCTGTGAATGATCAGCATGAGCAACTAAAACTGGATTTCAGGGGGATACACATGATACCTGCCTTACAGATATCTCCCAATACAAGGTGTTAAGCTGTCTATACTTATGGCATCCCTATTGCAGTATACCCTTCCCAATATTCAATCTAAAAACAGTTTAATCTACCCCTTGAGCAGAAGTTAAAAGATTAAACATTCAACACACGAATTCTATGTTCTAGAATCTTAGACATTCCTTGAATACCTAGACTCAGAAGAAAGATACATGCAAAACTGGAGACAGAATTAGCATAACACATGCAAACATAGCATTATTCATATAAGATTGACCATGAAATCAGTGGATTCATGCAAAACCGTACAACAGGAGATACATAAACTCACAAGTTTTGCTGCACAGAGCAACCAAAACCAGTTGTATCTTATTACAGAGCCAAAATGTCCAACTTTCAGCAACCTAAAATGAGTAACACTTCCAGCTTAAAAATAGCCAGAGGGAAGCGTACTCAGCATTAATTACATGGTTGACCAAAAATCCCGCCAGATACACAGTATCAGAAAAATGGTGCTCAATGCATTGAATGCGGCAGGTAGAAGAGGGGACAGAAGAGGTCTCGAGCCTTGCGCCGCCGCTATTGATGGCTCAACCACCCGCGGCCTACTCAAAAACCGTCGCTGCAATCAAAATGGAGCTTCCCGCCAAAATGCACTTCACCGCAGTTTCAAAATAATACAGGGAGATTAATCCCACATGCACGGTGCGGAGAGCCCCCTACCACTTTATACACGCGGCCACATGCATAATAAGCGTCGAGCGCTTTTGCCACGCTCGACCCACGATCCTTTGCATAAAGCCTATTGCCAAGACCCAAGCCATCGGCACACCCCACAATTCTCCCGCCGACCTCATTTGTCTCACCGACAGCCACACTACACTCCACTCCATCGGCTAGAGACAGACCATCGGCCTAGCAAGAAACCCCTCTGCCGATAGAACAACTCCTGCCGATAACACATCGGCTCGCCACCTCCGTCGGTGTTACATACACTGTCGGAACAACCAAAATCTCCCCAGCCGATGAAGAGTGTTACGCCGATGCCTGCATATGCAAACATCCTGCCGAGCTCATCCAGATAATTCGCACCACCTGATAAAAGATATCACCCAAATAACAAACCTCATCGTCATATCTGCAAATGTCCTGATGACGTCATCATCACATCTATATACCGCGCACCTCCTCATATCCGGATGACGTCACCATCATGTCGGCATTAGGATGATATTCGGAAGATAACCGGATATTTGGAAATATCATCCTGATGCACAAATATCATGCTGCACTGTAGCTCCACTATAAGATCGGGGTGATATATGGATATGACGGATATTTGAAATGATCACCCCCCACTGGACAATGCGTGAAGCCGACAAGCGGATATCTCCCTGACGTCAGCATCATCATGATGCTGGAACAAACATAAGGTGATAAAATATTATCGGGGTGATCTTAACAAAGATCACCCGATATTCAAATATGATGACCGCTCAGGAGATCAGGTCATACTTAGAAACTTCGCAACACCAATATCGGGGTGATCTTAACTAAGATCACCCGATATTAAAATATCACCCCGGGTGAAAAATCAGGCTGGCAGAATATGATGATGACCCTCGCAAGCAACATCAGGGTGACAACCAGAAATATGATGATGATGACCTCCTCCAAAGAAAATATGATGCTGATGCTTAAACATGCTGAGGAGGTCCAAGGACTTAGAACCTTTTTTGGATTTTTTGGGAAGGTGCCTCATGTTCAAATGCTTGAAAACTGACTGCTCATGCAGGCACCAACACTACCTATTCAACTTTGCTTGTTGCAGATAATATATTTACTAGAATGGATGAGATTGTTGTTGATTTATGAGAGATCGTTGCTGACTCTTCGAGCAATGTGAAATGCTTCAGATTATTCGATGATAGTTACTAATGGATGATGTTCCTTATTTTATCTGTTTGCTAAGATATGATGATTCCATGAAGTGTATACTTGTCTTCCCTCCACCGATTGATACTTGTATGTTGTGAGAGGACGTTGGCTAAATCAGTCGCTACCTTTCATCATAATGGGTGCCACCTTATTAATCACTATTTTGTCTTATTCCCATAATCATTGTTTGTCTTTCATGGTCGTTGTTGGTCTTCATATGACCGATGCCTTTTTGGGCTTCAATATTATCTATCATTGCTTATCTTATGTAGATGATTCACACCATATAATCGCTGCCACTCTATGTGGTTTCCAAGGGATCATTGATTTTGTATTTAGGCACTTAGTTAGCAGCTACCTTGTCTTAGATCCGATTCCTTATGGAATCATTATATTATATTTAAATATAATTATTATTATATTACAATCATTATTATAATTATAATAAAATCATTAATATTATATTCTTTTTGATATTAATACTTATATTATTAAATAATAATATATTAGATTGGATTATAATATTTATAATATAATATTTAATATTGAATTAGAGAATATTCAATTTATTATATGAATAATCGTATTCGTTGTAAATATAGGGACATGACATTAAGTCATCCTCATCTTGGGTTGCTAAAAAGGGACTGTGTTCAATGGTCATGAGAGTTTGCAGGGAATAGTGGTCTTCTTCTTCTTGTAAGGTAGGCCATATGATTTGCTCCAGATTGTCATGAGGTTGAGCTGGTGGATAGAGGACCAATTTTTTGGTTATAGTTCCATTTGAGATTATCATGTTTCCAGACCTACAACCTACGAATGCATCCGTTGTTGCTAACCATGGTCTGCCTAAGATAAGTGGATAACCTGCAAGATTGACTTTTGGTTGCAAAACTATAAAATCTGCAGGGTACTCCCATGAGTCTAATGCTATGACTGTGTCTTCAATGATCCCCTCAGGTTTTACTATTGACCTATCTGGCAACTGTAAAATAGTTGGTGTGGGCCTAAGGTTAGGTAGCTGAAGTATTTGCATTGTTTCTTTAATCATGACATTGATGGCTACCCCTAAGTCAATCAAGGTATTTTTTATGAGAGTTCCATTAATCTTAACATCCACTACTGGATTGCCAGGGTCTGTGTATTTAGGGACAATTATGTTCCCTAGCATGATATTAGCAAGGTTACCTAGGACATGGACTGTCTGAGGGTCCTTCCTCTTTCTTCCTAGATTTTTAAGACAAAGGTCTCTCACTGTCTTGGTATAGATTGGAATGTCCTTGATAGCTTGGATAAGGGGTATCTTGATACCGACATTCTTAAGTTGACCCAATAGGTCTGTCTCTACTTGGGTTTGATGTTTTGGAATGGCTAGACGTTTAGGGAAAGGAGGCTCTGGATTTGAGATAGTCTAATTTACCTGATTTGATTCAGGCTCCAGAGGTGAATTGTCTAATGCCTCATCTATGGGTTATTCATCCACCACCTCAGTGATTTGGGGAGATGAAGGCCCAGCTAACATTTTCCCTAACTTGAGGTGCACATCACTCACCTCTACTCCATAAGTGGGGTATTGAATAGCCTTGTTAGTGTATACATGTTGAATAGGCTTGTTATTGGGGTTAGGTGTAGGTTGGGCAGGTAGTTGTGGTGCTCTTGGTGGCTGAGTTGTAGGACTAGATGGATTTGGCATAATGGCTTGTTGTTGTAGCTGAGAAGGCAACAAAGGTTGTGAGTAATTCATATTTTTATTTTGCCATTGTTGTACCTTTTGCCATTGTGGTTGCCATTGGTTTTGTTGTATTAGCCATTCAGGGCTGTAGTTAGGTCCATGGAATTTTTGTTGGGGTCATACAATTAGTTGCTGCTTATTCCAATTGTGCCGAGGGTTTTGCCATTGTTGAGGGTTTTTCCATTGGTTTTGGGTATTTGGCCAAGGCTCAGGGTTCCAACTAGAGAAATTATGATTACCTACTAGAAATGATGCATTAAAAATTAGACGATCTTGTGGCATACCTTGTCTTTGTTGCCACGGTTTCCTTTGTGCAACATAGAATAGCTGGCCATCTTCACCTTCAACTGGTTGAAAGTGTGGTTTCTCTGACTTATCTCTTGTAATATTGACCACCCTTCTACACTTGCAATTGGATTTTATTTGTCTGCAATTGGGACAGTATTTAGTGAGTATTGCATCAACCTTCTCTTGCTTCTTCTTCAAGTGTAGAGTATCTAGTTGAGTAGCTAGGTGACTGATAATATCTTCTTTCATGTTGGTCAACGGGTTGTTCAATTCCACCCTTGAAACTGAATTAGATGTCTTGCCAATGGTAGATGTTCTCTCTCCCCTTGTCCTCTTGGTGAAAGTCCTTGAATAGTTTCTGCAGACATCTCAAAGGGTAATTGAGATACATCTCCTACCCCAATAAGATTAAGGGCATCCAGGCAGTCATCATTAACTCCTATAAAAAATACAAGCTTCAAAGATTCATTTGAGAGTTTATTCTGTGGGTTTTTCTTTAGGCAGAACTTGAACCTTTCTACATAATCCTCCAATGGTTCATCCTCTTTCTGAGTCATCCTGAAGATGTCATCACTTCTCCTATCAATTCCTTTACAAATATCTTGGTATTTCTCCAAGAATTTTGTTTTCATTATGTCCCAATCAGGAATAGCAGCCTTGCCTAGTCCCATAAACCATCTCAAAGTAGCATCCTTCAAAGTAGCAGGAAATAGATTGAGCCTATGAGCATCAATTGTGTAGTCATAGCTTCTACATAGGACATCAAACTCGAACAAGAATGTATATGGATCTTTAGTCACCAAACCATAGAAGAATGGTAATGCTAAAGGAGGTATATTCTTTAGAGCAACAACCCTCTCCTGGTTGGTAATTAGAAACTCAAAGGTCACATGTTCGAGTGGATCATCCACTGCATCAACCATGGTTAGGAAGGTTCTTTCTATATTACTAGTAGATGTTGATGAGAGGGAATATTCTTCTTCATTAATACTCTCGTTCTGATAACTGTAGTCACCAATATCTGTTGTAGCTTGTTGGGTTGATGGAAGAAACCTTTCCAAAGCATCTCTCTGCCTCCACATACAATAGGTATGACTTTGTGTAGCAACGACTCTTGCACAATGTTAGTGAAACTTTTATGGTATTTGGTGAGGTGAAACCTAAATGTCTTATCTTCTGAAAGCAAAATGTTCAAACTAGGAAAGCGTGGAAATAAAAGGAACTAGTCTATGAAAATAGTGTCATCCTCGGCAACGGCATAAAAATGTAGTGCCTTTGCTATGTCTAGTAAACTTGGTGGTAATCACACAATTCAAAGGAATAACCTACTGAAAAGTCCACTATAACCCTTAAAAAGACCATTGAATTATCCACTAGGGCTAGTAAGCTTGTGATGGCACTCACATTGTATGTGCTTTCAAAGATCAAACTATCTAACTCATCTAATACAATATCATAAATCAAAACTACTCAATGACAAAAGAAAGTAATGTTGCTACTGTTTCTACGGGTACTTGCAATGTGAGACTGTACCAATGACTATTAAGAAATGAACTCTAAGAATTAGTTTGGTATTGATAACTTATCCTATCCTCTGGAGTATAACAAGTCAAATAAACTAAAACAACTTAAGAATCTAATTGATCTTGCATTCATGAAATAATTGCTACAGTAATAATAACATGCAAGAAAGAAACTGAAGGATAGTAATCCTGAGTGGCCCTTGCTTAGGTGACTACCTCATTGCTTTTAACTCAAATCTAGTTCTCTAGGTTAACACAATCATATTGATTCTAACTCATTCATTACACAGTCTTCCCAAAATCACATAAAATCTTGCTGAACTGTAGTATTCATAAACTCATAATCAAAATAACAACATTGTCTGCATAAATCTGGAAAAGATTCAGATAGGTATATCTGCGACAGAACAATCTATTTCAAACTGAAACTTAACTAACAACTTAACTACCTTGACCACTGAGCCATACATATAGGCATGGGGGATTTTATTGAAATAGGTCTTTTAACTAAAATCATAAAACACCACTCCATACAAACCCGAGTGTGATGAATGCTAACAACAATAACTTGAAAAGAAGGAAAGAAGAGTCCTAATAAAATTGGAACTTTTTGCTGAAACAGGGGAACATGGACTGGTTCAATCACTCACGTTGGTCTTCTAATTGCAATAGAATCCTTCAAACTTTCAATCGTCTTTATTGATTACCATCACGATGCTTGATTATCTCCATCAAGTGTCTTCATGCCGTGGTTGCTGCACTTAGTTGAGTTTGAAAACTTCCCTGCTCTACTGCTTGGAAATGTTGTGGCTACGGGCTGCACCTTACAGTTGTTGCGGGTTATAGTCCTTCTTTAGCTACAGGAGTTAGTCCATAAATATGTACAAAATACTAGCAACCATAATCAACACAAACATTCTCTACAATCCATACATTCCCACACATAACATACAATTTTCATCATATTATAATCATATTTCCATATACTTAATAACCAGGTTTAAGTCTGCATAATGATCATAAGGGATAACATAATATAGAAATATGTTTAAAATAATGTCCAAGAATATGTTTCAACTTGCATAAAACTATAAGAAAATAGGCTAATAACTAGGCTCATCATATGGCAAGCTATGTCAAGTTTTATTGATCCTCTAGCCAATTTGTGAGTTCCCTAGAAGCGAGGAAGCAAATACAATACCATTGATCAAATGAGTCTAGACCTGCTATGGTTTACAAATTCATGGATTTAAGATCTTGGATGTAGACTTAATATAAATTTTGACCTTAGCCAATGGTTCAAGGTTCACGCAATAGTCTCCCCAAACTTCCAAGCTTGAAAATGTTACATGCAAGAAAGTGACTTAATCAAGGTTGACTAGATCTTATAAGTTCACAAGGAACATATGGTACACCAAAGCAATAGGTATTTGCAATGAGTGCAATTCTTAGTTAATTCAAAAATAACAAAGAAATAAATAGGCATCTTTTCTATGATAATGGAAGCCATTTACAGTGTACAGTGCCAAGGGTGGAGTGCACAGTTGATTAAATTATCTAGTAATTTGAGATTATATTGCATCTAGATGATCCTCCTCCTCCCTCTAAAGGGAGACATGCATACTATCTTGCATAGGGGAATATTGTTGGTAGCTGAAGCTCGATAAGATACTTAGACCTGCCAAACACTAGATTTGTGAGATTGTAGTGAATGGAAGTCCCCAATGATCAATGTCTCCAATCTTAATTAATGCTCTTTCAAGTGTTAGGTCTTGAGATTTATGATTGTCAAATCTAAAATAATTTATAAAGTGCATGTGTTAGATATTTGGAGTCCAAAATATCAATTTGAAGTCCATGGGACCCACATTTTGCGGTGGATCAGGTTTGACATGTGGCTTGGTAGTGACATGTATTATGGCTAAAGGGAATCAAGAGTGGACACGTGCCAAGCTCTATCAAGTTTTATTGGTCCTTTGTGTAATTTGCAAGTTCCCCAAAAGATAGGAAGTAGATACTATAGAGGAGGAAAAATCACACTTCAACTAAGAAGTATTAGCTTGGAAAAGAATTTTTCACTACAACTACACTCGAGACTATTTTAGTTTGCTACCTACTAGTTTTCAATAGACTAACATTACTAGTCCCTTTTTGTGCTAAGCAATGCGAATGGAAACTATACTAATTGCTTGAAAGATAGAGAAATGTTGATAAATTGCCAACAATGAAATGTAGATAGAATTGAAAAAAATCAAATGCAAAACAAAAAGGAGGAGGTATAGAGGAACCTGATATCAAATAGAGGAGCTCTCTACTAGGGATGCCAAAACATAATGGGGATGTCTACACATTGTGTTGTAGTCCAAGTCGTATGAAAAATGCAAAGCTTCAATTCTGTCTCACTTCTAGTCATCTGTATTGCACAACATAAAGCAGAATACCACACTAGTAGTCTCCAGGTGATAAAAGTATGCTAAAACTAAAAAGAAATGAATAATACAACTTTGAATAATCGAAATGAATAACAAAAATGAAAGGGTTTGAGGAGAGAGATCACAAAACCAACGAAGAGGAATGGAGCTCCCCCACTCAAATACGTAAACTACAAATGAAAGGAAAATTGTTGGGGTTGTTTTGGGGGTTTGCCTTCAGGTCAAACCCCTATTTCGGTATTTCTACCTCCACATCAGCCCAAATTGAAAATATTTGAATAAAAGTGTGTGCTGCTACTTTTTGTGTGTATAGAAGCAATAACAATAGTGACAAACTATTTTGCAAAAGTAAAATAAACCTAATCTACTCAAACTAGAGAGGAAACTAGTGTGATAGCTTGAAGGAGAGAAAGGAAGATGGAGGTAACCCACGTAACTGCAAAAAAAAAACTAATGGATTACACTACATAAGAATAATAAAGGGGGGTAATTGTAACCCAATCACTTGATTAATGAAAGGTGCACACTGCCCATCTAAAAGTAAAGAACCTAGCAAGCAATGATCCCAAGAAACCCCACGAAGAAGCCATGAAACCCTCAAGAAAGCTTACATGAGCATGTATACAACAACATAACCACAGAGGATCCTCGAGAAAGACAAAATAGAGAGCTGTAGATGAGCACAACAAGAGCAATACTTCATAGATTTATCACAAGGTTGTAGAAGACAACCAAAGTGTTCAAGAGATTGCTTGTGAATGAGAGAGTTGATTCAAAATTGCAAGAATAGAGGGGAAAATGAGAGGATGAGTCAAAGAAGGCCATTCAAAAGGCATAGAGGTGTTACAAAGAATCTCCTATGCCATTGAAGTGGTTAGTAACACCCCAAAATGATCACTTGGTGCCACATAGATGTGGGACACTAGCGCGACAGCGTCGCATGGATGTCCACGCAAAGCGCTATTGTCCAAGTGACTCTAGCTCCTGGTCACATGAAACACCTTAGGATGAGGAGAAGAACAAGATACTAAAATGATTTTTTACAAAAAACAAGCACAAAGGCTAGAACACAACACAAACACACATGTGGGTTAGGGAAAAAGAATAAGGTAGGGCCAAAATGATCCTAAGAACATACTAGGGGAGCAGACACCAAGATGAGCATAAAACATAGCGTGAAATTGCAAGGGTATGCAATTTTTGACATTACATTTAGCCCCCACTTTAGTGGGCTTATGACCCTAGGTGATATGCTACATTAAAGTATAAAAGTAAATAACATCATAAATATTACCTCAAAAAGGATAATATAGAGGTTGTATAGAGTTCTTCAAGTGAAGAGATCAAGCCCCTAGGTTGAAAACCTACAAAACCATAGTAATAGACAACAAAAGATTACACAAGATGCAATGTTAGAACCACATATATAAAATCTACATAAAGAAGGATTAGATCAGCTATGATTTTCCTAAACATCAATGTTAGCAAATCATATAATCTAATGCACATTCTACTAAAATCTGTAACAATCTAACACCAATCACACACAAGAAAGTTATTAGTAAATAGATTTGTCACTTTCAAAGATAAGGAAAACCTAATTTTCCCCAATGATTGGTGACAAAAATCTCTAACAATAGTTGGAGAGATCACCAATAAAATAGTGATCTTCCTCCATGTTTGAGAGGGGAAGCTGCCTCGTATGATAAAGATTGGATTTGAAAAGAGGGGTATGCTTTTAACCTGAAAGAAGGAAAGGAGATTTTCTGAAAATGAAAGTAAACCAAAATTCCTAAATGCACTTTAAAATGATGGGAATCACTAGAACTCTATCAAGCATACAAATGAAATAACCTGATGATTACATAATCAATACTTGAGAAACCATCACCGCATCAAATTCTAACATAGGAAAGAAGACATGGATAATGGCACGCAAATAAAATGGTGTAGGTTATCAATAGTCCATACAACAAAAATATAATATTCCCCTCTTTTGTAACCAAATTTTTTATAAACCCAACATAAGAATAATTCACAACATAGTAGAAAGAAAAGATGACTCAAAGTTCACTATTCTTTTGCATTAATGATTACAAAACAAAGCTCAAAGTCTCATTTAGAAACATTACAAATTTGCCTAGAATGTCCCCCTTACTCCTTCAGGAAAAAGATCCTTCTCTCTTCCCATCATTACGTATTTATAAGTTTCTTTTCTATAGAAAAAATAACTGATTCTTTTAAAATCAATTACAATAAAGATGCCTATTCCCTATTCCATAACCAATTTTGGAAATGACTTTTGGTCTTCCTTTTGACAATTATCTTTCAAACAAAATATTTTAAAAGACATAAAAAATTTGTGCCTAGTTAGCACTTCCATGCTTTTTGAAGTTTGTATCGATGGAGCAAGACTCTAATTTTAATCTTCTCATGCTACAAGTATCAAGAACCAAGTAGCTTCTTTGATTAGGAACTGGAGACCTCTTGCATTCTTTTAATAGTATATTGACAATGTACGATGGTGTGGTAGAGTTGAACTTTTTACACCACATGACCAAAGCCACTGATCTAATTCTACACTTAGCACCTATTTTCAAGCCTTCAATCCAATCAATTCCCTCATCTTTTCTACAACATAGTTTGTACAAGCCCATATCTCTACTTCTTCTTTAGTTCCTTAGGCTAATCCTTTGTTTCAATCCATAATGGTAGCCAATGTTGAGCTATATGTGAGCATACCTATTTGTTTCAGAACAATTGGAACTATATAATTTTTGATACACTGAGTGGTCCTGAAATCTAGGAAAATGATAAGTAACTAACTCTACAAGAGCCACTATAGAGTTGCCAGCAGTATTAACAAGGTTAGCCGCCTTTCCTCCAAAGCTCTTCCCCAACTTTGTTATGCTTTGATGGCGTCCATATTTTAAAAGTTTTTTAGCATTTCCATTCTGTGTATACACTGCAATCATGGCGCCATTACTTTCCATGAGGCCATGTTTCTCTGAGGCATTTTGTTCAACTATTCTTTTACCTTGCCTGTGCTTCCACATTTGACATACACACCAACCATATTATTTATTTGAAATTTTTTGAGGCCTCTTCAACAAACCCACATATGCATATCTTGCATTCATTGCAGTTCATGAGATCACATTTCATCATGGCGGCTTGTCAAAGAGGAGTGCACAAGAGAATGGTGTTCCACAGGGGAGTCAGAGGCAAAGAGGAGAGAAACAAATTAGGGAAAAGAATACCAGAGGTTATGGGGGGTTTTGAAACCATGAGAACCTCTGAATAGTTTTAGTTTAGGCTTTGGTTCCCAAGAGGAGTGAAAGCTCCGAAAATGTGATTTTAAAATATACCTTTAAGAGCAATGTCGTGGGTTAGATAGGTTGTGGGAACATTCACAACCTCCAAACACGTGACTTAAAAACATCAACCAAAGTATTTGTTAGAGCTTCTAGTGCTATTAGGAACCATTCGAAGGTTTGGTTAGTTCTCAATACTGCATTAGTTCCCGGTCATGTTGAAGGCCCTGACAAAGTGATTTTAAAATGTCTTCAAAACTAATATCGAGAGGTTGGTTGGTTGTCACAACCAAGATAAGCTCCGACATGGTTTTGACTTACCCCAAAATTGCTGATAAGTTTTAAAAATGCCTTTTCAAAGTCATACTGGGGCTTTGATAGGTTGTGAGAACCTACAAAACCTTTGACTGAGTCCTGGTTTGCCATTTAACCTCTGAAAACTTGAATTTAAACACCTATTTTTAGAAGGAAACTTAAAAAATTTAAAATTTAAACGTCTAGTACATGTTCAAGACTTCTGGTGAAGAATGATTTCAAGATCATCATTTAATTAATTTGACTTTGAGAAAACTCAAATTGATTTCTGAAAATCATGTAAAACTCACCTGATAAATTTAGTAACTTGAAAATGAAGAAATGGGCATAACTTTTGAGTGGATCAACATTTCTTTACGAAATCTTGCCATGTTGCAAATGATGGTATCATGAGACCCCCTGTAAAGCCATTTCTGTGCCAACACTCAAGAAAAATTTGAATTTAAAGTTTTTCGTAAATCGCCAAGTAGGAACAACAAATTTTAAAATCTCCAACCTATGAAGGGATATTGTCCTAGAAAATGGACCACATTGTGCAAAAAAGAGTCAAGACACTCCCCATAAGACAGTTTTACACCATTACCAATGGATCCTCATATTTAATTGTTTCTGTGAATGCCACTCAATCTATGTAATGTCCTAATGTGAAAGACTTGTGACTTTGACCTGAAAACTAATTATCTGAATTTGACCAGCAATTTGTAGCTAATGAGGCATCTGTAATAAGGACAACTGACTCAAACAGGTGGTCAAGATAGAAAGGCTCAAGGAGGTGATACTTGCAAGCAGTGATTTTTTTTTAAATTTTCAAGTTCAAAATTTAGGTTAACAACAAACTCTGATTGGGGACTGCATTCCATGATGGAAAGCAAAGAACTCCAACATCTCTTGTAAAGACAAGTGCTAATCCATTGGGCCAAAGAGTCACCAAACAATGAGATGTGAGGGGAAGTAGCAGGAGACTTGAACCAAACCAAAACTGAAACAGAAACAACAACACACCCAACAAGAAATGGAAAGAAACAACCTAAACACCTATGTACCCGGACTAGGTACAACAAACCACAACTACCTCAAGAAGTTATGCAAATCCATTAACTAGTTGGGAGAAATTTATGCCTCTACAAAAAAGAGAGATGTACTTGTGAAGTCCTTGGAGACTCAGAAGTTGCTTTATGATTTTGAACATAAATCTAAAATTTGTGAAATGAAAGAATTCCTTAAATGATGTATCAAAACCAAACAGCCACTTTGCATTATATACCTCTAAAACTTCCTCAATATGTCCCTGCATATTACCAGTTGTATCCTCATGTGATACAGAAAACAAATTGATATCCCATGTTTCAAAATAACTATAACCATTTGAATCACCAGAAAAACAATCTTTGGTTACATGTGTATGTCAAGTAAAATTGGATGTGGATCAAATTCTGTAGAAACAAACTAAAAATTTGCATTATAAACAATAACCTTATTGGACTTAAAATCACTTCCAACTAAAAAAATTCATCTTTCTCTATAGGAACTGACTCAAGCATTCTATGATTCACCTGATCATACTCATCTATAACCCGCAAATTAGATATAATGACTTCCTCGCCACATAGAAAGTCATCATCAAAATTTTCAAGGCACCAATTTGGAATATAAACAACATGAGGCTTAGCCTATTCATCATTTTGGTCATCTTTGTTTCCTTCAGGACTATTTGTACCATTGTCCTTATCCTCTATTCAGTTCTCAGATTTATCCTCCATTCTTTGTTTAAAAATTTTCACATCAAAATTTTCAAAATGAAAAGATTTAAAAGCAAAGTCAGCTCTAACCTTTCTTACAGCAACACCTCTTCATCATTTTGTTCAAGGAATTCAAAAAACATCATATTCTAGTTGTGTGCAAATGGGAGGAAGAATATTTGAATCCTTATCTTCTTGCTTTATAGTCCCAAATTATTCTTCTGCCTATATCAATTTATCAGTGCCTACAAAATTAAACACCTCAATTTCTATTGTAGACAAAGGAGTTATCAAATCATCATTCATGCTTTCTTCCTGAAAAGATTACCCATCTGTTGCATCACTTGAAGAATCATCAGTTTCACTTTCACTCTCTTCACAATGCAAGTTGTATATCTCAACTCTGTTTCCCACATTAGGTCTGATTTCTTAATCATTTATTTCACTTTTTGAGAAATTTTCTTGACCCAAAATAGAAAGATTGAAACACTCAATAGGGGAAGACAATAGATTTGTCCTTCTTGGTTGTACATGGAATGAGCCTATATACTGATGATCTTGTTTTTGTACAACTAATTTTTCCTTGGGTTTATTTAGAGTATTTTTCTCAATCTGGTTTCTCACACATAACCTAGATAAATTCAAATAATCTTCAATCTTAATGGCTTCTTGTTGTGCAAATTCAATATCACATACTTTATTTATCTTTAGAACAAAATGGACATTAGGATGCAATGCAAAAATGAAAATACAATGTTGATTTTGCTTGCTTGGTTGATGGCTGTGAGGAATCCGTTTCAATGTTCCTATTGAACCTGTCCACAAAATCTCTCATAGATTCTTTTTCCTTCTTTTGGATATTGAAAAACTAACATGGTAATGCACCTTCATTGACTACATATTTGAATCTTCCAAGAATTTTTTTTTTCAATGTATCCCAGTCAGTAATGCATCTATCCTTCAAATACTGAAACCAATATGTTACAGGCCCAACAAGAATTCAATAAATAATTAGATAAAGAAATTTTCTTTACTTACCACTAAAATTCCACATGACATAGTGAATGCCAGGATATGATCTTCTCCATCTCGAGAATTCTCTTCACTGAACTTTGGGAAGTACTTTCTGGAACCTTCAGGTAAAGATGTATATTTAGGTAGAGATAGAGGTCCAGAATGATTTCCCCATGGTTAGGAAGAAACGAAGACCATGATGTAAATCTAAAAATATAACAATCTTTACTTGAAGCCAACATGAGTTCTTTACTGAATTAAATTCTTCTGAGTAAATTCCACCGCATAGAGTCGCCAACCTCCATCCTAGGGGATGTACCTTCATATTTCTGAGGAAAGAATAGCACCAACACTTCAATTCTCTCCCCAGTAAAGTCGCCAAAAATCTGCTAGTAAACAGATTTGTCACTTTCAAAGATAAGGAAAACCTAATTTTACCCAAGGAATGGTGAGAAAAATGCCTTAAATAGTTGGAGAGATCACCAATAAAACAATGACCTTCCTCTGTGTTTGAGAGGGGCAGCTCCCTCATATGATAAAAACTGGAATTGAAAAGAGGGGTATGCTTTTTAACCTGAAAGAAGGAAAAGAGATTTTTTGAAAATGAAAATAAACCAAAAATTTTGAATGCACTTTAAAATGATTGGAATCACCATAACCCTATCAAATATACGAATGAAAGAACCTGATGATTACATAATCAATACTTGAGAAACCATCACCGCATCAAATTCTAACATAAGAAAGAAAACACGGATAATGGCATGCATATAAAATGGAGCAAGTTATCAATGGTCCATACAACAAAAATATAATATTCCCCTCTTCTGCAACCAAAATTTTTATAAACCCAACATAAGAATAATTCAAAACATAGCATAAAGAAAAGATGACTCAAAGTTCACTATTCTTTTCCATTAATGATTACAAAACAAAGCTCAAAGTCTCCTTCAGAAATATTACAAACTTACCTAGAATGTCCCCCTTACTCCTCCGGGAAAAAGATCCTTTTCTCTTCCCATCATTACGTATTTATAAGTTTCGTTTCTATAGAGAAAATAACTGATTCTTTTAAAATTAGTTGCAACAAAGATGCTTATTCCCTATGCTATAACCAATTTTGGAAATGACTTTTGGTCTTCCTTTTGACAATTGTCTTTCAAAAAAAATATTCCAAAGACATCAAAAATTTCATTCCTAGTTAGCACTTCCATGTTTTTGAAGTTTGTATCCATGGACCAAGACTCTAATTTTAATCTTCTATTGCTGCAAGTATTAGGAACAAAGTAGTTTCTTTGATTAGGAATTGGCGACCTCTTGCATTATTTTAATAGTATATTGACAATGTACAATGGTGTGGTAGAGTTGAACTTTTTACACCACATGACCAAAGCCACTGATCTAATTCTATACTTAGCACCTATTTTCAAGCCTTCGCTCCAATCAATTCCTTCATCTTTTCCACAACATAGATTGTACAAGCCCATATCTCTATTTCTTCTTTAGTTCCTTAGGTTAATTCTTTGTTTCCATCCACAATGGTAGCCAATGTCGAGCTATATGTGAGCACACCCAATTATTTCAGAACAACTGGAACTATATAGTTTTTAATACACTGAGTGGTCCCAAAATCTAGGAAAATGATGAGTAACTAACTCTACCAGGTTAGCCGCCTTTCCTCCAAAGCTCTTCCCCAACTTTGTTATGCTTTGATGGCGTCCATACTCAAAGTTTTTCAACATTTCCATTCTATGTATACGCTGCAATCATGGTGCCATTACTTTCCATGAGGTCACATTTCTCTGAGGCATTTTGTTCAATAGTTCTTTTACCTTGCCTGTGCTTCCACATTTGACATACACACCAACCATATTATTTGTTTGAAATTTTCTGAGGCCTCTTCAACAAACCCATGTATGCATATCCTGTATTCATTGCAGTTCATGAGATCACATTTCATCATGGCAACTTGTCAGAGAGGAGTGCATGGGATAATGGTGTTCCACAGGGGAGTCAAAGGCAAAGAGGAGAGAAACAAATTAGGGTGAAGAATACTATAGCTTATGGGGGGTCACGAAACCATGAGAACCTCTGAATAGTTTTAGTTTAAGCTTTGGTTCCCGGGAGGAGTGAAAGCTAAGAAAATGTGATTTTAAAATATCCCTTTAAGAGCAATGTCATGGGTTAGATAGGTTGTGGGAACCTTCACAACCTCCAAACACATGACTTAAAACATCAACCAAAGTATTTGTTAGAGCTTCCAATGCTATTAGGAACCATTCAGAGGTTTGGTTAGTTCTCAATACTGCATTAGTTCCCAGTCATGTTGAAGGCCCTAACAAAGTGACTTAAAAATATCTTCAAAACTAATGTTGGGGTTTGGTTGGTTGTCACAAACAATCTAACCTTCGACATGGATTTGACTTGCCCCAAAAACTCCAATAAGTTTTAAAAATGCCTTTTTGAAGTCGTACTAGGGCTTTGATAGGTTGTGAGAACCTACAAAACCCCTGACTAAGTTCTGGTTTGCCCTTTAACCTTTGAAAATTTGAATTTAAACACCTTTTTTTAGAAGGAAGCTTAAAAAATTTAAAATTTTAACGTCCAGTACCTATCCAAGACTTCTGGCAAAGAATGATTTCAAGATCATCATTTAATTAATTTGACTTTGAGAAAACTCGAATTGATTTTTGGAAACCCTATAAAACTCATCTAATAAATCCAATAATTTGAAAATGAAGAAATGGGTATAACTTTTGACAGGATCAACATTTCTTTACAAAATCTTTCCATGTTGCTAATGATGATATCACAAGACCCCCTGTAAAGCCATTTCTACACCAGCACTCATAAAACTTCAAATTTAAAGTTTTTTGTAAATCACCGAGTAGGAACAAGGATTTTTAAAATCTCCAACCTGTGAAGGAATCTCATCCCAAAAAATAGACCACATTGTGTGAAAAAGAGTCAAGAAACTCCCCGTAAGACAATTTTACACTAGTACCAATGGATCCCTATATTTAATTGTTTCTGTGAATGCCCCTCAATTTGTGCAATGTCCTAATGTGAAAGACTTGTGACTTTGACATGAAAACCAATGACTTGAATTTGACTAGCAATATGTAGCTAATGAGGCATCTTTAATAAGGACAAATGACTTGAACAAGTGGTGAAAATAGAAAAGCTCGAGGAGGTGATAATTGCAAGGAGTGAATTTTTTTGAAATTTTCAAGTTCAAATTTTAGGTTAACAAAAGCAAAAAAAGATAATGCAAAAGGGGTATTTCTAGTGTTGTGCTGCTAGAAGGATGTCAAGTATGGTTCTAGGGATAGCGCATTATAAGAGATAGGAACCATACCAAACTCTTGTGGATCACAAGGACTAATAAACTACATTGTTAGATAACTCACAAAGAGTACCAAAAAGTAGCATACTGGAGCACTACTAGATAGCATTGTGTCATTAGGTGGCTCACATGTTAATCAATACCAGGAATTACATGGACTAGCATGGATACATAATCCTGATAAAGGTGGTCAATCTAAGCAAGTGTGTTTTCTTAGGACCACAAGCTACTAACGCTGCAAAGAGCGAAAGCTTTGATGAGTGTGCCATCAATGTAATGTGTGTGAAAGTAGAAGGTGCAAAAGTATGCCCCCACCTTAAAATAATTGCATAAAGCAAGAGTATGTAATTGGTTTTAAGGTAGAATAAGGGGAAGAGGTATCAGAGCTTTAGGAAACATATATAAAGGGGTATGTTACCAAAGTTGTCTCAAGAAAAAGAAGATGCCCCCAAAGAGTGGCAACAAAAGCGATGTTGCAAGCATGATACACAAAGGCTTGTGTGAGCATGGTGTGACATTGAGAAATGCAAACACATGTCACATATAAACAGGCAACATCACCAAAATCACAAAGGGATCTATGTGCTTTGAGGTCAGTATGCATTTATAGGAAGGGAATCATCAAGGGAGAACTGAGAGAATCGTCATCATCCCCCAAGCATGTAGAATTACGAGCACAAAGGAAGAATGTCACAAGAAATTAAAAAAAAAAATTGGGTCAACATAGAAGGAAGTTAAATCTTCCAACACTTTACATCGTCCACAAAATGTTGAAATAGTTGAGCAGACAACATATACAAGAAGGTAGAAATAGATAGAAGATAGGACAACATTTCCTTTCCTCCTATATCCACATGTCTACAAGGGCAATTTGGGTCCTCCAGGTAGAACTAACAAACATATAACAAACATTTTTATAGGGAAAACATGACAAGCAAGCATGCAAACACATATATACACATGAAACGAAGGTACAACCCTCATGTTTGGGCATCATCAAATCATCCATGTCCAAATCTTGGCTATCATAAGGGCATAGAGGAAGAGCTAACAAGGGGACCACATTAAGAGCAGTACAAGGAGACTCCCTTGGAACCAAATGTAGAGGATCAACAGTAGGAGCAGGATCCTCTTGAGCATTGGCATAGGCAATTGTCAATGATCGTGTGAAAATCATGGACAATAAGGGAATATTCATAACGAACTCAAAAATGTGCTTTGCTGGGGAGGAATCATTTGAGTCACTGTCAAAATATTGCACTAAACATGGCTCATCAGTGTTGTTAGTAGAGATGTGAGAACTGAGTCACATGTGGAGGAGAATCCTCCATAGCTGGAAGAACTGATGAAGAAGGGCTCAGAGGTGGCTGAGATGATGAAATGCGCTTTGGTTTACGAAATGGTGGTGTCTGGTAATGCTTAGGCTTGCATTTTTGTGGTGGACAGGGAATATCAATGTCTATGGTGGTAAGGTGGAGGATATCTAGGAAGATCTCATGGTGGGTATGTTGAAATGGAATGGGAGTTGTGAGAGTGGCACTAGAAATGAAATTGATATTAGGGAGGTCTTGTTAGTAATAATTTATGTTTGGGGTTTTGAGTCAGGTCTCTTCCCTAAAATCCAAAAAAGTTCTAATGTTTTGGTCCCTGCAATTATCAAAAATGCATCTCACCTTGTATGCTCAGGGTCAAAATATACAGTGGCGGGTCAAAAATCTCCATCGGCCCCTGAAAATTGATAAAAAATGGGTCAAATGCATAAAAAATGCATATTGGGTCACTGCTTATTGGGCTACAGTTTCTGGGTCTTAAATGTTTCTAAGTGTGGCTAGAAGGGTCAAATTGTGCCACAGCCGCGGGACCACCATGTGTTGAGCCTCAGTTTATTGCCGCGCCTTCGCTTTTGATTACTTCCCACAGAGTGTGCCATGTGTCAGCTGCGGAAGCACTCCCTAAATGTTTTAGCTTGGAGGCGGAAAGCGCCATGTGTTTCTAGCAGGTACTGCGGAGCTCGCCAAGTGGCAGCTTCCGCGTTTATGAACCTTTTTTGTTTCTTTTTGTTTCAGCGCTAAGTAAGGATGGGAGTAGGATGGGAGTAGGTCCCATTGAGGGATCTAAGACCCTGTGGAAGACACCACATGTCACTTGCAGAAGCACAGTTTCTAAAAGTTTCAAGAGTGCCATAGAATGCACCACGTGGAGGCACCTGGGGGACACAAAGAAAGCAGCTCAAAGCCCCGCGGATGGTGCCAAGTGTCAGGCTCCACCGGTGTTTCCAAGGGACCCTTTATGTTTCTCAAAGACTGTGCAAAAAGTGCCACGTGTCGCTCTCCGCAAAGTTTCTAAAATGTTTCTAAGCTGCAGCGGATGATGCCAAGTGGCAGCCTCCGTCTGAGTTTCACGGGACCCTTTCAAAGTTTCTAAGTTGTTGCGCGTTGTTTCTTTCTGCCTCAAGGCTAGCTAGCGAGAGTTTGTGGGCCCCGGTTTTAATGTGTCTCATGTTTCAAATGCTGTGGGTTGTGACAACTGTCACTTGCGAGGGACACTTAAGGTTTGACACAATATGTTTCATGAATGTGGCGGAAGGCACCAAGTGTCACGAGCGGAGGCCATTTCAGTCTAAAGACACAGTTTCACAAAGTGTGGCGGAGCCCGACATGTGTCAGTTTCTGCGTTAGTTTCAAGAGGGGTCTTTGTGTTTCAAAGAAAGCGTGGAAGCTACCACGTATCCTGATGGCTAATGCTGCGGATGCCGCCACGTGTCCTCTTTTTTGAGAAGCAAATGAAGAAGCGGAAAAGTCAACGATAGAAACTTTAAGTGCCTACATGGCATGATATCATTGGTTGGCAACTTTTCATTATTTTTGGGGCCGTTAGATCTCGGCGACTGGAAGACATATCGATGGCCAGGTTTTAAAGTTGCAGCGCAGGTTTTTTTCTGAGTATCTGCGGCCGTTTTGGCGGGAGAAACTTCTAAGGTGCGCCATTGTTGCACTCTGGGGCCTACGGGTTGGTGAAACGTTAATGGTTGTTTGTTCCAGAGGTATGGGTCGTGTTGATAGCTCAACCACCCAAATTGATGAGGAATGTCCCTGAGCGGCAACACATCTCCCGAGTTCACCTATTCCCTCCTCCTTGTCCCTCTGTTGCATTAACTATTTTGAGTGCCATTTTTTCTGATGCATTGTATCTGGCAGATTTTTGTCTTGCCATGTAATTAATTTGCTGGGTACATTTTCTTGCTTTTTAAGCAGATTGTGTGACCCATTTCGAGGTTGTTGAAGGCCTAGGGCATTTTTGTGTAAATAATGAAGAACAGGGCATGATCTTGGTTGTTTTTATCCCATTTCAGAGTTTATGTGTTGCAGCATGAATGTATTTTGCACATATTTTCAATTTCAGTGTTGATTTTATATGAGAAATGCTTCATTGCATGTGTCTATTTGCTTGTCTCCATTTGCTGCATGTTATTCTCCTTCTTCTGAATCTGGTTGCTAAGGGTTTCATAGATTCTAGGGTATAGATATCTATACTGCATGTTTGATCTCTAACTGACATTCAAGGAGTGGATTAAATTGTTTTAGGTTGAGCATGGGGAAGGTTGCATGTCAGCAGGGATATTTGTAAGTAGAGGCAGTTAGATACCCATTCTTGGGTGATGTTTGTAAGGCAAGCATCAGTCCAGCCCCCTAAAACTTGAGTGAAAGTTGCAAACCACCTGTTGTATACGTCTAGTTGACTCCTTGCCCAATGGATAGGCACCAGTCTGTTTCTGAGTCAGTAGTTATGAGCTAAAACCCCATGTCTTGCATCCAAGACATTATGTCCACCCATTTCATCACTTCCACCTGTTAGTTATAGGAGTAGGATTAGGAACCCCCTGCATACTCTCATACCCAACCAGACACATATGTCCAAGAATGTTGCCAACCTTGTGATCTATCATGCAGATCTTGGTCCATACATGAAAGTATTATGCCTGTTGTTGTCAAGTTAGATCTTTCTATCTTTGAGCTAGTCAAGGTTACATCTTGAGTTATAGGGATACCCCCCTTGGTGCGGTAGAACCAGAAGTGAAGGGGAGGCAGCTCATGCAACCTCTCATAATCTGTTGGCCAAATCTGCCTGTGCATTGGAGCTGGCAAACCCTCTGCAGATTTGGTAACCAACAGGTCTAAAGACTCAGAAAAGGGTGGCATATCAAGAATAGAAGGAAGAATGGGATCCTCAGTAGGAGGCAAGACTACTTGAACCCTTTTGGGGTGACATTCATCTATGTCTAACTGAGGAGAGGCAAGGGTCAGGGATGGGGGAGACTTGAGTTGGGGAGGAGGAGGTTGAGGCTTAGAGTGAGGAGCAAGATTAGGTAGAAGGCTACATGGGAGGGGGATGATTAAGGAGGGATTATGCATCAACAACACGCTCTCAAGCTTTGGTACATCGATGACACTTGCAATCTCTCGCAAGATGATTCTATTGAGTGTGAGCTAGGGCTTCTATTGAAGGAGCCAAGAATTTTCAAACACATGTTCCTTTTCTTCCCCTACCTCAGGGACAGGAGGTGGAACAAAAGGAACTACCGAGGGTTGAGAAACCATAGGGGGAGGTGGAAGGTCCCGTGACATGGGTTGCTTTCCTCGCGCCGCTGAAGAGGTGGGAGGAATAGGAGCAACCATTAAAGGTTGAGGGACAACTAGAGGGGGAGGGTCTTATAACATGGGGTTGCTTTCATCATGCCACCAAAGAGGCAAGAGGAATAGGAACAACCACTGAAGGCTTAGGAACCATAGGAGTGTGAGGTACACGAGATGGTATAGGTTGTTGATCTCTAGGCCTCAAATATGATGTTGGAGGAGGAAAGTTGTCGAGTACAGGGCAGCCACACAGGAACAAGGAGGTGCACTCTACACATGCTACTTTCCTTTAATCACCTGTGGGGTAGTAGAAATAATAGAAGCCTCTGAAGGTGGAGAGATCGATGGACAAACTATTAGCGTAATTGTTAATCTCATAACTG
Source organism: Cunninghamia lanceolata (assembly GCA_027924645.1). Classification (NCBI taxonomy): domain Eukaryota; kingdom Viridiplantae; phylum Streptophyta; class Pinopsida; order Cupressales; family Cupressaceae; genus Cunninghamia; species Cunninghamia lanceolata. The sequence continues at coordinate 11,743,309 of BSBN01000693.1, forward strand.
AATGACGTGTCTAGAGGTGTCCAGTTCTCTTCAGTGTTGTCTAGTTTGTTGTCGAACAACTCTGCAGTGCTGTCAATTCTATTTGCAAGTTTATAGGAGGTAGTTTAATTTGTTTACTATTATAAGTTGTAATCTCTTGTTTTCTAATCAATATAGAAATAACTCTGAGTTTCCTTTTTGTGTTATTTGCTGCTATCTTTTTTATTCTCAGTTTTCCAATATGGTATTAGAGCTAGTTTGGGTACGACTCCGCCATTGAAGTGCCCAAGAATATGAAAGCATCTTATAGGAAATTAAATTTTCTATAGAGAGTGTTGTGCGGTTTTTTCCCCCTCTTTTCTTTGTTTTTCAACATTTTAAAATTGAATATATAGTTTGCCATTGTTCTTTACCCATCCATCACCCTACTGGTGTCCATGTTGCATATATGAGAAGATAGGCTCTGTTGTTCTTGTTTTATGTTAGTTGCAGAAACAAACAAACAACCAATACCAAGATGCCACCAGAGTGAAGAAGCCACTACTGATTGATGGTGATTTGCCTGGTAATCAAGCTGCTGAGAAGAACCTACTGCAACGTAGGATTGGATCTAAGAAGAATTTGGAAGTATTTGGTCAAATAATCTTCTATTTATTTGTTGTATTTCTGTGAAAGTGTTGTTGTTGTGATTGGATGTACTAGTTGTATAAAGAAGATGACTTCATAGATATATGCTCAATAGTCTGAGATGCTTGTGGATCGAAGAAACTATACTTCATTGGGGTTATGAGACATGCTTGTGAGGATTGATGTCCAATAGTTCAGGGGAGATCCGAAGTCTGGAAGTTCGGCATCATACCTTTAAGAGGGTGATGAGACACTTCATGTGTAAATGGTGTCCAATGATGTTGGGAACTTGGATTATAGCTGGGAGACTATACATGGGAGCAACTTGAAGAAGTCTTATCTGAATAATGTAATCTTTTATTGTTTTTATGTTGTTAGTTGAAAATTCAATTATTCATTAAGGGGGAGTATTAGCGTAACTGTTAATCTCATAATTGAATGACGTGTCTAGAAGTGTCTAGTTCTCTTTAGTGCTATCAATTCTATTTGCAAATTTATAGGGGGTAGTTTAATTTGTTTACTATTATAAATTGTAATCTCTTGTTTTCTAATCAATATAGAAATAACTTTGAGTTTCCTTTTTGTGTTATTTGCTGCTATCTTTTTTATTCTTAGTTTTCCAATGCAAACATCCATAGGAGATGAAGAGGAAGGGCCACCAGACAACTACGCAATCTGACTAGCTTTGAAAATTTGATATGATAAGAACAAAAAGTCATTGTGTGGTTGGAGAGTCTCGGTTGGAGCTGGCCAAAAGTAGTCCAAAGAGAAGTTTGTCTGAAATAGACCACCCATGTTTGTTCTTTTGATTATTTATATTTGTGTTATTTTTATTAGATTTGTGGTCTTTCAGAACTAGACAGAAGATGCAAAAAGGGTTTTTTCGTTTTGCATGTAATGTTTTTTAACTATAATATAGATATACAAATATGCAATAGAAACCCATAAAATCTATGATAGATATGAACAAAGTAAACAAGACCCAAAACATAAAATGGTTCAAAACTAATTATAGTGACATACCAAGTTCATATTCTTGACTTTGCACTTCGGCTGTAGGTGAACCAACAACATACAAATTGGATAAATCATATACAGTGCATCATTGATAAGAAATCTTGACACAATAATATTAGTAGCTCATATGGATTGAATCGACCCCAAACATAAGAAGAAAATATGCAATGAAAACCACAAATGATGCCGTCCAAAGGTACGACCAAGTCTGCAATAGTACGACCAGCATATGAGAGTGTATGACCCAACAAAGGAAAGGAAAGTGCAATTCAAAAATCTCCTTAAATCTACAATAAATCAATCACTTCAATACTTCTCTCAGTTGCGCCAAAAACTATGAAGATATATCTTAAACCTCTCCAAAACTCCGTCAAAAGTGTATCAACTAAAGCACAATTGCAACCACTATGTATGGCTACCCGATAGCCTCCTTGGGTGGTCTATCACACTTGTGGATAGCTGAAACTAATGGTGGTTTCCGTCACCAAAAGCCATGGCTGGATGTTTTCCTCGAAACCCTCATTTGCAGAGCAAATAGCAAGTGAAATATGTTGTTATGAATGAATGGCCTTTTTCCTTTTACTTCATCCTTTTATCTCCTCATGAGGGTCCATCCCTTTTTGTGGGGAAAATAAAACATTTTAAATTTACTTTATTCCCCTTAAGGTGGCATCCAAGTCCTTAGTGACTTATTTTTTGTCTTTTACACATTTTTTCCTAGTCACTGACTTTATAATATAAAGTCCCATTATTAAATATGAATTATAACTTACAGACTTTAAAATGGAATAGAAAATGAACTCAGAATCCCATGAACAATAGACCGTTGGAAAGGTCTCATCAAAATGCTCCACTTCCAACCCTAAATTTCCCCAACCAGCACAAATCCTAACTTACTAAAAATAGTAAGTCCCAGCCAAGGTGTCTGAAAACAACCAAACGAACTCCCAAAGTTCCCTAACCACATTGGTTAGTCTACGAGAACCAAGTATAGACTAACACCCTCAAGAAAAGGGGACATTACAGTCCACTCTCCCCAAGATTGCTTGCCTCCGGCAATCTTAGATCTGAATACATCAAAATCTGCTCATTTTCCCATGTTGCATCCTCCATCAGCAAGTTCTTCCATTTCACCAAATAATCCCTGATAATCCTCTTCCTCAAGGTTCGCTCCTTGGTGTCAATGATGGCCTCAGGTACCAAAACCAACTTCCCCTCTTCATCAAGAGGAGGCAACTCTGCAGAAGGTATCACATTGTGCCCCGGTGACTTTTTGAGGCGAGACACATGAAAGACATTGTGAACCCTGCTATCTGCTGACAATTCTAACTCATAACCCACCTCTCCAACCCTCCTGGAGATCCTGAATGGACCATAATACTGTGGATTCAATTTTTTGGCACCACTCTTCTTAAGAGTGGATTGTCTATAAGGCTGTAACATAAGATACACCATATCACCAACCTAAAAAAAATGCTCAACCCTATGCTGATCTGCATACTATTTCTATTGGTTTTGCACCTTCTAGATGTTTTCTCTTAAAGACCTCATAATATCCTGACTCTCCTGCAAAAAATCTTTGGCCTTAGGTACTCTGCTATCTCCAAACAATAAGTCTAAGAAACTCAGAGCCTCATACCCATAAAGTGCCATGAATGGTGACATCTAAATTGACATATGGAAAGTGGTATTGTAACAATACTCACCTAGATGAAGCCACTTCACCCATGCCTTATGCTGCCCTACTATATAATTTTTGAGGTACCCTTCCACCCACTTATTGACTATCTTTGTCTACCCATCCGTCTGGGGGTGGTAACTCGTACTGGGGGTGAGCTCTGTCCCACTCAACCTGAAGAGCTCCTACTAGAAATTACTTAGGAACCTGTTCTCCCTATCACTCACTATGCTCCATGGCAACACATGTAGTCGAAATACCTTTTTGAAAAATAAATTAGCAACCTGAGCTACTGTATAGGTGGCTGAAATAGCAAAAAAGTATGCAAACTTTGTCAACCTATCAACCACCACAAAGATGCAGTCCCTGCCCTGGGCCTTAGGCAAACCCATAATGAAATCCATCGAGATGCACTCCCATTTCCTCTCTAGAATGGGTAAGGGCTACAACAAACCTTCTGGGAAAGAGTGCTCATCCTTGTTCTGCTAACATATTGGGCACTCCCTCACATACTTCTGAACTTCAGTCTTGAGGCCTTTCCAAGTGAAGCGCTCCCTAACCTGCTTGTAGGTTTTGAAGTAGCCTGGATGTCCTACCATAGGCAAGTCATGAAAAGCCCTCAAGATCTTCTGCCTCATAGTAGACTCTGGCACCAAAAAGATTCTCCCCTTGTAAATGGTCAAGTCATTTACAACTATGTACCTGTCATCCCTAGTAGTGCCATCAATAATCCTAGAAGCCCACTTATCTTTTACATACTTCGCAGCGATCATATCTCTCCAATCCTCTGCAATCTCCCCCAAAGTGCACAAGTGAGGTCTCCTGGATAAGGCATTAGCAACCACATTCTTTTTCCCTTTGACAAAAACTATGTCAAAGTGATATCCCTGAAGTTTGCTGATCCACTTCTGCTATCGATCATTCAGATCCTTCTAAGGAAATGTTTCAGGCTATTATGATCAGATTTGACAAAAAAATTTACTCCAACAACGTACTACCTAAACTTAGCCAATGCATGCATAATGGCTAACATCTCCTTGTCATAAATGTTGTAACTCCTCTCGGTACCCCTCAACTTCCTGCTCTCAAATGCAATGGGGTGTTTGTCTTGCATCAACACTGCTCCAATGCCTTCTCCTGAGGAATCACATTGCAACTTGAAAGGTTTTGTGAAGTTTGGAATGGCCAAGATTGGACAAGTGCTTATCACCTCCTTAAATCTGTCAAAACACTACTAAGCACTCGTAGACCATTCGAAAGCACCCTTTTGAGTCAAATCTGTAAGGGGGGCAACTATTTGAGAAAAACCATTAACAAATTGGTGATATAATCCACAGAGGCTGAAGAATCCCTTGAGCTGAGAGAGATTCTTGGGTGGCGACCAGTCTACGATTGCCTGGATCTTTTCTGGATCCATGTGAACACTGTATGCATTGATGATGTGTCCTAAATACAATAAATTTGTCATGCCAAACTCACACTTGGACATTTTGGCATAAAGAGACTCATGCTCAAGAATACCCAACACAATATCAAGGTGTCTCAGGTGCTCCTCCCAAGTCTTGCTGAATATCAGAATGTCGTCGAAGAAGATAAGTACAAATTTCCTCAATGCTCTTGGAAAACCTTATTCATATAGGATTGGAATGTGGCTGGAGCATTGGTTAAGCCAAAAGGCATAACTAGAAAATCAAAGTGCCCATAATGGCACCTAAATGTTGTCTTCTCTACATCCTCCTCTTGTACCTGTATCTGATGGTACCCTGATCTCAAGTCTATCTTAGAGAGAAACATGCCCTGTGCAATTCATCTATGAGCTTGTCAATCTTAGGAATGGGATATTTGTTCTTGATAGTCTTCTTTTTCAACTCCCTATAGTCTATGCACATCTTGAGTGTACTGTCCTTCTTCACCAGAACAACAATAGAAGCAAAGGGGCTTTTACTTGGCTTGATATGCCCCATCTTGAGAATCTCTTGAATAGCCTTCTCAATCTCATCCTTGTACCACTTAGGGTGTCTATAGGGTACATAATGACTGGCTTGGCACCTTGCTCGAGCTCTATGATGTGCTCAAACCCCCTTTCAGGAGGTCTACCTAGTGGTATGTCACTAAACACTTTGGTGTGTTTAGTTAACAAAGACAGGATCTCAACTGGATACTCCTACTTCTGCTACTTAGGCACCTCTGGCATTACAAGTATCTCAGCTGCCCACTATACCTGATCATGTCGCAATATCCTCTCCATCCTCCGTATAGATACTAATCTCAAACCACCATCTAACATTCCCCTCAGAGTATGTTTCTGACCATTTACTTCAAACTTCATCTCTATGGTCCTCAAGTTAGGGAGAATTCACCTATCATATGTAGGCATTTCTTATTGAGGACTACATCAATGTCACCCATACCGACCACATAATACTCGGCCTGGAACTCATAATTACTTAACCGGATGGTTAAGTTAGGGATCCTCCATTTACAACTGATGACAAAACCGTCTGCAACTCTAACCTTTAAATCCCTCAAACTCCTCAGTCTTCAGTCCCCTCCGTGCTACTAGTCCCTCATCAATGAAGTTGTGAGTGGCTCATATATCCAACAAGGTGGTCACTCTCTATCCCTCCAATACACCTTGTATTCTAAAGGAACCCTCTCTCTGAATGGTAGAAAGATTTGTTGTTGGTGGATCATCATCCTGAACATCTTGAACATCCTGCACCTCTTCTGCTACACTTTCCTCGTCACCATCCTTTTGATCACTCTACTGATCTAAATGTTCTGAAGTAGTCTCTTCGGTAGAACAGTACTCCAACTACTTAACTTGCCCCTTCATTAGGCACTTATGATTGGGATCCCATGGCCCTTTACATTTGAAACATAATTTCTTCCTCTTGTATTCATTAAGATCATCATCGTCAAGTTTAGGAAAGGGTTTATTTTGATGCCCTATATCATGAGGTGAAAGCCTCTTATGCTTATCCTTCTTATGCAAGAAACTCTTTGACTAAAACTTGCTCCTATAGGAAGAGAATTCCATAGCCATGGCCTTTTTGATTGCCTCCTGAAGTGAAGGCGGATCAAACCCCTTAATCCATCTTCTCAAAGGCTCAGATAATCCATCTATAAACAATACAATGAGTCTCTGCTCTAAAATGTTAGTGACCATGACTGACAACCTCTGAAACTTAGTAATGTATGCATCGACTCCTCCATACTGTTTGAGCTGGGCTAGCTCTTTGAAATGTAACTCAGGATCACCTCTATCAAATCTATCTATCAATCTAGAAGTGAAGTCTACATATGAAACAATATGATCATGGCCCAATGTAACAAGTGCATGGTACCACCATTCATGTGCACTCCCATCCAAATGCAAAGTGGCATACTTAATGGCATCCTGCTCAGTCATTGGGTTGAGTTGCAGATAGGTATCTACCTTTTGTACCCATGCTCTAGTTGTAGTTTACCTGAGCCATCGAAGTAAGGAATGCTCATCTTTCCCTTTTTCTTCTACAGATCTTGATTTTGTTGCCTCACTCCTCCCTCTCTTTGAGGTCTACTCCATTCCCTGAAAGTCAGGTAAGCCTGGAAAGGCATACCAACACGGAAACAAGCATCCATAGCTCTCCAGTCCCGCCAATACTGTCCATGACGAACTATTCAGTAAGCTCATGAACCTCCTTTGGTGGATTGTTCTACTATATAAACTGAGGCATTAGAGGCCTCGTGCTAGCTAATCCTGCGAAGGTGTGTTGTGAGGTAGTCCGATTATTAACTAAATGCTCTCCATTGTTACCATTGTTTGCATTATTATTATTATTTCCATTATTTCCACCCGCATGCTGATCAACACCACCATTGTTATTGTCATTATTATTGCCATTGTTCCCACCATTACCAGGTATCAAATGAGCAAGGATCTGTGTCAATTCTATTTTTGATCTATCCATCCTCTCAAACATATCATGCTGCCCTCTAGCTAAGTATTTTAATACATGCAACATGCTAGTCATATCTACTCTCCCTTCATCATACTGGTCTCTACTAGACCTACCCTCTCGATCAACCATGTTTTCTGCAATGGGTTCTTCTTCCCTGTAAGGCACTATGTTTTTTGCAATGGGTTCTTCTTCCCTATAAAAGACTACCTATTGTTCCTCAGGTTTTAAAGGTTCACTGTATAAAACTGATGGTTGCTCTTCAAACCCTAAAGCCCACTCTTCCCACTATTTCGATTCAGCTTCCTTTTTCCTCAATCTTTCAAGGTATCTTTGTTCTCTTGCATTGCCTCTCGTAGAATATTACATGCAATCATTGTTCGGCCATGGAAATCGACATGCAAGTAAATGGGTAGTCTCAAACTGTCCTATAACTGTGCACAAGCTCTAATCCAATAGGCTGGCAGGGAAACCAGCTTTGATACCATTGAAATAGACCACCCCTATTTGTTCTTTTGATTATTTATATTTGTGTGATTTTTATTAGATTTGTGGTCTTTCAGAACTAGACAAAAGATGCAGAAAGGGTTTGTTGTTTTACATGTAATGTTTTTTCATTGTAATACAGATATACAAATATGCAATAGAAACCCAAAAAATCTATGATAGATATGAACAAAGTAAACAAGATCTAGATCATAAAATGGTTCAAAACTAATTACAGTGACAAACCCAATTCATATTCTTGACTTTGCACTTTGGTTGTAGGTGAACCAGCAACATACAAATTGGATAAATCATATACAATGAATCATTGATAAGAAATCTTGACACAATAATATTAGCAGCTCATACGGATTGAATCGACCCCAAACATAGAAAGGAAATATGCAATGAAAACCATGAATGATGCCCTCCAAAGGTACGACCATGTTTGCAGCAGTATGGACAACATATGGGAGTGTACAACCCAACAAAGGAAAGGAAAGTGTAGTCCAAAAACCTCCTTAAATATGTAATAAATCAATCACTTCAATACTTCTCTCAGCACCAAAAACTATGAAGATATATCTTGAACCTCTCCAGAAATTCGTCAAAAGTGTTCAACTGAAGCACAATTGCAACCGTTGTGTATGGTTGCCCGATAGCCTCCTTGGGTGGTCTCTCACACCTGTAGATAGCTGAAACTAATGGTGGTTTCCGTCACCAAAAGCCATGGCTAGATGTTTTCCTCCAAACCCTCATTTGCAGAGCAAATAGCAAGTGAAATATGTTGTTATGAATGAATGCCCTTTTTTCTTTTACTTCACCCTTTTATCTCCTCATGAGGGTCGATCCCTTTTTGGGGTGAAAATAAAACATTTTAAATTTACTTTATTCCCCTTAAGGTGGCGTCCAAGTCCTTAGTGACTTATTTTTTGCCTTTTACACCTTTTTCCTAGTCACTGACTTTATAATATAAAGTCCCATTATTAAATATGAATTATAACTTACATACTTTAAAATGGAATAGCAAACGGACTCAAAATCCCATGAATAATAGACCGTTGGAAAGGTCTCATCAAAATGCTCCACCTCCAACCCTAAATTTCCCCAACTGACTCAAACCCTAACTTACTAAAATAGCAAGTCCCAACCAAGGTGTCTGAAAACATCCAAACAAACTCCCAAAGTTCCCTAACCACATTGGTTAGTCTATGGGAACCAAGTATAGACTAACATCCTCAAGAAAAGGGTACATTACATTGTCGCGCATGGTGAGAGGCTACAATATGATGTGGCAGATTGTATGCACTACTCTATAAAATCTTGGACCAATTTTTTTGATTTTTTACAAATAAGTAATGCAAATGAAGTGTCTAAACACATTTTGATCACCAAGATCCCATTGTGGGCAAGGTGATCACATATGGTGCTTTGGACAACACAACTATGTAGAATGTATGCAATTATAGAATGAAGGTAGCAAGCTGACCATAGCATGTAGGCGACAGAGCTAACCCAAATCTACACTTCTTCAACATACAGGAGTGTGTAAATGCAAGTGCAGAAAGGAAAGCACGCAAGTAGTAGAGCCAACCCAAATCTAAACCTCTTCAAAGGATAAGCGTGCATTAATGTAAAACCATTGGAAGAATGTCTAAGCTTGATTAGACCAAAATGGTCAGTAATAAGAAATCTTGTTCAATGCCAAATGGGCTAAATGTTATGCTATATGAACTAGCAGTAAACCATCCAGTTTTACAATATGAAATGCATAAATTAAGATGCCTCCGGTGGTACTACCATATGAAGTTACAAAACAAGTATGGAATGCATTACAATATTTTAGAATATAAAGATAACTGCTACAACTCAAATATATTAATTCTGATTAGACCGATATGCTGCTACAACAAGGTGTTAGACCATTAACTCATAAAATTAAAGGTAGAATGCTCATAATAATGGTCAACACAAGCCAAAAGAAGAACCCACTTTGTAAGTTGATGTAGATGACAAAACAAGATTGAAATCCCACTTAAAACCTTTGGAAACACTAAAAATCAAAACTAATTGGATTTGAAATGCAATTCTACTACCCAAATTGGTAACCAATATTGAAAACATCATTACCCAACAACCCAAGATAAAAATCAAACATTCTTATTGATGTAAGGTCCCATAATGGAGACAAGGGACTACACACACCAACTACTGACTGCTACAGATAGAAAAGAGGGTGTGTGGCCTGATCCAAAGAAAGAGTACGACTACCAAAAAATGATAGCAAAGCTACAAAGAACAACTCTAAATCAAAGCGCTTCAATAAGGGATGGTACGATGACCCCCACACATCCATAAAAGATAAGAAAAAGGGAGTGTTTCCTTCACTTTACCTCCCATGTCCCTCAAAAGCAAGTATGTCCAGCATGACATAGTATGTCCAACCAAAAACATAAAGAATATTCAACCAAATGAAGTACGGCTAGATACTTGGTCAAAACATCATATTACCAAGTGGTACAACTAGCAACCAAAGTTCCATGATCATCAACAATAGTATGAGACTCCTAAAATTTGTATGACTAGGCTTCAAAAGGTATGACCACACTAAGAAACATCACAACCTCTTCAGAACATCAACTGAAAACTAAGCCAAAGAAAAATAAAATCTCAGATTTCCTAAATGTTTCAAAACACATCAAATTCTTCCATCATAAACAACAAACTTGTAAAATCTCCACTTGTAGTACAATGGGTGATTTCAAGGTGAAATCACTCTATCCAGCTAGGAGGGTTTTCATCCTCAAGAAATATGAAGAACTCAAGTTCTCACTCAGAGCAAAAATTAAAAACAATATTACAGTCTAACCTTTTCTTTGTGCTCAACTCCTCCTTTTATAAAATTTTGAGAGAATAAAATATTAATTTCCTTTTCCCTCCATATTCTCCTTGAAGTTAAAAATTAAACATATTTATGTGTGCAGAAGACCACCTTTTTGCCCCCTTGTGCCTAATGCCACTTTATTTGCACAAGTTAAAGTACCTTTTTAAATAATTAAATAAGTTGTCAAAAAGAATTATAAAATAAAGTAACTTTTTGAGAACTTAAATTAATTATTTAATTTATTTTCCCTTACCAATACCAATTAGCCCATAAGAAAACATAGACAAATAGGCTAATGGCTAAACAACTGCTCACATGTGAGAAGGGGACATTATAGTCCTCCCTCCCTAGAATTTATTGTTCCCAAGAAATTGCAACTTAGGATGCTCCAATATGTGCTCAACCTCCCATGTAGCATCCTCAACTAGAAGATTTTCCACTTCACCAAGTATTCCTTGATGCTTCTATTCCTCAGTTTGCATTCTGTAAAATTAATCGTTGCCTCAAGAATCAAGATAAGCTTCCCTTCTTCATCCAATGGAGGCAACTCAACAAAAGCAACCACATTGTGACCAAGTGCCTTCTTAAGGCATGAAACATGGAAAAAATTGTGCACTTTGCTACTCTATGTTAGCTCTAACTCATAGGCCACTTCTCCAGCTCTCCTTTTCATCCTAAATGGACCATAGAACTCTGGCATAAGCTTCTTAGCTCCACTCTTTTTAAGAGTAGACTGTCTGTAGGGATGCAACCTCAAATACACCATATCATCCACTTCAAAGGTGTACTCAACTCTATGCTGATTCTAAGCATGCCGGAGGTTCTCTTTTAGTGATTTCAAGATATCTTAGCTTTGTTGCAATAAATCTTTGGCTCCAAAAACCTTGTTGTCACAAAATAAAACATCAATGAAGTTAGGATCTTCATAACCATACAATGCCATAAAAGGTGACATTTTAATAGACATATGATAAGTGGAATTATAACAATATTCTCCTAAATGGAGCCATCTCACCCAAGCCTTTTGCTGTCCTAAAACATAATTCCTTAAGTATCCTTCCACCCACTTATTCATAATCTCTGTTTGCCCATCAGTTTGTGAGCGATAACTCGTGCAAGGAGAAAGATCAGTCATAGTCAATCTGAACAACTCTTGTCTAAACAAGCTCAGGAACCTACTATCCCTACCACTTACAATGTTCTTTGGCAAGCCATGCAGTCTAAACACTTCTTTGAAGACCAAATTAGCAATCTGAGATGCTCTAAATCTACAAAAATAGCAAAGAAGTGTGCAAACTTTGTCAATCTATCAATTACAACATAAATGCAATCTTTACCTTGCACTTTAGGTGACCCTGTAATGAAGTCCATTGATATACTTTCCCATTTTTGATTGGGAATCGACAAGGGATGCAACAAACCGACAGGAAAAGTATGCTCATTATTGTTTTGTTGACATACTTCACATTCTCTAATATGCTTAAGGACATCATCCTTAAGCCCCTTCCACAAAAATATTTCCCAAATCTACTTGTATGTTTTAAAATATCCTTGGTGACCAGCCAAGGTAGCATCATGAAAAGTTCTCAAAATCTTTTCCTTAAGCTTTGATTCAGACACCATAAAGATTCTATCTTTGTAGAGGATCAACTCATTTACCATTACATGCTTCTCATCCTGCAAAGTACCCTCCAAGATGGTAGTGGAAAAAGGAGTTTTAGCATATTCTACTAAAATTTGATCCTTCGAATCTACTTTAATTTCCATCGTAGAACTCAAATGTGGCCTTCTTGACAAAGCATCAGCCACTACATTCTTCTTCCCCTTCACATATCCTATATCAAAGTCATAGGATTGCAGCTTACTCATCCACTTCTATTGTCTTTCATTAAGATTATTTTGGCTAAGAAAGTATTTCATACTATTATGATCTTATTTAACAACAAACTTCCCTCCAATCAGGTATTGTCTTAACTTTGCCAAAGTATGCATAATGGCAAGCATCTCTTTATCATAGATGGAGTAGCTTCTCTCTACTCCTCTCAACTTCTTACTCTTGAAGGCAATTGGATGCTTATTTTTCATCAACACAACACCAATCCCTTCTCTCGAGGCATCACACTTAAGCTCAAAAGGCTTTGAGAAGTGTGGTATGGCCAAGACAAGGCAAGAACTCATAACTTTCTTGAACTGATCAAAAGTTTGTTACACCGATGGTGACCATGAAAGTGCCCCCTTTTTAGTAAAATTAGTAAGTGGGGAAGCCAACTATGAAAACCCCTTCAAAAACCTTCTGTAGAAACTACATAGACTAGAGAAACCCCTCAAATGTGATAGAGTCTTTGGTGGAGGCCAATCCAAAATGGCCTTGATCTTCTCTTGGTCAACACTAACACACTTAGAGCTATATACATGAACCAAATACAAAATTTATGTCATAGAAAATTCACGATTGGACTCCTTTACAAACAAATATTAAGCTTCAAGAATTCCCAAAACCTCATCCATGTGCCTCAAGTGCTCCTCCCAAGTCTTACTATAAATCAGGATGTCATCGAAGAACACCAAAACAAACTTCCCAAGCTATTGATTGAAGACTTGGTTCATGCAAGAATGGAATGTCGCAAGTGCATTGGTCAAGCCAAAAGGTATAACTAAGAACTCATAATGCCCCTAATGGTATTAGAAAGTAGTTTTTTGGATGTCTTCTGTTAGGTCTCAGAAATGCAGGTTGTCAATCCTAAGGGGATACCAAGCTCTATGTTTAGATTGGCAACGTTTCTAAACTAACTTGACGAAATCAACCTTCAAGGGTAGTTGATTTCCTTCACTTTAGGTCCTGCTACACCTAGGTGGGTAAACCTTGGAAAAATTAAAGCAGATTAAATGTGAACGCGTGGACTAACTAAATCTATCTACAGTGGCACAAGATGTAGGATAGATGAAATGCTTGCTAACTGACTTTAGGTTTAATGTCTAATGAATAATTGGTAGAAATTGTATAAGCAATATCAAAGTAAAGGTTTTAAGTAAAATAAGACTAGTGCCTTATTGGGTAACAGAGTCAGTTTGAAGGACCAGGACTAATGGTTTCTTAATGGTAATAATTCTAGTTGTTTGGCATAGTTTTAGTTTATAACTTGTATAAATGTGCAAGTAAATGACTGACAAACTCTCCTTGATAATCCAACCAAATAAAATCAGATATCTTATAATTCACCAGAAGGTATTTTAATCCTTACTTGAAGGAACCAAATGAAATGAATGGACAAGATTAACAAATAATATTTTACTGGAGACAGAATGGCAATCTAATTGTATGGCCCTACTTAGTAATCCAAACTTAATACTTCCAGGCTACTGTAACTAAATCAGAAGGGTTTAATTCCTCAAATGGATACCAACCTATTTAATCACACAGATACATCAAATGTGTATTGACAGATCAAATATATACTTGATATGTTTAATCTGAATATCAAGGAAATGCAGAAATGGAGACAACCACACAATTTGAATAATCTTAACAAACAACTGATACCAAAGCAGAACCACTGAATCAAAGAACTTCAAACTTCTTCTTCAAATAAGATATGCAACATAGTCATTTTGAAACATTATATATATGATATATCTAAATATATTCTACTGCTGATGATCTTTCAGCATCGATTGTTTGGACTTATATAGATATTTCTATGAAGAGTCATAACTCTTCAATAAGTTTTTTGGGAACTTAACAACTATTAACAACTATAACATAATTATGATTAGGCTCTATTTAGCCACAAGTAGACTTTAGCCAAGTAATCCTGCTCACGATGAGAATCAGTAAGGTCAACAGCACTTCTGGTAATTATATCAAGTGTGATCATGCTCTCCAATTGTTTGCAAACTTCTTTAGACGCAGAGGCTTTGTCTTTCAAAGCTCCTGTGGCTTTGTGTAATATATTTTGACAATCAATAATCCATTCTTCCTTGCTTTTTACCTCTCCATTGTCTTTAAATATCCTGGGCACTCCTGCGTTTGAGGCATCATTTCCTTCCTTGGCATCAACTTTAAGTTTGTCATAATAATTTTGATGCTGTTTGAGAAATGCTTTTGCATCAGAGATATCTGTACTATCAACAGTACTTCTGTTTTGTAGCTCAGTCAATTTTTCTCGTATTCTCTTTTCAAGTCATTCATGTTCTTGAACTGCTTTATGATTTTCTGAGAAATTATCCCAAAACTGGTTTAACCACCGCACCATGTTTCCATACCTGCTCTGTAGTATTGTAACAAATGCATCTATCTGAATTTGGGTTGCCTGATCAGGGGATAACACTTGAATGCCCTGTGAACTCTCACCTTGAGTTATTCTTTTTGTGGACTGGCCAAAAGTACTCTTAACAGCGTCCTTCAAGTAATAATTTTCTTTTGTCAGTCTTTCACAATTTAATTTGTATGCATCCCTTTCTTTGATCAACATTTGAGCTTGTGCTTTATTCAATTTGGCAACATTGATACCAATGTCTGTTGTAATTATAGGGTCAGTTTCCCCCGCTTTCAAAGTCATAACGTGGCCAAAAGTCTTTTCAATATCTATGATGGCCGTCTTCTTATGGGGAGGGTATAACGCCCATATCATCAAGGAATTTTCATCATTATTATACCTTGTTCCCATATATACTTCATTAACTCCTTCTGGAGTAAGTTTATACTTATCATCTGTGTTATTCAGAAAACTGTCAAAAACCAAAGCAGAATTTAAATCCAGACCAGGAAAAATCATGACCCCTGCATCTTTAAGTAACTGTCTACCCTTGCTAGGTGTCATGTCTTGCATCTCTTTATCTACTATTTCCTTCAGCATATCTAATAATTGTCTTTCATTATCAGCAGAGACATCATCTACTGACTCTCTGATTTCTTTCCCTTTGTATTTATATAAAAATGATTTAAATTCTTTTGATTGAATAAACTTATCATCTGAAATGAAAGAATCATAGGCTGTTTGGCGTGGATCCTCATCAGCAGACCCCTCCTCATCATGTAGTACAACAGGAGGCTGATATTGTTGCATTTTCCTCTTGGACATCTCTACCTTTTTATCTGGTGGTTGTTCTTGCCCTGTCAGTTCTTCATCTTCAGAGGATACAACCTCAATTTCTGCTAACTGCTTTTTCTTTTCATCTAGATCCCTGTTGTATTTTTCTACCACCAATTCGACTTCTACTTCTTCTAAATTTCTAATGACATCATCATGTGGATAATGTATGTGCATGTATCCACTGAGATTCTGTTTTCTTCTTGTAGAATCAATAAAGCCTTCAGGGTCAAATCCTTTTCTCATCTCAGCAGTCATCATGTTATAATGCATCAATTTATCCAGAATGAGATTGTAACCTTCTTTTGAAACTACAGTAAAATCTCCAAAACATAAGGTGCTGGGCATAAACGATTGTTTGTCATGTGAACTCAAATGCATCACATTTGAACAATGCATTTGCCTGATTATCTCCAGATATGCAAGCCTGTCAGGGACAGTCTTGGGCAATATGAATGGAGCATCCTCAAAACCATAAACTCTGATCATAGTAGCATCTTCAAAACAATACCAGTCTCCCCAATTATGAGTGATAGTAGGGGGGCCACCAAAATCTTTTGGTCTAAGGAATCTTTTTATTTCAGTTGAAATTGAATATTCACAGGGGTGATTAAAATACCTATACAGTACTTTTACACAATGCTCTTCAAATTGAGCATAGCTGGAATGGGCATATCTACTATCCCAAATTCTGGTCCACAGTTGTACAGGTATCTTTTCCCCTTTCTTATCTGCAGCAACAACTTGAAACTCAGTTGGCCATAACCCTACCTCTTGGCCATAATATAACACCATGTGCATAAGCATTGAGTAATGCTCAAAAGAGCATGTTGGAGCACTATTTTTTATTGCAGATAGACCATAGTCCATTCTATTAGCAATATAGGAAGCATAATCGAATTGCCTTGCATTATGACACTGAATGTCAGAGGCTATGACCATCAGAGGAATAGTCATGAACTCAGGGACCTCTGAACCAAGGGCTTGGCCCACAGAAAAATAGGTATGCTGTATGTATGGTTCAAATATGGCTACATGAAAGGGAGGGCCATCATTTTCAGTTAAGGGCATCACTTCTCCTTCAACCCTGGGCCTATGAATGGGCACCCTCCATCCATTGTAAGTTGTGTCCATTCTCCAATACTCTTTATCCAGATCTTCATAAATGATAGGGACAGTGCATAAATCATCTAAATCAAAAACCTCACAAATAGCATTTTTTGATAAATGCACAATTGGTTCTCCCTGTGGGTTGCAGATGGCTTTCAGGTTTGAATTATAATGTCTGGCAAGCAATTGAAGGAGTTCCACATTCAGGAATACATTGGGTACAACCAGTTTTCCTAAATTCATGTGCCATGGGTTTGACACAGGAGCATTCCTAAACCTTCTATTATAGTGAAATCTGAAAAGTTCATATCCCCAAATTGGGGTCTAGATATCTCCCAGGCATTTGTGTTTATCTTCTAATTTCTCCACTTCTGCCCTAAGTTGGGCAGACCTTCTGGCCTTGGGAGTTGACCCAGGCAATTGGTCAATTAGGTCCTGATTGAGTTTTCTTTCTTTCACTTTCTCCTTAGGGGTTTGTTCAGTTTTTTGTTTCTTAGGCTTACTGGTTTCCCCTTGTAACTTTCTTCCTTTTCCCTTTCCTGGATTTTCCATTTTAAAACTTTGGCAGAGAATTTAAATACAGGCTATACAGTGGTTTGTGTATATGTACCTGTCGTTTGGTGGCTGGAATTGGAATCCTCTGCTTTCGCCTTAAGAGTTCTTCTGTATTCTCTTCTTGGATGGTTTTTTGCAACTATAATGATCATATAAATTTCGTAGCCGTTTGTATTTAATTATCTGATCAATTCAATGTTCATCACTGTGAAATGTCACATCGCCATAACTCCCCTTATCGGCGTGAATTTTGAAATGTCTGGGCGACCTTAATGTTTTTATGGCGCGAACAATCAATTGGCGTGACCCCTCAATTGTATTCCCGACGCTATGTAATGTCATATCTTCAAGTGGGCGCGACCATCGGCATGACTTCCTTTATCGCCATGTGATTTAGATTTCACTCCGAAGTAATGAGTCTTACTGATATGATTTGTTTATCGGGGTGATTAATACTATCGGGATAACATAATTATGTTTCCCTGACTTTTGTTGTCCCACCGATAGTCATGTTACTTTGGATTGGAATGACTGTTTTAATGTCTTGCCACTAGAGTATACCCATCGGAGTGAAACATATTATCGGGATAGCTTTCAAAAGATAACCCGATCCGAATCATCTCACCGATGGTTCTTTCATATTCTTTATCGGGCAGAGTATGTTAAAGTATCACCGATACCTTTTGATCGCCGTGACTTATGAATCGGTAAGACCTAATTCCTTTGTCCCGATATGTTGAGTCATCCCGATAGATTTTGTATCGCTGTGAGTCTCACCGAAGACCCTCTTTTCGCCAAGACATTGAGTATCAGAGACTTATTTGTTTCTCATCCCGATAACTTATTTCTTGCCGATGGCTATTTGTTTCATTGCCCCTGCAGGATGTTCGGTGAAACTGTTGCCGAAATACTTCATCGGTATGATATCTACCGTTGGGGCAGCTTTCGAAGGATCCTCCGTTAGTTATTTGTCATACCGATTGGTATGACTACTTGGTTATCTTGCCGATGTAAGGTCATCGGTATTACTTATTCCATCGGTGACCTCTATAAATCTCTTTCCGATCTCTATTCTCACGCCGATGGTTATTTTCAAATGATTCCTTATGTATCGGTGTAGACAGAACAATATCTTGCCGATAGATTGACCTTGAAGAAATTTAACACTGCTCATCTATAGACATCTTGTGAGATGAATTAAATTTTTATTATGATTTTTGGGATATTTTTTAGGATTTTGTTCAAATATGATGGAGTGAGAAGACAGTAAATTTTTTAAATTTTTACTGTCCTAACATCTTCTTTTCAAACTTGTATTTGGTGATATCCAGATCTTAAGTCTATTTTAGAAAAAATAGACTGCACCATGCAATTCATCAATAAGCTCATCAATCCTTGGAATTGGATACTGATTCTTGATGGTCTTCTTGTTTAGAGCATGATAATCTATGCACATACGCATAGTACCATATTATTTTTGACCAAAACAACAAAAAATGCAAAAGGAATTTTGCTAGGACATATGTCTCCCATCTCAAGGAGCTCCTTCATGGCCTTCTCAATCTCTTCTTTATACCTTCTATGATGGCGATAAGGAGTAGTAATAAACAAAGTTTTACACCTTCCTCTGACTCAATCGCATACTCAATACCTCTATCTGGAGACCTTCTAGGCAGTATCCTATTAAAAACCTTGCCATGCTTATCCAACAAGGCTTGCACATCCACATGGTTCTCTCTTTTCCCTTATGAAGAAGTAGTAGGCATGATTAAGCATTGGGCTAGCCAATCAACTCTCCCATGGCGAAACAACCTCTCCATCCTCTTTGTAGTAACAACATGAAGTGTACCATTTGACATACCTCTCAAAATCACCTTCTTACCATTAACATGAAACTTAAGTTCCATAGATTGGAAATTCAATGCAATCTCCCCCAAGGAATGAAGCCATTCAATTCCTAGCACAACATCAGTATCTCCTATACTTGCCAGATAGAAATCATCTTTCACTTCATAGTTTCCTAATAGGAGACTCATCTTTGGAATTATTTTGGTGCAATGAAGAGTGAAACCATCCGCAACCATAACATTAAATCCTTCAAACTCCTCGATTTTCAGCCCTCTTCATGCAACAACACCTTCATCAATGAAGTTGTATGTAGCACCAATATCAATTAAAGAAATGATTATTTGGCCACATAAAACACCATGGATCCTAAAATGATCATTTTTTTGATTGCTCGAAAGTTGAGCAAAGGAACTTTCAGTATTCTTCTCCTCTTTTGTTTCTTCTGTGATAATTTATTCTTTATTTTCTTCATGATTAGCTTGTTGTTTTGATTTTTTTTATTCTGATTCATCATCAAAAACCACCTCTATTTAATGAACTTGGCCTTTTCCAAGACACCTATGACCCAGAACCCAAGGTTCTTTGCATGTAAAACATAGTTTCTTTATTCTTAAATCATTTTGGCCTCCTCATCTAATTTCAGAGGTGAACTCTTGGGTTGGTTGAAAATTTTCTAAAATGGTTTCTTATCTTTCCTATGTGGGAAAGACATATTGAAATTTACTTTCTAGAGTAGAGAACTCCATGTTTCTTGCTCTCTTAATTGACTCTTGTAAAGTATGTGGGTCAAATGCTTTAACCCATCCCCTAAGAGGTTCATCCAATCCTTCGATGAATAAACAAGTCTTCTCTCTAATACATCCAAAACCATTAT
Organism: Cunninghamia lanceolata; assembly: GCA_027924645.1. NCBI lineage: Eukaryota > Viridiplantae > Streptophyta > Pinopsida > Cupressales > Cupressaceae > Cunninghamia > Cunninghamia lanceolata. The sequence goes on from BSBN01000693.1 coordinate 11,763,398, forward strand.
AGAGAGTCTCTAAAAATCAACCACATAAGTGTCAACTGAGCCATATTGATTCAATTGAGCTAATTCTCTAAAATGCAACTCTAAATCCTTCTTATTGAATCTTTTGATCAACATTTGGGTGAAATCAACTTACGATTCAATGAGATCATGTCCCAAAGTCACCATCCCATGGTACCACCACTCATGGGCATCTCCCTCCAAATGAAGTATTTCATACTTAATCGCCTCAATTATAGTTATGGGATAAAGAGAAAAAAATGTATTAAGCTTTTGTACCCATGCTCATGCAGTGCATTTATTGGAACCATCAAAGTTTGGTATGGTCAACTTGCCCACCCTACATTTCAAGTCTTGATTTTGTTGACCTCTATCCCTCCTAGGCTTATTCCTCATTTTGAGTTGACACAAATTTGCCAATGACATGGCAACATGAAATTCTTCTCTTAGAGCTCGGTACTCACGCAAATAATCTACATAACCCTCTTCTACAGACAAATATACACCATTGCCTTCTATAGCACCATCTCTATGCAGAAAAGTAGGCATCAATGACCTTGATACTGTTGATCCCACAATAGTTCTGGGGTTGTTGTGGTTGTTGTTTGTAGAAGTATTAGTTTCTCCATTGGTACTATTGTTATTTTGATTAGGCCTTGAAGTATTCATATTCTGCATCATTTGGGTTATCAACTGAGTCAATTGTTGTTGTCCTCTAGCCAAATTGTTGAGAATATGTAGTGTGCTATTACCTTTATTTCTTCTTTACCCCTCTGCCATGATTTCCTCAACCTCTTCTTCAACATCTAAATCTACAATAGGTATTATTTCCTTTGGATTCTTTGGAAGATTAAACTACCTTCTTCTCAAATAATACCTAGTAGTTCCTTGACCAGCCTGCAAAAGAACAATATTTTCTACCTAAAATTGTCAACTTCACAACAGGCTGGTAGGAAACCAACTCTGATACCAATGTAAAATCCTAGACCATTTTTTTTTTTTACAAATAAGTAACACAAATGTAATGTTAGAACATGTTTTGATCTCCAAGATTCTAGTGTGGGAAAGGTGAGAGCATATGGTGCTTTGGACCACACAACTATCTAGGATGTATGCAATTATAGAATGAAGGCGACAAGTTGACCAGAGCTCACAGGTGGCAAAGCTAACCCAAATCTACACTTCTTCAGTGGACAAGCATGTGTAAATGCAAGTGCAAAAAGGAGAGCACATAGGTGGCAGAGCCGACCCAAATCTACACTTCTTCGGTGGACAAGCATGCATTAATAAAAAACCACTAGAAGAATGTCTAAGATTGATTAGACCAAAATGGTCGATAACAAGCAAGCTTGTTCAATGCCAAACAGGCTAAATGTTAGGCTATATGAACTGGCGGTAAACCATCCAGTTTTACAATATGAAATGCATAAATCAAGATGCCTTTGACAGTACTACCATCCGGGGTTACAAAACAAGTATGGAATGCATTACAATATTTTAGAATATAAAGATAACTACTGCAACTAAAATATATTAATTCTACTTAGACTAATACACTACTACAACAATAAGGTGTTAGACCATAAACTCAAAAAATTAAAGGTAGAATGCTCACAATGATGGTCAACATAGACCCAAAGTAGAACCCACTCTGTAAGATGATGTAGATGGTAAAACAAGACTAAAATCCCACTTCAAAGCTCTGGAAACATTGAAAACTTAGAACTAATTTGATTTGAAATGTAATTCTAAACTGCCCAAATTGGTAACCAATATTGAAAAAATCATTACTCAACAACCCAAGATAAAAATTAGACATTCTTGTTGTTGTACGGTCCCATAATGGAGACAAGGGCCTGCCCACACCAACTATTGATTGTTGCAAATTGGAAAGAGGGTGTACAACCTGCTCCAAAGAAAGAGGATGATTACCAAAAAATGATAACAAAGCTGCAAAGAACAACTCCAAATCAAAGTGCTTCAATAAGGGATGGTACGACGATCCCCACACATCCACAAAGGACAAGAAAAAGGGAGTGCTTCATTCACTTTACCTCTCACATCCCCAAAAGCAAGTACATCCAACATGACATAGTAAATCTAGCTAAAACATAAAGAATATTCAAGAAAGGAAGTACGACTAGATACTTGGTCAAAACATCATCTTACCAAGAGGTACGACTAGCAACCAAAGTTCCATGATCATCAATAATAGTATGACAGTCTTGAAATTTGTACGACCAGGCTTCAAAAGGTACATCCACACTAAGAAACATCACAATCTCTTCAAAACATCAATTGAAAACTAAGAAAAACAAAAACAAAATCTTAGATTTTTAAAATGTTTCAAAACACATCAAATTCTTCCATCATAAACAACAAACTTGTAAAATCTCTACTTGCAACACAATGATGATTTCAAGGTGAAATCACTCTATCCATCTAGGATGGTTTTCGTCCCCGAAATTGGTATTCCAAGAGGGTTCATCCTCAAGAAATATGAAGAACTTAAGTTTTCTCTCAAAGCAAAAAACAAAAGCAATATCATAGTCTAACCTTTTCTCTATGCTCAACTCCTCCTTTTATAAACTTTTGAGAGAATAAAATATTAATTTCCATTTCCTTCCATATTCTCCTCAAAATTGAAAATAAAACATATTTATGTGTGTAGAAAACCACCTTTTTGCCCCCTCGAGCCTAATGCCACTTCATTTGCACGACTTAAAGTACCTTTTTAAATAATTAAATAAGATGTCAAATAGAATTACAAAATAAAGTAACTTTTTGACAACTTAAATTAATCATCTAATTTATTTTCCCTTACCAATACCAATTAGTCTACGAGAAAACTTAGGAAAATAGGCTAATGACTAAACAACTGCTCGCATGAGAGAAGGGGACATTGCATACTCCATCATGCGGGAACTTTTAAACACTTGTGAACTATGAAAGAGACCACTCTCATATAAACAAGCCACGGATGGCCCAACTTCAAACAAAAACGGTCTAAGGTAGGAATAATCGAAAAGGGGACATTCAAGGTCTTAGCTCCAACTTGGACAAAGAGGATAAGTGAAGCCATGGTAGAACAAGACATCCCATCATGCGACTGTATGTAGACTTTTGATTTCTCATATGTATCTTTATACAGTTCATGTATATATAATAATTCGTTTGTTATAACATTTACCATGCATACGCGGTCAATTAGAACACCCCTTACAGAATTTCCATTAACCTTGACAATAATGTACAAAGGGCCATCATATACATGCATAGGCGCATCGATGGGGGTGAAAGAAATGATAGGTTCAGGAACATGGTGCTCTTGAGCAGGGTAAGGGTGAATGTCCACCATTCCTATCATTTTGGCAAAGGATGACAAAGAAACATCATCACTCTTATCTAGCACCACAGATGAATATGGAAGGTCAATGAAGTTGGAGGAATGGAAAGGTAAAGGGTTGGTGTATATCAGGTTTTGTTTCAGTGAAGCAACATATTTATTTCCTTTATCATTACCATCAACTACCTGGATAATGTTCTGATTGATGTAGTCTTGAACAATATGTTTAAGATGTAAACACCTCTCAATGTCATGTTCAAGAACATAGTGAAACTGACAAAAGTCCTTTGGGTCACAGGAAGGCGGTAAGGGTTTTTGAGTATTCAAGGGACAGATGGGAAGCAATTGCACCAAATTGTTATTTAGGAGTTACTGTAGAATATACTAAAGAGACTCATTAAGAGGAGTGAATTTACAATTATTTTGTTGCTTGGAAGAAGAGAGGGCTAGAGCAGCCTGTGAAGGTGTTGTATCCACTGCATTATTCATTATTGTTGATGTATTATTCTTAAAAAAAAAAAATTCTTTTGATAATTATTGAATGATGAAGAGTCACTAGATTACCCAACAAGAGCTGATGAGGTGGGAACCTCGAATTGACTGGCATACTATTAATAATCACGAAGTGTTGTGCATAAGTGTGTAAAAGAAGGATACTTCATGAGCAAAATCTCATCCTTGATTAGAGGCTGCAGGTTTCCAATGAAAACCTGTTGCACATCTAAATTTGGCAAGGCATAAGGTAAGGTGAAAATAATGCTTGATATCTACAAATAAAATCAGTAACTATCTCATTCAATCCTTGGTGCCAATGGACAAGGTCAATGAAGGTGACTTGCAGTCCATTGTTTCTCTGAAAGTATTGAAGAAATCAATTAACTAGTTGCTCAAAAGAACAAATCAAATGGTCAGGTAAAGAGAAAAACTAATCCAACATGCATCTTTCAATGACCGTAGAAATAATTTTCCTAACAATGAATCCTAAAAAATAAAATCACTACACAAGGCAGTGAATACAGATACATGCATTTGGGAGTCACCTTTTCCAGAGTACTTTTCAAAATGCGGTGCCTTGAAGCCTTGGGGGAAAGGGGTAGCAAGGATGTTAAATGATAATGGATTGCATCTATAATATCCAAGAATTAGAGACTACACAAATGATGTGGATAAGGTGGAAAGTTGTTACTACAAGGAACCAACGTTCTAGAGAAGTTGGTCAATGACAAGGTTTGTAGTGTGCATGGGTATAGAAATGGGAGCAGAGGTGAGGGGAAGGGATATTTGCTGAGAGGCACCAAGGAAACCACTAGTAAAAGTAAATTGTAAGGGACATGAAGGTAGAACAAACCCATATTGGTTTATGGGGTTCGCAACCAATCTAAATGAGCTAGCATATGCATTTCCTTATTGTGTAGTGTTGATAACCATGCATGAGGATGCATATGTTTGCATGCACATGAAGTAGCAATCAGAACCAAAAGTTGATTGCCCATAATGTTAAAATGTGATTTCTGAGCTCCCTCACAGAAGATTGCCAAGGGTGGTGTATCGCTATGCATGATATGGGCAATACCACTGAGGAAGTCAAGATGATTAGGGTGATTAGTTAGCATGGAGCGAATAGCCTCAACTAGAGGAACAAAAGAACTACGTAGGTCCTCATTAGCTAGGTCATCTTGGTAGTCAGCCAAGTGGTAGTCTAACTCCTGGATCTTCTCTAGTGGAACACTACCTAATGCGGCCTCATGGTCAAAGGTTGCCTCATCATCATGATAACTAGTTGTCGGAATAGTTGAAAGAGAAGACATAGATGGAAGAGTTGTTATTGTAGGATCATAAGAGAAGTTTGTGAAATATGGTGTTGACCTAATAGGAATGTTAGGGGCATGAGAGTGGGCCATTATAGCATGTCACAAACTTCTACGAATGATGTAATTTGATTTAGATGACTAGGTGGTGAAGCTCATAAACTAAGTTTCAACATCACAACACACAACCAACTGTTATGAGAAAGTTTGTTGTTTTAAATGTTTTAGAAAGTGTTTAAACGTTTAAAGAGCATTAGGTTCACCAGAATGTAGAGGAAGAAAAATCACACTTCGATTAAGAAGTATTAGCCAAACAAATTTTCCACTACAACTACACTCAGGACTGTTTTAGTTTGTTACCTACTAGTTTTCAATTTAGAATAACATTACCAGTACCTTTTTGTTCTAAGAAATGTGAATAGAAACTATACTAATTGCTTGAAAGATAAATGTGGGCACCCAATCCACGTTTTTTAGGATGGGTCGACTCCTTATGCCATCATAATGGCATTTCATCCCTGAGGAGTAAGGTTTTGGGGTGACAGACAGGTCTCACGCTCCATCTCTGGCAGATTCATTCCTTGCTTCAGAATGAGTGCAGACAGCGGTTTGTGATTGGCATAGAAGCCTCCATAAGGCTTCCTTCTCTTCCATTTAAGACAGCCCGAACAGGTAAAGCGACAGAGGTGATGTTTGCATAGTCAATATGGAAGGAGGCTCTGGCTACATAGCGAAGATCTCGAGCCATGGCCTGCTAAACATGGGCCTATCGACTCCTCTCCAACTGGAGAGCTCTGTCAGACAGATGGCCTTTAAAGGCGTTGTAACCGACTAACGGCTTAAGCGCATACTGCGGAGGCACGAAGGGCTGCTTCTCCCGGCGGTGAAGATTATATTGGGGAAGGATTTCCTGGCGCCCGACGAATTCTACAGGGTCGACACTCACGTCTCTTCCCATTTCTTAGCCTCCATTTTGGATGCAGGAGTGTCAAAGGAGGCAGCGAAAGGTCTAATGTTGAAGCTCTTTAAGCCTGAAATCCTTGGCAGCATGGGCCACATTCTCAGTGCAGTTATCCCTGGGCGGGAATCCCGCACCTAATGGACATCATGGCCCCTCAGGATCCTCTAGCGGTGCTGAAGGTTTTTCCTCTCCTGCTCGACCTGAAGGGAATGGCACTGATAGAGCACCATAATCGAGTTCTTCAGGTATGTGGCATTCTTCACGATCTGCTGACTAAGGACGGGGACACTGGGGTGAAGGATTGGGTAGACAAGCTCCAGTCAATGGCAAGGGAGCTTGACCTACTCTAAGAGCTCAATCATTCCCATCCATGGCCCTATATAGTTAGTCTAAGAAGGCAGGCAACCTATAGTTATGCCTCTGTTTGCAGTTAGTTGTTTTGGCTTTGGATATAGTTCATACTTGGCATATTAGATTGGGCCTGGACAGTCATTTTTTTGAAATCCACAGGTAAACGGCTTATAGGCACCTGTGTGTATATTCCCATACCATATCAATATAAATAAAACAAGTTTACGAATCAAAAAATAAAATTAAAAAAAAATTGCTTGAAAGATAAATACATGTTGATAAACTACCGAAAATGAAATGGTGTAGACAAAATTGAAAAATTTTAAATGTAGAACATAAAAGAGGAGGTATAGAGGAACCTGGTATCAAACAGAGGAGCTCTCTACCAAGGATGCCAGTGCATTGTGGAGACTTCTATACGTTGTGCTATAGTCTGAGACATGAAAAATATAAAGCTTCAATTCTATCTTACTTCTAGTTGAACCTGTATTGCACATCATAAAATGAAATACCACACTAGTAGTCTCTAGGTGATAGAAGTATGCTAAAACTGAAAAGAAATGAACAAAACAACTTTGAATAATCAAGATGAATTTAACAAAAATGAAAGGGTTTGAGGAGAGAGATCACAAAACCAGTGAAAAGGAATGGAGCTTCCCCACTCAAATCTCTAACCTACAAAGGAGAGGAAAATTGTTGGGGTTTTTTTGGTAGTTTGCCTTCAGGTCAAAGCTCTGTTTCAGTATTTCTACCTCCATAGTAGCCTAGATTGAAAATATTTGAATAAAAGTGTGTGGTGCTAGTTTCTATGTGTGTCTACAAGGAGTAACAATAGTGACACTATTTTGTAAAAGTAAAATAAAACTAATCTACTCAAACTAGAGAGCAAACTAGTGTGATAGCTTGAAGGAGAGAAAGGAAGATGGAGGTAACCCACATAGTTGCAACAAAAAAATTACTGGATTACATTACAAAAGAATAATAAAAAAGAGGGTAGTGGAACCCAATCACTTGGTTAATGAGAGGTGCACACTACCCAGCTAAAAGTAAACAACTCGACAAGCAACAGTCCCAAGAAACCTCATGAAGAAGCCATGAAACCCTTAAGAAATCTCACATGAGCATGTCTACAATAGCATAGCCATGAAGGATCCTTGAGAAAGCCAAAATAGAGAGTTGTAGATGAGTACAACAAGAGCAATACTTCATAGATTTGTCACAAGGTTGCAGAAGAGAGCCAAAGAGTTCAAGAGATTGCTTGTGAATGAGAGTTGATTCAAAATTACAAGAATAGAGGGAAAAACGAGAGGATATGTCAAAGAAGGCCATTCAAAAGGTACAAAGGTGTTACAAAGAATTTCCAACATCATAGAAGGTGGCTAATAACACCTATAAATGGTCACTTGGTGCCACATACGCGCAGGATTCTAGTGTGACGCATAGATGTCCATGCTAAGCACTAGCATCCAAGTGACTCTAGCTCTTAGTCACATGAAACACCTTAGGACAGGGAAAAGAACAAGACACTAATTTTTTTTTTTTATGAAAACAAGCACAAAGGCCAGAACACAACACAAACACACATGCGTGGGTTAGGGAAAAAGGCTAAGGTAGGGCCAAAATGATCCTATGAACATACTAGGGGAGAAGACACCAACATGAGTGTAAAACATAGCGTGAAATTGCAAGGGTATGCAATTTTTTACATTACAGATACAATCTGATTGATCAAATGAAATTGAGTTTGCTATGGTCTAGGAATTCATGGCTTTAAGATCTTGAATGTAGACTTAATATAAAATTTGACATACAATGCTTTGGGATCCATCCAATAATCGAGCCCCAGACCTCCAAGCTTGAAAATATCAAATGCAAGAAAATGGCTTAATCAGGGTTCACAAGATCATACAAGTCCATACAAAATATATGAAACACTATAACAATATGCATTTTCAATGAGTGCAATTCGTAGTTAATTCAAATATCATAAATAAATACACGAGTATTGTAATGGAAGCCATTAAATACACAATGTACAGTGCTAGGGGTGGAGTATATAGTTGATTAAATTGTCTAGTAATTTGATATTGTATTGCATGTAGATGATCCTCCTTCTCCCTCCAAGGGGAGACATGCACACTATCTTGCATAGGGGCATATTGCTGGTAGTTAAAGCTTGGCAAGATCCCTAGACATGCCAAATGTCAAACCCGTAAGATTGAGGTGAATGGGAGTCCTTGATGATCAATGTTTCCAATATCAATTGATGCTCTTTTAAGTGCTAGGCCTCAAGATTTATAAATTATCAAATCCCATGTCCTTTTGATTAGTAGTTGGCGATGACCACCACAAGTAACCAAAATAATCAGCATAAGGTTATAATATTACCATCATGAGTCTACTATAATCATTTACATCCAAATGACTCTAATACATTGGAAATAATTGAAATAGTGTTAAGTATGTGGGAGCTCTTGAGAGATCAATTTGTTGTCTAATTTGTAATTCAAAGCCTATCAGAACAAGTTACAATTTTTTGACATTTGCACATGTTGTCTTTGCATATCTATACAGATTCATAAAGTTGTCCCATGTAAGGGTTTGACCAAGGATAACTTAACTCTGGTGATCAAAGCATGCTGTAGATTGAAGTCTTTTTTTCAAGAGACCATATCAAAACTCTATGAAATTGCACTGGTGTTTGAATCATGCATATGATCTACAAATAAACTTGCTCCAAAAGTAATAAAAAATGAACTCTATAAACTTACCATCTTTGCAAGGATTGAAAACCTCGTTGTGAATTCTATAATATGATAGAACCACTATAGTACATTTTTTGGAATATGTAGATAGTAGCAAGGATTACAATAATTATTCACTAGGATAAAAAAAGGGAACTTTAATTTTTTATCCTTTGTAAAGATGATTCTAATAATTTTTTAACAAAGATATGGGATCATGATAGGATAACGTCATGAGCCAAGTTACACAAAAGAATATGACACTTGTAAACTTGTTATTACATGAAGAATACTACAATCAAAATAAGCCTAAAATATAAAAGAAAAATACATGAATATGCAATTTTCACCATTACAAATATAAATTGTACTATGTTCCTTAATAAAACACACAAAAATGAATAATAAAAGTGAAAGAAAAAAGGATTTTGATGCAAGGGCATTAAAACCCTATATAAGGGGTAAATCATTTGCCATGAATTTATCTCAAAACACAAGAGGATTTTGTAACTCTCCCAAAAGAAAGAAAAACAAATGTATATGTTTGAATCTCTTGTCACCATCACATCCTATTTGAGTGAATTAATCTCATTTTTGGACACGTCAAGGGCCTCCATGCTCCTCTGCCCCATGGACCACTACCACAATTTTTCCCACAATTTTCTAGGTGGTGGGGTACATCTCAAGAAACACCAATTGATGCCTCTCATCAAAATGTTGTCACTGCCTCTCGGTCTCTTCAACCAAGACATGCTGGTGAAAAATAAAGGCCGTTGGTGAAAAAGAATGACAAATCTTAACAACAATATTACTTTTGGTAGCAATCCTTATGAGTCTACTAAGAGCTCCGAGCTTCTGAATGGTAGTTACCAAGACGATTGGTAGAGTGAATTTGGGGTTCTTGGGGAAGTGTTTGTCTCATCCAAGCAACAATAATGGCCCTTCTATGACAATTCGATAAAAAAAAAAAAATCATGCTCATCGCCCTTAGTTGACTTGCTCTCTACCACTTCATCAAAGCTTCTCTTGTCATCAAAGTTGAAGATGACAACATGGTAGTTAAAATGCAAAGCCTCATCCTCAGGTCCTAGAAATGGCAAGGGTAGGATGCTCTCAAGGCAAAAAGAGACAATAATTTGAAACTTGAGAGCGAACTTCTAGACCGAGATAAACATGACTTGAGCTCATATTTAGTGCAATCACTTCTAGATTGTACAAAAATAGTTGATACAGAGCTACTCAGTCAATTGCCCATTGCCCATTTCCAAGTATTCCTTTGCAATGAGCTTCTCATCTCCAAAATGCTAGAGAACTAATAACTAATATTAGCTTACATTGCAAGCTTCTCTTTACTCAAGGTGCTAATTCTTCATGCCACCCTAATGTTTCTGGCTTAGATCTTCCTAATGGTTGTCCATCATGTATGCCAAGTTTGCAAGGCATTGATTGTCAACTGTGTGTATACAAGGGCCTGCTCTACTCCAGAGGGGACCACCTATCACATAAATAAACAACTAACATAATGAACATTCAATTATTTGTTTCTATTTTATATAACATTCAATTAAAATATAATTTAACATATAAAATAGAAACAAATAAAAATGTTTAATTTAGAATATAGACTTGTTTTTTATTATAACATTCTATTATAATTATCTATACAATAGAAACTAATTACATTAACACTATGATCTACCATACAAAATTTAACAAGACTATAAAATATAGTTCACAAGATAATAAAATTCTCTTAACAATATAATTTAATGTAACTTAATGACATAAACAATTGATAAGACTAAAGTCAAACACCCATCTCAAAAATTAACTTGTGAATTGTTTACGTGCAACCAATAATCCAGTAGAAGAACTCATAAATGCTTTATTTGGAGAAAAGCACACATATTTATCCTTCTTGATATGACCATAATTGGGAGCAAAAGGTATGAATAGATTTAGAAATACCTATTAATAGAACAACGAAATAAAAAATGCATAAAATATAATAGACTAAAACCTTAATAATGAAACACTAGTAAATCATAATACGTTAAGTCTACTATACAATTATTTTCTAACCAATAATTATGGATTGAGCTCAAAGTAAAGGGATGAAGGTTCCATCTAAAAGACATAAATGTATCTTAAAATATTACCCACCAAAAGTTGATCCAAATAGAAACTTTATTGATGTCTAGAGGACATAAAGCATATCCTTATAATAGATAATATATTGAAAGAAGAGATAAGAAAGGTTAAATTGGAGTTCAAGTGTTGGATATTATTTTTAAGTTTGATTTTTTAAAGATGTTATAAAGTCTCCAAATATCTAGCTAGCCCAAATGTCTTAATAAATGATGCATTTTATGATTGACTGTCATGAGTGTCTACAACACATCTAAATTGTAAAACAAAAATGTTTTTTTTTGCTTGCTTCCAAGTCTTCTCATAAGTCATATATCAAACTAATCTTCCATCCAAATCTTCTCATAAGTCATATATCAAACTAATCTTCCATTAATAACCATATAATGCATTGGAAGAGATATGACTATTAGTTCTTTTATGGCTTGAACATCATAATATTATGAAATTAAATGAGATTCTCATCAAACCACCACCCAATATACAAATTATTTTTTCCCAAATATAAACCAAATGATTTAGTAAATTGATACATTGTTGCAAGAAAGACTGTATAAGAGACAAGCCCTGTCCAAGTAAAGAAACTTAGGGCATGTCCCCATGCTGCTGCTTAGCTTATTTTGGCTAGCAACCACTACTCAAGCTTTTTAGGAGATATTTGTGGAGCTAGTGACCCATGAATATTTTATTTTGGAGTTATCTTAATTTGTAGTTTTTACTATATAAAAAAATAAAAATAAATTATCTTAATTTAGAAGAAAAATAAAAAAAGAGGAGGGAAGAAAACATATGCAACCACATGGCATATTTTTTATTATGGAGTGGCCCCATGGAAATTTACAATCATGGGAAAGGATAATATATAATCTTTCCCTATTTTTGTGGAGCAACTACTGTTTAGGAAGGGTTGGAAATAAGCAGCTAGTGCATAGTGAAAATATGCCATGTGGCTGCATATATTTCCTTCCCTCCTCTTTTTTATTTTTCTTCTAAATTAAGATAATTAAGATAATTTATTTTTATTTTTTTATATGGTAAAATCTACAAATTAAGATAACTACTTAAGATAAGTAGAAAAATAAAATATTCATGAGGTTACTAGCTCCACAAATATCTCCTAAAATTTTTGAAAAGTGGTTGCTAGCCAAAATAAGCTAAGCATATGGAGACATTTGGTTATTTGCAATTCCTAAATAGTAGCTGCTCCACAAAAATAGGGAAAGATTTTATATTATCCTTTCCTATAATTATAAATTTCCATGGGGCCACTCCCTCATGGGAACATGGGATTACTTTCATATATTTTTTTATCTTCACAAAGGCTAACAATTTGAAAAGTATAAAACGGGAAAATATTGAAAGTAAGAATGAAATGTTTTGGAGAAACAATTGCAATGCACACAACTTTAAAATTACATTGAGGAAAGACTTTCTTTCCATTCAAACGTGCCAAGCGATTGGCTTCATTTGCAATATTCTTTTTAATAAGTTTAGAACTTAACAAAGAAAGAAGAATGAAACTAAAATACAACCTAATAGTTATCCGGTGCATTTTCTTTTTATTTTCTTAGGTGGTCCACCTGTACAATAATGGGGCGTCATTGCGTCATTGGCCCCGGCGTTTGGCACTAAAGCAACCATTCTAAGAAATCAGCCAACCCAACGGTTACAGTCATTATAAGAAGTGAGTTGACTTTGCAGACAAGTTACAACTAACGTTGTGGTCAACACACCCACTAACGATAGACAACCGATATAAAGTAAAGTGCAGACAAAAAGCATGGCATAGACTGAATCTATTTTTAACTTACATCAAATCGAGCGCAAACTCTGCAAAATAAGGCTTTAACCGGTTGGGGAGCTGCTGAAAATGTGTTAACTGGAAAAAGCAAATCTAAAAGCCCAAACCCACTGCATGTGAACAATTTTGGCTCGCTGATCCTTATATACCTCCATACGTCACGTGATCTCCATATGCACGTCACGTGATCTCCATATGCACAACTCAATTTTGAGTGTTTTGACAGCATTGGCTTAGATGCTTCTCATAGTCATCATGTACCCAGGGAAGGAGGTTAACCATCTATCTGACCCTGACTCCAAAGGAATGCCTATGGGCGTAATAAAAAGATGGTATTGTTGACATAGATATATAAATATATATATAGATGGAGATGGAACACAACATTGTTTTTCAACTGTATTTTTAAAATTTAAGTTCATATGAAAAAGCTTATTGGTTAATTAAGTAGTTTAAGATGGGACATTTTGGTGGGGTTTTGTGCTCCTAAGAACCAAAAACTGAGGGGTAAGCATTCTGCGAAATTTATCTAATGTAAATTTCAACCTCATCCCTTATGATTTTAGGTCTTAAATTCAATCCTAACATGGTCTTATGAAGTATTTAACTTTACTAACAAACCAGAAGTCGCTTATCACTCATAAAATTTTGAGTACCATCACTTAAATTTTTTTAAAGCCCCCTTTTAAAGGATTGTTATCTTAGCCTCTAAATTGATTGAGACGGTAACATTCATGGGCCAAAAACACTTGACCAATATTTTAATTATGTCTAAATAAAAAACTCGACCATTAAGTAGGCTCTCCAAGTCGTCATTTGTATATCGCTAATCTTAACTTGTCTATTAATGTAACAACCTCGTCCAAATACAATGTGATCTTATTGATCTAGAGAATTCTCCAACTATAGATAAGAGAACATCCATCCACTAACAATAAAAAGTATCTCATCTATGAATTGTAAAAGTTTAATTTTGTTACCTCTAGTACATAAGAAAAGAGTTTGTCTTAATTATCTCAAAAACATACATAATACATATAGATACAAAATGTTGGTGTGGCATATTGAAGAAATGGAAAATATGTGGCCACAGTTTCTCTCTATTGTGAAAATAGAAAACAATGGTTTTGGTGGTAGAGAAAATAAAATATAAATAAATTACAAATCTATATATTTGAAAAGAGATAGAACACTCATTTTCAATTTATTTGGGTTAATTAATTAATTAAGCAATTAATATAGTGACTAATTTAAATAAAAGAATAGTTTTGAAAGAGTATTGAAATATGTAAAGAAAAATGTTAAATTGACAAAGAAGGATAGGTGTACTTAATATGTGACAAGTGGATGATTTGTTATAATGTGTGTTATGTGATCCAACTCAAACTTTAGCTATTAGGTCTCTAACTATTATACTTGGACAAATTGGAAAATGACCTTTGCTATGTTGTAGTTCAATCTCGCATCTGCAACCTTGATCTTTGTAGTTGTCGCCTTCATCTTTGCATTTTAGGTCTTTAGAATCTTGCTCACCTCTAATATCTAAAAATAGTGATGCTTAGAAACACCATTAGAACATGTTATGTTAGTATAGGGAAGTTGACTAGCTTCCTACCATATGCCTTAATCAATCTCATCGATCAATTTGTAAACACCCCCAAAAAAATCAAACTAGAAAATTTTATTTGCTAAGAGGACATTAAAGATAAGTTTAATTTCCTAACTTGCTATTAGATGTAAGGATCACAATAAAAATTTGAATTTTCTCCTTTCTTCTTTATAATTATTCAAGTCTATTCTTTACATTTATTAAATACAATATTAAGTTAATTTTTTTATATTGATGGAAAGATCCCTTCTTCCTCATATGACTAAAATCTAGCATTATCTACTCTAGTGAATGTCAAGAGCAAAGCTCTAGCAATCATTGGTTCACATAATGTCATAGTTCCATTTGATCTTAACCTCATGGAGGTCTCTTCATCGTGGTGTTGACTAGATGTTAGGGTGTGGCATAGAGACATTTGGTAATGCTACTTGATGACATTGCATCCATGTAGTACAATGTCATGATGCTACTCACTATCATACTAGGAAGAATACATATTTCTCTGATTAAGTGATTTATCAACATAAAACTTTACTAGATTTATTTTATAGCAATAGGGTTTAATTCATATTTTTTATCTCATTTATTAAATCTTTCTTGGGTTAGTCTTATAAACAATTCTATGCTCAGTCTTGAGACGTAACATTGTTTTTCTTAACAACATTTAATAACAAAGTAGAATAACATCGTCCTTAGCAATTGGAACATTATTATCATATTAGGGAGAGCTTATTAAGGACTTCCAAGGAAGGGAACCTACTTTGAAGTCGATGCCCTAACATTTCCTCTTAATTGTTTTTAGAACATTAAGAGCAAGAAAACATATAATTAAGGACTAAGATCAAACTCTCTAGATGTCTATTTTAAGTTATTTATAAGTATCTAGTTAATTTTTCATAGAGTTATGCCTTAAGAATGCCTACAAAAGGATCACTCCTAGGAGTAAGTAACTAATAAACTTACCATAGTTTTAACTTTCTCGTTAAAGCTCATGGGTTTCAAAACCAAATAGGGTTGCATTTAAATCTACTTCATTAGCAATCCAAGTTACACAACAATAGGCCATTAACAATTTAAGAAATATAATCAAGTATATAGAAATATCCATAACCTCAAGGTATCCATTCTATCTTCACTCATCAAAGCAACAAATGTTTGTATATCACATGTATATATTTCACAAAATTACTTTCTACTTCCAAAGTATGAGCAACCAATGATACAACATCATTGATAGTTGATAGATTTGTTATCAATTCTCTAATCTATTATTCCTTCCCAAATTTAAAGATAAAAACACTAATTTGCAACATAATCCTTAATAAGTAATCTTCCTCTGATACATGCATCAAAATGGTATCACAAGTGCGTCATAATAATCACCCATTGTTTACTTATCACATTCATAAATATATAAGCATGGATATGTTACATAACTTCAGACTTGTTAGGAAATCTCCTAATCCATAGCTTCTCAAGTATAATAGTACCCCAAAGAAGAGGTCATTACATATTCATGAACCATCTTCCAAACCCAGCCTTTAAAGTCACTAAAGACCAATAAGTTAACAAGCCATCATAAGATCATTCGAAGAATTCATAGATATAGGCATTATTTGATTTTAGTGTCATTAACAAGCATATAAATTGATAACCACATATCTATTCATTCACTATTCATTAACTTATTACAATATACATATCAAATGTGAAATTAATAAACCAAACTTGACCTTAACAATGCCCTAAGAGATCAATACAAGCATTCATATTAATCATCTTAGTTGAATGATATAAGAAGTACAAGTGTAATGAGCATATACAATTCAATCACCACTAATTAATAATTCTTTGATCACTATAAGGTATATTAGGAAGAATGAAAGTGACTGTATATCTCTGTGACAACTCTGAATCCCTTGGTAAGTACAAGTGTAATGAGCATATGCAATTCAATCACTTAATAATTTTTTTATCACTACATGGTATATAAGGAAGAATGAAAGCAATGCTTAACCTTTATGATAACTTCGAATCTCTTGATTCCACTTCTTCATGTAACAACAACAACCTCCAACTTGTTGGGACCCAGTCTAAAATTTCTATATTCATCTTTGTTCTTGTTTGTTTTGTCTGGGTTTTGCCTCTTGTATCCCCCATCATGTGTTGAAAACCCTCAAAAAGCCTTCAAGTCCTTAGGAAGCCTTCAAAATTCTCCAAATCCTTCAAATTCATGAAGTATAGAAGCATTTTGATAGGTTTTCTAGTTTGTAAACCTATAGAAAGCCTAAAAGCCTTTGAAAGATAAAGCACTTTGACTTTTTGGTAGGTTCACAAATCGATGAACCTATTGAAAAGGTTCATGGGTTTCCCAAGTGGCGTCAAAAGGTTGAAAGAAAGAAGAAAGTTGGAAAGGAAGAAATGTTTTGATATTTCGGTAGGTTCATGTTGGTAGGTTTACCAATTTGTGAACCTACTGAAAAGGTTTGTACAAGTTCTTAAAATGCCTGAAAGACCAAGAAGAGAGAACAAAGAGAAAAGGAAGGAGAAAAGAAAAGTCAAATGTTTCAATGAGTTTGTGAGTTCGAGAACTTATCGAATCACCAAAAAAGAAGAATGAAAAAGAAGATGAAGAAAAAAATGACAAATGTTTTCAGCAAGTTCGTGACTTCAAAAACTTGTCAAAATGTTGAAGGAAAAGAAAGAAAGAGAGAGAAAGGATGAAGTTCTTTCGGCAAGTTCGTAGGTTTGTGAACTTGATGAAAGGTTGAAAGAGTTTGTGAGTTCATGAAAAGCCTGAATGCCCTAAAGGAGCAAATGTTTCAGCAAGTTTGTTGGTTCATGAACTTGCTGAATCATTGAAAATGAAAGAAAAAGAGGAAAAGATAAAAGATGAGACATTTTGGTGAGTTTGTGAATTCACAAACTCACCAAAATGTTGAAAAAGATTTTAAAAGTTGGCATGGTAAAGAAAAAGATTTTAAAATTAAAAAAGGTCATCAAAACTAAAAGAAGGAAGCTTGACAAAATAAAATAGTATGCGATACATGTGTGTATTCAAATGTCCCAACCACCTCAAAAAATTCCAAGAATGCCATGAATGTAGTAGGTGAGTTCTCAACACCTGTTGTACTTGTACATGATCTCGACTATTCATTTTGGGCAGGAAGCATTTCAAGCACAAATCTCATTCAATGTAGATTAGAGCAGGACCAATGAAGATATATATTGGCTTATTATTCATTTTTAGAAGGGGACCATTCTTTTCAGTTTCTAGGTGCCAAAAGTGTAGAAAACTCTCTAGGGCTTCAAAAAATGCCAGTTTTAGTTCTTTAGGAGGTAGTAATATGAAGTGTATAAAGACTGTGAATGTATAATTTGATATCAATTTTGAACTTCTCCATTGTTGTATGAGTTTATTCAAGGAAATCCCTAAGTCGTAGCTAGGGTTTCATCTTGCCATGTTTTATGGTATGAATGTAATCATAGATTTGATGAATGTGATAAGTTCTTAAAATATTACAAGATGTGTAATGGTCATTTATATATTATGTGTGGATAAATGCAGTATTAGAAGGGATTACAAAGTATATTCATTGTTTGATATCAAATTTCATGCATCTGGGTATTCAGGTAGGCACTCATATATTTCTATATTACCGTTTTACTTTGATAAATTGAAGACTTTGTAGTCCATTGGATAGGCACCGGTCTGGGAAGTGTTGATCACCCACACCTTTTTAAATGAACAATATCATTCAACTATGGAACAAGAATAGGTCCTAATTTGTATGCATCTTTTGGTTCTACACTTTAACCAGGGAATATCTTCAGTAAACCAACCAAGCTCCAATCTTATTGAACCAAACATGCATACCTACATCTTGCATTGCTTCAAGGATGCCCTTATCAACTTAATAAGAGGTTAACAATGCAATAGGTTAGCTTTTGATCTAGTGACAATCTTTGGGGTCAAAACTACAATATGGGTACTACTATTGTGTTACTATTTCATTTTTTGTGTTGCAATCAATCTCTATTGAGGGACACCTCTAAGAACACCCTCCCAAGTCTAGCTGAGATTAAAGTGAAGAGGAGATTACCCACTCCTATCAGGGTATATGAATGGAAATGGGGGACCAAAAGGGGGTCAAAAGTGGTCAATTTTTTTGGAATAAGTAAAAACTGATCTTGGATGAGAAATTGAAGATAGCCACACTCAAAATTAGAAGATGTGATAAGAACAAGATTTGTAGTGCTTTGAATCTAGTTTCTAAACTACTATTTTTTTCTAAAAATGGTGGAGATTAAGAGGTTCAAATAGGGGGAGCACACAAAGTGCTCCTATTTTTGTTAGAAAAATATAACATAGCGTTTGGTGTGCTCCCCCTAAAATGTTGACTTTTTTAAGTATTTCACAAATCCCTTCAGTGGAAAATTAGCTAACATCATGTATTTTATCCCTGATTTTTCTGTTAATTTTTTAATGAATATATGATTTTTAATGAATTTTCAAAGTGGACACGTCTTGAAAAATGAAAACTTGAGTGTGCTCCTATTTTTTTTGAAACTAATAATAAAAAAATTCAATATGTATAGAATAGAGTCTAGACACATATTGTATGTACTCCCATGTGCATGTGACTATTTATGTATGTTAGTTGCTGTATACACCTAAAAATGGCTAAGTCGAATTAAATAAATATTTTAATATTTATTTTAATTCCCATTCTCCTATCAATTAAATAAATATTCTAATTTGTTTAAATGATTCACATCCATCCAATAATTAAATAAAATCATTTTATTTAATTAAAATTCCCTAATTCTTTTAAGGTCTCACATAATTAAATAATTCCACATTATTTAATTAATCCCAAATTCCTCTATCCTAAGTCCTAAATTCCATAAATCCACATCACCTTTTCACCTCACCTTTCCACCTCACCGTGTTGCACATGTAATTAAATATTTTAATATTTAATTAGCTAATATTCCCTCACCCACATATCTTATTTCTCCTCCAATCTAATTAGTTAACTCATCAATCAAATCTGTTAACTAATTAGTCAATTGAGTTCACTGGTCAATCTATTATGTTGACTCTCCAATCAACTCAGTTAATTGATCAATCATCTCAGTTAAATCCTCGAGCTATTATGTTATCTCCCATAACTTATGAAGAAGGCTTGGACACTTGTCCTCTTTTGATTGGCGCACATTCCCTTAAGCTTTTTCAACCGTACACCTCACAGGTAATTCCTTTAGTCATGGATCTATTGACACTTGGATTTGGTCTTCCCTCACCCTATATAAGCAAGGTCCTCATACCCATTTCATACAAACTCAAGCATTCGTAATCTTACTCTGCAGGAATCATTACAACGTGCCTTTGGCAAAATCACCTTCATTGCATTTGCATTATCAATCACCCATCTCCATTATAGTTGCATTGTAGTTTAGTTTCCATTGCACATTCCATATCACAGTCGTTCTACTCTTGTCATCTTCAAAAGCAATGAAGTGGACACTTCTGAGAGCTCCATTACCATCAAGATCAAGAGTAGATAGGCAAACAATAGAAGCATAGAGGTAAAATGGTCTTCGAAGGTATATTCTTGGTTTACTTGTGTTTACATCAATTTCCATTGAGTTATTGGATGATTAGTTGTTTAGTACTATTGTTCACATTTTTGGATAACATTTCTGGCACCCACCGTGGGGCCTTGCCCCATTTTTAACTTTGATTTGAGTGTTTTGTGAAGGTTTTATCACGACAGGTCTCTCATACACATACAACTTCCTGTTCTACGCATTTAACACTTTCTGCACTGCATTCAATCTTTCTGCGCATCTAACACATTTCTCTGTGCTTTTGATCTTCCGGCGCATACACAGCGCAGTTCTGCGCATTCGATATCTACTGCTGTGCTTCTAATCTTTCGACGCATCCAAACTGCAGTCCAACTCATTTAATCATTAGTGCAGCGCTTTTGTAAATCTATGCATATGAATCGCAGTATTGCGCATATAACCCGTAGATCTGCACATTTGATTTATCAAAGAAAGTTGTAATGTTTGTATCAGATCTCATTTGCAGGTGTTAGAAGATGGATTTAGTCATTTTAAATGAATTATTAAGCCACCTAGAACTAATTAGGGGAGAGTAACTTAATATGTTCATGCAAATCATCACATAGACATAACTAGGAAGAAAGTAAAATCATTTTGTTGCATCACAACTTGCATCTAGTCACAACCTAGGGGTTAAAACTGAACAATTTCTTTATGTTTTTGCTATCTTGCACTACAATCTATCACATAGCTTAATAGGAGAAAGTAACACTTGTTTATTTCTTCAAGCAACAATCTACGCCTAGATTTGTTAGAAGGTTAAAATAAACAATCTTTTCCAAGTTATTGCTATCTTGTTACAAATTTCTGTGCTTGGTAGAGTTAACACATTTAGTTATTTTTTTTCTTTTAACTAGGTGGATAAAGAACCAATGTTCTCTATGTTTTCAGAATGATAATAGGACTATGCTCTCCCCTCTTCTGGGTGACCAAAATTCCAAACTTATCATTTTGCATGTTTAACCTTTAGAGAGGTTTGCCCTTGGAATTCCTTCCTTCCAAGTGGGGCGACCTTAAGTGATAACAGGCTAAAGCCAAGCCACCTCCAAGTCACTATAAATAAATTGTGTTTGTGACGAAAGTTGCAAGCAACGGGTGATGTCGTGTTACATCGACCAATGTTTCCCCCAAAACCTTGTGGAGTGTAACCTTTGCAGGCTGGGAAGCCTCCTTATCGGAGCAAATGGCCGCACGTGTAACCACTCGAACGGATGCCTTGACTAAAATCCTTTTGTTCTAGTAAGCCAAAATCCCCTATTTGGTGACACAGGAGGAGGAACCTCTAGAGCCGTCCAACGTCATATACTCATTTAGTGTAGAGACAGAAAAGTTCAACTCTTTGGAGGAACTATAACTTGGTATGCGTGAGAAGTGAGTGCCGTGGAGGGGAGCCGGTGCTACCAAGTTACTAGTTGTCCGCCTTTATGCAAGTGGCTGTGTAAAAACCAAGTTGGAACTCATCAAATACTGTTATGTCCAACATTAGGATTGTGCTTGCTTTTTAGTAAAAATAAAATAAAAACAACATGGAATCTTCTTGTTTGACGTGTTTTCTTGCAACTAATTGATACAAATCATCAAGAAAAATACCAAACTTGCTTCAAGAAACATTGTGAAAAACAAGCCAAGATTGAGAAAATTGAAACAAAAAGACAACACTACCTACAATTCTGTGCATTTAAACCATTCTGCTGTGCATATGCAATGTTATGTTGCGCATTTAAACCATTTTGTCGCGCATATAACAAGTTCTATTGCGCATTTAATCCTGTTGCGCAATTGACCCATTCTGCTGCTCATTTGGGACATTTTGTTGCGCATACAATACTTTCACGCATTTGACGCATAGAGCAGCCCATATAAACCATAGTGTTGCGCATTCAAAAATTAGTGCATTTCAACGAGACCTACACATTTGACCTATATAGCTGCGCATTTGACCATTTTTCCTTCACTTCTGAAGCTGCACATGCAAAATAGAGAGCTATTCTGTACACTTTGGAGAAAAATTTAAACCAGTTCTAGCTACCCATTATTGCATATACCTTGTTTATAATCTCAGGAAAACCATACAAAATCTGTTTCACATACTTTTCCAAAACATTTCCATTTGCCATATCATCCATAGTAAAAACATCAAACAAAAACAAACCAAGTTTCCTACTAAGGTGTCATTAAAATCTTCCAAAACTCAAAACAAAAATCTAGTGGGTTTCATAACAGGATTTATCATCCTTCATCTCGAAACTACACTAGTGTAATCTTGATAAAAGTAGTCCATATCAATAGCGGTGATCAACTCTCCATACTTTAACTATCTTTTACCTTAGGAGCACATTTGTTTGAGCAAACAGTAGATCAAAATTAGAACCTTAGGAAAAATCTTGTCATCTCAAGCACACCAAAAACATCCATTCACGAGCATTTTCATCCAACATTCACCCCCATCAAATGGTTTTTATGGTTGCAACTAGATCAAAATACAAAGAAAAGCAAGATATGGATCCTTTCAACAAAGACAAACCATCTCCATCCCACAGTGATGGAGAGAAATAAATCTCGTATGAGGACGTAATTGATGCTTCACAAGACTCCAAATTTCAAAAGATGGTGGACAAGGTCCTAAACATGGACCCTCAAAAGTATTTCCTTATTATAGCGTAGCTAGGGGCCAAACTTCTGGCAGATTTTGACACCTCCACCTTAAAAGACACCACCTCTACGAACGACATGGAAACTCCCAAAATCACACTAGAGGTTCCCAAAACAGACAAGGCTAAGGATACAATCAATCCCTTGGATATATTGACAACACAAATCCAAGACTTACAACAATAGCTAGTAGAAATTCAAACTGGAGCATCAACAAAACACTATTCTATAGAGGATATTTCACCATATCCATTTGACAAGACCTTGATCATGATACCTTTCCCCTCAAAATTTGAGATACCAAAATTTAACAAATATCGAGGAAAGGGTGATCCAAGAGACCATATCAGAGAATTTAGTGTAGCATGTCTTGAAGTCGCCCACAATGAAACCTATCTCATGCGACTATTCCCAAGGAGCTTCGGAGGACAAGCTATGGAATGGTTCTCTTGCCTACCTCCCAGCATTTGAACTTTCAACGAGCCAGTGGATAAGTTTGTCACTCATTTCTCCTATAACATTGAGTATGAAATCTCAATGTTAGATCTTTGTAACACAAAACAAAAGGGTGGAGAATCCTTCGCTACTTTCTTGCAAAGGTGGAGACAACTGGCTAGCAAATGTCTGTATCATATGCTAGAAAAACAAATGCCTGAGATGTTTGTACACAACCTAAGCGTTGATCTTAGCTACCAAATACAAATCCAATGTCCTACTTCATTTAGTAAGGTCATTGAGATGGGGTTACTCATTGAAAAAGCTTTGATAGCCAAAGGTCAAGTCAAAATCTACAAGGAAACCCCTAGCTACAACAATAATATGGACAAGCCGAGGTTTTAGATTAAGAATAATAACATTGTCAACGACGGTGTCATGGATGCCAAACAAGTGATCCCAAAACAAGTGATCTTCAACATGTCCAATCCGCAAAATAACACACCGCAAAACAAGCCCCAAAACAATGTGTCATGACCCACTAACTTTGCACCTCGACGAAAGTTCACACCTTTGGGAGAATCACTAGAATCAACCCTGCGGAAGCTCATATCGAACAATGTCATAACACTTCCAACGACATGTGATTATGAACCTAAATTCAAACCTCCTTAGTGGAAAGACTTGGACTTCTACGAGTATCATCAAAGCAAGGGACACAAGACCAATGACTGCCAAAGCCTCGAAAACTTACTTCAAGACCTGGTAGATCAAAAGGTGGTCAAAGTTAAGGGACAAGGATCCAATGAGGACCATTTCGCATACCAAAATTCAAACCAAAACAATAACAAGGGTAATAGCGTAAACTATACAAATGTGTCTTATGATTACATTGTTAACCACATTTCTAAAAGTGATGCGCATATCAATGTCATCACTATAAATAAAAATCCTAATTGTAATGTGACCACCAGCAATGGAAAAGTTACTCTTCAAGGGGCTCCATCCCAAACTCCATCCACGTCTAACCAGTACAATGTCTTAGAGCAACTCCACAAAATACCACTACACATTTCCATTTTGGAGCTCTTGTGTCTATCCCCATCCCACTAGGCCATCCTTGACCAAGCTCTCTCAAAAACCACAGTCCCAACTAATCTAGCAGAAGAGCAATTCCAAGCCATGGTAGGCCACCTAACCACACCTCATTTCTTGACCTTCATTGAAAAGGATGACATGTCAATCACCTAACCACACAATGTGTTTCTCCACATCGAAACCTTCATCCACAAGCATAAAATAAAAAAGGGTTCTAATCAATGGAGGAGCGGGTTTAAATATTTGCACCTTAAAGCTACTTCTTTCATTGGGGTTTTCGGAGAATGCTATCGATCCTAAAAAGAAAATCACCATCAAGGCTTATGATGAAGAGGAAAGAACTTCAAAGGGAACCATGGTTTTACCTATCAGAGTGGGACCTGTAGTAAAGGATGTGGCGTGTCAAGTGCTTGACATGGAACTTGCATATAATATTCTCCTTGGAAGACCTTGGATACACGCAATGAAGGCGATGCCATCAACCTATCACCAGTGTATCAAATTCCCCCATGATAGCCAAGAGATCACCATCCAAGGCGATCCCTATCCATTTCAATATTGCAACTTCATACAATCTAAACCTGATGTTGTAATTCCCAATAACTGTGCCTTTGCTTCATCCTCATCCCGTGTTGACCCAACTTCACTCCCTTCCACATCAAAGGCACCCGAAATCAACCTCAAGCTCAAAGACAAGGGTGTCGGTGAATATACAATCGCACAATCTTTTTGCTTAGTGCAGCTACCTATATCCCCGAGATCCTATGGAAAGCCATCAATGAGAAAACCCAAGTCTTTAGAAACTCCTGAAGGTCTGTTTGTAAAATGGGGAAGCCTTAAAGATGAGAGCAATAAGAAAGGCATCCTATAATGGTTATATAAGGACGAAGACAATCTATCCAAGCCACAAGACCATCACTCCATAGTACAAACCGAATAGTATGTTCAAGGATTCCAAATACTACAAAGAATGGGATATGAAGGTCATGGCCCCATAGGATTGAGGAAATAAGGTATCATGGAACCTATCCAACCTCCGTCGTTAACAACCTGAGACACTACAGGGTTAGGTTACACCAGCAAGGCAAAGACCAAAGGAGAAGACAAGCATTAAGGCAAACAACCACAAACATCTACTACTAACCTAGGAGAGTAAATTCATCAACTATAAGGATGGAGTGAGACAGACTCCAATGAGTACGAATGGGATAGTCTATCTGAACTATCTTGTGATGAAAAAGATGTTGATGTGGTCCATGAGTATGACCCTAGCCATGCAACTCATGAGAGACAAAGTTCACGGTCTAGACCTCCAGAGTTCGATCAGCATAATGACGATAGTGAGATTCATGAGGAAAGAATGATACCGCACTTGACAGATCAACTTGTTGAGAGTACCATCGCGGGCATTATCAATGCTTACAATAACCACATTAACTCCTCCATCTTGACCATTACTACCCTTGAACCAGACCAATCCGATGACCCACTACCACTATTGCATCCAAAACTCATAGATTAGGATTTGCAAGACACTACCCTTGAGCTAGATACTTTCCAGAACGATGAAGCCATCATAGACTATCTAGAGCTTAGAGACCATATACCCTCAAGGGATCATAGAGATGGCTATGCCATAGAACTCAATGACAAGGCTTATTTTGGAGAGGGTGCCAAGCCTTTCAGTCTCAAAAATGTAAAAATGAAAGATAGATCTAATGGTGAAAACCGCTCTATGGCAGTGTTAGATCATGAAAATAGTAAAAATATAAAAGACATATCCAACGATGAAAACCTCTCTGAGGCACCGAAGGATGAAAGGCTTGACCCTCTTCCCAATCTAACACATTAGGAGAGATCCTCAATCTTGATGGAACCAGTGAAACAGATGAACGTCAGCACAAGTGAAAATCCAAGGATGATTCATATGGCACAATCTTTAACTGCACAAGAGAAGCCAGAGTTCTAAAATTTTTTCAAAAAGAAACAAATCAACTTTGCTTGGTCATATGCGGATATGTTAGGTGTAGATCCAAACCTTATAATGCATCACTTATCGCTAGCTCCAGGAGCTAAGCCAGTTAAACAAAAACTCAGGAAGATGCACCTGCATATCGCACTAATGGTAAAAGAAGAACTCAAGAAGCTGCTAGATGTCAGGTTTATCAGACTAATTGACTACCCAGAGTGGATTTCAAACATAGTGGCCATCGCCAAACCAGATGGAAGAGTTCGACTGCGTAATGACTTTAGGGATCTGAACAAGGCTTCTCCCAAAGATGACTTCCCCCTGTCTAACATCAACATCATTGTAGACCTCACAATAGGACACACCATGTTGTCTTTAATGGATGGATTCTATGGATATAACCAAATCAAGATGATGGCACGCCTTGCCAGTCACTTCACAACTTCACTTTGAGAAATCAACCCCAATGAGTTATACAGAAAAATGAAAGGAAAAACAAAATAGAAGCAACAGGAAATAATGTAAAAGAGATTTTCTTTATTGTTTAATATTGCTATTCATTACAAAATCATATATCAGCCATTCACAATCTGCCTCACAGAAATATATATATTCAAAATTTAGAGAGACACAAACTCTTCTATCTTCTATTTGGCTATTCTCCAGTCGATTTTCCTTTATACAGACCCACGACTTCTTCAAATCTTCAAATTCTTCAGAAAATGGTAGCTAACTAATTTCAACCTCTTCAAATGATCAGCCTTCTCATCTTCTTGGCTCACCGATCTCTCTCTTTCTCAAGCTGCGAATGACCATATATGTCTTCCTCCGTTTTCAGTTTTGTAGAGCACAAAACAATTTCAACTACCGCTGCCAAAGATAACAGATGCCGCCATAAGAAAAAATGGAGACGCCATAAAGAATGCAGACCATGATGTCCACGACTTCCTTATTGTAGTTTGCAGCAGAAAATAACCACACGATGCCCATGATCAACATGTCCAAGATAAATGCAAAAATGGATGGCGCCAAGAAATGGACAAGGCAAGAATAAATAAGGACATAAATGAGTTGCCCCAAGCATAATGCTGTTGTTTCTAAATTTGGTCGATTCATAAGAAGGAAAAAAAATTAGAATGAATCCTTTAAGTGCTTTTCCAGCTGGGTCCCCCACGATTTGAGGCTTTAGTCATTTACAACTGGGAATAACTGCAAGCCATGATCTCCCCACAATAGGCAGAAATTTAATTGCTTAGAAATGGTCGACAAAAGAATAAAGAAAGCCAAGCAAAAGATATCCTGTCACATGGGCAATAGGAGCGACAGGAGCCTCACACCAAAATTGCAGCAAAGAACCCTGCTCTATTCACAAAGAAAACCAAAAGATTAAACAATTAAAACCAAAATTGAAAGAGGCAAGATTCCCCTACATCAAACTCCTGGGCAGAAAGAGATCATGAGCTCTAGCTCATGAGGTCTACAATTGAATGAACTAACTTATTGATCTCATCCTCAGTAAGCCATGATGCATCTTCAATGGGATGATTGCACCATTTGACAAGATACTTGAAATATTCATTCTTACGGGTCTTCTTCAATACTTGTTTGTCTAAAA
The DNA here is from genome assembly GCA_027924645.1 of Cunninghamia lanceolata. Lineage (NCBI taxonomy): Eukaryota > Viridiplantae > Streptophyta > Pinopsida > Cupressales > Cupressaceae > Cunninghamia > Cunninghamia lanceolata. The sequence continues at coordinate 11,791,566 of BSBN01000693.1, forward strand.
TGCATTCTATTTGTTGTGGAACAATGACTCTCCTAGCTTGTTCTTCTTGAGATGAATCAACTGCTTCAACTTCATCTATCTCATTATCCCCCTTGTATGGATATAGATCTGCAACATTAAAAATGGGAGATATATTCAGCTCTTCAGGCAGTGATATCTCATAAGCATTGGTTGAAAACTTTCTAAGGATTTTGCAAGGACCAATCTTCTTCATCTGAAGTTTATTGTATGTTCCTGTAGGAAATCTCTCCTTTTGGAGATGTGTCAATACAAGGTCTCCAATTTGAAACTGCAGCTCTCTTTTCTTCTGATCAACATGCCTTTTATACTGCAGATTGCTATCTTTAATGTTATTCTTCACCTTCTCTTGAATGTCATGAATGACTTGAGAAAATTCTTCCCCATCTGCACTCCTCTTTTCCATTCCAACAAGATCATGAAGTTCAAACACACCTCTTGGATGCATACCATACACCACATAGAAAGGGCTGAAACCTGTGCTTTTGTTTGGGGAATCGTTATATGCAAATTTAACTTGTGCTAACATAAGATCCCAACTTCTAGTTGAATTACCAACAAGACATCTCAACAAATTTCCAAGGCTTCTATTGACAACCTCGGTCTGTCCATCCATTTGAGGATGATAATCAGAGCTAAAATTCATATTTTTGCCCAACTTCTTCCATAGAGTCCTCTAGAAATGACCGACAAATTTTGTATCCTTGTCAAAAATAATACTTCTTGGTATACCATGCAGCCTTACAACTTCTTTAAAGAACAAATTTGCAATGTTAGTGGCATCACGAATCTTCTTACATGGTATAAAATGCACCATTTTGGAAAATCTATCAACTACAACAAAGATTGAATCATTACCCCTTTGTGTACGAGGTAAACCCAAAACAAAGTCCATACTCACAGAATCCCAAGGTCTGGTTGGAACTAGCAATGGCTCATATAATCCAACATTTTGACTTCTTCCCTTAGCATGTTGAAAAACTCTGCACCTCTCCACATATCTTCTCACATCTGCCTTCATTCTTGGCCAATAATAATGAGTGCTCAGTTGCTGAAAAGTCTTATCCTGTCCAAAGTGACCAGCAAGACTACCACTATGTTTTTCTTTCAACAAATTATCTCTCATGGAGCCTCTAGGAATACATAACTTATTTTCCCTAAACAACAAACCTTCTTGTATCATATAATCAATCCGTGGTTCTTTATTCCTGCAACTAGGATCACTGCAAGCTGCAAATGCTTCTCTAAAATCTGCATCTTCTGCATACAACTCTTTCAAACTTTCAAATCTCACATTGTTAGTCTTTATCTCACATAACAACAAATTCTTCCTACTTATAGCATCAACAACTTTATTCATTTGACCACTTTTATGCTTCAAAACAAAATTATAACTCTAAATATACTCAACCCATTTAGCATGCCTCTAATTCAATTTATGTTGGCTATTAATGAACTGCAAAGCATGATTATTAGTGTACACAATGAATTCTTTAGGCAAAATATAATGTCTCCATTTCTTGAGGGACTGAACCAAAGCATAAAATTCCAAATCATAAGAAGAATACTTTCTTTTTGCATCATTTAATTTATCACTAAAATAAGCAACTGGCTTTCCCTCTTGACTTAAAACTGCCCCAATAGCCAAACCACTAGCATCACATTCTACCTGAAACACTTTATCAAAATCCGGCAAAGCAAGTATGGGTTGTTCACTCACCTTCTTTTTGAGAAATCTGAAATTTTCTTCAACCTCTTTAGTCCACAAAAATGGTCTTTTACTTCCCTTAATAGTCTCCAATATAGGTGCTACCACATGACTAAAATTTCTTATAAACTTTCTATAAAAACTAGAAAGACCATGAAAACTTCTTACCTCCATGATACTCCTTGGTGATGGCCAATCAAGTATAGCCTGAACCTTCTCCTTATCCATCTTCAATCCATCCTTTGACACCACGAATCCCAAGTAAACTAGTTCAGTTTGCAAAAACACACACTTCTTTAAATTAATCTGCAAATTCTCTTCCTGTAGTCTCTTCATAACCTACCTCAGATGCTCAAGGTGCTCCTCTTTTGACCTGCTAAACACCAAAATGTCATCCAAATACACAACCACAAATTTACCAATAAATGGTTTCGAAACCTCATTCATTAACCGCATAAAAGTACTAGGAGCATTAGACAACCCAAAAGGCATAACCAGCCATTCATACAACCCATCACTAGTCTTAAAAGCAGTTTTCCACTCATCCCCTAGTCTAATTCTAATTTGGTGATAACCAATTTTCAAATCTATCTTGGAAAAATACATTGAACCACTCAAACAATCCATTAAATCTTCAATCACAGGTATAGGAAACCTATATCTTATGGTAATTTTATTTATTGCCCTTGAATCAGTACACATACGTCATTATCCTCCTTTCTTTGGCACCAACACTGCATGAACAACACAAGAGCTTAGACTTTCTCTTATCAATCCTTTCTCCAAAAGTTCCCCCACTTGCTTCCTTATCTCTTCATTCTCCATAGGTGTTAATCTGTATGCAGCCTTATTTGGAAGGCTAACACCCAGAATCAAGTCCATATGATGACTTACGCTTCTAATAGGAGACAATTCATTAGGCAAATCATTTGCAACAATATCCATATTCTCATTTAACATATCTTGTATCTCAATAGGTAAATCATCCAACTTTGTAGAAGTCATTACACATTGTGGTTTAGGAACCAAAGAAAAACCAATTTCTTCATTCTTCAGATCTTTCAAAAATTTATTTACCACTTACCATCATTACCTGATTACTGTTATTGTTGTCCTCTTCTTTCTCCTTTATGGACAGCAAGGTATGCTTCAATCCATCCTTCATAATGGTATATGTATTCTCCTTTCCATCATGGACTTAATTTATGTCAAATTGCCACGGTCTTCCAAGCAAAACATGGCACACATCCATGGGCATTATATCACACAAAACATAATCTTTATCACTACCAATATGAAAATCAATATAGGCCTGCTCACTAACCAATATTTGATGGCCTTTTTGTAACTAAGCTACCTTATATGGAGTTGGGTGTTTAATCCTTTTAAGATTCGACTTATCTACCATTTTAGTGGAAACAATATTGTCAGTACTACCACTGTCTATAATGAGCTTACAACATTTACCATGTGACTTATACTTTGTTCTGAACAATGCTCTCCTTTGAATTGGCTCTTGACTTTCCTCCTGTGGCTTTAACAATGCTCTCTTAAGCATCAAGGATTCTCCTGATTCTGCTCCATCCTTGTGATGTACTAGAGATCCCACACTTTCTTGATCAGCGTGAACAACTTGATCAGTTATTTCAAATTTTAAGTGTCCGTCCTCCTTGTGATGATTCAACACAGTCCCAACTCTTGTGTCCAATTTGATTGCACTTGTAACATTTTCCAGCAAATCCTCTTCCTCAACCTTGTGAACCACCTCTTCCATAAGATCTTCCTCCTCTATTTTGAAAACCACCTCTATCATTGTGGGTTGTCCCACTAGAACTTCCATCTTCTTCACTTTGATGGTGTTGCTGTCCTCTATTGGTTTGTTGTCCCCTTCCTCTAAAACCTCTTCTTCTCTTGTTGACTTTGCTTCCTTTGCAGCTTCTCTTTTGCCTTTAGGGCAAGTTGGTAAGCCTCTCCTAGGCTTCTAGGAGACAAAAGACTCATCTCATCTTGTAGACTGTATCTTAGACCATTCACATAACAGGCTATCTTCTCCACATCTTCTTCAACATGCCTAGATCTGATTATAAGCTTGTAAAACTCCTTAGTATAATCTTTTATAGACATATCTTTTTGCTTCAAATTTTGTAATCTCTTAAAGAGATTAGCCTGATAGTCACTAGGCAAAAATTTAGCCTTCAACTTGGCCACCATCCTATCCCATGAGTTAATCTTTTCCTTATTTCTCTTTCTTCTTTTAGTTTGGACAAAGTCCCACCACATGGTTGCATGACCTTTCAATCTTGTGCATGCAAACTTTACTCTTTTCTCTTATGTTATACCCTCATATTCAAAATATTTATCCAAGTCATTGATCCAATCGATCAAGTCTTCACCATTTAGGCTTCCAACATAAGTTGGCACATCGATCTTGGGTTTGGAACCCAAATTCATGACTGACCTTATCAGTCTTTCACCAAATTCATCTCCTGGGTCTGCCTATCCTTCCTCATTTCCTTCTCTCTATGGCTCTTCTTCCTCATCACTTAAATCTTCAATATCAGGGTTTCCTCTTCTCTGTGCCCTGTCAAGAGCATCCAACCTTTCAATCAAATTCTACATCAAATTAGGGTCACCATGGTCCCTTTGGCCTCTACCTCGGCCTCTGCCCATCCTTCTCAGAGGCATTTTGACCACTCACTAATACCCAATCTCAACCTTGCTCTGATACCAAACTGATGGCACGCCTTGCCAGTCACTTCACAACTTCACTTTGAGAAATCAACCCCAATGAGTTATATAGAAAAATGATAGGAAAAATAAAATAGAAGTGACATGAAATAATGCAAAAGAGATTTTCTTTATTGTTTAATATTGTTGTTCATTACAAAATCATATATCGACCATTCACAGTCTGCCTCACAGAAATATATATATATATTCAAAATTCAGAGAGACACAAACTCTTCTATCTTCTATTCGGCTATTCTCCAGTCAATTTTCCTTTATACAGACCCACGACTTATTTGAATCTTCAAATTCTTCAAAAAATGGCAGCTAACTAATTTCAACCTCTTCAAATGATCGGCCTTCTCATCTTCTTGGCTCACCAATCTCTCTCTTTCTCAAGCTGTGAATGACCATAAATGTCTTCCTCTATTTTTAGTTATACAGAGCACAAAATAATTTCAACCGCTGCTGCTAAAGATAACTAATGTCACCATAAGAAAAAATGGAGATGCCATAAAGAATGCAGACCATGATGTCCACGACTTCCTTATTGTAGTCTGCAATAGAAAATAAATGGAGCACTGTAGCTGCCAGAAGGAAAATGACCACACGATGCCCATGATCAACATGTCCAAGATAAATGCAGAAATGGCTGGCACAAAGAAACGACCAAGGCAAGAATAAATAAGGACATAAATGAGTCACCCCAAGCATAATGTTGCTATTTCTAAATTTGGCTGATTCATAAGAAGGAAAAAAAATAGAATGAATCCTTTAAGTGCTTTGTCAGCTGGGTCCCCCACGATTTGAGGCTTTAGTCATTTACAATTGGGAATAACTACAAGCCACGATCTCCCCATAATAGGTAGAAATTTAATTGCTTAGAAATGATCGACAAGAGAATAAAGAAAGCCAAGCAAAAGATATCCTGTCGCACGGGCAACAGGAGCGATAGGAGCCTCACACTAAAATTGCAGCAAAGAACCCAACTTTATTCACAAAGAAAACCAAAAGATTAAAACAATTAAAACCAAAATTGAAAGAGGCAAGATGCCCCTGCATCACAAGATAGCGCCAGAGGATCAACATAAAACTACATTCATGTGTCCATGGGGTACCTATTGTTCGTGCGTCATACCATTCGGGCTAAAGAATGCAAGGGCAACATATCAGTGAGCAATGACAACAATCTTTCATGACATGATGCATACCATCATGGAAGATTACGTAGACAACATTCTAGCCAAATCAAAAACCAAAGAAGGTCATCTACAAGTCCTGGACAAGATCTTCACAAGATTGGAGCAGTTTAATGTGCACCTCAACCTGAAGAAGTGCGTATTCAGAGTCACATCTGGAAAGCTTCTCAAATACATTGTGTCCGCCAATGGAATCAAAGTAGACCCAGCTAAGGTAAAAGCCATCATGGAAATGCCGCCTCCCAAAAATCTCATTCAGTTGTGGTCTCTACAGGGAAAGCTACAATCTATCAAAAGGTTCATCTCTCAACTGGTAGATAAGTGTCATCCATTCATGCATCTCCTTCATAAGAACATTCCCTTCAAGTGGGATGACTCATGTAAACAAGATTTTCAACATTTAAAGGAGTATTTGATGAATCCACCTGTCTTAATGTCGCTAATTCAAGGAAATCCATTGCTACTATACATTTCAGCCACACCAACAGCTCTCGGAGCTCTGCTAGCACAACAGAATCATGAAGGCAAAGAGCAAGCAATCTACTACATCAGTCGAACACTAGTAGGTTATGAGCTACAATATACACCAATAGAAAGAACATGCCTCACTATTATCTTTGCTTCACAAAGATGGAGACATTACATGCTATCACATTCCATCAAGCTATTAGCTAAGATCGATCCATTGAAATACTAGCTCAACAAAGCTACCCTAACAGGTAGAATATCAAAATGGGTCATGATACTTAGTGAATTTAACATTGAGTATTTAGATAGACGAGCAAAGGGGCAAGTGATTGCAGATCAGATGTTAGATGCACCTTTAATAGATGACAACCCATTGAGCTTTGAATTTCCAGATGAGTCTATCTTTCACATAACAACGACCTGGAAACTCTACTTCGATGGATCATATACTCAGCATGGGTCTAGGGCAGGTATCTTGTTGATCACACCTAATGGAGACACCATTCCAAAGTCATACAGACTACTCTTTCCATGCACTAACAATGTGGCAGAGTACGAAGCCCTAGTCATTGGCATCAAGCTGGCAGTAGAATGAAAAATCATAGAACTTCATGTGTATGGTGACTCGCAACTTATCATCAACCAAGTGAATGACGACTATCAAACAAAGGATGAGAAGTTAATACCATACAAGCGTATAGTAGACGACTTCAAAGAATATTTTGTTGTGATCTCTTTTGAGCAAATACCAAGGTTGGAGAATAAAGCAGCAGACGCCATGGCAACGATTGCATCTCTCCTCGATATCCCTGAAAACTAATCATGTTATGAGTTCTTGGTAGAGCCAGTGTCCCATCCTGCATACGACACCCCTGAATCCCACATCATTTGCCATATCGTAGGATCTGATTCTCCTTTATACGACAAAGTGTATACTTATCTGAAAGAGAACACCCTACCTCATGATCTATCAAGTAACCAAAAGAGAACCTTTATCCGTCAAGGCTCCTATTTTACCATAATCGCCAATACCTTATATCGACAAGGACTTGATGGTACTCTCCTTAGGTGTCTCGATAGTGAGGAATATCAATCGACCCTAAGTGAAGTTCATGATGGTATATGTGGGACCCACTTTAGTGGTCCTACCCTGGCTAAAAAACTCATATGTATGGGATACTACTGGCCAACTATGGAAAAAGACTCCCATCATTTTGTAAAGAGGTGCAAGAAATTCCAAAACCATGGGAACCTAATACATGCACCAACACATGAGCTGCAACCTTTAACAACTCCTTGGCCTTTCTAGCAATGGGGACTCAACTTAGTGGGCAAGATACACCCTCCATCATCTAGCATCCATAATTTCATAATCACCGCCACTAAGTACTTTACAAAGTGGATTGAAGTTGTACCCCTCGCCAATGTCACAGGCAAACAAATCACCTCTTTCATTCTGAATTACATCATTTGCCACTATGGCATCCCTGTATCCATTATCACTGATAATGGAAGACCATTTAAAAACCAAGATGTCAAAGAGCTATGTGACAAGTTCCACATCCAACACTACTTTTCCACCCCATATTACCCCCAAGGAAACGACCAGGCAGAGGCATCCAACAAAACCATCTTAAAAATCTTGAAAAAGACTATCAGTGATACCGATCGTGATTGGCACATCCAATTGAATCCCGCGCTATGGGCCTACCGCACAAGTATCCGTACACCCACAGGTGCAACACCATATTCCCTTGTCTATGGCTCTGAAGCCTTCTTGCCCATTGAAGTCAAGATCCCATCCTTGCGAGTTTCGTTAAAAGGCCTCATATCTAATGAAAAATACAGTTTCCAGACTTCAAGAGTTAGAGTTGCTCGAAGAAAGAAGACAACACGCCTTTAACCATCTCAAGGCTTATCAACAAAGGATGTCCAGGAGATACAATCATAGGGTCAAACCCCCAGGTATTTCAAGTTGGTGACTTAGTCCTCAGAGAAAATCCCAAGAATTAGCAGGACAGAGAAAAGAAAGGTAAGTTCAAATCCAACTGGCTGGGTCCCTATGTTATCATTACTACCTATGGATCAGGTGCTTATCAATTGGCTACGTCAGAAGGTGAACTGTTCGATGATCCCATCAATAGCATGCATCTCTACAAGTTCTACACCTAAACCCAAATGCGAGGAAGTCAAAAATAGCAAAAAAAAAATGGAAAAATAACAAAAAAAAATCAAAAAATGGAAAAACAACAAAAAAAATCATCCTCTGGTGAAAACTTGGTAAGCAGGCACCTTGGATAGATACCATGATGAAAACCTGGCAAACAAGCGTCACGTATTTTTCGTGCAAATAAAAGCAAGTGGTGAAAACCTGGTAAACAGGCGCTACTTGTGATAAACCACCTCCTCCATCTTTATAGACATTGTTCCTCATTCATCCCTCTTGATCGTATCCACCCAATCACTTTGAGGTACCTACCATGGCTTGTTGTTTGCTCATCCTAATCGCCTTCACCCATCAGGCTATCGATTCAAATTTGCGTCCATCTTGTCATCCGTCCTACGCCGATCCATGGAATCAATGTTGAACTACATCACCTTTGAGCTATCACATAGGCAAGACCATCATTGATGTGCCCCCGAGGCTCCTTTCCCATCCATTCCATCGAATGTCATCCATCCTTTTGTCCTTCCAAACCCACTTTTCCCATCACCTAGGTCCTAGGTCCACAAAGTCCACACCCCAAACTACGTTGCCTTTGCGTCATCACGTAGGTAAGGCCATTTGTCAATGAGCTCTCGAGGCACTAGGTCAGTCCATTAGGGCTCATTTCTTCATGTATATTGTCAATCTGTCCACAATAAATCAATCCTTTCCTTGACTGGGGGAAAATCCTTGACCTAGTTGGAGAATTGGATTCTAGAATGTCACGCCCCTCGGAGGATAACAGTAAGGATCACGATACTATCACTAGATAGCAGGCAACATTACAAGCACACTTTTTCAAACAAAAACACTTGACGCATGAACTGAACCTATAAACAAGATACAATGAGACTCAACCACCATGATGATTGTATCTATTTTCATTGTAAGAAAACATACCTATGGCAAGAAAATTTGTGCTTATTAAAAGGGTTTAAGTCACAGAGTCTTGATTTTTTTATTATGTCTTTCTATGTTACTCAAGGATGTCAAAAACTAGAGGAGCTATCATGGGGGCATAATTATCTTATTTGTTTGTTGTTTGTGGATCAATCTTTAGTAATGTGAGGACTTTGTCTCACGACATGATGAGCAAAAAATCATCGAGGACATTCTAGATCTAAACATGAAACAGGGCAATCCTTGTTTGTTGACATGCAAGGCGTACTCAGGTCATCTAGATTCAATTTTGACTAGATGTTTGTACTAACTTGCTATATCAAAATACATGTAAGTAATACTCAGGTCATCATGATTTAATTATACCTAGATGCTTGTATTTTCTTACAACATTTTAAAAGCTCGATGATGAAACAAAGTACTTCAAATACTTGCATATACGAAAATGACAATCCAGCCGATCCAATAACAAGTAGATCAGTCTTCGTCAGATAAGGCCTCAACATCTGGGTAACTAGAAACCGCTCCCTCGACATGAGGACATCATCTAACTCCTCCTGCAAATAAGCAAGTGTGCATTAATCAATCAAAATTGACTAAACTGCAAGTCTATCTATCCAACATCAAAAACTTAGTTATTTCAACAGGAAAGCAATCCTATCTCTCTGGAGATTCTACCAATCTCAGAGATGACCTATTAGTTGACTAGCATCAATCACGCAGTCAACTTCATCAAATTTCTAAGTGTTTTTGATAAACTAAAATCATTTGCGCAGTTATGCTTGTTAAATGCATAGTTTTACCTCAGATGTGCAGAATAAACTCATATGCGTAGAAGAATCTTATATGCGCTGCTTTATTTCGAATGCGCATGATTATTCGTTAGATGCACAACATAAACTTGTTTGCGTAGTAAAAAATTGTATGCGCAGTTGGATTTCAAATTCGCGGGAAAACACTTCAAATGTGAAAAAATTACATATGCGCCGATTTTGGCGTCATATGCGCAGTTCTGCCATTCGGCACATACAAAACCTAAATCTTTGGCCTACATTTATTGCTAGCATTAATGACCCTAGGCTAGAAACGAAGTAGTACTGATCGGTGGCCTGTAGTCTGCTGGACGGTTGAACCGTCAGATCTGCTTGAATCGATGAAGCTCAAGAGGAAACTGCTACATCTTCGCTGACTACTCTGTGCTCAAATGGCTCTGCTCTCCACTAGGATCTCTCTTAAAGGCAAGTGTAGAAATGAGTGAACTGTGAACCCAACCTCCTATATATAGCACATAGAACCCTAATGAGAGGTGCTTGACCTTGTCCATGCTAGGGCATGATTTTCACATAGTCTTTCTTCTGCGTCAACCAATTTCTTCACCCGTTTATCCAGTCAACATGCTATTCAACCTATCTCATCATGAGATTGTTCGTCATTTGGTTGTCGCATTCTTCTCGTCCAATCTCCCGAGGGGGCATCCTATCGTCATAACTTGTACCAGGGGCAAACTGGGGCATGTATCAAATCACAGAAAATTTTTAATTCTTTGAAACAATGTGATAAAACACATTGCATCAAAGAGGGGCAAAATGTATACACCTAAAAATGGCTAAGTCGAATTAAATAAGTATTTTAATATTTATTTTAATTCCCATTCTCCTATCAATTAAATAAATATTCTAATTTATTTAAATGATTCACATCCCTCTAATAATTAAATTAAATCATTTTATTTAATTAAAATTCCCTAATTCTTCTAAGGTTTCACATAATTAAATAATTCTACATTATTTAATTAATCCCAAATTCCTCTATCCTAAGTCCTAAATTCCATAAATCGACATCACCTTTTCACCTCACCATTCCACCTCACCTTTCCACCTCACCATGTTGCACATGTAATTAAATATTTTAATATCTAATTATCTAATATTCCCTCACCCACATGTCCTATTTCTCCTCCAGTCTAATTAGTTAACTCATCAACCAAATTTGTTAACTAATTAGTCAATTGAGTTCACTGGTCAATCTATTCTTTTGACTCTCCAATCAACTCAGTTAACTGATCAATCATCTTAGTTAACTCAATCTATTATGTTATCTCCCATAACTCATGAAGAAGGCTTGGACACTTGTCCTCTTCTGATTGGTGCACGTTCCCTCAAACTTCCTCAACCATACACCTCACAGGTAATTCCTCTAGTCATAGATCTATTGACACTTGGATTTGGTCTTCCCTCAACCTATATAAGCAAGGTCCTCATACCCATTTCATACACACTCAAGCATTCATAATCTTACTCTGCAGGAATCATTACAGCGTGCCTTTGGCAAAATCACCTTCGTTGCATTTGCATTATCAATCACCCATCTCCATTATAGTTGCATTGTAGTTTAGTTTCCATTGCACATTCCATATCACATCTGTTCTACTGTTTTCATCTTCAATAGCAAGGAAGTGCACACTTCTAAGAGCTCCATTACCATCAAGATCAAGAGCAGATAGGTGAACAATGGAAGCATAGAGATAAAACTGTCTTCAAAGGTATATTCTTGGTTTACTTGTGTTTACATCAATTTCCATTGAGTTATTGGATGATTAGTTGTTTAGTACTATTGTTCACATTTTCTGATAACGGTTCCCATTGGAGGACTCATGCTACTCTTGTAAGTATATGGATACAAGAGGAACACAATGTTGTAATGTTTCTCTATTTGTACCTAACATTCTTCCTATGTGTATTGTATTTCATCTTAAAAGTATTTTTGGGAATGATGCAAAGTATCGAGACATTTAAGTCCCTTTCATGTTGACCTTTTTTTTAAAGATAACCATGCATGTTTTCTATTTTTTACTTTCTATTGCTTTCTTGGGGATGATATAAACCATTATGTTTTTCATATACACAAAATAATGTTGACCCAAGTTGGAGCATTTACCACTTTTCATTTCTTGTTTGTTATGTGCTTTCTTCATCTATGATTGTAGTTTTGTCTACCTTAGGGAATGATGACCCCAATGCATATAGATCCATTTGTGTGTCTATTCTTGCGATGTTGTTGATGCATATGCGATATTGTCTTTACTCCTACCTATGTCATTTCTTGGACATGATCTCAAGTCTAACATTTTCTTTTTTGTAGAAACATCCTGTCCTTTTGCCTCTCCTTGGGGGTAGCATATTAGTGACTCTAGGGGAATATGATCTAATATATGTTTCCCAGGGATCCTTTTTCTATTCCCCTTTTCTACCTAAAAATTAATTGCATATATGTGATTTATGCAATTATTTAAGGGGGTATATATCTACACACACACAATTAGCATGCTCCTAGAGCATCAATAGCTTATGATCCCAAGTACAAATACATGCTTGGATTTAGCTACCCTTATTAGGATTACCTAGCCATAGAGTATGCTAGTACATGTAATCCTTGGAATTGTATTTGCATATGAGCCACCTAGTAATATAATACGAATAACACATGACTCATCACAACTACTTTTATACTATTTTTGAATAAACTAGCAATAGAGTATGCTAGCACATGTGATTCATAGATGTATTATATGATTGCTAACAAAAAAACATGCTATATCTTCAATTATATCCTACATTATCTTAACAACAGAGTACATTAGGATCATGTCTTTCTATTTTCTAGCATCAAAGCATGCCAAAAAATTCTTGATTTTTCTTCTTTGTGTCTTTGTGTGTGTTTGCTAGTTTCTTTCAACATGTGTGTTGTCTAGTTCCCTTTCATATGTGTTGTGTACACATTAGATTATATATGATTTGTCAATGTATTTTGTGCTACATGTTATGTTTTTCTAAAGTATCTATTTTTATAGGTTTTACGTTTTCTAACATTGTTGTGTTGTAGGTTTTTTGTTTGTTTAACATGTTTTGCAAATTCTTGGTCAAGGGCACGAGCTTGCTTGGTCAAGAATGTTGTCATGTATCCTTTTTATGTGTCCTTGTACTTTTATTATTTTCATTATTTTATTTCTTACTTTAGCGCAACTCTATCACTTAGTGGCACAAGCCCACTAAAGTGGAGGCAAAAGATAAGGTCAAAAATTCGTACCCTACAATTTTGACACTACAAATTATCCTTATTTTAGTGCCCATCTCCTTGCCATGTTTCTAGGATGCACTTAGCCTAGATTTGGCATTTAACCCACTCAAGTAGTGCCAACTTTGTTTTGTGTTTTTGTATGTTAGAGTTCATCTTATGTGTTTGTGTGTCCTTAGTGTCTATTTTATGTTTTGTTACCATTATATGATTTTTTTGGCCACGTCATGTTTGGACAATAGTGCTAGAGCATAGATGTTTGGACAATAGTGCGGGTGTGATGTCGTACCATGACAACAGAATCATATAATGTCTATTTCTTGCCAAGATAGTGACCTTTAAACTTCCAAATTTTGCATGTAACTATCATGTGGCATGTAGGATGAAATCCCAATAGTCACCTTTGTCCAAGAATAGATTTTTGGTGACCTTTGAGGTTTCATCCTACTCTCTCTCACATTGGCACACAATTTGGAATTTTCATGCACCTACAAAATTCTCTCTAGGATTCTTAAGCAAAAACTCTATGAACAACATATTTGTCAACTTGATAGTGTCATTCTACAACACCATGTGAGCTTCTTCTTGTTCTTAGAGTTATTGGCATAAAGAGCTTGCATTCCACTTCTTCATTTTCATGACAAAGGTTTCCCTTGCTTGTTGTTGGAGGATAGCTTACCATCTACAAATGCATTTTATTTTACCAACAAGAAAGCATACTCCTCACAACCTTCTTGAGCTAAGTAACATTTGCATTTATAACTTCTTTAAATCTTCTTGTGGCTTCCAACCCTTCATCTTCATTCTAAGGGTCTTAATATTTCATAGTTTGTTTGAATCTTGTAACATCATTCTCATTGATCTTGGCATTATTCTCACACTCTTCCTCTTCTTAAGAGAGATTTACAAGTATCTATTTTGTTGTTGGTTTTAATAAAGTGTTTCTTGTTGACACTTTGGGACTCCTTTTCCCAAATTATCTTCCATACACACTAGGGTGTTAGAATCTTTGTAGACCTAAGATTGGAGAATTCATAGATATCTATTATTATTGTTCTTACATTCTAGAAGCACTTAGTATTAAGATCACACACCTTTTTATCTTCATTCCATTATTTCGATTTGATTGTCCATGGAGGTCAAAAGGCCAAATTGGGGCTTGACTATTTTGGTAAACTCCCGAGCAATCACCCAACTTATCTCTATCCTAGATATAGGTATTTTGAAGGTTCCATATGCATAAAGGTTTACATTATCTTAATTTTCCTTTGACATTTTTTCATTTCATTTAATTTAATTCAGATTAGACTATATCATTGTTAGTATGTATTTTTTCATATGTACTTCCAGTGTTCTATAGTTTTTGTCTCCACTAAATCACCATGTGTAGATATTCTAGATTATGTACAAATACTTTATGTTTTTATTTCTTTTAGAGGATAGCACAGATTTGGGATGTAGCAATAGCACGCTAGTGTTTGAACTGATCTTCTTCTAGATTCACTCTACAAACCCTCTGCAACTCCAAGTTTACATTTTTATAGTTAGTTTCTGTATCTTATTTTTTAGTTTCTAACTTTCCCTTATTTCTATTCCATCTTAGTACTTTTGTCTAAAAGTTAAACATAGTTTGATTAGGAAAAAGTACACTAGATAAGGTTGAGTGTATTGTTGGTTATTTGTTATAAATAGTAGTGTTTTCTATTTATTTTTCTTATCTAGCATGGTGATAAGTTGAAGTCTTAAAATAGATAGGAATCAACTTTTACGTATTACACTTACATTGTTATTCCAAGAGCATCAACATTACACTATCTACTTATATTGGGATCTAGGACATGGTAAATGATTGGTTAATGTCTTTGATATTTGTTCCTAGCCATTAAATGACCTGTCTAGGGTTTGACTAAGGGAAAATCCCCTTGCATAGCAAACTCCTCAAAGGTGTTTCTAAACACCACTATTTATGCTATTACAAGTCTAACCACTTGGGTGAAACTTTTGTTGAAAGTATCAAGAGTCACAAACATTAGGTTTGGATAAGTGAGTTAAGAAGGCTGAGTGTATTGTTGGTTATTTGTTATACATAGTAGTATTTTCTAGTTATTTTTCTTATCTAGTATGGTGATAAGTTGAAATCTTAAAATATATAGGAATCAACTTTTACCTATTACACTTACATTGGTATTCCAAGAGCATCAACATTGCATTATCTGCTTATATTGGGATCTAGGACATGGTAAATGATTGGTTAATGTCTTTGATATTTGTTCCAAGCCATTAAATGACCAGTCTAGGGGTTTGACTATAGAAAAATTCCCTTGCATAGCAAACTCCTCAAAGGTGTTTCTAAACACCACTAGTTATGTTATTACACGTCTAACCACTTGGGTGAAACTTTTGTTGCAAGTATCAAGAGTCACAAACATTAGGTTTGGATAAGTGAGTTAATGTTTGCTTCCATGTGTAGGGCTCAAATCCATACCCGTGAATATGATTTGGTTTATTTACAAACTCCTAGATCTAATCTAGCTAAATTATGAGAACAACCTAGTTTCTATTTTGTCATTCTAATTCCAATACATCCAAGAATAAGTGATTTTGAGTTATGGTTCAAAGTTATGTTCAAAATAATGGATAACTATTTATTGACCGCCAAAATTAAATAATTAATTTTGGTTCTTTTAATTTCCAAATTTCTAATTATATCAGATAATATTTCATGACTCTAAATTAGGTTAATCCTTAAATCTAATTTTAATAAATGATTTAATTTTATTTCTAAACAATTTTTGATCAACTTGACGTTTGAACCCCTCTAGGGTTTTACCCTAGGATTTTGATCTTCTTTGTATCTCTAATTTTTAAACCTACTTTTTTACTATTGCACTTTTATTTTATATACATTATTAGAGTTTAGATCCACTCTCACTTTTTATTCATTGCTTAATTGCAATTAGGGTTTGAGATTTCGTTGTTTACTACATCTACGATCCTTACCCACTCACCCTCCCTTATGCATCATAGTTAGATTTTTTACTATGGATACCTTTCTTTCCCTCCTTGCCACATTTGCTTCATATCTTACTGTGTTTTATGATATCACCCTATATTCACTCAAGATATTTAGGGATATTGATTCATGTCATTTTGTTACACCTAGTGAGCACTCCTCTATGTATATCTCTTGAATAATCCTTCCTTAAGGAGTCTATTGTTGTATGCTTGATAGATACACATGTTCCATTTGATGATGATGAACTCTCTCTCATGCCTAATGTGTTTGTTGACGATTGCTCTCTTTTTGTGCCTCTTCAAGATATATTCTCTTTGAGATTATTCTGTTTTGGTTCTTCTTTTAGCTAGTTTGTTCCATGGTTTTCCAAACCAAGTCATGATATTTTGAATTCATATATGTATTTCATTTAAAGTGTGATAAATTAGATATTGAGTGCTTTATAATTTATCTTTAGTTTTGAGATTTAAGAGATTTAGTATATTCAATCTTTGCATGGAATATGGTGGTTGTATATATTGATCTTAAAGGTTGATTCATCCTAGGAAGATTACACTATCTTAGGCTTTATCTATGTGAGAACTAGTTGAGATAAGGTTGGTTTTGAACTAATTTGTTTGCTTCACTGAATTACATATTAAATTCAAAATAATATATGCTTATTCTAAACCTTTCTCTCCCCTTTATCTTTTGATTTTTCTTTGTAAGCTAATAGATTTAGGATTAGTTTAGTTAAAATTGTAATTTGTTCAAACTCATTCCTTGCATTAAGAAGTAAAATATTTTGATCATAAATCTTTATCATTGAAATAGTGTGTGGGGGAGTATTTGAATAATCTTTGATATTGCCTCATAGACAAATTATTATGTTGTATTTTTCTTGGTTTCAAATGTATTCCCTTGAACAAAATAGTTAACAACAATATTTGGGTTACCCAAGCGTGCCTAGACCAAGTGATATGAGGGTGATCTCACAATACTGAGTCCCAAACTTGGGACATCCTGATTTTTGTCTGAAATCACATATTTTTTAGAAAAATTAATGGTTTAAGCCTTGAGGGGTTCCATCTAAAGGGGTTTAATTGAAGAGGGTTAGATAAAACCCCCTTAGATCAAACCCCTTGGAAAGAACCCCCCTAGTCTTAAATCAAAACCTCAATGGAGTCTCCTTTGCACCTATCAAAATACTGACAAAAAACCAATTTTGCTTCACCTTTTGGGGGATCAAATGAAGTCATTTAGAAATTCTATTTTGTAATCATGTAGCCCTTAGTATAAGCTTTCCAAAAAGTATGTTTTTGAGTATATTTATTTGATTATTATATTTATTTTCTATTTTCTAGTGAACATAGGTTTTTCGTCGAACATCAAGGTCTCTATTCCACACACTCGAAAAAATAAAAAAATTGAGAAAAAAATTCTTAAAAATATCTGAATACTAGGTATTGATGTCCTTGTTTCAACAAAAAAATAATAATTTGGATACATATAGAAAAAGTTATGTTGTATGGTATAAACCTATGTCTAAATTATAATTAATCTTACTTAAAAAATTAATAAAAAAATATATACAACAAAAAATCATGAAAAAATATCTGCACACTAGATATTGGTGTTACAAATCCATGTTCAAAATTTTATAATTTGATCCTTTCTATAAAAAAAGTTATGATGTATGGTATAAACATCACTTTTAAAAAATATTGTTAACTATAAAAATAAGTTATTAAAAGTTACGTAAAAAAATTCACAAATTATTTTTTAATTTAAAAAAAAATACATTTAGAATCTACACACAAAATCTCAAAAAGTACTAGTTCATATCATCTTCAAATTCTTAATGGTTTAGTTGCTATAGGTGTCAGAAAGTGACAATTTGGTTTAAAATGTTGATTTCAACATGTCCTACTTTGGCCAAAAAGTGGGACACAGTATTATGGGATCACCTATGAATCTTAGGGGAGTTTATCCCATTTCAAGTGGTAATAATTTGTTCCACTCAATTTGGTGTGTCAAACAACCCATCAAAAAAATTGGATCACTTAGACAACCATATTGATGATTATGAGAAAATATTAATTTTTTTTTTAATTAATGAGATATTGCACAATCCTTTAGCATATGATGTTTTGTCTTATCCTTCTCCAAATGGATTTGTGGTACCTTCTTTTCCAAAGTATGATGGTAGAGGTGTCCCTTGCTTCATTTGAAGTCCTTCTAAACTACATGCTTCCCTTATTTTCACAAGGACAAGTTGCTTGTTAAATTATTTCCAAGAAGCTTTAGTGGTCATGCAATCACATGGTTTTATTAATTGCCACATGTTCATATCACTTCTTTTATGGATTTGGATCTAGTGGTTTCATGAAAACAAATCCTTACACCATTGAGCCCAAGACAAGTGTTGCTCAAATCATACAATGCAAGCAAGAAGAACAAGATCTAGTTAAGGATTACATATTGGGATTTCAATTGTTGGTTACTAATGTTGTTGACCAAACATGTGAATCCACTTATCCTAAAGATTAGTATCAACACCTAAGGCTAGGGGTACACAATCAAATGTGGAAGACAATGCTTATGATTAGACAGTGTAATGAGAGGACTAATGGATAAGGATGAATATCTCTTTCTTCTTCTTCTTTAGGTTCTGCTAGACCAAGGGGGTATTCTGTAAGGTGTATTTCTTGAAGAAACTAAGGACAAATGATAATGAAACCAATCTTGCGGAAAACCACATTTGAAACACATGAGACTTCTAAGGCCCTTAGAATACATTTGGTCACATGGAGGAATCAACAATAAGAGTTTCTTTCTATGCCCTAGCCAAGAACCATCTAGGGTACGTAATTTGTACCCTTAGTTGAACACACATTTTATGCCCCATCTTCGATGCCCATTGCCTACTTTGCTCATCCAATCTAAAGGTTCACATGCCATAATCCTATACACATAGCCCTATTTGTAATAATTTATTGGGAGTTACACACATTGATTAGAAAGCTTATGGCAAAAATTGTGTGTAAATTTTTGTATCAATGTTTTGGATCACATTAATTAGAAAGCTACACATTCATAACGTTTGGTTACATTTTAATCCTTCCTTTACAAAGGGTCTTTATTTAAACAATGCACATTTAACTCCCTTTAAAAGAGTAAATTTATTGCTTAACAAAGGGTCTTTTCCAATAATTTATTTTTAACTCCCTTTTACAGGGTCACATAACATTTTTTCCCCCTTTTAATTACAAAGGTCAAATTATATGAGGCTATAATTTATTTTACACTTGGCAAAAAGGTCCCATAATAGTGTGATACTACGTTTGCTACTCCAAGTAGTAGCTATCACTTCTTCTACCTGAGAAATTTTCCTACTTCAAATTCCAAGTAGAATTTGCCTACTTTTCCTTTTTTTTTGGTCATAGATAATTCATATCGTTTTTAAATGTCTATTAGATGCTACTCATTGTTCTTTTTATTGCAGGGTTTAAGATGAAGCAATTATTACTAGGGAGCATGTACCAAAAAATAATATCCATACCTTATTTGTATCCTTTTTATGAGTGTTTGTATATTTACTTTCATGTTCAACTACTTGATTCTACTTTGACATGCATCCTTAGAGTAGTCATGCAAGTCAAAGTGGGGTACAATTTAACAGTGAAAATTCCATACCTTACACTTCCCCCTTCATTTTGGGTTCATTTTAACCTAATTGTCCTTTATGCAATGATAAATGTACAAGTGGAGTGATTTTTGTTTAATGTTGACACATAACTCGAGACTTGATCCCATTTGCACTTATTCCCAAGGAGTGGTATTGATCCTCAATCTATACATTTCTCGCTCAAATTCAAATCCACAATTTGTTGGATCGACCTAGGTCATTTGCATAATCAAATTCAAATATGGGCCCTTGTTCCCCTTTCCCACTAGTTATTATGTGTCAACTTAAAGTGTGAAATGTTTCACTTACCACCATTGGAGTTGTATTCAAGGACTAATCCAAATTCATTTTCTACATCAAAGAATCATTCTAGAGCTTTCACTACAACATGCATCAACATTATATTATTTGCTTACATCAACATCTAGGATATATTGCTTGATTACCTATTGTCTAGATTTGCCATAACACATATGGTAGTGTTTAAGAACATCTTTGAGGAGTTTTCTAGGTAGGGGATTCTCTATGTAGTCAAACCCCTAAAAATGGAGAATCCCATACTTGGAAAACTCCTCAAATATGTTCTTAAACATTGCAAAATGCGTTATTGCAAGTCTAGACACCTAGGTGAAACTTTTGTTGCAGGCATAAGGAGTCATAAATATCAAGTTCAAGCTCATGGTTCACTTATGTGCATAGGGTTCAAATTTACACTCGTAGATCTAATCGGATTCATTTTTACATTCACAAATATGAACTAATCAAAATTTGAAAATGATCTAATTAATAATTTGTTGTTCTACTTCCCATACATCAAAGAACAAGTAATTTTAAATTACAATTCAAAAATCATAATCAAAACATTAAACAATTATCTATTAACTATTAAAATCAAATAAATACTTTTATTTCTTTTATTTTTTAATTTTTAAATTTCTACTATATAATCTATCACAATTTTAAGTTGAATTACATATTCTATCACAATTTTAAATCGAATTACATATTCTATCACAATTTTACAATTTTAAATGGCTATATAATCTATCACAATTTTAAATTGAATTACAAATTCTATCACAATTTTAAATTGAATTGCATATTCCTTAGACCTAATTTTAATTATTGTTTTATTTCTCTACAAGACTATATGTATTGAATAGATTGGAATAGATTGGAAAGTACAACAAACTAAATCTTAAAGGAAGACTTAGACTTTCAAAGCAGAGAGGCAGCAAAATGATAATTCTTTGTTTGAGAGGATATCCCCAAACCGCAACCGCCCAATGACAATCAAGCAATTAGCCACACCAACAAAAACGCTAAATTTATTCAAATCTTAATGAACCAAAAAAAAAAAAAAAAATTTTCCTTGGGAAAATATCTGTGTGGACTCAACGTGCGCTCTTCCTTCATTATCCATACACCATATTATCTAATTCTCGTGTCTGTAAATGTTTGATGCATGCGCTGGGATCGAGCTCTCGACCTCTTGGTGGCCTTTTCCTTGTATTCAATGCTCAGCTTTAAATCTATCACTATAATTTTGACAACAGAATCTTAATTAGGGGCGATAGCCCTTAATGAGGGTGTAAAGGGCTGAATTGGCCGAATTGGCTTTAATTTAGGGTTTAATTGAAAGATTTTAGAGAGCTTTTGATCGGAGGCGATGCAGGAAATAATGATATGTTGCGAGAATTCCGTGTATGTGAGAAATTTTGAGTATTTAATACACATTGGTCCTGCGCTTGAGAATTTATTTCTCTATTATGGCGGTGGATGGTGCCCTGCGACATAATTTTTAGTTGATAAGCGAGTAAATTAAGTAATTAAGGCGTTGCATAAGCATTCAAGGTTCATATCTAAATTCTTTTGGCAGCGGCAAATAACGCAGAGGGGCCGAAGGTAGGAGTCTACACACAGTGTATATTTGTTGTGTATGTGTAGATAGGATTTTGTACGCTTTTGTGGGGTAATTGTGTAGGTGTTTGTTTCGTTTGGCATTTCCTGTCTCCTAATCAGCCTTGTTGCTTTTATTCTTGACTTAGAAATGTATGATTGGGTGCACTGTGGGGGCTGCCTGCAGAAATAATTGTCCGTGTAGAGTATGGCCTGTACTTCGTTGGTATCGGGTGAGCAATGAAGAATTTAGACACTTGCATGTAATTTCAACTTTTATACATTTGGAATTTTGTTTTTTCCACAGTGCTTCATTATGTAATATCATTTTTCATCTTTTGGTGATTTTAGCTGTATTGATATTGAGTCAATATTCATGTCATTTCAAGCTGTCCATAAGAATTTGGTTATGATGAAAGCTGAAAGTGCCATATAAATAGCAAATTTTAGACCATAAGG
Organism: Cunninghamia lanceolata; assembly: GCA_027924645.1. Lineage (NCBI taxonomy): Eukaryota > Viridiplantae > Streptophyta > Pinopsida > Cupressales > Cupressaceae > Cunninghamia > Cunninghamia lanceolata. The sequence goes on from BSBN01000693.1 coordinate 11,813,907, forward strand.
CAAAAAATTGCACTAAAAATTTGTTTTTGAAAGCTCATTTCAAGGAATCAATATGAATTCGAGACAATCTTCTTGCAATTTGAAGCCATCAATATGAATATTATTATATTGGTTATTGCAAAAGCTCACAATGCCATATGAATAGCAAATTTTAGATTGTAAGGCGAAATATCTTACTAGAATTCCCATGTAGTCTTTAAAAGCTCATCAAAGGCCATCAATACGAATTTGGTTATATCAACATACATCAATTGCTCACAACAGACACAACACAGCTCAGATGGTCCTTCTCAGGGAAACATTGTACTTCAATGAGCATTTTAACAACTAATTCCAATTTTAATTTCCATGGAACAGCTAGAACTCGAACCTAGAACCTCCCATTTTCTTCTTTGGTGCTCTACAATTGGAATGCTCATCCCTTTATGGTCTAGACTCTAGAGTGTCGATTTTTCTTCTCCTTAGGCCACATTTCTGTGGTTAGTGTTCCTAGTATAGCTCTGATGTGTTAATTTCCATGGGTTAGCTAGGTTTTGAACCTAGGACCTCCTTTATGCTGCTGGGGTGCTCTATTACCGAGCTAATCACCACTTTACGGTCTGCAGTGTGGATTGTTATTTGACTTATGTCAACATTTAAACCATCAATACACATTTGGCTATGTAATCTACACTAAAGCCTCACTACAGTATCATTGCATTATACAAATAACAACAAATTTTCATCTATAACCATCCATTGTGGGAAACTATTGTACTAGAGTTCAACTTCTAGCATGTAATATCAAGCTATTAATATGAATTTGGTTATACCAATGTAATTGTAAGCTAAAAGGATACACCATAAAAAATTAGACAATTACAATCCTTTTTGGGGAAGCAAGGTATTAGGATTTAACCTTTAACAGCCAATTTCAAGCTATCTGTATAAATTTGGCTATATCAACTTACACTGACAGATAATAAAATCTTTTAGATATTATAGTTATTAAGCTTTCACAGTCCATGATGGTATTATAAGGCTCCAGGAAAGACATGTCCAAGAGTTTTTGCGATTAAAAAAACAACCACTCAGGTCTTTCCAGAAGCCTTATCCTATCATATGGGTACCTTAATTCAGACCACACCAAACTTTTTGGGGAAAAAATTGTACCAGAATTTAGCCTTCAACGGATCATTTCTTTCCATGAATACGAACTGGGTCATATCAAATTATATTGAAATCTGACCGCATTGTATAAAATTATAAATATTAAAATTGGGAATATAACATTTTGTGTGTAGAAATATTGTAATAGAATTTAGTCGTTACATCTAAATTCAAGCCGCCAATGTGTTTACATCATTTTACACTGGAAACTTACAACATATCATATAAATAGCAGAATTTAGACAATTATATTCATTTTGAGGTGATATTGTACTAGATAACTATGGGTAGATTATACCAATGTACACATAAAGATTGCAAATAAATTGCAAATTATAGCAGTCATTTTTTGGGAAATATTATACCAGAATTTAACATTTAATATATAACTGCAAGCCAATAATATGAAGTTGGTTACAGTGAAAGTACACTGAAAGCTCAAAGCATTCTAGAAGTAGCAAATTTAGACTATAACTGTCCTTTTTAGGCAAATATTGTACTGTATACTCCAGCTTTTAACAGCTAATATCAAGCCATCAATATGAGTTCGGTTATATCAATATACACTGAAAACTCTCGTCATATAAATAGTAAAAATTGGACCATAGCAACCTTTTTAGGGAAGTTTTATAGCAGAGAATTTCGTTACTGATCATATGGCAGAGTTCAAATACTTAGAATGCCCCAAAATACACTCAAAGAGCTGATTCTTTAGTCAGGTTTTTGACCCTACTCAATTTGTTTAGTTGGATTTTGGTCATATCTTGCTTATTTTGTGGTAGATAATTCACATTGCTTGAGGGCTTATTTTCTTTATTAATTATGTGCAGTATCCCTTGAAGCCGTGAATGTTTGTAAGGTAATAAAAGCTGATGGAGGCAACAGATCTGAGTGCAATATTTTATCATGTGCTTGGAAGGCACCAAGGATATTGAGTGGATCTCTTGCTAGTACAACACAAAGAAGATCAAGAGGGAGAAATATTAGTCACCAATATGTTGGTTATGTAAGTATTGATCCTTAGCACAGTGGAAATCATTTTACCGAATGAGCAGTTATTTCCAAATTACTGCCAAGAGAATATCTGTTGAAAACTTTATTGGATTGGATGATGTTCATTTGGTGCCTCAAGGTATTGAAATTCTGGTTGCATTTGTTTGGGCTTATTCAATATGAAAATGCTTTTGTATTTGTGTGTTCAAACCTGTCAAAATGTTATTCCAGGTGTGCATATGGTAGAATAAATAGAGAAAAGGATTAGTTTACAGCAGTTAGGAAATAATTATTTGATTTTTGCATATAATTACAATGAATTGAATTTCATTTTAATTGTTACTAATTTTTTTTCTGGTTACTATTGGTTGAGTCTGCCACATAAGTACTCCAGATTGTTTAGTTGAGTTGTAGCTGCATTTTAAAATAGGTTAGTCAAAAGGCATTTTATAAATGAAAGTTTTGCCGCTCTTGATATAACACAATTTGGATTACTCTTGAAATGATTCTTAAATAGTTTGAGTTCTAAGAATGTAATTTCCCAAACTGGAAATATTGGAACACTTGGCAAATTTTCAATAACAATGCACGTATTCCAGCACTTTCTGGTCACTGAGATCCTGGGAAGGGCAGGGTGAGAGCATATGGTGTCTGGAATTTAAATCAAATGCATTACTGGCGGCAAGCCGCACAGCTCATGATGCATGTAGATGTAAATTCAGAATGCGGTTCTTGGTGGCTATGCCATCAAATCTCCATTACATGCCAATGCTATAAATAAGATTCGACGGTTGAGCCTTCTAGATTTCACAATGCTGAAATCAACTTCAATCTAAACATCCTTTCTGGCAGTGAACCGCACAGAAATCTACAAAATATTCATAGATTAGTATTGCTGGAAATGGTCACGAACTAGAGATAAACTCATATAATAACCAGTAGCTACAAAATATAAATAAACCACTAATAACTACAACAGAAATGACTGAAAATGCCCATCACATAGTAGAAGTAATGCTGCAACAGAATCATTAACTTATGCAATGCTTAGAAATGGGGAAATAATAGTCCCAGATGCAGATTTTAATATACCAGCAGACCTTTGAATGGTACGGATGCCAAGTACAGTCCAAAATAATCCCAAAGGAACCACGATTTGCTGTAAGAGGAGTGCTTCTCGTAAAAACAATATGAATTGCCCCTATACTCAGTCAAATGTCTCCTCAAAAAGTGTACGGTAGACAAAAAATCATTTGATACCATTTAAAATATGTAAGGCAGACTATAATGTATGGTGCGGGTCCCACTTGGCAGACTTTGTCTAAAGGCTGTAATCCTTTTAAGAAAAGGTATGGCTAGAATCTAAGAACTGTACGACAGATTTAATAATGAAATTTGCATTCCTTAATAGCTGCAACTCCTTCTAAGACATCAAACGCCCTCTATAGTGATGTACAGTCTGTTTAAAGTGTTCACAAGCTGTGCAGTTTGATATTTGGGATTGAATGAATGAATGAAAGTTTTTAATGACGTCCATGAGACCAGGCAGTCTATGGGACCCAGAAGTAAAACTGAAGCCGTCCGAAACAAACAAACCAACCGACAACCACACCAAAAATTTCTAGCTGTTTTCTAATTCTTTGCTGATCCCGGTTCTTCTGCTATGGATTTTAATCAGGTAACTTGCTGTTTCAAGTAGCTTCTCCTCTTCAAACAAGGTCGTTAAAGATCTGACTTTTAGCATATCTGTGTAATTGAAACGGATATCCTCGTATACCTTACACTCCATGATGTAGTGCCATTCTATCTCTACTAATCCTGACGAGCAGAACCGACAAATCCTATCCATCCATTCCTATTTGGGTATTTTCCACCTGCCCGTTTCGCACCTAAGATGGTGTGAGCCAATTCTTAGTTGGACTATTAGCATTTTAGCTTTCCACTTAATATCTGCTCCCATATAGTATTGAAGCAGTAAAATAGGCCCCAAAATTTGCAAAGATTCTAGCAAACTCATAATCAAAAATATAATAAGATTTGCTGTTACCATAACAAATAAAATATAACCAATACTTTGTTCAGAACTGGAAACCCAAATTGCAAACTTCACACCAAATTGGAAAATATCTTCAAAACCAAACTTAAATTGGAAAACTTATGCATAAACCCAAAAATCTGGAAACCTTCACACAATACACCAAAACCAGCTAAAACTGAAAACATTCAGCACCAACGGTGACCCCTGAATGGAATTATTCAAATGGAGATGAGGGTTTTCATCCCCAAATCCAATCCTTGCAGCGCACAGGTAATTCTTGGATGGAATTACTTAGATGAATAGGAGGGTTTTTGTCCTTGAATCCATTTTGCCAATAAGGGTTTTCGTCCTTAGGCAAGAAAGATGAACATATGCTCGATCTTGAGGAATTGGGGTTTTGATAATATAAACTGGATTGCTCTTCCTTCTGCCCAACTCCATCTTTTATAACTTTTTGAGGGGAATTTAATATTATTTTTGACCCCCTTTCCTAACGACACTTTATAACATTACATTGAGCCTCTTTTTAAAAACAACTTTTTAATAATAAAACATAAGTCGCCAGACTATAAAGTTACTTTTTGGACAACTTAAGTTAAATTATTAAATTATTTCCCTTATATCACCCAATAATTGACTAAGGGTCTTCTGATTAACTTAGCCTGAAAAAGGGGGCATGACAAAAAAGCATGTAAGAGACTTATTGAAGTAAAAATCAGTAGTTTGGTTTGAAAGATATGTGTATTACATATTCGCTTGTTAAATAAAAAATGAGTAGGTTTACATTGAAAGGCAATTGTGTTATATATTTTATCATGCCCATTATATTTTAGGGTGTTCTCTCTTTTTCTCCATTAAGGAAAATCTACATTCACGGGAGGCCAGAGATGATTAATCAATTGCATGTATGGTACCTAACTAATGAAATAAAAGATTGGATTTTTCAATCAACCATCAAACATCACTAGAATAGTTTAAATATGGTCTCAAATGGTCCAACAAAGGTCATCACCATGGGAGCAAAAACATTGGAGGTACAATATATTGCTTGAATGCATCAGACCCAAGGTTTGCTAGGGTTTGAAATAGTATCAAATCATTTTCAAGGTTTTCTAGTGTTTATTTATGATTGAAATATTTTAGACATGAGGCTACGTTCAAACAATGATCTAAGTAAAAGTGCTTCAACATTTGTGCTGTTTGACGTTTCCTGATAAATAAATTCTTACATTTTTCATGTAGTGACAAGAAAAAAGCCTTGTTTTGGAGAACATTTTAATGAAAATGCCCTTGGGTTTGATTAGTGTAGTACTTGGAAACTTTTAGAAGTTATGGGATTGGAATCCGTTTAGTTTAGTGGCATACTAAACCCACAAAACTAAAAGCAATCGGTTCTCTTGGCTTAGAGATTACTTGAGTTTAATTGCATACTAAACCCATAGAACCAAAAGCAAGAAATTCTCTTGGCATCCACCTACCAACCAACTTTGAGCTCAATAAGTAGTCTTTTGATAGGAGAGTTAAAACCCTTTCCAACTATATGCTTTATTAGTCAAACTTATTTAGCTTTGTGAAATGTCAATGCCTCTATGGAGGGCCTTATCTTTTTTGGCTTGAACCAAAGTTGCACTTTGTGCACTTGATGCACACTTTCATATAAGTAGTGTTTTCACAATGTATCAAATTATTAGATTATTTATTAGGATTTAATTGCACAGTCCTGAGTCAATCTTCATTAACCCATATTTCATGAGTAGCTTCTCACAAGAAATCTTCTCTCATGATCGTCATTGGTCCACCTAGCACTCATTGCATTTAGGTGATGCACGTAGGGGCAAAGCATCAAGATTTCATGGGAGGTCACCCGTTTTAGTAAGACTTTGGTTCAAGTGTGCTTAACTATGGAGTTTCCCCCATAATTGAGCCCACTTAGCTTGCTACCATATTTGCAAAATCTTTAGTAAGTGTGTGCCTTATGAACCATTCATTATAGAACTCCCTAGCTCATTCATTTTCATATAATTGATGCCTTCAACCAAATTTGTATTCTTTGCACTTGATGCACACTTTCATATAGTGGTGTTTTGTAGTATACCAAATTATTTGATGATTTTTTAGGATTCAATTGCATAGTTTTGAGTCAATATTCATCAACCCATATTTCATGATGAGTGTTTCACATGAACCTATCTCTCATGAGCATGAATTGTCGACTTTTCACTCATTGCATTTAGGTGATGCTCATAGGGGTGAAGCATCAAGACTTCATGGGAGGTCACACATTCCAATGCTACTGTGGCTCAAGCGTGATTAACCATGGAGTTTCTCCCATAATCAAGCTCACTTAGCCTGCTACTCCATTTGCAAAACCTTTGCTAAGTATTGTGCCTTATGAACCTTACATTATAGAGTTCCCCAGCTCATTCCTTTATGTGTAAGTGATGCACCCTTGCTGATGCAAGTGATTTGGTCTTGTTATAGAAATGTGACAGAATAATATGAAAATATTATTATTGAATAGAATACATTTAAAAGATACAGCAGAGCTGTATTTAAAGATTTTACAAAGGCTAAAAATAGCCAAAAGCGAAAAGCAAAGATAAGCATTATCTAGAAGATCGACCAATAGAACATATCTAACTGTAGTTTAATACCCTCCCATAATGGTTGATCAGTCAACTACACCAAGATGCCCCCGAAATTTGACAAACTTATCTGGGCTCAGCAACTTGGTAAGAATATCGGCAGTCTGGTCCTCTGTAGGAACATATTGCAACAAAACAGATCCGTCTTCAACAAGTTGGCGAATGAAGTGACAATGAAGATCAACATGTTTTGTTCGTTCATGGAAGACAAGATTTTTGGCAAGTTTCAACACCCCTTGATTGTCACAATACAAGGGTGAAGGTCCTGCTGGAGACATTTGCATGTCTGAAAGCATTCTTCGAAGCCAAACTGCCTCACAGGCTACTTTGACAGCTCCTCTATATTCATCTTCTATGGAGGAGAGAGCCACTGCCTGCTGCTTCTTGCTGGTCCATGTGACTGCACCTGTGCCCAAATTGAAAACATATCCAGAGGTAGACTTCCTGTCATCAACAGAACCTGCCCAATCTAAATCTGTAAAACTGATCAGCTGAGGATCTTTGCACCTGCCATACAGAATACCAAAGTCTGAAGTGCCGTGCACATATCTCAACACACGCTTAGCGACAACCCAATGTTCAGCTTTAGGAGCTGTCATGAAGCGAGAAATGTAGCTGACTGCAAAACTAAGATTAGGTCTAGTGGCAGTGAGATAGATGAGGTTGCCCACTAATTGCCTAAATGCAGATTCATTCTCTACAGGACAGTCTGAATTAGCAGAGAGTTTCAAGCCTTTCTCCATTGGTGTAGAAGCAGGTTTGCAGTCTGTCATCTTGAATTTGTCCAACAGACTCCGAGCATATTTCGACTGAGAGATAAAGATGTTGTCAGATTGCTGCCACACCGAGGCAATAATGCAGGAGGCCCAAGTTTGTCGTGTCAAAAGTGTGACTGAGATCATGTTTGATCTGTTGAATCAACTGTTCGGAGCTGCCAGTAATTATCAAATCATCAACATAAACAACAATGAGGAGGCTATCATCAGCATATTGGTTGACATACAGATTGGAATCAGAAGGACTCCACTGAAAACCATGATCGACAAGATACTGATCAATCTTGAGGTACCATGCCCGTGGAGCCTGTTTGAGGCCATAGAGGGCTTTCACCAGTTTGCACACTTGGTGTTCTTTCCCAGCAACCTTGAAGCTAGGAGGTTGCATCATGTAAACTTCTTCCTACAACTCTTCATTTAGGAAGGCACTCTTGATGTCCATTTGATGGACTTTCCACCCAAATTGGGCTGCCATAGCAAGGACAAGTCGAATGGTACTCATTTTGGCTGTAGGAGCAAAAGTCTCCTCATAGTCAACACCTTCTTTTTGTGAGTAACCTTTGGCGACCAACCTAGCCTTATATTTGTCAAGAGTCCCATTAGCTTTGTACTTGACTTTGTATACCCATTTGATCCAATGGGCTTCTTCCCAGGAGGAAGATCAGACAAAATCCAAGTATTGTTCTTCAGAAGACTTTGGTGCTCAGCATCTATAACCTTTTCCCATTTAGGTACACCTTTAGCCTCAGAGTATGTTTGAGGCTTTGAAATGCTGTGAAGATTGGCCATGAGGGCAAAATTGACAGTATTTTGTTGCTTGTTCTTCCGAGTAGATCTACCCTCGATGAGTTCATTATCATGAAGATCAACAATGGTTTTGGCCCACCATTTCGGCCGGAGAGCAGAGGAACCAGCATTTGAACTAGGTGCTTCAGTATTACTAGGAGGGGCTGGAACAAGATTAGGAGGATCCAGAATACCTGAGGAGGGGTAGGTGCTAGAACACCAGGCTGAGGTGCGGGCAAAACTACAGGAACCCTCCCATCAGGTGGAGCTAGAGGAATGCGAACACCTAAATCGGAAGCCTTCAAAGGTTGATCCTTAGTATGAATAGATGAAGTAGATAGAAGAAAGGGCCCAATAGTCTCATCAACAACTACATCACGACTGAATATGAGACGATCAATGTCTACATCAATCAGTCTGTAAGCCTTATGATTTTCACTATACCCAGTGAACATGAGTTTCTGGCTTTTGGAGTCCAGCTTAGTGTGCTTGGCATCTGGGATCCAAACATGAGCAGTGGAGCCAAAAATTTTCAAATGGTTGACGCGAGGCTTATGTCCAGACCAGGCTTCCTCAGGAGTCATCTTTCTGACAGCATAGGTGGGAGACCAGTTTAGAAGATAGATAGCAGTGTAGACCGCTTTAGCCTAGAACTTTTTAGGAACACTTCTATGTTCCAACATAGAACGCGCCATCTCTGTAATAGTGCGATTGCGACGCTCAACAACACTATTTTGTTGAGGTGTGTAAGGTGTAGTAAGTTGATGTTTGATGCCATGTGTAGCACAGAAATGAGTGAAGTTGGAGGAGCAAAACTCTCCTCCATTATCAGACCGAAGAGAGATGATTGGATAGCCTGACTCTTTTTCCACCAAGGCTTTGAACTGTTGAAATGTACTAAGCACATCGGATTTCTTTTTCAAGAAATACACCCACATCTTTGTGTTGAAATCATCAACAAAAAGCAAAAAATATCTGCACCCAATAACTGAAGGAGTGTTCATTGGTCCACATACATCAGCATGAACCAACTGCAAAACCTTGAATGCTCTCCATTTGTCACCATCGGAAAATGTGGTCCTATGCTATTTGCCAGCCTGACATGTGTTGCAGACGCCAGGAAGTTGCGTCTGAATGTCAGGAAGACCACCGACTAGACTCTTCCGAGCTAACTGAGAGAGATAGTGCATGTTGAGGTGCCCATAACGCTGATGCCAAAGTTTACTGAGGGAAGTGCTCCTTGTTGCCAAAGCTTGCTCTGGAGAATCACCAGAATCCACTAGTCTATATAGACCATGATCCTCAAGAGCCTGAGCAACAGTGGTGCGTGTCTCACGGTCCACTATGTTGCATGAGTGCATGCTGAAGACATCATCTAGATGAGTTGAGTGTCGCATGATCTGACTGACAGAGAGAAGATTTAGCTCCATGCTAGGTATGAAGTAAACATCGAGAAATATTAAATTTCTCCTATCAGACTGTATCTGCACGGTGCCTTTTCCTACAACGGTATATTCTTTGCCTCCTCCAAAGATGACAGAGTCTCTAAATGGTGTGTACTCAGTGAACTAGTCTTGCTGATGTGTGAAATGTCGGGAAGCACCTGAATCTATGTACTAGGTAGAAGATTTGATATGGTCTGCAGGGCGTTTAGCTACAAAGGCGTAAAATGCAGACTTCTTTGGTTTGGCAAAAGGCACCATCTTCACCTTTTTTGAGGCACGAAAGACGAGATACCGGAGGATGGATAGAAACTAGACTGCACATATCTCGAGACAAAAAAATGGTTCAAGAATCCGAACACGGATTTCAAGATAAAAAGGAAAAAATTTTGGTGGATTTTTGACACGGCTGTATACATTTTGAGGAATGGAGTTTGGAAGAAATAAACGACGTACCAAACCACGGACTTAGGAATATTGGCGCTTGAATCTCCAATCAGAAAGGAAACCAAGATCAAAACCACGCGACCTCCTCACGCGTCCGCAGAGAGTCTTCACGATGTAGAGAGAAGAAATCACGAGTCTTCTAATGACTCTAATCACGTCGACCAAGGAAGGACCAAGTGCCAATCAGGAATCCTCGAAAAAACAATCTTCCAAACGCGACTTCTGTGAATCTAGAAGACCCTGCCAAAAAAAAAAATCACGGAAAAACAGGCGCGATTTGGAGAACCCACAAAACAACCCACCAAAGGAACAACCCGTGAATGAGGTCAACGGAAAAAGGAACCGCCGTTGAAAAGAATTCTGACAGAAATGGTGCCGTAAAAGAACACGATTTCTGCAAATCGTGAGTTGGATAAAAATGGGACAATGCTGAAATTAAATTGCGAGCTTACAAAGCACAAACAAACAATCATGCCTTCAAAGGGTGAGTTCACGTTAATTGACGACCTTCAGAAATGTCGATGAACACAAAATGAAACAGAACCCTTCAAAAATCGCGGTTTGCAAAAACAGACGCCTAGGTTAGAACCGAAAAACGATGCCCACAAAAGTTCGCGTCCTCAAGATGCACAATCTGCAAGGAAAAATCAGAACGCCAAGAAGCCAGAGCGAATCTTGTAGAGTGCGAGAAGTCCAGACAGGTACGGCGCTGTCGACCACGTACGGGCAGAGCACAAAAATTTTGAGAGCAAAAATTCTAAAAATATTTTCCCTTCGTCCTGCGCTCTGATACCATGTTATAGAAATGTGACAGAATAATATGAAAATATTATTATTGAATAGAATACATTTACAAGATACAACAGAGCTGTATTTAAAGATTTTACAAAGGCTAAAAATATTCAAAAGCAAAAAGCAAAGATAAGCATTATCTAGAAGATCGACCAGTAGAACATATCTAACTGTAGTTTAATAGGCCTACTTGGCATACCCTTGATTATTAAAATTTCACAAACTAAATCTTATTTCATGAATATAAGTAAAAAACAGATAGGTAAACATCAAACATCTTAGAAACATACATCTTTCACAGGTTTAGGACCATAGAAAGACACATTTATTGATATTAATAAGACCTATGAGGCATGCTATGCTGGTGGTTATATAATGTCTGATTAAAGGCCATTAAAGATAATCTTTAACATATAATTATTATAGGTTTGGACCATATAAATAAAAAATATGCTTTTATTGGTCTTGTACCAGTTGTAAATGATAATGTATAAGGCTCATTGTCATTGACAATATGTACAATGTTCACTTCATGATTCATAAATGAAAGGTGAAACAAGTGAAAAACTGGGATGTGGAATACAAAATCTACTACCAATGCCTTAATTTCTCTCTTGAAAAGAGTATTTAATTTGCACATCTATTGAATAGGGCATCAATGTGGTGCTCATCATGAATTGGTTGCTGAACTACATGCAACTTTAACACTTATTCCTATATCCATTTGAATCCTAGGTTGTTTTGTAACGACCTTTCCTCATCCAACTTGTTCGGTGGGTATATGCTCAAACATGTTCCACATGCATTCACAATGGAGAACATTACATGTTTTGATTTGTAAACTCAAGCACAATTGGTAGAATTTATAAACATCACAAACTTTTTGACCTACCTGAATTCTACTTCAAATGACAGTTCTTGAATGCTTTGAGAATGTTTAGAGAATTTAGAATTAGTGTAGTGTGATGTAGGAAACATAAACAACGCTTGCAGCAATGCTCCCAGAGGATGAACAATGATAAATAGTATTGTAAGCAATCACAAACGATGGACACAAAGATTTTAACCTTAGAAATCCTAACGTGGGGAAAACTAGCTTGAAGTGGCAATAGCATAGCTTCCTTGATCTTTGTTTGGCCAAAGAACAGATTATGAAGAGTGTAATAGAACAATTACAACATTGACATTCTATTGTTTACTTACACACTTCACTATCTGCTCTTATCTTCCTCCTGTAATCCTCACTCTTAGTTGCTGCTAACACTCACATGCTTATAGTTGAAAACTTGCATCCTATTTAGAATGCCTAGGGAGTGTCTTTTCATGCACTAAATAACTCCCAGACATTCTGGAGTGAAGAGACATTGCCGTTTGCTGTTACTTTACCATTGTAACTTTTTTGGGTAACTTTTAAGCAGATCAGTGTTTACGAAGTTGCCTTGGTGGTTACAAAATCTCATCCTACGTTATCCAGTTATGAAACCACCCCTTACATTAATAGGCAGTTACAAAACCACTTCTTGCATTAATTCGCAGTCATGAAACCACCCCCTTTGTTAATCGGTGGTTTCTTCATCATGGAAGAAATACTCCATTGTGATGTCCCCTTTTAGGATATTCCTGATTTCTTTACTTGCATACAATAATATCACTAGAAAGGGACATTAGAACTATTAAAGGTCAATAAATTAAGATAATATTCAGTTTAACACAATTCAATATCGACTACGTTCAAGTCTTAATCCTTACTTTTTTTCTAATCCTCAACCTTGGATGGGGAATTACTTGTCTCTGGCGCGCTAAACCTTCTCCAATGTAATTGGGATGGGATTACTCCGTCTCTCCCTAACAAACCTTGTCTATGGGGCGCTAAACCATCTCCAATCCCATCGGGATGGAATTACTCCACCTCTCCTTGACAAAACCACCTACCCTAGGGTTGCAGGCAATAGAAATAACTAAGTATTAACTTGAGCATACATTTGATATATTTCAACATACCAAATGATAATATTTATTCATAGCACATTCTATATTGGCTATGTTCACATCTCAATCTTATTTCTCTTCTAATCCTCAACCATGGATGGGGAATTACTTGTCTAGGGCGCACTAAACCTTCTCCAATGTAATTGGGATGGGATTACTCCGCCTCTCCCTAACAAACCTTGTCTAGGGCGCGCTAAACCATCTCCAATCCCATCGGGATGGAATTACTCCGCCTCTCCCTAACAAAACCAACCTACCCTAAGGTTGCAGGCAATAGAAGGCAATGAGTTTGGACATACCATTATTTAATGTGTTGTGAATGTAGTCTATTGATGTTTTCCCTTATAGCAAGTTTCATAATATATATATATATATATATATATATATATATATATAATGATAATCTTTCCATCATTTGTCATTACTTAATACATGACTTTCATCATAACAATCATAAGATTAGATACATCATACCAGATCACTCTTGCCTTTTAGAACTCCTAAGAATTCCTTTCTTGCAGCCTAATAGACTGCTGTGCCTTTTCTTTCAGATGCTTCCAAGTGACTTTCTTCCTAATTCCGTAATATATATTCTTTTACTCTTTTATACAGTACAGAAATCTTTTTCCTTGATTGATGTTGTGTTGGGATTGATTGATATTTGAAATACTTGCTTGCTTGATTGATTTTGTGTTGGGATTGATTGATGCCTTATTCTGTTCACCAATCCCTATTTATATTCTTTCAATTGCCCATCGGTCATCACCTTCCAAGGAGACGTTACTTCTCATAAGAAGTTTTTGCCTTATTCATAAAACATGATAAATGACCGCTGCCACTGTATTATACTTAATTGTTGCCTTTGGTTATACCATTTGCTGCTTAGTATTATTTCTATACTAATGGCTGGTCTCTTAATGTCAATCTCACCTTTATTTTTGATTCATATCCCTTGACATGTAAACCGCACTCCTTTGCATCTTTTATGAATCGTTTGCATAATATAATAATATCTTATTAAAGATTATTATATTATAATAATATTTCATTATTTATATTTATATTAATAATTATATTTGTTATTTATATTTAATAATATATATTATATAATATTGCTTTAGGATTTATATAATACTTAATTTATTATTTAAATATATTTAATCTATATTATTTAATTGATTACAATATTTTAATGTCATTCATATCTTTAATTTGAATGAGTGATACATAATCGATTCAATTATAAATTATCAATATAGGAACATGACATCCATTTAAAGCCATTTAGAGCCCTGTTGCTGACTCATTCTAGTTTATTGATGAAAGGGTTTTTATTTTCACCGATTCTTTTGGATCATAACTCCCTTTTGAGAGATTTTTGGTTCCACAAAAGCTTAGTGGTTGAGGAGATGTGGAAAGGGTTTCCCCACTTTCTCCTTGAGGTACCATTTTTCTGACCTTGGTGTCTTCCCTTTGAGTTCAACCTGCCAAGATTCTTGTGATTTTCTCCTAGTCTCTCTACTTTGCCCTACAACACTACATCCTCCTCCAACTCTCCTTGTGAATCCTAGACCAAGTCTTTAATAGAGGATAGCAATTGCCCTTCTTCTTCCTCATCCAACATGAATGGCTCCCGTAGGTGCAAGTTTTTACAATTAACTATTGAGTACATCCACATGAATAGAGGTAAATCAAGCTTGAAAGCATTTTTCTCCAACCTGCTCTAAGATGGTAATGGCCTATACGTTTTGAGCTTCCTAGCTTTCCCTTGAAGCCTCTCCTTGCTCAAATACAGCCGGACCTTGTCCCCTAGTTTGAGTGTGTGCTCCCTTCGGTGTTGATCATGCTATCTTTGCATCTGGATTGAGACTTCTCCAATTGTTCCTTCACTTTGAGATAGATTTGCCTAATCTTCTTAATGAATTTTGCTTCTTATCACCTCTAAATCTTGTTCCTTTTATTTTCTGTTTCAACATTAAGTAGGTTAGTAGGTAAATAACCCAAACATGTTCAAAGGGTGACTTATTTGTGGATGTATGGCCTTATTGTATGAGTGCTGGATTTTGGCCAAAGACTCATCCCAAGTCTTTGTATACTTGCAGTTATAACCTCTTATACCTGTACTAAAGTCCTGTTTACAACTTCACTATGTTCATCAATTTGGAGATGGAAAGCTGTGCTTCTTTGGAGTTTGGGATCCATTTCTCTCCACAAGGTTTTTCAAAATGTTTCAAAAAAATTTGGAATCTCAATCTGTAACAATGGATTTAGTTAAATTGAAATGCTAAACATTAGAAAAAAGAAGCTCAGCTGCTTCATGCCATGCTGTCTTTTAACATGGAATCAAAGCACACATTTTTCTGAATCTATCTACAACAACATATGGATAATTATGATCATGCTAAGACTGTGGCAAACCTACCACAAAACTCATAGAAATGCTTTTCCATGGTCTAATAGGCACACGGAGAGGCATGCACAATCTTTCTTATCTAAGCTTAGTGTTGTTTGTACAACATAGCTTACATTCTCTAATATTTGCTACTTCTTGCTACATATTAGGCCAATACACATATGGGCCATGGTTTTGCCAACACCAAAATGACCTGAGATTTTGGAAGTATGTGCTTTCCTCATCAATGGAAGTAATTGTTTTTTTGGCACACATAGTTTCTCCAACTTGTAGAGTAGCCTGTCCTTGAGGTAGGCGTCACTGTTAACTTTAACATTAATGTTCTTGGCCTTCTATTGCTGGAATGATTACTCCAAATCTGCATCTTGGGCAGATGCTTCCTCATTAGCCTCTTTTGTGAAAGGCTCATGTTGTAAAATTGTAGCCAAATCTAAAATTTGCTTTGGTATTGGTGGCTTGGATAGCATATCCACTACTAAATTTGTGCTTGCCTTGATGTAATAGATCACCAAATGAAATTGTTGCAGAAAACCTATCCGCTTGTAGCGTCTTGCCTGCTGCAATATATATTGTGCTTGGAGTTTTTGCAGAGATTTGTGGTCTGTATGCACTATTGTTTCTATCCTAGCAAATAATGCTTCCATTTCTTATTTGCTTGAACTAGTGCTTACATTTTTTCTTAATCATGTACATGATACTCTCTTACTGCTGAAGAAAATACCTCTCAGTGATAAGAGACTGATTTGCTTACTTGCAACAAAACTGCCCTCATAGCATACTTGCATCCATTTCAATTTTGAATGGCTTCTGCAAATTAGGAAGAGGAAGCATGGGTGCATAGTTGGTTAAAAGATCTATCATGTTATTTATCACAATGGAAACTATTACCACTTGTTGTAATAGCATGTAGAGGTGTTGCAATAGTGAAGAGACTTGGAATAAACTTTCTCATGTATTGTACTGATCCAACATAACTCTTTGTCTCAGTGGCACTCCTAGGCCAATTTGGAATAGCCTCAACCTTTGTTAGATCTACTTTGAGTTCTCCCCTTCCAACCATATGCCCCAAATAGACTAGTGATTGTTTTACAAACTCACATTCTTCACGTTGCAGAAAAGCTGTTTTTCTTTCAGCACTTCAAAGATTTTCTTGTCAGGGCAGGAAATGAACTGCAAAATAAAATGGAGAATGCAAACCCAATGAAATGCAAAGTACATATTTATCAACAATATATGACCATTCAATGCTTGTCCAGGATGACTGTTAAGATTCTACAAGAAAACAAATATTTGTAAAATACTATAAATTAGGATTATCTATAGAATATTACATTTCTTTCCAATGGATTAGATGTCCTACCCATGTAGCACTAAAAACTTAAGTATCATCTAGATACACTATAACACATGTATCTATGAAAGCTCTCAATACATCATTTATCAGTATCATAAATGTAGCCGGTGCATTACATAAGCAAATGGAAAGAAAGAAAGAAATTATATTACTGTCCACAAGTGACCAAAATAGGTCAATGGGAATTGGAAATAGAACTAGATACAAATAGCAAGATGGAGTGCAAAAGAGGCTTGAAAAAAGCTACAAACTAAAAAATAACAAAAGGAAAAGAAAAATAGAAAGGTATTTTGACGAACAAAAGAGCTCTTCACCATTCCTCCAAACACTTTTGGTGCACTCTGCTCCCAAGGAAACCTGCAAATATAGCCTTTGACATTAGCTCCAATGCATGGGTTTCCTATGCTAGCTCTCTTTATGATGTGCTTGACCAACCTGTTGTCATGGTCTCCACTTCACCACCAACTTTTGCTGTTTTCTTCACAGGTGATGTCAAGTGAGCTATTATGAAGTTATGTACCAGTAGGGCCATGGATTGTGAAGGCTTCCAAGCTGAATTTATCAAATATGGTGTGGATTCCCTGGCCTCACCGTTGGCAAAGCGTTTCAATGAGGTTGTTTGTTCAGTCTTTCCTCAGTCTTGGTCTGAGCATAAAATTTATCCTATTCATAAGTCTGGGTATCTCTCCAATCTTGGCAACTACAGGACTATCATGATTGGGCATACATTCACCAAACTTTATGCATCAGTGTTAGACATGCAGTTTTTTGAGTGCTTGGAGAAAGGTAATCTTTGAGCTTGTGAGTAGGCTGGGTTTAGGGGAAATTATCACACCATTGACCACATCTTTACACTCTGGGCTGTTATTCAGGAGGCTTGCCACCGATCTTCCACAATCTTTTGTTGTTCATAGATTTCAAGAAGGCCTTTGACTTAGTTTCAAGACACGTGCTTTTCTAGTGGATGCCCAATGTTGCCATTTTTGATTCTCTCATTACTGCTGCTTGGAGGCTTTATGAGACAATTATTGGGCAGTTTCATACCTCTCATTGTCTCTTCGACTTTGTAAGGAGTACCATTGGGGTCAAACAAGGGTGTCCTATCTCTCCGACCATCTTTAGCATCTACATTGATGAGTTGCAGGAGTTTCTTTGGCAACATACTCATACGAATGGTGGTTCCATTTTACATGAGGTGGTTATTGCCATTTTACTTTTTGTTGATGATGTTCTCGTCTCTTATTCTGCTGAAGGGTTACAACAACTTGACGCCCTTGCTCGCTTTTGTGAACTTCGCCAGCTTGTGGTCAACCTTAGTAAACTAAGGTCATGATTTTCAACATCTCCAAACCTCTTCTTTCCAGATTGCAGTTCTTTTACAAGGGGGTAGACTTAGAGATTGTATCTACTTACACATACTTGGGGTCCAATTTTTTGGTCCCTCCTTTAGCATGAAGCCTACCTGACATTCGCGTCTTTGCAAGGGATATGCCTCTCTCTATTTTGGAATGTCAGTGTTTCTAGATCCACCTCCAAAGATATTCCTTCAAAGATACATCTTTTTGATACCATCATCAAGCCTACAATTTTGCATGGCTTTGAGGTTTGGGGGCCTACCTTGGGATTCGTTGATTGGGTCCGTATTGAGAGGGTCTAGACTCATGTTGTAGTGCATTATTAAGTGCAAACGAATTGTTCCTCAAAGCATTGTCTAGGTTGAGTTTGTTGCGCAACCATTACGTCTCAAGACTATCCTTCGTCTTACTTTCTACATACACAAACTCAGATCCATGGGATATTCTGCTTTTGGTCATGACAGATATCTATACCTAGCTCTTCGTTCTTTTGAGAGGATCGCTTCATTGGGTCTAGTTCGGCACCATCATTGTTAGTACTCTGAGACTAGCTTGCTCCTTCATTCTATTGGCATCTCTATTGATAGGCTACCTCCTTCCATGTATTCCTTGGATACTCCTCAGCTCCTATTGAAGGAGACCATCACCAGAGCTGCTAGAAGGGACATATACAAATAGTACATCCAGGTAACCTAGACCTCCCCTCTTGGGCCATCATATTCCTCACCCTGACTAGATCTGCCATCTTTGCTTCCTCCAGGAGGTGGAGACCAAAGTGTTAAAGTAATTATTATTTAGTAATGGTCAATTAGCTTTTAGTCGTTTTGACTTTAGGATATTCTTTATGCTTTATTAGTTTATTTTTTTAGTCCAGATTCATAAAATGGCTTGTCGTCCTTCATTGTAAACCTATATAAGAAAGCTCTCACTTCTGATTTTATTAATGAATATCTTGGTAATCTTTATTTGCTCAATTTTTGTAATATAGTATCAGAGCTCAACTAGAGGCACGAAGTTTGTGAGAGTGTGAAGACCTAGGGATTGTTGCCGACAGAGATGGATCAAAGGATTGCCAGTGTAGCACAATAAAGAGCCAAAATGATTCGTACGTCAGATCCCTATGGAATTGCGTCAAGGGCAGAAAGATCATGGAATTTGTTCATTGAAATTCACATGGATTTTTTTCAATCAAAAAAATTGTACAAGGGTTTTGTCTGTTAAAAATCGTGGATTTTTCTTGATTGAAGAACATGGCAGATTTTTTCATTAAAAAATGTGGAATTTTTTCAAAGGAAAATCAAGGGTTTTGTAGTTAAAGGAATTCACGAATTTTTGTGTTGAAAATCGCAACTTCATCTTACTTCAAAATCGTGCTAACGTTTTTTGAAGTCTGTAGGGCATCGTTTTTTTCTTCTAAAAATCATGCCAAGTTTTTTGTGCTGAAAAAAGGGTAGATTTTATGAAAAAACAAGGATTTTTTTTTGCCAAAAAGGGCATAGATTTTCTTTTCTTTCAAAGCCGTGAAAATCAACATTTTGTGAGGTCACGACTAGGGTAGAAAACGAGAGTTTTTTTGGGTGTTTTTCAAGGTGTTTTTTTGCTATGGCTAGGGCAAGGGTTTCAACAGTATTTAAATATATTTTTTTATTTTGTTGAAAATATCTTTTGCTGCTAGGGTTTCTGCATATTTTTACAAGTTACAATCAAGGGCTTTTGTTGATTTTCCAAAGTCAAAAGGGAGGCATTTATTTTTATTAAATGGCCTTGTTACCCAACATCATGTTGGAAGGCAACCAAAGATTCCATGGTAAAAATTATAATACGTGGAAACAACATATGTTAACTATTTTCGAGTATAGATGCCTCACAAATATTCCCCTTGGTAGATATTTTCGTCCAGCGATTGCAAGTAAAGATCAGGATAAATTTGATGAATGTGATCGTGAAGCGGTAATGTTGATCAAGTTATCTGTGACAAATAAAATGCTTCTTGAAGTCGAAGCAGGGATGACTTCAACTGAAATTTGGAAGTATCTGTGAAATTTGCATGAGACTTCAAACAAGGGTAGAGCCTTCTTCTTGAAGAATATGTTATTTTTGATCACGATGGATGAGAAAACTTCATTGTAGGAGAATTTACCCAAGATCAAAGACATTAGAGATTAGTTGACAGCCATTGGTTGAAAAATGGAAGAAGAGGACATTGTGGTAATCATGCTGAAAATATTACCACATGCTTATGAACTTTTTATTGAGACCTTGAATATCACCTCTATGAATATTGACTTGAAGTTTGAAGAGCTATGCAATAAGCTCTTAGAGCAGGATAGATGGAAGAAACAATTCGATACTAGCAGTGAGACAGAGGGTGTAGAATAGGCTTTTGTAGTCAAAGACAAGGGCAAAGGCAAATGGTCACAAAAGAAAGGACAAGGCAACAATGAGGATGCAACTAAGAATCTGAAGAACATCACGTCATTATTGTGGTAAGATGGGTCATATGAAGAAGCACTGCAGAAAGAGGTTGGTTGATAAAAAATTCAGCCAGGGAGATCCTCAGCAAAAGGCTTATATCACAGAGCATTCGGAGGAATTAGCCTTCTATGCATTCATGGCCAAAAGACCAACATATTAGTCCAAGTAATTTACTTGGTACATATATTTAGGAGCATCATGTCACTTCAACAGGGAAGACTGGTTCATGGTGTGCATTGCTTGCTCTGATTAAGTGATCTTTGGTGGTGGGGAGGAGTACATAGTGGTCGGTAGAGGGGATGTGCAAATATCCTTTGGAGGGAAAATTTTTTTTTTTGCTCAATGTGTACTGTGTCAGGAATGGAGCTTAATCTACTCTTAGTGAGTCTGATTATGCGACATTGTCCCCATCTTGATGTTGTGTTTAGCAACCACAAATGCTACATAGTTGACAAAGAGACCAAGAAGACTATTGCTCTTGGTGTAGAAGATCATGGATTGTATAGATTGGTTGACACTGGATAGGTCAAGGAGCATGCATTGGCAGCCAAGAGTGCATCAGCCATCAATACACATTGCCATCAACGGTACGGGCACCTCAATTTATCCTATCTCTCCCAGTTGGCCCAAGAGAATTTGACAAATGGACTTCCTGACATCCAGCAATAGATACAGTGTGTTTGCAGAGCTTGCTAGGCAGGGAAGCAGCACAAGCTCCTTTTGATGATGAACAAGCTTGGAGAGCCAAGAGAGTCCTACAACTGGTTCATGCAGATATTTGTGGACCAATGAACATGTCATCCATCATTTGTGCTATATATTTTCTTCTGTTGGTTGATGATTTTAGTAGGAAAATGTGGCTATATTCTTTGAAATTAAAATTAGACATGTTTAATGAATTTCAAAAGTTTAAAGCATTAGTAGGAAAAGAACTAGGTTGTTACATAACCACTCTTAGATCTGATAATTGAGGAGAATTTTGTTAAAAAGAATTCAACAACACTTGTACTAAACATAGTATCAAAAGACAATTCACTACACCTTACGCTCCATAGCAGAAGGGAGTAGTTGAGAGGTGGAATTGAATTGTCACAGAGATGGCTCGATGTATGATAGAGAACATGAGTGTTCCCAAGAGGTTTTGGGCTGATGTAGTATTTACAGTAGTATATTTGCTAAATTGATCTCCAACACACACAATGAAGCTAAAGACCCCAGAGAAAGCATGGTCTAGGGGGAAGCCCAAAGTAAATCATCTTAAGGTCTTTGGTTCCATTTACTATGCTTGGATTCTCGATGAGAAGAGAACCAAGTTAGATATTAAGAGTAAGAAACTGATGATTACAGGGTATAGTGACAATCATAAGGCCTATAGGTTGGTTAATGTTGACACCAATCATTGACCTTCAGCGGAGATGTCGTGGATGATGAAGAAGTTGGACCTTTCTGGACTTCTCCAAAGCTCAAATTACTAAAGAGCAACCTATTGTGGCAAAGGATTCATGTCTTTAGCTTTAGGTAGCTCCACCTAAAGAGGGGAGAATTTTGAGCATGAGGAGTCTTCTAGGTAGGTAATAGTTCTAGACTCTATTGATGATATTCTGAATTAGCATTTAGATGACATAGGTACAAGCAACCCAAGTCATGGTGACAACATTGATTTAGATAGAGATAATCCCAAGAAGAGACCAAAGTGGTGGGAAAGCACCATTGGAGATGTTTGGGTAAGTGAAATGATCGAGGGTAGATCATTGAGAGGCAAGAGGAAGAAGAACACGGTCAACTTTGCTCTAGTGGCCAATATTTAGGGCATTTATGAACCATAGGTGTTTGAGGTGGCAAACAAAAAACTTGAATGGGAAAAGGCCATGGCAAACAAACATGAGTCTTATGAAAATAAGACTTGGGATCTCACAGATCTTCCACTAGGGAAGAAACCCATTGGCTGCAAATGGGTGTACAAGGTCAAGTACAAGGTAGATGGTACACTAGACAAGTACAAAGTTTGGTTGGTTGCAAAAGGGTTCTCACAAAGAGAGGGCATTGATTACGAGGAAATCTTTGCTCCTACAACAAAGATGAGCACCATTTGATTAGTCCTAGCCATTGCAACTCAATTTGGCTGGACAATCCATCAAATGGATGTGAAAAGTTCCTTCCTAAATGGAGACCTTTGCTCCTACAACAAAGATGAGCACCATCTGATTAGTCCTAGCCATGGCAGCTCAGTTGGCTGGACAATCCATCAAATGGATGTGAAAAGTGCCTTCCTCAAATTAGATTTGGAGGAAGTGTACATGTCTCACCCATAGGGTTTTTAGGTTATAGGGAAGGAGCATCTTGTATGCTGATTGAAGAGAGCTCTATATGGCTTGAAGCAGGCACCTAGGGCATGGTACATCAAAATTGGTAGGTATTTGGTTGAACAACGATTCTAGTAGAGTCCGGATTCCAATTTGTACGTCAAAAACATAGGTTATGATGTCATTCTACTGGTCATATATGTAGATGATATCATTATTACAGGTAGTGAGGCACATGCAATTAAACAAATCAAATCTAATATGAGTAAAGCTTTTGACATGATTGATATAGGCCTCTTACATTACTACCTAGCTGTAGAAGTTTGGCAAGCAGGTGGCAGCATTTTTGTTTCGCAATCCAAATATGCCAAGAGTTTGCTTGATAAATTTAGAATGATAGATTGCAAAATCTCGTCTCCACTTATGGAGAAAGGATCGAAGCTTTAAGCCAAAATTGACTCTAAGATAGTTAATGAATCAGTCTATAGGCAACTAGTTGGGAGCCTAATATAGCTTATAGCCACTAGACCTAATTTGAGCTATGCAATGAGTTTCATTTCTAGATTCATGATAACACCAAAGATAGAACATTGGATTGCAGCGAAGAGGATGTTGAGATATGTGAAAGGGACACTTGACTTTGCATTTTGTACAATAGAAGCAAAGATCCTAGGCTGTGGGTTTACAGATTAAGATTGTGCTGATTTTGTGGATGACAAAAAATCCACTTTTGGATATGTTTTCAGCCTTGGCACGGGTGCAGTCACATGGACTAGCAAGAAGCAATATGTAATAGCTCTTTCCTTGACTGAAGCAAAATATTGAGGAGTAGGAAAAGCAACCTGTGAGGTATTTTGACTCAGAAGGATGCTTTCAGACATGAAGATGCTTCAAACTGAGCCTTCACCCTTGTTCTGTGACAATCAAGGGGTACTCAAACTTACCAAGAATCTAGTCTTCCACGAGTGTACCAAACATGTGGAACTAGATTGTCACTTCATAGACAACTTGTAGAAGATGGATCTATTATGTTGCAGTATTGTCCATCAGAGGACCAAACTATAGACATTCTTACCAAGTCTTTAGGTTTTGACAACTTTGTAAAATTTTGGCATAAGCTTGGTGTAAGTAGTGGGTTGACCTTAATGGAGGGTGTTAAAGTAATTATTATTTAGTAATGGTCACTTGACTTTTAGTTGTAAGCTTTAATAAAGTCGTTCCGACTTTAAGATATTCTTTATGCTTTATTAATTTATTCTTTTATCCCACATTGATGAAGTGGCTTGTCGCCCTTCAATGTAAACCTATATAAGAAAGCTCTCGCTTCCTTTTTTATTAATGAATATCTTGGTAATCTTTATGTGCTCAATTTTCGTAATACAAGGAGCATTCAATTTTTAGATTGCCCATTTTACAATGAGATCTGGGGGAGATATTACTGCCTCTATATGGACTTAGGCAACAATCTCTCTACTTTCTTTAGATATCTGGATTAGTGGTGTTTGGCTCTTTATCTTCAGGAGGCCATTACCAATCGGTGCAGATCCTTACATGAGGTCTTGATATTCTAGAGCCCCTAAGTTGATCACCTCTTTCTTCTAGCACATCCAAGAACCCGATAGCTCTAAACGACCTTTGGAGATTGCTACTTCTCGTACAGACATGGATAGACTTGTGAGACAACGTCTCTCAGAGCTTTTGCCTCAACATGTTCTCCCTCAACATTGTGGTCCCGTTTCTTCTCAATGTCGCAATTCAACTTCTTGTTGGCATAGATCTACTCATTTGGCCACCCCCCAGCCATAGGGGTAGATGCATGTTACAAGCTTTTTCACTAATATATGGGTTACTTTGGCCTTGGATGTTAGATGTGATCCTAGGGGGAGTATCGTGCTTAACAACATTGTGGTCCCGTTTCTTCTCAATGTCGCAATTCAACTTCTTGTTGGCATAGATCTACTCATTTGGCCACCCCCCAGCCATAGGGGTAGATGCATGTTACAAGCTTTTTCACTAATATATGGGTTACTTTGGCCTTGGATGTTAGAGGTGATCCTAGGGGGAGTATCGTGCTTAACCCTCCCAATCCTTCACACTCCCCATTGAGCATTATCAGATCTTGTATTTGGGGTTTTTGTTCACCCTTCTTGGCTATATGTACTAGTTTCTTGATCACTTGTGTTGGTGGTCCCTTGTTGTTTTGTTCTTCCCCTTTGTGGGGCCTTTCTAGGTTTCTCTTCCTAGAACTTTCTATTGTAAACTGCTATACTCTTGAGTCCCATTGACCTACTTTTGGTCATCCATGGAGATTAATTTAATTTCTTTCTTTCTTTCTAGTCGTATTAGAAGGGAAAGAACTAAGGAGACTAACAAGATGGCTATAAATAGTTTACAAACAACACAAAAATCCAAGAGAGAGGATCTCAATGCCAAAGAAAATAGAGTCGAGGCTGCTAGAATGTTGGGTGAATTGGGTCTAATTTGTATCACTAGAAGAGGAACTTATACCTTCGCTAACAATAGTGAAGGTACCAATACAAAATCTAGTGATGTCTCTTGTAGAATGCCTAGGGCAAAGAGGCCTTGGTTAGATGATGTTGGGGGGCATGAAGAGCGTTGAAGCCCTTGTAACATCCATGGCCGAAGATCCTCCACCATTTAAGACACTTTTAGAGGTTGGAAAGAAATTGGTGATGCGTGCTTGAATACGAGACCTCATCTGGGATTGGGACATGAGATTAGTGTGGAACCTTGAGTGAGAAAGTTGGAGTGCCAAGTTTTGCGTGCGTGTAGAGGTAGTGCATGCAGAAGTACCTTGTGTCACTAATTTGTCATCAGTTGTGAAAATCTATGGTATCCTAAGGGTGCCTAATGCCACCAATACTAGTGATGGGCTAAAAGAACGAGATGATCAACTTGGTGGCCCGAGGGCTCCCTTGCAACGCCTTGTGCTTGAAGGTGATAACCTCCCTCATGAAAAGAGCCAAGTGTTGCTGATCCAAGTAGCAAAAGAAGGTAGGCAGTGAGTTGCCAAAGTGTCCATACAAGCAGTGGTATCTCCCTCTTATCTCATAGTATATGGGCATTTGAAAATAAAGTGCTTCCTTGTCTTTGGCTCTGAGAGGGAGCAAAATAGATCGATCCTATCCTCACGTGGGATGTGATGGTCTGTCACAATCTGAAGCTAGTGGGAACATACTCTCAATTGCCTGAGGGGGATCCTTGACCATTGTGACCAATGGTATTAAAGGTGGTTAGGTTGAATGATGATGCCATCCGTGATTTGCAAGAAATGCTTGGCTAAGTAGGGGTATCTCATACACCTAGAAGTAGAATCAACCAAGAGACGGAAACTTTAAACAAAGTTAGACCAAGCAATAATGAAAATTTTCTACATACTAACAACAAAAGGACAGTGAAAGAAAACATGGAAAAAGTCTCCTCACTATGACATACTAGGCACAGCCCCACATCTAAGCCACAATTTTTGAGGGTAGGACCAACAAGTTTTTGGTGAATAAGAAGCCATCTAAAACAAGACTTCTGTAATATCCCACTTAGGATATTTATTAAAATTCTGATTTTTTATGAACTCTGATATGATTTTCTGAATCTTGCAATTTTTTAATCAAACCCCAAATCTGAATTTCTGATTTTATTTCTGCTTTTCAATTTTCTTCTCAAAACCCTAGATCTGAAAACCAATTTCTCTGCTGCACCTTTCAATTTATGACTTCTTCATACATGAAACAATATGCAAATTGTTGAAAGAACAAATAGATAATTGGCAGCCTTGGCAACGTTAATTACAACATGAAATGCTCAATCCAAGTATGCAAAATTACATATACAGAACTGCTGCTCCAAATGTAGTATCATATAGTGGAATTACAATCAAACCCCAATTGGATTACACAATGAAAAACACACACTAGGCTGATTACAAATGACGATCTAAATCAAATCCACTCTGCTGTTATAGAAATCAGATTGATCATAGATTTTTATATCAACTTCATGTCTTATGGCAGCCCAAATACAAAAGTATGATCTGCTGTTACAAATCAGTGACAAACAATGAATGATAACATACCCAGCTATGATGACAATTGAGCTAAATACAATGCACTGCTAATACCAAGAATGAGGGAAGTTGATTGATCTCCTGCTGTCATATGAATACAATGCTGTAACAAACCCTTACAAGTCTGATCGCCACTACCAGGGATGGATCGCTGTCACTAATATGCTGGTTGGCCTTCAATATCATGCAATTTCCCTTAAGATGTAATCACTGGTCCTTGAGGATGAGTCGCTGCCAATGGGTGTGCAATTTGGTTCCAAGGATGACAGCAGCTGTTATGCAGATCTGAAGTCCAATGGATGTAGAAAGCTCCCTTTTATGCCACGGGTCTGCTGAGTGATGTCTCCAAATGGTGCGCTTCAGCTGAGAAACAAATCGCTGCCTACAATAGCAATCTTTCCTTGAAACGACACTCAAAACAATATGAGTCTCTTTCTAAATTTGCCTTGAATGGCAAGGATCTCCAACAATGAAACATTCAATGATATCCTTCAACAATCTCCAACAAAACTATGGATCTTCAACAATATGCAAATTATATCCAAACTTCAAATCTCCAATAATGGTCTCCAACCAAATATCTAATATCAATCTATGAAGCTCAAACTTGGCGCTCAATGGATGATGAAATCTTCAATGAAACATGATTGCAAACTCAAAATCCTAGCAGCTGTATCCTGCAAATAAACTCCATTTCCAGCTCCTCTAAAATATCAAATTCATGCAATGAAGTGCAAATAGATCTCCGTCATGAAGTCTCCTCAAAGCGAGCTAAGTTTTCGTCCAACCCACTAGGAATTACAAGGGTTTCCATCCTTGAATTCAAGCTGAAACAAATTGCAGCTGAGAAGAAATGTCTCCACATCAAAATAACATAAACTCAATCATATGAAAAATGATTTCCAAATGCTCCTTATAAAGCCCTCAAGTGGAGTGCCCCAAATAGGTCCCACCTAACTTTATTAAATGAAAGTTTTTATGTACACAATCACTTGAACTTTATTAAATGACGGTTTTTATGTACACAATGTCACTTTATGACAAAGTGTTTTTGGACCCACTTAAGTAACTTTTACTCCTTGTTTCAACCAATTATTTCTTTAGAATGCGATTTAGCCCATGGGAATAGTGAAAAGGCTAAATACCCAAATCAGATGTGACCGTTATGGAAATGGGGACATCACAACTTTTTAGGTTCAATGCATGACGACCAAATAATACTAAACCTATCAAACCATTTTCTAGCAAAGCTAGCAAGGTTTCATTTATTGTTAAGATTATTGATAAGGTCTTTAGAGAAGGCTAATTTATCATATAGATGCTTAAGTGAAACTTCTGCAAAGAGTGCCTTTATTCCATCTAACACTAACCCAAATTTCAATATCAAGGCTTGACCCAACTAAGGAGGAAAGTCCCTTCAAGGAGACAGCCAACATCTAGTAAGTTCTTCTTTGGGAGTCTAGGGCATTATAAACCAACATAATAATTAATATCCTTCCAAGGAATAAGTTTCTATCATGGATGATCTGAGCAAAAGATTCGATCCCTCTAACAGACTAACGTTTAGTAGAGCATCCCTGAACCAAGGCTAGAGTTTTATTTTAATAAGCAATATTGCACGAAATAGATCTTAAAGCTTGACAACAAGATCCTGTCCAAGAAAAAACCTCATGCCCAACTATAAGATGTTTGATAGGCTCCCATACTTTCCATATTGACCCAAAAATAATAGACCTTGAAGGTCTCGCTGCAAAAATCCCAAACATCAAATCTATAAGGTGCAACCCCTTCCAATCAGACTTCACCTTTGGGACACCATGAGTAATATCATGCTGTACCAAAATTTTCCAAGGTTCATTACCTGAAAGAGATCTAAGAATCCATTTAGCGGCCAAGGTAGTACCTTGAGATCCTCCAAACCCAAGCCTCCAAAATTTTCAGGCCTACCCTAGGTGCCCCAGGCATCTGCAAGACTCATCTTGTTTCCTTTACCATTTGACAATAAGCAATCCCTAACCTTTTTATGCAACTTCTCTACATTTGCATTAACAAAAGGCCTGCAAGAAGCATGCCGAATGCTATAAAAAAGAGAAATTTTTGATATTGCTGAAATCTACCAGCAAGGGAAAGCAGATGTCTTTTTTTTTTCCATTTATCCACCTTACCATTAATCTTATTAAACATCCAGTACCACGTATCCTTAAAGGATGGATTTAATGAAAAGGGTATACCAAGATATTTAGCAATATTATCAGTGCCACTGTAGGTCCATCACAAAGTCAAACAACCATGCTGGAGGAGAAGAGGACGACCCCAACACAAGAGAATTATTGATGACAATTTAGAGCCAGAGGCTAAGCATTACATATCAAGTCTTTGAACAAGATTATTAAAGTTCTGCTTCTCTAAAACAGGGAACATGAAGGTATCATCAGTGATTGCACTTCAATTAGATTGGATTGATTGGGAAGTGAGATACCCTTGACAATGGGGCCGATAGCTGCATCCCTCAACAAATAGTGTATAGCTTCAGCTGCAATAACAAAGAGTTAACTACCTTTGACAAGGGGGGTGCATGCCTCAACAAATAGTGTATAGATTCAGCTGTGATAACAAACAAAGAGTTAACTAAGGGACAAACTTGTCTAATGGATCTTTGGAGAGAGAAAGGTTAAATGAATTCATCATTGATTTTAACTTGAGCAAAAGCATCTTGAAACAAGACCTCCATCATTCCACAAAAATTATCTCCAAATCCTAGAATTTTCATTATAAGAAGAATAAAAGGCCAATCAATTGTATCATATGCTTTTTTAAAGTCAATGAGAGCCATGCACACATTTTGCCTAGAATCTCTAGCCCAAGTTATACCCTCTCAGCTGGTAATGAGATTATCCAAAATGAATCTTCCTTCAATAAACCTAGTTTGATTATTAGAAATGATCTTAGGAAGAACCCTATTTACTCTTAAAGCAAGAATCTTGGCCAAGGCTTATAGGAAACAGTAAGGAGTGCTATAGGTCTCCGATTTCCAATCTGAGCCCCATCTCCATCTTTAGGGATGCGCTTTATCATCCGCCTCCATCTTTAGGGGCTATCCATTTTTTGATAGCTTTAAAATTTTGTTGAAAAACCATCATAACTAGGGGCATTTTCAACATTTAAAACATCAATTGACATAGTTAATCTGATCAAGAGCAGTGCAACTGTCTAGAGAGGCTTCACTAGGGGAGTTTTGAAAGGCACCACTTTAGCGCAAAGCTCTCTATTTCTGACAACCTGTTTTGAGGATTCATTGAATAAAAAAAGATCCTTAGAGAGAGATAAAAAGTCTTGCCTAATATCTTAGGGGTCAGAGGAGATACATCCCCCAATATCAATGGCTGCCATTCTCTCTTTCGAATGCTTAGATTTAAGAATTTTAAAGAAATAGCTAGTTCCATTATCTCCATACTTTAGCCAAGTCTTGGTCTAGTTTTGTTCCCTTGGGCAACATAATTCTATTACATTCTAAAGACATGTCTAGCACTAATAAATTGCTCTTGAAGGGCAATATTAATAGGATCATCTTGCTTAGTGGACTTCAGCTCAATTAGGTTTTCTTGAACCGATCTAGCTAGAAATTTACTCTTTCTAGCCTTCTCTCTTTCATAACATCTCATGAATTGATGAATGGATTGCATTGATGAGTTCTATTTCCCAATACTGGAACTAGAGGAGCTAGTGTCCTTAATAAGATCGAAAGACTTTTAATCTTGTCAAGACAATGATTGTCTTTTAGGTGGGAAACATTAAATTTGTACAATCCTTTAAAGGACTCCTTGGCAATAGTCCCAATAGGAGCCAATTGAAACTCTATCTCAACAAGGTGGTAGTCAAACATTGTAAAAGGGAGAACAATGACCACAGGAGAGACCATAAAGCTATCCTTGTCAAGAGACTCAAGACAAAATCAAGTCTAGAAAACACCCTTTTATTGCCACTTTGGTTATTGCATCTATGAAGCACAACATAACCTCCTCTCCCCTTAGGATGGGAAGTACAAACACCAGTAGCCCTAGGCCAAATGTATTTAAGTGCACGTTCCAAGGTAAAACCCTCAACTTTAACTTCTTGCAAAAGAACAAAATCCGAAGCTACTCTAGGCTTACAAAACATTCTAACAATTACTCTCCAATCTTTGGCTTCTAGCCCTCTTACATTCCAACTTACAATTTTCGTAGTTATTTTTGAGGGGGGAGATAAGGGACTTGCTGCCCTATTTATATAGTCTTTCAAACAAAGTGGGAATTTTTTCATCTTCCCCATTTTTAGAGCTCAAACCCACAAGATTGGAGAAACCACCAAATCTCTTTTTTTATAAAAAATCCTCCACATAAGAGTTTAATGTTTTGGGTTCAAATATTCCCCATCAGGAGATTATTCATCACAAACCATAGGTTTAGGGCCACTCTCATCTGGTATCACCCGAGAAGCCTCACCTACAACCTCCTTTAACCTTTAAGAGCTACCTTTAGTACTTGTAGAAAAGTGTCAAGTCCTTGCACCAATAACACTAGGTTCCCTTTATTAGGGGTCACTAAGGAATCATGGGAGTTGGAAACAATCTTATCACTAGATAAGAGTGGAGAGTCTTGGACAATGTCCCCTTTTCCAATTCAAGCATTGAATAGGTCCAGCTTACTAACAACTAAACCTCTACCTGCCTCACCACCTAAATCATGGCCACTCTGGTCACTGAAGGAAACCAGAGGTTCAACTGATACCAATATAAATTTATACCCAGTAGATGTCGAGGAATCTACTGATTATAGAGTTCTATTATTTTAACTCATGAGACTTCAATGGAGTTAGGGTTATCCTGGTTACTCAGCATATCCTGATTCCTATTCAAAACAATACCTCTTCAAAATGCAGAACCCCCTTTTTATCAAGATCTCCAGGGATTGTAACCTTAAAACCCACCTTCCTACCACTATTAGGGCAATCCTTTCAAAGATGCCCATCTTTCTTACATAAGAAGCAAGAGTTTAGATCTCCAAGCCCTAAAATCTCACAAAACAAGAGATACTGTCTGGAACTAATTTGGATACAGAAGATATTGTGTTGCAATCAGCTCCACAATATGGAACCCTCATCTCAATGCTAGGGTTCTATGGAAGAGCCCTAAAGATTGACCTCCTCATGTTGGAAAAGGGTTTGGCCATCACCCTCTTCCACATACTTCTGGTTTTGGAAAATACCAAAAAAAGTTCCTTTTGCACCATACAGCAGAAAGAAGCATAAACACCTAATTTCTTCCCCCAAACCAGCTGTCCAAAAACCTTTGAGAAGGTAAGAGATCTTGATCCAAACACACAAAGAAAATTCCAACATTCTTAAGCCTTTCCTTTTCTTTATCCATAACATCTAACATTTCTTGGTTAGGGTAGTTTTACAAAATTCTTACTAGAGGTAGAAGGGTTCTTAATTTTTCCTCTGTGGAGTCACGTATCACAGTCTCCTGCCTGCAAGAGCTCATCCCTTTGTCTATAACCAGCTGAAACTGCAAACTGTGCTCCCTTAGGCACATAAATATTCTCCTTATACTGTAGGGCTTGTTTAAAAGATTTCTTAAAGCTGTGAAGATTTCACTCTTCTCAGAATGATCTGTAGAAACATCTCTTTTAGTTTTAATACCTTCACTTCCATCCTTGCCCTCATCTTCCTTAATTACATCTTGTACAACAGCTGATGCATCCTTTCAAACCAAATGCCATATATAATCTAAGGTTATAACATAGCCTTCTATCAAGACCAAATACTAGGCCTCACCATCCAAGATGGTACTGAGATACGCTAAACAAAAAGTGGACTCAATAGATTAGAACAAAAAAAAAAAAACTCAAATACCACACATAATACCATAATGAGGAACCTAAAAAACCTTAGAAAAAGATAATGTGACTAAAGAGATAATGTAATGTCCCCTTCCTAAGCACTCAACCTGGTGTCCGTTAGCCTATTTAGCGGGTTCCCGAGGGCTAATGAGTTAGGGTTAGGAAACTCTTGGTGACCGTTCAATCCAGTTTATTTGGCGATGATAGGTGTTGCATTGAGCTCCGTTAGTTGAGATTTGCATAATGACCTTTTCTGGAGTGGATTCGGGCAATTTGTCCGCATTTACTATTTTTAGTAAGTCACAGGCTGGACACCGACTTAGTCAGTTGGTAGTATTTCTATTTTGGGAATGTCGGTGAATGTGTTTGATGGTGTTATCTTGACAGTGTAGAGCATTTAATTTAAATAACGTTAAAATATTTAAGTTAAATTAAAGATTTAACTTTAGCATTATTTAAATTAATAAAGTGACTTATGGGGAGCCTAGGGAGACATAAGAAGTTGTATTTTAAATTAAATAAAGTATTATTCCTAGGGATGGGCGCCCACATGGGAGATATAAGGGGATGTTTTAATTAAATAAAATATTTTAATATCCCAACTTGGGTGTGGGATTTCGAGGAGATAAAAAGAAGTTTTTGAGCTCATTTTTGGCATGCCTGAATTGATATTTTGAAAATAGACTTGGCTGGATTGATGGTTCATTCCTGTGGCTCTGTGCGAACGAAAAACCTTGCAAGGAACATCCTCTACGTTAGTGAGAGATCTAATCTGGGGGATTCAGTGGTGATTTCACTGCGGAATAACATTTGGGCTTCATAGATGATTAAATCTTCAGTTTATGAGCAGCAGATCGACAGACCAGATTTGAGGGAGGTTGAGAAGAGTGATTGAGGAGGTATTTTGCAGATTTTGGACAGATTTCCCTTCTTCCTTGCTGGTTGTACTCTTTCCTGCTGACCGTACAAGCTTGCTGGGGTCGTGGGGGTTTGGTGAGAAGGGTCACCTAGGTTTTTGAGCATAATTTGTGGCTGGTTGAGGTCGCCTAGGCCTGCATAGCACTGGGTTTTGATTTATGAGCAGATTTAGAGGCATTCTAGAGTGTGGCGTCTAGGGTGTGGACTCCCAGTTTGCTGGTTTTCTGATCTTCATAAAAAAATAATTGTAAACAACAAATGGGTATGTTTGATAATTCATTGTAATGACATTTTCCCATCTGGGTATCTTTAGTTTTGAAAATCAATTGTACTTCAGTTTATTGCTGATTGTAGGGTATTTGAAAATAACGCTTTGAAGAGTTATTTCAGTTCTGTATTTATTGCAAAACACAGCTTCTGCATCTCCATCTACTTCTATAAAACACTTCAAAACTGAAAAAACAAACAACACAAAAAAAAAACAAGAGAGTATACTACAGATAAAGGGAACCAAAAGGACCAATTGTGCAAAGTCGAAAGAGAGCTTGGAGAAGCTCTCATGGAGGATGACTCTTCCTCCTCCAACCTCAAGCTCCAAGCTCTCCTTCCTTCTCCCTCCATAAAAAGATAATAAAACTTGAAATAGATAAAGATAACAATTTTAAAATGCCCAAAGTTCAGGCATTGTATTTGGCTAAAGGTGGTTCTTATCCTCACACTGTAATGGAGAAGCCAAATATGCCAACTGCAGTCTCATATTGCTCAAGCTGGTGTTGCGTCAAATCCTCATCTTGTTCATCACAAAACCATCCTTTTAAGGCACTATAAAAGTCCTCCCTTGAGCTCATGATCCTCTCTATGGACCAATAATAAATAAATCACAATTTAAGTAAGCTCCAGCAGCATGTGTTGGGCGATGGAGCCTTGCTTATCAATGATTTTCCAATCAGAAGAGACTGTAACCTCATCCCCACCCTAGGAATCTCAAAATGTTTCTTTTGCCATGATCATAGCCTCATATGTTTGAGACCAATCTGCCGATGGCTACAGATTAGGAATCCACTCTAATAAGAGATTATCTAGAGCTGGAAAAGTAACATATAGAAGCTGATACTCACAGTAGGATGCTGCTACTACCACTTTATGAACCCAGTTCTGAACATGATGAAGAAAATAGATGTGCATGTGCTTTAACACAAAAAAAATTAAGTGCGAGTATATTGCTAATGGCTGAGCAATTGTCAAATTTCTTCTTCTTTCTGTGCATTTTCAAACGATAAATCTGCTATAGTAGCTAGATCTATAAATCTGAAGAAAAAACTCAAATCTGCTGAGATAATGGGCTGTTCTAATTGATGTTCTACCATTACAACTCTATAACTGCTGATTCAAGTGAAACTCTATAGCAATACTGTAACCTGGTTTTCTTGAAGAGAACATAAGGTAGAAAACAAGATTGTAATGAACCCAATATGTTTCACTAGGTGTCTTGACATGAATGTTGAAAACTTGAATGTGAACAAAGAATAAGTTTATTGTAGGAAGACAGAATGCAAATAAAGTATAATATTTGTTTATGAAAACAGGATGAGAATTAAGTGTAAGTCTACTCTCGGAAAATACAATAATGCAAATGATGGCATGCAAAGGCTAAAGATTGTTATGGGAAATAAAACCATACAAAGATTAAAGATGGTTTTAGGAAGATACCGGGAGGATAGGGTTATTTTGAAGGAAATATATCTTAGCAATGTCTAAATTTATAAGAGAAGGCTTCCTAGTAAACAAGTATGTAGTCTGGTGAAACTCAAAGTCTGAGGTAATTAAGGTGGTTGTTTGGTGTGTACATTGTTTGTTGTTTATTAACTCGCAATGATGAAATCATGAATCTGAATATGAAATATCTCTGCTTGTAGAAAGTTGAGTGAATTGTTGTTTTTCTGTAAGATGTAGTAAAATCTAATAGTTCTTGAATATGTGTAGACAAATAATTATTTTCCCTCCACATAACTCATGTAGTGCTGAATAGATTTCACTTAGTGAATTTTGGCTGATATTTTAGTTGTTTTATGGAGAGATGCCTGATGGATCTGCTGCAATTTTAATTTGTATGTAGACTAACTTGTCGAATATATCTTTTTCCAAGAAGGTTGTGTGTACTGATGAAGTCCTTTCTACGGGAGAATCAAATGGCAAGCATGTTGATGTAGAAGATTCTAAATTTCATATAAGCTTAAGGGCAAGAGCTCGTACGAGATGGAGATTATGTTGTTCTTCTCAGTCCAGTCCAAATCATTCTGATACAGTTAGTATTAAAACACTGTGGGAGGTGAGATACTTCTCTGCATGAATCTTTTAGATGATTGTATCTTTCAGATTTTCTTTTCTAATCCTGAAGAGATCAATGAGCTCCTTCCATAACCACTCTTCTTTCATTCCCTTGCTCCCAACTTCAATTTTTTTTGTGATTTATGTGGTCATTTGGCTAATTGTAGATAATTTATATGCTAATTTATAATATTTATTAGTATATTATCTGCATAGATAAAAATCTTGAAGTTACCTTTGGCTAGATTTTGAAACCTTTACTCATGTCTCTGTCTTCAAAATTTTATTCATGACTACTGTATTCTTTCAGTCTCTTACACAAAAAGAGTACATGCAAGACATATTGTGTGCTTGATGTAATGGCAAATTCCTATTTTAGTAATGTTTAATTTTATTCAATTATGTGACTTAACCCCTAGATTAGTAGATACCAGTGTCAAAAATTTATCCTGTTGTGTGAATGATTGAATTGTATTATATAATGTAATGAATCAATGACTGATTATGTTCTTTGATTTGCAACTACTAGGCAGAAATAATGCTAATTTATTTTGCTGTTAAGGATCATACATACTGGTCGCAATGGTACACCAAAGTGGGCTGTCCTGAGTTTCATATGGGTCAAGGTTACTTGCAGGGGTTGTTAGATGTTTCTAGCATTCCTGACATATGTTTCGAGGTCTAATCTGTCCTCTTTAAGTTTTTATTTTCATTTTTATTTTTTTAAGTGCTCTTTTGAGCAGGGTGGGTCGAAATGGATAGGGCTTTTTGAGTTTATTCCAGGGCTACTTTCTTTTATGTCATAGATTTTCTATGTTAACTTTGGAGAATGTGGGTCTGTCTCTTTGAAACTTCAAAACCTGTAGGTTAATAAACTTGTTCAGGTATATTGTCTTCAACATTGTGCTGGTATTAATTATGCACCTGATTGTTAAAGTTTTTGGATTATGTGTGAAATTCAGAACTGAATTTTTGCATGAATTATATTGACTATAAGATTTAAGGCCTTTTATAATCACCATTTTTGTATTACAAACTTTTGTTCCAGGGTCTCAAACCAACTATTTCATATCTGCCATCCAAACATCTGCAGTTGGTCGAAGATGCTTTGAAGGTATATTACTTTTGCATGTAATGATGACAGGATTTTCCCCCTCTGCCCCCTTTATGAATTGTCTTCAACTTCTTTTCATGAGAGAAGATATTTGATGTTAAAAATCCTTTCTGTTCGTCTTATTTCTGTTTATTTTTTTTCTTCCTATATTATATTGTAAACACAAATAGCTGAATGCGATTTAATTAATTGAGCAACATCATTGAACTAAAGGATTTGAATTTTGTTACTGCAGCTAGCCTTCGAAGCTCATGCTGGACAGAAAAGGAGGAGTGGGGAGCCCTTCATCATACATCCAGTAGAAGTTGCTCGTATCCTTGGTGAACTTGTAAGATCTTTATACTGCCTGTATTTACTGGATTACTCACAATTCACTTATTGAAGATTGCAAACAATTGTAAGAAAATAATAAAGAAATAAATAGATAATTCTTTGATA
Organism: Cunninghamia lanceolata; assembly: GCA_027924645.1. Classification (NCBI taxonomy): domain Eukaryota; kingdom Viridiplantae; phylum Streptophyta; class Pinopsida; order Cupressales; family Cupressaceae; genus Cunninghamia; species Cunninghamia lanceolata. The sequence goes on from BSBN01000693.1 coordinate 11,851,625, forward strand.
TTTTAATATCCTACGTTTCTTGTAATCATACATGTTTACATGGAGTCAAGGTGAGTGCATTTAGTATCTACATCCAAATGTAAAGTATAGACAAGCACAGTGCTTCAGAAATTGGGGCTGAAGCTTATTTGACAACAGGGGAATCAATATGATGCCCAAAATTGTGGGAGAGCTGTAGGATTGAAATGCTGTATAACTATCTATAGTAGGCTGGGGCACAGCATCAAAACTTGGTGAGTTACTGGCCAACTCACGAGTACTTGTGAGCCAGGCAGGTTTGGCGAGTCACTTGCCACCAAACTTGTGGGTGAGTTTCAAGTTAGTACTTGTAGGGTTACTTTCCTCGACACTGGTGAGTACCCATGAGTCTGTACAAGAAACTCGCCTGATTGCGGGAAAAAATAGGCAGTGGGCAGAAAAGACAAAAGACCCTCATTTCAAATATTCTCATTTATGCTCCTACTTCATTCACTCTTTGACAACGCTGCATCAATTTAATGACGATTGGTTAAAAGTGATAAATTTATGAAAAATGGCATGCACCATGAAGGTTCCTGTGGCCTGGAAGGCCTTAATTTGGCTTTGGTGGTGGGGGCTCTGCCCCCCGAACCCAACCCTATATCATGAACCTTGTGAGAGCCATTGACTCTCAACCATGCTGAGGGCCTGCTGTCCCCAAGCCCCTGGTTTTAAAAAGCAGAAAATAAAAAAATTGTTTTGGGTTGTGCCGGATGGAAAAGCAGCATTTTTTTCCCTTTGTTTGGCTTGAAATAACAAAAACAACATTTTTCCCCATTTTTATGGATATTTCAGCATTTTTGAGTTTCCTGAATTTTCTCGATTAAATGCCAAGCAATTGAATTCCATTTATACTTTTAGTTTGCCAAGTCAATCTTGATTCCAAGTAATGCTACTATGATCAAAATAGACTTGTGTGTTCTCTAAATTCATTCTTTATGCTTCTCATCTATAATTTAAGTTTATGTTACAAATTTATGTATTTTTTTAATATGCTGATTTTTTGCTGAGTCGTGAGCTTGAGTCAAAATTTAGGCTTGTCGAGTTTTTTGCCGAGTCAATTTTTGAAATATGGCTGGGGCATGAGATCAATCATTGTATGTCCTATTCAAAGTAATGATTTTTGCTATGGCATATGTTTTTGTTGTTCTATTATAAATAACGTGTGTTTACTTGCCTATCTGATAAATGAATACTTGTAATAATGAACATAATTAATAATGCATATCAGATAGAGTAAAAATAGATCTTTATTAGGACATGAAAAAATTATAGAAGTAGACCAGAGATGGTCGACCAAGGATCAAAGTCGATTTGACTACATCATACTTCTTTCCTTGATGATACAAAGACTATTTAAAAGACTAGATGGTTGCCAAGAGGAACACAGCTGTCAACTAACCAACTCTAACTAACTCTAACTACCCAAGAGCCGACAAACAATTAATACATAGTCGGATTACATAGTCGGGTTACATAGTCGGGTAACCTGTATTATTAAATATAAGAATCGACATTATATGCTGACTACATCATCCCCCACAAAAGAAAAAGTCGTCTTCTAGACAACAAGGAAAATAAGTAAGCATCAAGTAACATTAGGTAAGGTGTTCCAATTGGTGACGACACGTTGTAGACGAAGACCTTGTATACAAACCTGGAAGAACACACGAAGTAGAAGTAGAACCGACATCTCCAAAACATATGCTTAGTAGAATGCCCCCGATGTTTGAATGTTGCCCGACGGTGCAATGTCGCTCGAGAATGGAATGTTACCCGAGAATGAAATGTCTCCCGACGGTTGAATGTCACCTGATGGTGCAATGTTGCTTGAGAATGGAATGTCTCCCGATGGTGGAATGTCGCCCGAGTGTGGAATGTCATTCTCTGTACTTCGGTGAAGGCGTACAACTGAAATAAGCGTGAATCATATGGCTAGTGCATGAGGCACAGTTGGAAGTATGGATGGTCGTACGACGATGGTGAAGAGCTTTGTTGAAGGTCGTATGGCGGTAAAGACCCCTGCTGCAGGTCATACGGTGGGGTCGTTAGGAGGTAGTAGCTCGTTAGGAGGCAACAAGTTGTTAGGAGAAAGCAAGTTGTTAGGAGGCAACAAGTCGTCAGGAGGCAACAAGTCGTTAGGAGAAAGCAAGTCTTCAAGGAGAAGCAAGTTGTCAGGAGGCAACAAGTCGTTAGGAGAAAACAAGTTGTCAGGGAGAAGCAAGTTGTCAGGGCGTACAACAGAGTGAGTAATGAGTCGTATGGCTCTAGGTTGGAATATAATTAACTTTGCCTTTTTAATTTCTTTTTTCTCATCCTCCATTTTTTCCGATAATTTCCTTTTTTCTTGTTTTTTATTTTTCTCCGGCGGGGTCCACTTGTTATCTACCACTCTGACAACAAAAATTTCTTGCCCCGCAATTTTTTTCCTTTCTCCATAATTTTCATGTACGATATTTTTCCCTCTTCTGGAATTTTGCTGTGAAGTTGATTTGACTATACGACAAGTATCCGTACGCTCCAAATCCAGTATTTTAATATTATTTCTCCAAGGCGTATCTTTATTAATTTTGCAATCGTTCGTAAATTTAGGTGTCTTTGTTGGAGCCGTAACTGCTTTCTTTGCGAACTGTGTTCCAACTGTTCAAACTCATGTTTCATCTATTGTTCTTCATTGATCGTCGTAGCTTCAAGAAAATTACAAGTTGACGGAAATACCTCATAATCCACCATTTGCCAGTGAAATAGGCTGCGGAGAGAATTTGTTTCATCCTCTGAGCATGATTGTAATTCTAGAATCTCTTCGTCGTTTGGCTCCATCGGACCCTGAGCATGCTTCTCTATCCATTCTTCTCTAGAGTCTGAATCCGATGAATCGGAAGAAGCTACTTCCTCATTGATTGCTTGGTTTTTTAAATCGATTATATACTTCCGACTTGTTGGTGTGTTTTCCTTGCACGAAAAACGCAGCATAAAATACTTACGTATTTTATCCTCTCTTGAAAAGTCACTCCAAAATGATCAAATGAGTGGACTCCAAGGTTCCTAAATATCTTCTTTCACTTGACAAATGAGGATAACTCGTGGCAAAGATGTGTCTTGTTGTTTCAGCAAAGGGACTTACACTCACTGTTCAACGGCAGGAAAATACTGTTTACACTCACACAGGAGATAACACTTGCTTCAAGGCTACACGCTATGATAAACTTATGATATGACAGTACAACTCTTGATCCTACTTCTGACGATGTTTTTAAAAAAATACAAAAGATGAGGGTTCAGGAAGAATTTCTAATCTAGGTGTAAGCTATTATCTTCAATTCATAGAAATCTCAACCATGCTTTGCTTTGCCATGAGACAACTTCACAAAGGTGATGCAATCTTCTAAGGGTAAGCGAAAGGTTTTCAAATTGCTTTATAGGCAATCGAAGTGAGGCTTGTAATGAGTTCAGTCTAACCTTTCACTATAACTTGCCAGCGACAAATCATAAAAGGTATGAACACATAGAGATTTCACCAATAAATTGAAAGACAACGACTTCCACGAACTAAAACTAACAAACTTTAAAGGAATAAACTAAGTTGAAACATCTAATGTGAGTGAGTACTTAGCAATCATACAACTTGCAAAGAGAACACAATATCACCATGAATAGCTCAACAATGAATTTGTATTAATCTCAGCAAAGTCTTAGCAATAGCTCTAATTAGCTCAAAACTCCTATACAAAATGAAGAGGAATGAAGTTTATATAGACCTCAAAATACAATGAACGACCAAGATCAAATTGGATTCAATGGCCCAGATCATGCCTCATCAGAGGTAGTTACAACAACTTTCTATTTTTAGAGATATACAAGAGGCAATAAAGGCACGTTTTACAAGGTGACACCTTGGCGCCTATGTGGACTGCCCACGTGGCATTTCTTTCTTGTGTTTATCCTTCTTGACCAATGCCGTGAATTTTGGAACAATCTTCGTCATGTCATCAACTGCTACACTTGGCATGTTCTGAATGATTCCTTCTGCCATCATCACATCTTGTGTATGCTCGTCAAGTGTCTTCTCCCACTCAGCTACACCAACCTGCTTTGCACCAATAAATGAGATCAAGGAGTAGATGCTGTCCAACTGCTCACCGGAGATGAAGTGAGAAGTATCAAAGTAGTGTGAGTGTATGTAGTTCTTCACATCATGAACCTCAACCTCTCCTGAGAGATCACACATATCATCAATCACACCAATTATCTTATTATGAGCCCTCTGGAGTACACTATCTACTCGAACACAATCCACCTTAACCTTGTCAAGAATCTGCCCCCTTATATGCATACTGAAGTACCAAGCAGAGAAATTGTACGATGAACCTCCTTCGATCACTCCTACATGTTGATGTGGCCCAAGTTGGTGTTGCTTATGTTCCTCCACTTGGACATGATCTTCGTCTTTGGCATGACTCCTTGCTTATCACTCTTGATCAAGGCTTGTCTTTCCTTGGCGTTCATTGTCTACCTCCTCCTACAAGTGAAGACAATACGTGTTAGAAGGCTGATGTGACACTTGATATAAAGACTTTCCTAACACTTGACTCATCTCCTCGTACATGTGGGACAAAATCAATGCGTTTTCAAAGCAACATACCTTAAAAAATATCAGACAAAGTCAGAATTTGGAAAAATTAACTCTTTAGGACACTTCAATCTTTGACCTTTCCTCTTGAAATTCTGCTCCTCTTTGCTGCTGCAGGTCTGCTCTGCCTAAACTAGACTGAATATTGATTTGAATTTGATAAGAATTGCAAGAAATAAACCTCCCTTTATACTTATCGTTGCACTTCTTTCAGGCAGGTCGGCCTAGGTAAAAGGCATCCAATGTTTTTAAAAAGGTTTTCCATGCTCAAGCACCTAGAGCGCCCTTGCTAGGCGGGTTTGGAAGGTGTAGAAGGATTGTTTGATGTGAATTCCATGCATGATAGTCAAGGCTGCCTAGGAAGGGCAGGTTGGGAGGTGGTGTGTGGATTTTTCTTACTTAGACTTCATTTGATGTCTTTCCTTCTTTTGATGACTCTTTCTTCAACTCTATCAAGACTTAGCGTTGTTGAGGTGTTTATGTGAAGTTAGAAGGCACACTTGGAATGTTTAGTGACTTTGTCCATATGCCTTAGTGAAATCTGCCTAGGATGGGCAGGTTTGGAGTGCTAACATGGATTTTGCAACATGAACACTCTCCATCTTGATCTTGATGCTCTTCTCTCCTTTGTTTGCATGACTTAGTGATTTTTTTTTTCATGTTTTCAAGTTGATTCATCATTGTCGGGAAGAGTTAAGGAGTGATCTTGAAGGATTTAACACATTTTCCATGCCTGGGTGTCTAGGGCACCTAGGAAGAGCAGCTTTGATGATGGTGCTTGGATTCTATCTTAAGACTTGTGATTTTCACCAATTTTCCTCCTGATTGATCCTGCATGGGTGTGAAGCCGTTGGTTGTTATCCTTAGGCGCCGAGTTGTTGGTTCTGTATCATATTTGTGTGTTGATCGGATGACTTGAAGATTTCACCGTCAGTGGTTGGAAGGTTTACATTTGTTGAAGACAAAACATCCGTCACTTCTATACAGGTTATCTGCACCTTTCATGAGCGTTCTGTCTTCCACCAACACCGAGTGACCAACTAACATTCCTTGTCATAAATCTGGTATGTAGAACAACTGAATATCTCTTTCCTGTACAGCAATTTGGCACCGGAAGTCTGAGCTATCCTAAGGCCCTAATGATGTTATGATTATTCAAGTAATTGGTAACAGCAATTGTCAAATTGTATCACTTGCCATACTTGTCTATGTATTTAAAGGATTGCTAAGTTCGATTTTCTCAGTTTTGGTTCACATTGTATCTTGCAAGTCTATATTGAATTCATTGGTTGAAGGCTGTTCTACATATGCTGTTATAGATTTCCAATTCATAGCTCATAGACATTTGAATCCTGTGATAGCTTGATTAGTTTCATCTGCATCCTTGAAAGAGCACAATAATATCTCTTCATTCCTAGAACGGAATATTGATTGGATTCAAATCTTTAATTTGAATCTATATCTACAACCTGTCAGTAAACTAGAAACTCAGTTTGTGATCAGTGTTTAGAGAATATCCACCAGGGATATTACATATGTGCATCCATTCCAACAGATACTACAGCAGTATCAAGTGGCGTTTAGTGACCTTCCCAAGGGTCTTACACTTGATAGGGGTCAAAAGCATGTCGTAGAAAGGGAAAAGGGCACAATATGTATAATGATTACTTCTTAATGGCATCTCATGTATAAGGATGAAATTGAAAAGGTGGTAAGGAACTTCTCAACATGGGGTACATTGTTCCAAGCAAGACCCTATTTGTTGCAGAAATTGTATTGATTATGAAGAGGGATGGTTCTCGTCACATATGCATTGATTATCATGTGTTAAACAAGAAGAATATAATGAAATGATTTTCTATTCCTAGAGTGGACAAGTTGATTGATGAATTGCACGGTGCAATTGTTTGCCTCAAAATTAACTTGAGATCTGGCTACCATCAAATTAGGATGAGACTTGAGGATACACACAAAATGGCATTAAAGATGCACCATGGACACCATGAATTCTTGGTTATCACTTTTGGCTCTCATTGATGCAACGATAAATTTCTAGGTTACCATAAATAAGGTATTTCATCCTTACCATAGGCAGTTTATTTTGGTGTCAGGATTTATAGTGAGAATTTGTAGAAGCATGCAGCCAACCTTGAGATTGTTTAGAATAGTATGAAGATCAATAATTTATTTGCAAAAATAAAGTGTGTTTTTGCTGCACCTGAGCTGTTATATTTGGGACATGTTATCTTTGGGAATGGAGTCAAAGTGGATAAATCCAAGATTTAAGCAATTCAGGAATGGTTAGTGATGAGCCCCAGAAATGTACACAACTGAACATCCTTTTCCCATCCTTAAATTTGCTTTTGTATCCAAAAAACCCACTTAACCAAGTCATTTCCATTTATTTCATATAAATATAGCCCTGAAGTGATTTCTATTTTATATTAGGCTTATTATAGAGAAATTGATTGCTTTTTAAGTAGGAAATGGCAGAATGAACTAAATATCTAGTATTGGTTTGGTTAAGATGTTTTTCATAGTTGTTTTTTATGTGTTTCCAAAGGTTTTGGAGCTGCTGCGTAAGACACATTCAGTTATGATAGTTTGTTTTTTTATGTGTTTCCAAAGGTTTTGGAGCTGCTGCGTAAGACACACATTCAGTTATGATAGTTTGTTTTGTTGTGCAAGATGTTGGCTTTTCTGTGCAAGCCAACACTTTGTTGTGCAAGCCAATGCCTTGCCGTGCAAGCTAATAAAACTTGGTACACAAGAGGTCAACACCTTTGTTGCGTAATACAAAAATTGTTCTGCAAGGCAACAAACCTGCTGTGCAAGGTGTCTATTTTTGTTGAGTAGTTTGCTGCACAAGATCTACACTCTGTCCATAACAGCAACATTCCAAAATGGGTGCACTCTGCTCTAAGGAAGTTGTATGTGTTGCACAACAATCCAAAAAGTTGTTGGAGAGTTTATTTGGTGGCTGCTAGGAAGGAGTTTCGCTTGAACTGAAGTTAAATAGAGTACAAATCTGTTATTAGGTCTTTTAAGAGTTGTTTGTCTCTTGGTAAAGGTGGCATTACTGTTTTAAGTATTGTTGTAACAAAATGCCATATCTATGAAGTTAACACAACCTAGCCTAGAATTCAGATTTGTATCTGTGCAATTATTCATTGTCTAGATTTATTCATTTATTTATATTACATAATAAGGGAGTTGATTGAGGAGTAAGCTTGCATTTTGTGCATTAGTCTGATCAGGAAAAGGCCTGCTCATGAGGATTAGTGTGTGTGTGTGTGTGTGATTTAATTATCATTTCAGGTCTGGATAAGATTGTTGTGGTTATTACTGTTTTGATTTATTTTCCAGCGCATTAAAATTCAGTGTTTTGATTAATCTGCAACAATTTCCTTCCAGTTTGCAAGTAGATTCAACATTCTTGTGATCTTATCATTTTCTTCTATCTATCATGGATCCTTGATTAGATTATATTTGCACTTCATATAAGATACTCAGATTTAAGAAGGAACTTGTGGTCTTTATATATTTTACAGACACTTGGTCAAAGCCAAATGTCCTTGGATCAAAACAATATTGAGTCTGCTCAACGATTAGAACCAAAGGCACTTCATTAAATGGAGTTCCTAGGATTTTGTAATTGCTATCGATGCTTTATCGAGGGATCTTCTTGTCTGGCTTCTCTGCTAATAGAAACAACTGAGAAATATCAATTTTTCTGAAATTCAGCTAGCAAATGGAACCTGGGATTCTATTTTCAGTCTCAGTACTCATATCTCTGTAGTCCTAGGACTTTACAACTCTTGTTGCAGAATTTGGTTCATAACATCTTGGAAGGAGTCTGGGCAGAATTGTCTCTGAAAGGAACTGATAAATAAGAAAATAGATGCCCAAACTGGATGAAGTGCTCCAGAAACAAAGATTCAAACTGAGCTGCTCATCATGAATAAAAGAAGAACAATTCTATGCCATAGCTAGGTTTGTAATATCACAACTAAAATATGCCAAAACTGACCCAAATTTGAACCTCTTGCTTGCATGTAAATTTGTCAAACAGTTGTCATACCAAGTTCTGATTTTTGTATTCGGATTGCTTGCTTGGGTTTAGTTCACATTGTTTTCATTGCATAAACATATAAAATGACATAGAAGTGAAAGGGGATCATTGCACAAATGAAAGATAATGATTGTACTTCAATTGAGCCATTTTATTGCGACTAAATCAGGTCTGATTACAAAATTACCGAGGTCTGATATAAAGAAATCAGATTGATATTACCTATTCAAATTGAAGATTTGAAAGGTAATTCACATATCAAACATACCTGATTTCACCATCAATGAGTTATGACTAAAAAGAGCTGATGTAGACCACTTGGAACCTTGGAATGTGACTGATATGAAGTCCAATGATCAGCTACAGGTCTGATATTTAATGCAGGTCCAAACTTTGCCTCCAAACACCTTGTTATTCCAAATTTGTCTTCAAAATGAAGTCCAATGATGGAGTGCTAGACACCAAAAGTTATCCTTGTGCAAGTTTGATCTTCTCTTCGTACAATCGAACCCATTATTGGCTGTTGTAAACTGATATCAGACTGATATGTAAATGCATGTGACTGAACCAGCCTGAAACCCTTGCCAATGTGTGCCAAAATTTATGATATTGATACCCAATGAAGAAGAATGAAACCCTAGGTGTAATTAGCTCATATCATATAATTTTCTCCTTCAAAACCCATCTGCCCAAAAGAAATATTCAAATAAATTAATTTAGGCTTCAATAAAATCTGAAATCCATTTCAAACCCTCCAAAATCCTCCCAAAGTTGGTTGCCCCACTTTGGAAAATTATTATAATTTATTTTGGAACCAAGGAATGATCAAAAACTCAAATTGCCATCAAAACCCTAGGCGCCAAAACTGTTATATCCACAAATTCTGTCAAAATACCACAAACATGATACCAAAATGTTGCTAATGGGTTGCCATGAAAGTAGATGCAATAATCTTCAATACCCATTAACCCTAGCTGCCATCATATGTAGAAATCAGCAATATCAAACCCTTCCAATGGCTGCCACAATGATGAACCAGCAATATCAACACAAATACTAAACAATTTAATGCAATTGTGAATTCTGAGATGAATTCACCAAGTGGGTTGATCTGGGATTTCGTCCAAATAGCCAAAACCTCTAGGGTTTTCGTCCTAAGGTTTACTAAACCTGTAAGCCAAAGCTCTCAAGCTCTCAGGGAAAAGTTTCTTTCAAAATAACATATCAAGAATGAATCCTCATTGCACTTTTTCCTTCTTTTATATTTCTTTTCCCTTTCAAAAATAATACTTTATTTTATTCCTCTTTTAATTTACTTTTCCTCTCAAAAGTGACCTTACTTTATAATTTGTCATTGACATCATTATAAAGTCACTTCATATCCTTATACCTCCATATGTTGGCACCCCATTTGGCATAATAATAAAATACGGTATGACATTAATGTATTAAATGCACACTTGACCCCTTATATCCCCTTTAATCATAAAGATATTTAATTTAATTAATTATATCAAAGTCAATGCTAGATTAGACTTAATTAATTAAATTAAATCATTAAACCCCATTAAATGCCAAATATCAAACTAACAACTGATCCTGCCAACTTCCCGGATATAACTGTGGTGCCTTCTAACCATCCAGATAACTTTCCATAAATAGTAAGTATGGACCCAAACGTCCAAGTGACTTACTAAAAATAGTAAGTGTGTATAAAATGAGCCTGAAAGACCTCTAGAAGGCAAACCACAAATAAACCGATGCACTAAGAAAGAGAGTACTGAAATATACACCCAAAGGGTCAGCTGAATAACCCTGAATCACCCTCAAAGGGCCCCCTAATCACCACATTAGCTTACGGGGAACCAATGATAATAGGCTAACCCACCAAACTCCGACACTGGCTAAAAAGGGGATATTACAGGGTTAGAAATGTTGGCCTGGACTGCAATGTGCCGTACCTGTTTGTATTTTTTGAAATCTTTATTTATGTGATTTTATTATTAATTTATGTGTTCTTTCAGATAGACAGAAGAATGAAGAAGGGGTTTCAGTTTTCCTGCAGATGTGTTGTCGGAGCATACAATATATAGCATATAACCCAAACCCAGAAAATTTATAACAGATATAAAGAAACTATCGACTACCCAGATAGTAAAATGACCAATAATGAATTACTGTGACATACCCATGTTCAGATTTGCAACTTCATATTTCAGCTGTTGCCGGACCAGCAAATGGGCATAGCCAGAATCACTCCAAACTCCAAGGAATAGAAAATATCATGCCTATATTAATAGCAGCAATACAGGAGGCCCTGGACGCCTTATACAATGCAAAATAGAAACTGCCTGCAAAGAGAAATGAAGCTCAAAACTCCCAACTTCATGCCTGGATGTGTACGGCCATGGCTGGAAGTGTATATTAGTAGCAAGAATGACCAATAGCCTCTGAAATATTTCTATTAGGAACTGATTGCAGTCTACAAGGTTAGGCGACAAAGTATGAAGAAGTTTGCTGCTCCCAAATTATCCAAAAATCACTCAACTGTGGTACGACCTTAGGCAAATATGTACGGCCAGCAAGAAGGTTTTACATAGCAGCAATAACTCGCCTCAGCTACAACAAAATTTGCCTTTAAAACAGTCCTTCCAATCTGCACACATAAATCTCCATTAAACTGCAAAGGATGTATCAAGAATTGTATCAAACCTTCAATCCGTCAACTCTATGAAGCACATTTGTGAACACTGAATATATCCACCATAGAAGGCACCGTTGGGTAATCTTTCACACCTGTGGGATATCGATACTCAGGGAGGTTTCCGTCTCCAAGAGCTTCTGGTTTGAATCCTCAAACCCTAGAGCCAAGCTCCAAAACTCTAGCAAGGGAAATCTCAAAGAGAGAAGAAAATAATAAACCAAGCATCCAAATGAGAGCACTTTTCCTCCTTTTATACTTTTCCAACTGGGAGTCTCTAAAATCCTCTTGCATATGGGATAAAACATGAGAGGGAGAATACATTATAATTCTCTTTAATTCCTTTCTCATCATCACCTTTAAAGTCACCTCTTTTAAAACAACATTAAGTTGTTTAGCCTAGGCACCAAGGTCCAATATTAATAACAATGTTTAATTTACGGACTTTAAAACGGAGGCCAAGATGATGTCAGAAACCAATGATCTATAGCTCGTTGGAAAGGTCTTGACAAGACGAATCCAACCCCACTCTTAAAATCCCGTTCCATTGCCAATTCCGAACTTACTAAAAATAGTAAGTAACGACCATAAGAAAACTGAGCCAACTCAGAGGGTGCCAACTGGATCCACAAACCATCTGATAACTCCGAGCTCAGTGCAATGTCTATGAGAGCTAATAGCCGATTGCCAAGTCGCCCAAACAACGTCAAACTACCACTTACTAAAAATAGCAGTGACCACCGGGGACCAAAGAGAACAAACCCAGAAAGATTAATGACATGCAAGCACTTACTATAAATAGTAAGTACGGACAAGTTGTCCGAAATCCCTCCGGAAAATGTCAACCATCTCCATTGGATCACCCAAATACCCTGGTGACATCGAAATATTTCTCTGATTATGCTGTCACCAACCCAGAAAGTTAGCTCTGACTGAATTGTAAGAGAACCCGAAAATGGGGACATTACATGGACACTCACAGAGAACCAACAACTGTTATCATCTTCTCCATTATCATTATTTCTTTATTGCATCTTCTCGAAAATAGTTAGCAAATACAATAAGATTAGGCATTGTTACAACTACAAGAGCCTACTTCTCATAGTTGTAAGGTTTTTAATCAAACTGTTTGAACACTCTCAAGCCTAACGTCTGTTGGGATTTCTTTTACATGCATATCTTTTAGATAAATACATTTCCAATTACAGTTCTTTTTACTTTTTAGCAATATTGCTCTTTATGTGTGATGGGGTACGTTTTTTCTATACTCTATTTAATAATGTTTACATCTGCACCTGCTTTAACATGTAGTATTGTAGTTTTCATGCGTTGTTCACTGGATTGCTCTTGCATCTGGAGCAGCTTCTGTTTTATTCCATCGTAGGCAGTGATGATGCGGTTACCATTAGAAATGCACTCGACAATGTGAGACTCTGTCAATTCTTGATCCTTTCGAAGGAATAGAGAAAGTTTCTCCAGTTACATTTTAGTGGATACTTGGAGAAAAGACTTATCCCATGTTTCTCCTAAAGTGGTGTTTGAGAATTCAAATTTTATACTCTGCTTGTACTGGACCACTGAAAGTTAGATTCTCTTGTATATGCACAAACATGCAAAACTGTTTTCATTATACAAACTCAGAGTAGTTCAAACTTCAAACCTCTTTGCAATTGCAAACGGGAGTATTCCATAATTATCCTTCATAAAATGCACATATAAATAGGTGATTTAAGCCAAACAATTTGGAACTGGTTGGATATATAAACTGGCAGAAACATATTTGTTTTTAATATACTATAGAAGAGAGGAGATAACAAAAAAAATGCGTTTAGGTGCAAGGATCCATGAAATACTACTCATGGCATCACCATTTAACATCTGCCACAAAATTTAAGTGTCTATGTGTGAGTAACAAATTTATGTACTGTATTCTGTAGAAGCTGTGTAACAAAACCGGAAACCGAATGAATTCACTGGTTGATCTAGATGGTAGGACTTTTTCCTATTCAAATATCTTAATAAGCCTTGAAATGAATAGGTAACTGGTAACTGTCTTTGATATTGCCTTTCAAAGTTCCCTGTAGTTATCATCTTTTTGTGTATTGTGTCAGGAATTAGACTGGGAATCAATTGCAGCAGGTTTGTTACATGACACTGTGGAAGACAGTAATGTTGTCAGTTTTGAAAGAATAGAAGATGAGTTTGGTCCAGTTGTTCGCAGAATTGTAGAAGGAGAAACAAAGGTACTTACATCTTCAAGATTATGTTTTTGAAGTAAAATCATGCAGGGATTCTGACTTTCTATATTTGAAAAGTACCACGTTCTTCTGCTTGAGTCTTGCAGGTTTCTAAGCTTGGGAAACTGCAATGTACAAATTTAATAAATTCTGCACAAGATGTCAAAGCTAATGACTTGCGGCAAATGTTTCTTGCTATGACAGAAGAGGTAGTGTTTGAAAAGCAAAGTGTGGTTTAGAATTACTGTGTTAGAGTTTTTGGTGTAACATTTGCAATTTGGATTTCAGGTCCGTGTTATTATTGTAAAACTTGCGGACAGGTTACATAACATGCGGACTTTGTCACACATGCCGCCACATAAACAGGTAGTATTGCAACATGTACATGTTGTTTCTGAATTTGAAGCTTTCTGTGCATATAGTACGTTTTTTATTGTTTAAGAGATTATAGTCTTTTTTTTGAATTGCACTGTTGCAGCGTAGCATTGCTTCAGAAACATTGAAGATTTTTGCTCCTTTGGCAAAGTTATTAGGGATGTATCAAATCAAGGTATGATGCTGGGCTACTTCTCTATTAGTAACTTTTTTCCAGTATAAATTGAAGGATAGAAGGCTACGGATATTCCATGAACAGGATAAGAACTCGTGCCCTTTAAATGGGCTTAAAATTCAAATTCAGTGGATAAATAGTATAATTATGCCGAGAGGCATTATACAGTCACATCGGGGTGGGGATGAGAGCACTCATTTTTTCTGCCTAAATTTATAAGAAAAAAATTAAAATACCAAAAAGGAAACAAAAAAAAAAACTTAAAAAAATCAAAGAAAAAAAACTAAAAAAGAAATTAAAAACGGTTGAAGAAGAAAAAACTAAATCACAAAAACTATGGAACCAAAAAAGAAATTGGAAAAAATAAAAAAAATAAAAACTAAAAATGAAATTGGAAAAAATAAAAAAAAAAACCAAAAAAGAAATTGGAAACTGTTGGAAGGAGAAAAAGCTGGAGAAAATCAGAAAACTATGGAACCAAAAAAGAAATTGGAAAAATTAAAAAAATAAAAACCAAAAAAGAAATTGCAAGAGAAAATCAAAGAAACTATGGAAAAAAGATATACCTCGGCGTATTTTAGATATATTTTTAAGATATAAATATACTAGTACTATAAACAACAAAAACCAAGTTTTAAGATCTCTTATTAAGAGCACACCATACAATATCTGTTTGTAGTCTTCAATGGAAGCAATTGAGGATTGGTAGTGGGAGAGAAGTGAGCAGCAGGTGGAGCAGCCTTCCAATCATCCTTAACCCACTGTATGGTTGGTTCTTGTGATACCAAAGGGCCAACAAAGATAGAATTGAAATTTATAAGGGCTACTCCAACAAAACACTCAACAAGCCACAGTACCTGATGGCAGATCTTCGATGGATGGAAATGCCTGTCACTAGGACATAAACCCAACAAATGGACATGACAGTAGAAGAGATACAAATCAAATTCAAGAGTTTGAGATAAATGCTTCGTTTTGCAGATTTATGAGACTTACATCATGCTTTCTGCCGAAACACTAATAGAATAGATCATCAAGAACTGGAGGAATTCAAATGAAAGATAGTAATTATGATTGGCCAAAAGGGCTATTTATAGCATAGAAGCAGAAATCGCCAAAAAATCACGATTTTTTGTAAAAATCGTGAATCGCCAAGTTAGGCGATTTTTTTCCCCCAAAAATCGGGTTTTTATATAAATCGCGGGATTTTTGTATGTGTCTAGGGTTTCCTGTATTAATTATCCGGTCATGAGCCAGCAAATATAAATACTAGCACTTAGCACACGTAGGGATTCAAGGAATACGCCGTTTACGATTTTTTTGCAGAGAAGAACAACCGATGAGTTTAGAAATTTTTCTGGCGTTTATGATTTTTTTGCAGAGAAGAACCGACGAGTTTAGAGAATTTTCCGGTGTTTATGATTTTTTTTGCAGAGAAGAACCGATGAGTTTAGAAATTTTTCCGGCGTGAATCTTTTTTAGGGCGCGAGACAATTTTTCGAGCTCTATAATGCTCTCGAATAAAAGCCTTATAGAGCTCGAAAAATTGTCTCGCGCCCTAAAAAAAATTCACGCCAGAAAAATTTCTAAACTCGTCGATTGTTCTTGTCGACAAAAATCGCATGAAAAACATTCTTACGGGGTTTATTAAATATTTAATATGTTATTAGTATCTATTATATTATTTATAATATTTATGTCAATAAATTTATATATATTATATTATATATTAACATTATATATATGATATAAAATATTGATATTATATATTATATTATTAATAATTTTATATTATAATATTCAAATATAATATTCATATTTTAATATATAATATATTATTTGTATTTAATAATTTATTATTCTCTTATAATATTTATATCATTAATCTATATTTTTTAGATTAATATATTATAATAACATAATATTATATATCATATTATTAATATTTATTAAAATATAATAATATAGTATAAAAGCAAAAAAAAATATATAGTATAAATATTATTATATTTATATATTATATTATTAATAGTTATATATTATAATATTAAAATATAATATTTATTATTCTATTATAATATCTATATCATTTAAAAAATAATAGGGTTTCCTTTTTTTTAATTTTTCTACATTTTTCCTAGATCCGATTTTTTCACGATTTTTTCACGATTTTTTGAAAAAATGTTATACTTTTGGTTTGCCGATTTTATCTCCAAACGATTTTTGCTTCCTTGATTTATAGTACTCTTAAGACTTATTATTAATCTTGCATATGGAGGAGTATTTGTTAGAATACTACATCTTACTATCTTAGTATAGTAAATATAGGTGAGATAATTAAATATAATAAATAAATGTTAGTAGAGAAATAAAACAAATGTTAGATTTGTGGTAGTTAGTTGGGTGGAGAAGTTTTTTGTGTGGGAAACAACAGGCTTTATAAGCCAATGCATATCAATGTAAAATTATCCTGATGATTTCTAATATAGCTTGCGATTATCAATTTGGTGAAATCATGGTGTGATTATTATTCTTTGTGTATGCTCACCATTTTCAATATGGTATCAGAGCAAGGAGAAAATGGAAGGCGGTTAAGAGAGTGCTTAGCCTATATTTGATTCTTTCAATTTTGTTGCAAATCCTTTTATCTGGTGTGGGTGCTGCATTTTTCTCTTTTATTTGTTGTGTTGTTTTGAAGGAGATCACTGATATATGGTGTTGGAAGTGTTGTTTGCATAGATCATTCTGTTGAGTATGAATGATAAATCGTTGGAGGATTTGGCTGTGTGAAGGTTTAAGATTACTGATTAGAGTAATTGTATATTGTTTGGCATTTGTTTGTATGTGAGTGATTCACTACTTCACTGTTATTATCCCAACCCGCCCTTACTTTCAGACTGCAAATACTTCCATTTTTTGTTGATTAATCTCAGTCAGCAGTTTGATCCACTTGGGAAAAGAGTGAGCAGGGAAGATTGGGTGTGGATGTGGATTTAAGTGTCTACATACAACATTCATGATGACCTGCATACAACAGATTCAGCACGTGGAGTATGATAAGAGATAGGGGAGGAGGCCATTTGCAATTTGCACAGCCATGAGCATATACCAGCAAAAGATTTATTTTGTCCTCTCTCACAAAGAACAAGTGATATTCGAGTGTTGAGAGACAGCAGTAAAGTGAGGCATGTACAACACATGCACAATCCCTGTGTGCTTGTGGATAATGCTTAGCATTGGAGCATTTTTGAAATATCTTATTTGCAATATTTTTTCCAAAATATCCCATGTGCTTGTGCATAGCACCATTGGAGAGAGAAGTTTTGAAACAGTGGCATGTGGGAGATCATGTGATCAAAACCTGAGTGGTATTATTTTTAACTCTACCAGTACAATAGATATATTGAAAATATAGGCAAGTGCTAAAAATAGTCCGTACTTATTTATAGCATAGTTGGTGGGAATATGTTGGTCATTATTTCTGATGTGAGACATTTGAAGTTCAAATCCCATCAAAGTCTTTTTTTAAGTTCATTTTTTTAAAAGGATGCACTTTCGGTTGAATCTGACATCCTATTGTTTCATGGGATTTACAAATATGTTTGAAAACTTTGATTGCACTCTTGGAGGTGTTTATGCTAAATTAGACAGATAGAGCATAAAGATTAGATTTTTAGTTGAATAGTATAAAGATAGGCGCAAGATAAAAGAAAATTAATTGTGATCAAACACAATGATAAAATACCTTGCAGCTGTGATTGAAACAGCTTGTAGAGGTTTCCTTGTAAGTTTTTTGAAGGAATAGAAAACTGATTTGAAGGTCTAATATCTGTGTATGTGTTTATGCTTTTGCTATTTGGAATTTTTGTTGTTTTGCAATTGATGTAGTGTCAGAATTAATTATTCTTCGAAGAACATTAGGACATTGGTTGCCTTGTTGAAATTTCTTCATGGTATCAGAGCTTGCAAGCAAAAAAATTTCGCGGTCAGGGTTGAAGAAAGTCACAGGTATTTTCGAGGGTGAAAATCATGATCATTTTTCTGTGTTGAATCATGCCATCCAAGCAGGAAAAATCGTGCAGGTGTTTTTTTTGAAAGAAATTATGCAGGATTTCAGAACAAAAATCGCGACTAGTTTAGGCACCAAATCACGTCTTTTTTTCAAGGAAAATCGTAGAGGTTTTCTATATAAAATTGCATGGGTTTCTGTAGCTAATCCACGGCTAGAAAGGAGAAGAAATCGATGAGTTTATTTTGTAAATTGTGCCAAGAAAAATTGTGAGGGTTTTTAGATTTTGCGAGAAAAATTGTGGAAGGAAGTAGGTCTTTCAGTCCGTGACCATGGTTTTCTTTAACAAAAGTTTGGTGGATTTTTGATAACACAGATATTCACAAACACATGCTCCGATACCATTTGATGGCACAAATATTCACAAACACATGCTCCGATACCATTTGATGGCTGACACTAGCCACGGAACCAACAACTTCACAGTGATTTAGAACAAAAGAGAAACTCAGAGTAAATGATAGGAGATTAATAAACGATTATCCCAAAATGACATGAAGAATGTATATGCAGATTCTTAATAACATTGAAATCATAAAGACAGAATGAAACACGACTCCACACTGTTTTATTCCATTACCAAAACATTACAAATTTTTTTTACTATCGGCCTCTAACCATTGTCGTGCCTATATGCAGAAAACAAAACAACACTAATTCCTGTCTTTCTTTCCTATTCTCCTGTCCTCCTATCTCATCCCACATTCGGTCTCCTCCTTCCTTTAACTCTCGGCTTTCTGAGGCCTGCGGCCTCTTCTTTCTCCATTTGGCTTTTATTGCCTCTCCCTGATTTACGACCTCTCTGGTTTCTTATTCACGGCCTCCTCCTCTTCAGCAATCGTTGGCCTTTTCTTTTATACACATACTGCCCCAAACATTCTAGTGGCCACTTTATTGGCTTCCCCCCTGTTCTATCTCTGTTCACTGCCCGCGACTTCTCCATATTCTCGAACTGTCTTCTCAATCGTCGGTTTAGACAATAATGGATTCCAGAAGCTCATGAGCTTCTGCAATAAAAAACTGACTTTCATGTAACCGTCGATGAGCAACCAATTGTTATCGATAACGGTTTGTTCTTCTCATGTGGCAACAGGAACTTGCCTTTTTGCTTTCCTTATTTTTTGACGTTTCCTCTTCCCCTTACGCTTGTGCGGCCTTTCTTATCGCCCTCCTATCTTTTCATTCAGCCTTCTAACATAATGGCTTTTAATCGACCGTTCATATCCTCAGCATCTTTTTGGAGAGATGAGAAACTTCCTCCGTTGGTTCTCCAACTTCTAGCAATGACTCTTCAACTGCTCGCAAATAGATCAAGTCCTGCATTTGTTGGTTTTGAAGAACACTATCGACGGTTTTTAAGTCCCTTTTTGGATTTTGTTTCTGTCTCTCCAGACTCTTCATTGGCTTTTCCAACAGTCCTCCAACCGCCTGTCCAAGACTCTTCATTTCATAACCGATGACCCCCAACTGTTCAACTCCCAATTGTCCACAATCGCTCATTAATCTATGCCAAAGGCAACTTTTTCAATCAACATACTTCCTGTCGCTAAGGCGATAGGAACTTGGTTATACCACATCTGTAATGTCCCCTCCTAGTAAGCCAAAATTTTCACAACCTTGCACAATTTCAACTTACAAAAAGGAAACATTAGTATTCCAAATTTTTCTCTTTCATATCATAATTAACATAGATCCATATTCTTTCCATATTTATCCTAGAATTTGTAATTCCATAATCACATAATTCATATTCATAATTATTTTATAGTCACTTTCATTTTCATATTCATGATCAAAGGCCTTATGCTCTATCCTTGAGAAGATCATGTGTCGCCCTGTCATTAATCCATCTCTAACTCCATAGGCATGGTTCATTAAGGAGACACTAACCATCCCATACGTAGGCCCAAAGGCTTCACTCCCACACAGAGTTCTTCACCATTTGGCTTGATGGAACTTCATGTCCACACAACATTCTTCATCCCACCAAGAGTCACCTCACGTTGGGCACATTTAACATTGATGAGCTCATCATTACCATAGGCCCAAGGACTTCACACCCACACAGTGTTCTTCGTCTCTTGGCTCAAGGGACTTCACACCCACACAGTGTTCTTCATCCACTTGAGGGTTACCTAGGTCCAAAATACATTCTCCTAACTTACCCATACACCTAGGATAACGGGACGATTAATGGCAAGGCTAATCCTTCTCTTGGATATAGCACAATCCTATGATTTCTAAGTCCTTGTGGACATTCTCATATGATGTTTGATCATTTTGGCCTCATATCTTAATTGGCTCATCATATATTCATATGATCACATTTCGTTATCATTATTGATCATGTTCATGACAACATCATTCATATTATGATCATTCTACACTTGGGCACATTATGACTGTTCTAACATTCTATGCATATGATGATTGTTCTATATTAGTCATTTACATACATGATTATTCTATATTAGACATTTATATGATGAACACTTAACATTCGATACTTACACCATGATGATCATACTATCTTTCTTTTACATTTTGTCATTACCTCGTAGACATTGAATATTAAACATTCTACATTATCTTCTAACAATCTACTGATTCTTAAACAGTATGCTTATGATGATACTATTTCAGTTTATGAATTATATTCATGACCCATTTCTTTATTTGAATAATGCATATTATGTTCATGAGCACATTCGAATTCATAAAGCTTAGTATTCAGATTTTCATGCAACGACTCATATACATATTTAATTCTACCATTCAGATTCATACAACAATGACAGCTATCTAATTCTTAATAATTCACATACCTTTGAATAATCGGCAGACTGCTGGGTAGAATCGTATATGTGATGGCTTTGAGAATAAGCTATAGGAATCGATCTCTTAATTACAAAGATGATTTGCAGCTGTGTAATTCTCAGATGTAAGTTCTTCCCTTTTGCTGATGTCTGATATGCAGATATCTTCTTCGATCCTTTCTTCTTTTCCTCCGTCCCTTATAAAGACAACAATCGGGTGTGTTTTTCCCAACGGGTGTTATTTTTAGTTATTCGCAGCCTTTCATAGTTGTTAACAAATCATCATCGGTTTGTGGTAATCGGCGCTCCTTATATTTTATTTAGTTTATCTTGTCTTTTATTCCATGAGTTTGAAAAGTGACGTAGCTTATAGAGGAATGGAGAAAATACTTGAAAGCTGAGGGAATCGCATAATTTCAAGTGAGTTCATATTATAAAACCAAAAGCACATTGTTTTGATTTGAAGTTATCTATGTTGTGTTGGCTAATGGGAGACAAAATCTAACAACCCATTTCAGTCAGCAACTTATATATTTGAATATTGATAATAAGCAGCTGCGTTGGTTTCTTTTTCTAGTATTTAGAATATTAGAGGAATAGTGGGATGTGGGTCCCAAATCCCACTAAGAGCTAGAGCTTCAGCTTGTATTTATAATAGTTGTGGTGATCTTTGTTTTATTGATATCAATAGTGGCATGAGGAAGAAGGTGTTCTCTGGAGGATATCAATCCTTAATTTATGATATATAATATTTAATATTTGTATTTATAATCATATATTATTATTATATAACATATGTATTATATTGTTATTTATTACTAATATTTATTTATATTATATAATATTTAACATACATAATATTATTTAAATTGATAATATAATATATTTTGTTATACTATATATTATATTATAATTATTTATAACATTATTTAATATTATTATAAAACTCTATCATTAAACATCACGTTTTCAAGAAAGTAACTTTACCGTCGACATCACGATGTTTAAATCTTTAATTTAAACAATGCCTTAATATCGAAACATGACAACATCCTGTCACAAAATTGAAATAATCGAGAAAATAGTAAAAGTTATAAAATGTAGGTGATGCCCTTGCATCAATTTTTTTCATAAAAAATCATTTTTTATTTTATTTTATTTATTTTTATAAGAAATCGGTGGCTAGGAAAATCATTGCAAGGAATTTTACACCAATTTTGAGTAGGTTTTGTAACCCATGACTAGGGTTTTTAGAGCAGAAAGGGCATTTTTTTGTTGCAGGTATTTAAAATCTTTTGAGGTTTTTTTTCCTACTTTCAGATTTGGGAGTTTTTGAGCAAAATATTTTATTTTAATAAAATGGCATCAACTAGCCTCAGGTTTGAGGATAGATTGGAAGGTTCAATAAATTTCTTGCCTTGGAAAGTCAGGGTGACTTTGTTGTTGGAAGAAAATGATCTTTGTAATATTGTCAAGGATCAGGTGTCTCCACCTACATATCTGCAGGAGTTGGCAACTCATAAAAAGAAAGAGATAAAGGCTAAGCGGATGATAATGGATGCGGTAAACGATCATTTAATACCACGTGTCAAAGAAGAAAACAACCAAAGAGATGTTGGATGCTTTGGTTAGTCTTTTCCAGAGAGAACATAAACAGGAAAATGATTTTGCAAAATAAACTCAGATTCATAGAGATCTCCAAATCAGATACAGTTACCAGTTACCTGATGAAGGTCACACAACTGTGACCAACTTGCAACAGTCAGAGAGTAGGTTGAAGATGCAGAGCTAATAAACTTGGCGTTGAATGGTTTCTCATCTTCATGAGAAGCATTTGTTCAGGGTATTTGTGTCCGTGAGAATCTTCTTTCTTTTGAAGACTGTGGAATGACTGTATCTAGGAGGAAACTCAAATGGAGTAAAAAACCAACAAGAAGGGTGGTGATGATAATTTAGCTCTCTTTGGATAGACAAAAAAAAACGTAAAGAAGGGCCTAGCAAGGGTAAGGGAAAGGATGAGGATTCATCCTCACAGTCAGGGAAGGACTTGAGTAAAATCAAGTGCTTTATTTGTCATAAATTCGGTCATTATGCATCACAGTGTCCAGACAAGAAGGCAAAGGGAAGTAGCAGCAGAAACATGCATCAACCTCTATAGAAACTCAGATGAACGAGTTTGCTGCCAAGTTTGAGAAGGATTTCTCAATGGTATCTTGTCTTTCTACAAGCACAATTTCAAGAGATGCTTGGTATGTGGACAATGGGGCATCTAGACATATCACATCAACCCGATAGTGTTTTACCAAACTAGAAGAACACAACTCTGGAATTAAGGTTGAGCTTGGTGATGATGCCAAGTATCCAGTAGTAGGAGTTGGTACAATTCCCTTTCAACTCTAGTCAGGTAATTCTTTAGATTTTGATGATCTTTTAGTTTCGGTTATGGAAGATAAAGGCTATGTAGTAGAATTCAAAAATCAGCAAGTCCTTATCATGCTGAAAGAATCTAGCCTAGATACTGCACAAGTTATAGGGGTCAGAGAAGGCTATCTTTATAGGTTACAAGGTGAACCAATTCTAGCTCTAGTTCATAACAGTGACAATCTGTGCGAGTTATGGCAGAAGAGGATGGGGCATCTGCATCACAAAGCATTGCCTATTCTGATGGAGATTATCACAGGTCTTCCAAAATTCAGTATTGAACAACAAGGAGTATGTAGAGGATGCATAGTTGGCAAGCACACCAAGGCTGCTTTCCTAAGGAGTGAGCATGGATCAAAGGAAATTCTAAACTTAGTGCATTTGGATGTTTGTGGATCGATGTCAGTGGCATCAATTCAAGAAAGCATATATTATGTTTCCTTTATTGATGATTTCTCTCACAAGACTTGGATCTATTTCTTAAAGACCAAGGATGAGGTCTTTAGCAGGTTTTAGGAGTTAAAAGCTCTAGTTGAAAACTAGACAAGGAAGACGATCAAAGTCTTGAGATCGGACAATGGGGGTGAGTATACCTCCAAGGAGTTTGAGGGTTTTTCCAAGGAGGTCGGGATAAAGAGGGAGCTAACTATTCTATACAATCTACAACATAATGGGATTGCAAAATGGAAGAATCGATCTATAATAGGGGCTGCTAAGGCCATGATTCATGACCAGGACCTATTGATGTTTCTTTGGGCAGAAACATGCAACACAACAATCTACGTCCAGAATAGGTGTCATCGAATCTTGAAGGACGAGACTCCAGAAGAGGCATTCATTGGTCTGAAGCCAGTGGCGAGTCACTTCCGCATCTTTGGTTGTTCAGTTTATTTTCATGTACTGGTAGAGAAGAAGACCAAGTTGGAAGCTTCCAGCAGGAAGGGTTTATTTGTGGGTTATAGTGAGGTTTCTAAGGCCTATAGGGTCTATATTTTAGAACAGAGGAAAGTTGCAGTTAGTAGGGATGAAATGTTTGAAGAGGACTTTGCATCTAGGAAGTCTCATGAATTCATTCTAGTAACAGAGTATAAGGAGAAAGAGGCTCCGAAGGTTGAGTCTTTGTCTCCAAAGATTCCAATTGTACAATCTTCAAAAGAGACATCAACTCCTTCCACTTTTGTTAGGAGACCTCAATGGTTCACATAGACATTGAGGGATGCTTAGGATCATGTTGATGCTCCTAGGAGCACATTCAGGGACAGTAGGCCTCCAAAGAAGTTTCCTAACTACATGGCATTGATGAGCGTCATCATAGATTTAGAGCCTTCTAGCTTCCAAGAACCAATTGATTAGTAGTTAGCTGATATTTTGATCAAGCCCTTAGCAAAAGGGAAGTTTGAAGCATTTAGAAACAAACTTGGATTGGTGCAAAATTCCTTCCTTGCTAAGAGGGAGTGTTGAGTTTTTAGCTCGGATAGTGTTAGTGAATAGATTTGTCACTATACTTTTAAATATAACCCTTCAGCAGCATCCGGGCGAATGGGCTATCCCGCATCAACCAAAAACATTTCAGTTTGTTTTCTTCATTTTTGGTGTGTTGTGGTCTTCTCAGGCATCTTTTAGCATTGGAGAACCTCTCATGTGATCAAATTTGCAAAATTTGAGTTTTCGATGGTTCACAGTTTTAAAGCTCTAGAAGGCAATTTTACGGAAACAATTGTTTCCAGAAATCTATAAGGGCTGGGCTAAAATCCTCTGACAGGCGTATTCTTGAAGACATTTCGGCAATGATGCAAAAGGAATAAGGGTCGTATCTTTCACCGTTTGAGAGAATTTAAAATTCTCTGATCGAGGCTGGCAATTTTTAGAAACTTTGAAATGTCAAGTTCTATGAAGTTTGAAGCAAAATCCTTCTGCAGGAGACCTTGGGATGTTATTTCAAGCATGTTCACCGATTTTTGTGCGAAACGGAGTAGTTTGAATTTTTCTCTTGTCGGCACCCGGTTCTGCGCATCCAAAGCACCAATTTGACCATTTTATTTGGGTAAGATAATATGGAGATCATGGAAAATAATCATCTGGGTTTATTCCTTTATGTTTCATTTTTCCATTGCATAAAGAGTTTGGAGGCAATCACATTTGGAAATGAATTTAAAAATTTATGTTCTGGGGCACGAAATGGTGTAAAACTGCTGTAATTCTCGACATGTTCTCTATGCCAAATAATGGAGGCTGCACCCAACAGAGGATAGCATACAGAAAATCAGAGGAAAATCATTTAAATCAATGATATAAAAAAGAAGGAAGGGAAGGCATTAAATGAGGGAGGCGTTGAAAGTGTTTAAATATCTTTTGATTAAGGTTAAAAGAAAATCTGCATTAATAATTGGAAACTGCCCCCTTCATGAGGCATTCCAAAACATTAGATAATTGAAGGAAAGAAGCGTTGAAAACAGCTATGCACAGCAAGCAAGATATATTAAATTGAACGCCACTTAAAAGGGGTTTGGTGGCTTTTAAAAATTAGAAAATATTCATTACCATTTGCAGATTTGTAACGCCTCATTCAGAGGCTAAAGAGAGGAAATCTTTTGAAACACCTTTTTGGGGAAGAGTAAAATATAGGAGGCGGCGTTGAAACTGATTTGGAGTGCCATTCCTCTGTGTCTCACATATTTTTGTTATTGCTGAGTGAAGGTGAAATTTCCACGCCTCATGGGAGGCTGATTTAAAAATGTTTTCATTAATAGTATAATGGTGGAAAAATGGCGTGGGAGAGGAAAGAGAAGTAGCAGATTATGTTGCAGATTTGAAGGGAGGATTAGAGAGAGGACTCAACCATGAGAGGGGCAGATTAATTTGTAAAATCCCAGAATGTAGCAAGGATAGGAGAGAGACATAGAGCTGCTAGGAAGAGTAAGAGAGTGCTGTGTGGAAGAGAATGTATGAGAGAGGCCATTGAAGGCTAGATATGTATTTTGTTTGTTGCAGAATTGTTTTATTGAGTTAAATAAAATTAATGAGATTGTTGGTTCTCATCTTATTTGGAGTTATGAATTTATGTTGAGCAGAGAGTCTCTGCTGTTATGATTTTGTATGGATTTTGAGTTATGTGCAGCAGTGGGAGTCCCACTTGCATCACTAACAGTTGGAGAGGTTATTAACAAACAATAACCTTCCTCTACATTTTGAGGGGCAGCTCCCTCTTATGTTATAAACAGAGATAGTAAATTGGGTATGCTTTTAACCTGAAAGTAGGAAAGGACATTTTTGACCTAAACTTAATCAAATCTGAGTACAAAGCCTCACAAAACAAATCTACTCACTGCAATAGATATGTATAAGCTGAAAACTATAAAATCACCACTTGTACTCTTCAACATATGGAAAAGAAACTACAAGCAATGAGCCAGATGAAATGGACATGATTTGAATTTCCATCATACAACAAGATATCTCAGAGATTAAACACTGCACATTCAACATACGATGAACACACATATACAGAAAAAGTAACTCAAAGTTTACGAAATCCTGCAATTTATTCTCTTTCAAACTCTTTCATATGTATTTGAAAAACCCAAAAAAGTCCTTGAGCATTGCTAAAAAAAATGAACGATCCTTCCACACAAAATTTTGCCAAAAGATCTTCAATCATCTAGACTCCATACGATAGACTATATATTGAGCTTCTAAAAAATGAAACCGTCTTGATGAGTAACGACTTCTTGGTAGTTAGCTGATTGAAATTAAATAAACATATAAATATAAAATATTTGAAAGGGTTTACTTAATTTTTGGAAATTTAAAGTCTTTGTTGGAAATTTAAAGTCTTTGCAAATAAACAACATAAATAAACTAAGTCACGATCTCTTGATCTCCTTTGTCAACTGACACATCCCCTTTGGTTTGGTCCTCTGCTATAACCTTGCCCTCTAGTGGGTTCATCTTCACTTTGAAATTCCGAACTTGGTAATCACTAGAGTGATGATCTTTCCACTGGGGTTGATGGTCACATGTATTCGAACTCTCCACATATTTATAGTCTTATCAGCTTCATTAAGTCTCCTGTTTATGTTTGTGACTTCACACTTGAGATTGGCAATGTTAGAGGATATATGGCATACTTTTTCCATAGAAACACCATTTACCACATCGTTCCCAGTTAACTCCTTAGTAATTAATTTCTTGAAACACTGCCTGACATCCTTCACATCCAGGAGGTTTTCTTCGTTTTCATCCAAAATGTTAGTTTCCAAAACTAAACAATTAGCTTTGATGTCCAATAAATCTGCATTGTATTGGCTCGATATCTTTTTCAATCCAGCCAAAAATTGTTTAACCACAAAGAGTTTCCATTCGATTGCATTTAACCAAGAGACAGATTCATTTTCTTCTGGTTTGCTGAAGACACTTTCCGAAACCAAAACACTGGTGTCAACTTTGACCAACTCTTGCATCTCCCTTGCAATAATCATGAGTAGATTTTCCTCCTTTTTGAAAGACTGCGTATTAGTGTTAAGTTTCTTCCTCTTAGCTACAATATCGTTATACAACGTCATAGCTTCCTCAATATACAATAAACCATCGATTGTTACTTTCTCAATTCAAGATTCTGTAGCCCTAGCCAACGCTTGATACTTCTTAATTTGTTCAACTACACTTGGACCTACACCTTTAACACAGGTGTCAAGTGTAGTGTACAGGGACTAGGAGGTAGTATCTACAATCGATTGTATATATGAGGTAAGGACATTCACTTGCTCTAGTAGCTTTTTTTTTTCCATTTTCTATGTCTTCAATCTCTTGTGTAAAACGTTTACTGACAATTTTTCATGGTAAATATCACCTTCCATGGTAGGAGGACCCATATCAATTTTGCTTACGCTAAAATCTGTTTCGGTAACTCTATTCATCCTTATCCCCAATAGGATCAGTAATTTCCAGAATGTGGTGTCCTGACAAAGAATTAACTACCACCCTTGACATTCTCTTGGCCTTTTTAGGCTAAGCGCTGTGTTGATGATGTTTTCTTGACAACAACATTAGAATAAAACACCAAGTGCTCTATCCTCTCTTGAACAAAGCGTCTCTAATGCTAAACTACGTGATCAAACAAGAACGCTTCAAGGTTCCTTGTATGTGATTTGCAACGGATAGCCTTGGTGGTGTGATGTGATTTGCTATGTCACAAAGGGACTTACGTAGAATTGTCACCTCACTCCATTCAAACAAGTTACTTCCTCCTTATGAAATGGAATTTTTCAAATTGATTATAAGAAAATGAAAAAAGAGAAGGGGTTGAGAGGATTCTAATCTAAGAACAATAATATAATGAACATGCTACGATAGGCAAATTCCTCGTGTAACCTTACTCTGCTTCACCATGAGAACCAACAATTACACGAAACAGGTGCAATCTCCACAGGTAACTCAATGATTTTCATACTGTAAACCTCCATCCAAACACCCACAACTGGCGTAGTTTGAACGAGCATTCACAATCGAACTTAAGCAAATGTAGTTCAGGCTAACTTTGCACGATGACTTGCCAGCGACAAACCATCAAAACTATGAACCAAGGAGGAGTTCATCAAATATCTTTAGTATATACATCACATCAATGAATTTTATCTACCCTACTATCTAAGCTTCTTGGAAACACATCTTCGTCATATTCAAGAACTTGAAACCATGCTAACATTTCAAAGGCCCAAGATCACCATGCAAAACAACAACAATGAGCTTGTATTACTTTTGAAATGTGTGATTACAACAATCTCATGTCTCTCTTCATGACTTCGAAGAGTTCCCTCTCTAATCTACTCCTACTTGATCTCTACTAATCTCTAATCTCATCCTATATTGTCCTTTACAAATGAGAGAAGTGAGCCTTATATAGAGCTCAAGAATTACAATGAATGGCTCAGATTGATTTAACAATCAACGGCCAAGATTGAGACAACAAGGCAGTTTGTTACAAAATTTACTATCTTTAGAACATGAAAGAGGCAATGAAGGCACAATTTCCAATGTGATAAGCATCTTTAGAGTATCTTTATGGTGGGCCCTCTTACATGGCAGCATGCGATTGGCTTGATGATGTGTACGTGCCACCTCAGCATCTTTGAATGAACTAGTGTGATTCACTTCATGTTCACTTAGAATATTTTCTTCTTGTTGTCTTGATGTAACTCATGGATCGCTTTGATGATCATGCTCATCTCTCATCTTGTGATGTTGTTGTGCTTGTGCAGGATCATGCCTCTGGACAGTTGCATGGACTCATGGAGTAGACTAGTGCCTGATGAGAGTTCTTCTTGTCTGGCACATGATATGTGAGCTTCTGGATGATGACCTCCTTCAAGATGTGCGTGGTGAAGTGACAACCTTCCACTGATCCTCGCCTCGAACGGATGATGCTCTTGATGATGAACTACACTTGTAACCTTGATCATCTTAGACTAGCTCCCCTTCGCATGACGTTGATGTCTACGAAGTCTTCAAAGTAAGATGAACTTGATGCAGGAGCTCTCCTCCATGTGATGACAATGACAAATTTGAGCAGCTTTCCTCTGCCTTCCATACTTCTCATGTATGAGCTCTCGCTATTCACCTCCTTGGATCCTTCATCACCTACAAAAAGAAACACATCAAATTAAGACTTGATATGAAGGATTTTCAATAACAAATTACATTCATCTTATGCAAGTGGGATTAACAAAAAATGACATTTCAAAACATATCCTTTCGCATGAAATCCATGCCTAAGTGCCTAGGCGGGTTTAGAGGGTGTGTGCAGAGTGTGTGATGTGGAGGACATGGAATCCATGCAAGGTGGTCAAGGCCACCTAGGAAGGGTGGGTTTGAAGGTGAGGTAAGGAATTTTAGACTTAGACAATTTTTGGCTTCACCTAAACGACTCCTCTCTTGACATGACTTAGTATCTTGGAGTACTTGTGCAAAGTTAGCAGGCAAGTTTGGAATGCGAATGAAGGACAATCCTTATGACATAGTGAAATCCGCCCAAGCTAGGCGGCCTAGAGGGTGTTGTGTGGAATGATCTTCATAACATTTCGAAACTTGTCTCATTTCCCTTAATCAACTTCCACCTTCCTTCATTGATTGTTCTTGCAACTGACCTCAGTGGATGGGCGGATTAGAAGGAGTTATGTGGACTAATCACTACCTAATCCAAGCTCACACTAAAAGGCCGCCCAGGAAGGGCGGATTTGAGAGGGAGTCTTGGATTTTTCTCAGTCTTGTTCTTTTTTTTTTTTGCCTCTAAATGAACTCCCTACTTCTCCTAACTTGCAACTTTTCGTAAGGGTTTTCCTGGGCGGGTTCGAGGTCTTTGTTTGGAGAGACTCATGTGAACGACGTGGAATCCATGGTCAGGTGAAATTTCCGCACAGGCTGGGCAGGTTTAGAAGGTGTGCTTGGAATGCAAGTCTTGTCGCCATATTGGAAATGCCCTGAGTAGAGGTATATTGAAAAATATATTTAAGTATAAGTTTGGATATACTTATACTTTAAATATTTTTCAATATACCTTCCAGGATGTTTGAGATGGGTCTCGGATCCATAAGATTTAACATGCAGATTCTGGATTTTGGAGGATCCACCAGATTTCAGACTTAGCCAATTTTCAGGATTTCAGAACATCAGGGTTAGTGATTTTTTATCATTCTTTCCAATTGATTCATCCTTGTTGGGAGGAGTTTAAGTGATGCTTGGTGTCATCTTCATCATTCTCATCAAGTAAACTTGCAAATTATGCCACCTACATCCCTGAGTGGTCCTAGGAGTGTTGTCTGGAGAGTGTCACCTGGTGGAGATGAGGACATCATCCATGACTTCATGCCAAAGCCGCCTAGGTAGGGCGGGTTGAGGAGTGACACTTGTAATGAACTTTGACTTCACTCAAACTCATAAACCATGCTTACAAATCATCATATCTCAGTGCTCTGTGCATCAAAACCTCAGAACTTAACTATATTTGAGAGTACTGTCTGGACAATGTCACTTGGAACAAGACAAAGTCCATGAATGCATCTTGAGGCCGCCCTGGTAGGGCGGGTTTGGAGGTGACCCATGGAACTTTGCTTGAAATGCCCTTGATTCTATCTAACTTGAAAACTTTCATTGGAATTTCATCATAACCTGGTGTCTTGTGCAAGAAAACCTTGAAAACTTAACTATTTTTGCTTGGGCGGATTTGTGGGTGTTGTCTGGACTGACTCTCCTGGAGGTGAAGGACAATGTCCAAGAGAACCTTGTGAGGCCGCCCATGCTGGGTGGGCTAGGAAGGAGTGCTTGGATAGTGTCATGTGAAGCCTTAGAATCACTTAGACTTATAAAATTTCTTTGAATTTTATCATCTCTGTCCTCAAAACCTTGTAAATTTGACAACTTTTACCTTGGGTGGATTTGAGGGTGGTGTCTGGATAAATGCATGTGCAGGACATCAAATCCATGAGTTCATGCCAAGGCCGCCTAGGTAGGGCGGGTTTAGACATGGAGTGAGGAATTTCTTGCCTTAGTCAAATTTTGGATTTCCTGAATGGAAGTATATTGAGTTTCTTATACTTTAAATATTTATCAATATACATCTAGGATGTTTGAGATAGGTCCTGGATCCATAGGATTTAGCATGCAGATTCTAGATTTCTGAGGATCCACCAGATTTTAGACTTAGTCATTTTTTCAGGATATTCAGGATATCAGACTTAGTCATTTTTAGGGTCTCAGTGACATGCATTAGGATGAAGGCATATAGACCTCTTAGCAAGAAATTGTCGAGACATGGGCAAAACAATACTACCAAAACCCTACAAGCTCAAAGCACAACTAAACTATAAAGCAAAACGAAGCGAGAAAGCAAAAAAAAAGGGGGTCCCCATTTGCAATGGGGCGATGTGTGATTACATCACAATAGGTTGGCTTGGAGAAGTTTTGTCATGTCCCCGTTTCCGGCTTGATCATCAAGTATGAATGGATTAGCCTACTCCTCATTCTCGGAGGCTAATTCTGAATAATAAGGGAATGAAATGGGTTTTGACTAACTCTGTGTGTCATTTTGCAGGTACAATCAAGGAGTTTTGAGTCAGTATCCACTAAGTTAGTGACAAGGCGCCCATTCTGGCAGAACACACCCATCCTGGCGCCTAGCTTCTAGAGTCACTTTTGGCATTGAAGTTGAGGTTTCAACAGAAGGCGCTTCACCTGAATGGGTTCCTCCAATCAAGCGCCTAGATCAGAGATGAACATAAACAGGGTATCATGGGGTCTTCATGCCTAGGCGCTCATCCTACATCAGACTTCCCAAAAAGTGCGCCTAAATAGGGATATGATCTTCAATCCCCTCAAGAGGTCAGGGCGCTTGGTAAGGCAAGTAGTTTGTTTCATTTCAAGACTCCAGAAGTGAGCATTTGCATAGCAGATAAGCTTTTCAAGGGAAGGTGCCATTTTATTCTTCCATTGGCACCTTAGTGCGCCTAAGATGGGAGTAAGTCCTCACATTTAGTCTAGATACAAGGCGCTCCTTCAAGGAGGCAAGATCAATCCAATTAAAGTTCAGTTGCTTTCAATCTACTTTGAAAAGATGTGCAGTTGGATCCTAAGCGCAAATTCCTAGTCAAATTGATGACAAGTGTGCCAAAAGCATCTTCAAAGGAGGTATGTCATGGGCGCCAAATCTACTGCAAACCTTCCAAGTAAGCGCCTGAGTTGGAAGGACGTTTCCAATCGCTCCCAATAGTCTAAGCGCTTGGTGAGTAAGTATCTCAACATACATGAAGTTGAAACCAACAGGAGGTGCTAGTATCTTCCTACTCTCACAGAAGAGCGCCTCAAGCAGGTTGACTTGGCATGGAGTTGGTAGAGTTCCATAGAATGGGAAGGCAATACAGGAAACATTTCCAAGTTGTATCATCCATTATCAGTGCAAAACATTCAAGGTATGCGCCTAAAGACCATAGGGCGCCATTTTCATGATCCTGTCATCCTTAGGCACATTTTCCAGTGCATTTGACCTAGCTTTGGCGCCTAGCTTTTAAACACTTTCTTAATGATTCTATTTTGGCGCCTAGCTTCTTTGCAAAACCCCAATGTGGCGCCTAACCCTAGCAAGGTGCAATATCATCTCCAGTTGGCATTGGGTCTTGAAAGCTAAGTAGTTGCAAAGTCATTTTGGCGCCTAGGGTCTAGTTGGACTTCTAGGATTGCAGTCAAGGTATGGCGCACTTCTTTGGTGGCGCCTTAAGGAGATTGGATAAACTGAGTGTCCAGGTACCTCTTTAGATCAAGGTAGCAACACTTGCAAGTCTTCCCAAGCTAGGCGCTCACTTCCAGATGAAACATTCCACCCCCCTGAACATCAAGTCTTGAAGGAACACCAAGGAAAGTCAATCTTCTTGCAAGGCGCACTTCTGTGCCCATGAAGCATCATTCTGGCGCCCAACATCAAGTAGCATTTTGATCAAGTTTCAGTGAGCGCTTTAGGCAGATTGGGTGAATGAAGCCAACCTAGATAGGCGCAACCTCATGATGGGCACACTTGACACTCCAGATACTTCAACTTGGCGCCCAGTCAGAAAAACACTTGAAACTGCGCCTAAGGTGAGGTGGTTCAGGTAGTTACACAACTTGAGCTCTCATTGGTCGACAGAATGTCGTCGGGATCCGTGTCGAGGTCTCTAGATGAGCTTGGCAACTCAGAATGAGTCATAAGATGGAATATTCCCTTGGATATGCTTCTTGGGAAACGTGCCTTGGCTCCTCTTTATGCATTGAAGAACGTGCCTTCATTGCCTTCAGAAGGCCTATAAAAGGAGGAGCTCTCTCATTCATTTGGCATCTGTTCATTTGACAAAATTCTCTCTGCAAAGCTATTGAGCTTGTAATCTTGAGGCCTGCGAGTTTCAAGTGTTGGGGTGATGCTTCCTCAACAAGCAAGGTGATGCTCCCTTGTGATATTGTGAGGTGTTGACATTCAGTTGACATCATTGAGTTAAATTGAGTTGCCCAAGTAAGGAAGACATTGTAACATCAAGGCTTCAAGGCCTGTTTTTGTATTTCCATTGAATGAGTTGTACTACATGCTATTGAAAGCATTTTCCATGTAATAAGACATTGCAAGTTGATTGAATCAAGTAACAAGACAAGTACCCAACTCTAAGGTTGATTCATTCAAGTAGTTATCTTTGATGTATATCTTTATGTTATTGAAGTAGTTGATGAATTGTTAGCAAGTAAAATTGTTTAAGGAAAAATTTTCGTAGCACTAGTTGGGTATCTTACAAGTTTGGCCACAGTATCGAATCCTGGGTCTACCATAGGGGTGTACTTTCTCTTTTTACCTACTACGTTTTTAAGCCAGGAGGGGGATGGTAAAACAAAACTGTTATCAACAACATTTGAAGTGGTATTAATTGGAACAGAGTCTAACTTTGCTTGATCAACTTGTGGCTGAGGCGAGGGGGGAGACACATTAAACATAACATTAAGAACACTCACTTGACCAATTTGTTGAAGAGATGGAGATAGGGTACCTAAAGGAGATGGAGTGGGGGAAGCCTCATGATCAGCCTGAAGTTGTTGTAGAGAATCCAGGGCATATATTTCAAGATTTTTCTTCATTTCCGATTTGTCCTTGGGCACCTCACTATCTTCTTCACATGTTTTCTTCAACTTTCGATTATCTTCAGGTTCATCCTCTCCGTCCCCTTGTTGAGATGCAACTCTAGACATGGTAACATACGCATTAGGTAAGACCCTCTGTGAAGCTAAAGATGAAGCTGTAGAAGATCCTTGTCCCTTGGAAACATGTTCTTTTTGAGGAGAATTAGCACCTGTATAATCAATAGCTTTGGATCTTAACCACCTTCTAGTCTTATCCAATACAAACGATGATCGCACATAAAGATCAGTGATTTCTTTGTCTAACCATCGAACTTTGGGCACAAGCTTGGAGCTTTCAATATAATAGCCTTCATAAATGATGTCTGAGTTATCATCCACCATATCAGGGATAGTCCACCCCAACTTAAAAGCATGGATTTGATCCACTATCAATCTCATCCAGTCTCTATGTTGCACCTCATGCTCATCAACACAATCTTCCCAGTAATCCTTAAGATGGGATTGATGGTCATAAGAAGCTCCTCCATAAAAGTTCTAGACATAATTTTTTCCATCAAAATATGGTCGAGTTGTAAACAAATGAAAATTGAACTTGGAGAGAATCTTTTCTACATTCCTTGCATTATCATGCATTTTACACATGAAATATGTCAAATTAGCAGGGAAGGGATAACCCTTTTTCTTCATATCATCATATCTTTTACTCACATGTGCCATCTGCTTGCACACTTCAAGAAAAACAATAAAATCACTAGCATATCTGGGAAGCTTGTATGGTGCACCTTCAAAGCCACCTATCCTCACATAAGAGAATCTGTCAAACTAGATGAAGAAACTCCCGTATTGCATCACAAATTGTGCCGCCTCTTGGGATATCCTAACACCAGGGTTACCATCAATTCTTTTCACATTGTACATCAAGAATGCATCACTATCCTGCCTGAAATCTTTATTTCCAATCTCTTCTTGCAACTGTTGAAAATATGCATACACTGGCGTGTCACTAGAGAGAGTACCAAATGTTCTCAATCCCGGCCAGGCCACTTGAGTATCAACAATCACATAAAATAAATACGAGCACATGTAAAAGGTTCCCTTTTTGTGGAAATTAACCAACTGATCATCAATGTGGTCACTGATAATTCCAACCCAATCAATATGTTGGCTTTGACTACAAATCACAAGGATAAATTGGCACATCCACTTCTCAAATGAATTGGATTCTTCATTTCCTACCACTCTATGCAATAGGGTAATCATATCAAATGTCTTCTTTGAAATGTGCTCGCTTAAAGTTCTATGGGACTTGTGATTTACCCTTCTCATTCTTGAGCCAGTGTTTAGCTATTGCCGTAAGACACCAATCTTTTCTATCCAAAAAGAATTCCACCCAACCTCAAGAGACATGCTGGCATATTCATCTCTTTCTGGTAATCTAAAGGCACAACTGATTGATTCAGTGTCAAGTCTTGCGACAACAGTCCCATCAAAAGACTTAATTTCCCTAGTTTTTGTATGATAGCTTTTGACATAGGCGAGCACCAAATTAGGGCATTGCACAGCTGGCGGGAATCCTCCTGCATGAGCAAGACTACTAGCAAAGGTCTTTTTTGCCAGGGGTGACCTAGGGTCTTCGTTCATTCTGTTCTAGAAATCCTTCAAATCTACATGCCCCAACTTTGTGTCTCTAATATCCACCAAATTACTATCTATGATTGATGCAACATCAAAACCTTGATATTTGTATTTCATCCTACCCAGTTTGATTACCCACCAGATATACGAGTTGAGGACTCTCAGCAGAATTTGGCAAGTAAGAGGGGGCTTCAGGTGGGAAGTGTATATGGTATTCATGAAACCTTTAATAGATAAAATGTACAATTCCCAAACGGAAACATATTCACACAAACAAGAGTACAGAGTGTTCACAAATCCACTGACCTGATTACTCTGCGACTATGAACTGACCAGAGTGTCGCCAGGCCAACCTTTCTCCAAACTTCTAAAGGCTGGAAACTTAGATGCTTTCTGCAGCTGCTTTTGTGAATAAAAACTTTACAATAATAATTCGCGTAATGCCTTAATAAATCCCATTTATGTTGGCATTCGTGTCGAGGCCAAATTTCATAAATAAGCTTCAAGGATTTTGAATGTGATAAGACTATTCATGCTTGTGAAATTACTCCTGCTAATAATGACGCGGTACAGTGCCTTGATTTCCGCGCCCATCTGTGAGGGTAACCTTTTTAAAAAATAAACCGGCGAGTAGATGAATTGGAAAAATTGAAAAATCAACGATGCAAACAAACTTTCCCTTAACGATGAGTCTTAAGTTGGTGGGTCGTCGAATCGGCAAAAGTGAGAACGTTGAAACATATTATAGTCCAAAGGAGTAAGTTCAAAACTTAAGATATTCGCTGATACATTTGCTTTTTGAACTTTTGATTGGCGAAAGACGGACTTTAGAAAGTTGGAACACTGGGAGTCACTAGGTTCATAAAACCTAAAACTTGCTTAAGTTAGCGATTGGCGAAAATGGTCGATGGGAAACTAAGTGACACCAAAGGAAAAAGGAAAGATTGCTTTATCGGTAGGTTCTGGAAAAGACAAACTCGCTGATAAAAGTTCATGAATGGGCAATAGCACTGACAAAGAAAGGGGAACTTAAGGACTTAGCCAAATTTTGAAGGCGACATAACGAAGTAAGCAAAGAGTTAATTGAGGAACACTAAAGCTGATTTTTTTTGTGGTAACAAATAGGAACTTCCGCACAGGTTTAGTGTGAATGTGCTGAAAGTGGTTTGAGTTATTCTATTTTGCATTTCACTTAAGTGAAAAAGTGAGTCTTTTATTTAGCTAATCAAGTCTAATAAAGTGTAGATATACACTAATGATTTAGACTTATCTTCCAAGTCATCTCCTGTAAAGAGATAAGGAGCTTTTTGAAGATTAGATGTTTAGCTGAATAGTATAAAAATAGGTGCAAGATAGAAGACAATTAATTGTGATCAAACATAGTGATAAAATACTGTGCAACTATGATTGAAACAACTTGTAGAGGTGTCCTTGTAAGTTTTTTGAAGGAATGGAAAACTGATTTGAAGGTGTAATATTTGTGTGTGTTTATGCTTTCGCTTTTTGGAATTTAATTGTTGTGCGATTGATGCGGTGTTAAAGAATTGATTATTCTTCGAAGAACATTAGGACATTGGTTGCCTTGTTGAACTTTCATGGTAAAGGGCAGCTAGGTGTCCAATTTGCATTATCCACAGCCACATCTAGGTTTTTTTGATGCTTCTATCAAACATAGTGCCTTCCCAAAGCCCTCGCCATCTCTTGGTCACCCCAGTGATCAACAAGATATTGGAGACAAATTTATGAGAGATCTTTGTGGTGGTGTGCCGCTCCTTCCACATAATCCAAACCCAAGATCTCCTTTTATCGTCTAAAATGACCCCACCTTGAAAAAAAAATACTTGTTGCATCCTCTGATTTGTAATGTTGCTAGTGAAAGCCATCTGTCTTTTTCCCCTTCAAGGGAGATCACCGTGTCCAGAGTAGAGAACAACTGACAATCCATGCTTGATGATGGGGAATGAAGATGTGGCCACAAGGGGCTGCCTTAAGATAGTAATTTGCCTCATGTTGAATGTGGTAGTGGATGGGAGCAAGCAATGCACTAGTGATTTGAAAGAATGTAATGAGTCAGCTGATTTGATCCCATAGATGCTGGACTCCTTCCGACACCTCGATATTATTGCCAACAATTAATTCCTCATTCCTATCTATAGTTTGGTTTGAGAGGAAATCTGCCACCGTGTTGCCTTCGTGGTAACATTGGCAATTTTGAAGTTGTTAAGAGATTCTAATAATGCCCAGGCTTCAGACAATATGTTATTGACCCTCCAGTTTTTTGCCTTCTTATTCTGAATGTTGAAGATGATGACCATAGAATCCCCCTCAATCTAAATTGCATTTAGTTTGCAAGATTTGATCAATTGGAGGCCAAGGAGAATGATGGATGCTTCTACCTCGTTGTTGGTACCCAGCGGGAGTTTCAGTGAGGCTGCCTTGATTAAGTTTCCATTGCTGTCCCTAATGACACATCCAGTGCTAGAAAGGCCT
Source organism: Cunninghamia lanceolata (assembly GCA_027924645.1). Taxonomy (NCBI): domain Eukaryota; kingdom Viridiplantae; phylum Streptophyta; class Pinopsida; order Cupressales; family Cupressaceae; genus Cunninghamia; species Cunninghamia lanceolata. Next base: position 11,890,907 of record BSBN01000693.1, read on the forward strand.
GGATTATCCTGAGAGGCCTCATCGAATTTGAGTTTGTGGAATCCTAGAGTCAGAGGGGACCACTTGATGTCTTCTCTATTGGTAGGGGGGCGATTCAACCTGGCAGTCCCATTAACGGGAGTTCTAGTTGCTTCCAATTATTCTACTATAAATCCATCCAAAATGAGATCCAAACATACAAATTAAAATAGAAGGTCAAATAGAAGAATAAACATTGGTGCCCCTCGTAGGAGCTGAATGGCCAAATTCATGTGTATAAATCTCCATTGAGGAAGTGTTTAAAGGCAGTGTCCTACCCACAGCAGCTAATACCAAATAAAGAAGTGACATTTCTTAGGTTGTGAAGCCACAAGGCAAACGACAGTTAAAATGGCCAATGTGCCAAAGAACTCAACTGAAAAACAACTTCTAGCTGAAACTGTATATGCAATGGAGGCTGCTCTAAATATCAAGAATATTCATGCATAGCTGCTAAATCTTTTGCCTAACCCAACAATTTGTTCAAGGAATCAGATGTTAGAGGTTGGCTAAGACAAAATGCAGGTCATCAAGGTTCTCCAGAACTTGAATCAAGGTTCCAATCTAATCACTGGCTGATCAGTAATCTGTAGTTGCACAATCTACAATTATTGCAAAAACACCATAACAAATCTTTTCAGTTCCATCATGCTGATTCTACTTCTACGCTACTGAAATTCACCATCCAATAATTATTATTGTAATTACATGTGCTCAAAATGAACAATATTCCCAAATTGCAGCAATTGATAGAAAGGAATTGCAGAAAACATAAACAGAACATTGAACAAGAAACCAAAAAGTAGAAGACACTGACCTCCATGGAGAAAACCCTCATGAGGTATAAATATTTAAAAATCCACCAAAAAGTAAATGCAATTTTGATGACCTGAAGTTCAGCACCAGCATCAGGTGCAACAAATGTGGTTACTGGACACAAAAAACATAATCTTGATGGGAAAAGCAAAGTTGTTGAACCAATGGTTTTCTTTTGTGAAACAACTCCAAAGTTGGAGCTCCCAGATTACGAATTATATTAGACTGCTCAACAAGTGTTGCTTTATGGTTTTCCCTGTGATATAAATGTTTTGTTTCTGCAGGGACCAAAATTTGTATAAGGGCATTTGGGTAGTTTTTGGGTATTAAGTTATATCAAAGGTAGAAATAACTTAAGCAAGCAGTTCAAGCCTCTAAAAAATCATGGATGAAGTGAAAAATAAATAGAAAAATTGCTTTATAGTTTATTATTGTTCTCACTGTTTGCATTTGTAGAAGAGAAACAAGGAAATAATGATTTGTGACTATGGGCAACCTAATAGTATTATTTATAGTTGTCATTATTAATGTGAGCTTCATCTAGAAACTCCATAATTAGTATGGTTGCTCTCTATTTTCATTTAACTAAATAGCATGTTGGATTGTTGTCATTGATGTCAAAGGACATACAAAGTAAGCAATGTTATTCAAGCAATTTGGTGAAGGTTAAAAACAAAACAAGAGGCCGATCTTCATAATGGCCGACTCCCTCATGAATGATTATGATATGTTTAAATTAAAGATTTAACATGATGAACTTGACCGACTTCAATATGAGCGCCAAGATTCTAGTTTAAACAATTTTAAATTTAATATTGAGGCTGACTCCCTCCTTTGAAGTGCCATCTATTTAATAAGAAAAATGTCTTAGTAATGGTTTATGAAGTGGTGCGATCAAGATATAGACAAGGTGTGATTAGCATATGATATGTGAGGTGATTAACAATAATGAAGAGATGCGATTTGGAATAAGACAAAAAAGGTTTTGTTATGAAGTGTATAAGAGGTACGATTAGGGTTGAGAAAGTGGTGCGATCAGCGAGGGAGGTGTCTACTCATTGTGAAAGGATGTGTCTCTAGTTTGGATTGTCTCCTTTGAGAAGATATAAAAAGAGAGAGAAGACGTGGTTTTAGAGCAAGCAATGCAAATCTAATTACTTCCATTTTCAGCAGCATTGCAAGGGCAGAAAATTAGAGGAAGACATTGATACATTTTGTGATCAGATTTAAAGGAAGACATTGATACATTTTGTGATCAGATTTGAAGGAAGATATTGCCATAGTTTGGATCAGTTTTGTGAGAGAAAATTTGTGTGTAAGGTTGGCCCAAATTTGCAAAGAAAAGTACATCATTCCAAATCAGAAGTTGTGATCAGATTTGTGTGAAGAAGCAAACTAGTTCATCCATTGAAGAATGTGAAGGTTGGTGCCTATCCAAGAAGAGATTGGTGTCTCTTACTAAGTTGGTGCTTCGCTGTGGGGATTGTGTCTCTAGTGGGTTGGTGCCTACAAATTCTGTAAGTGGGGATTAGTGTCTCCTGTGGGTTGGTGCCTACAAAAGAAGATTGTAAAAGTAGTAGGTTGGTGCCTACAAGAAGATCAATATAAAAGCAATATTTTGGCGTGGTTTTCTCCCACAAGGGTTTCCACGTAAATCGTGTGTTCTTTCTGTGTTTGTAATTGCAAGTTCTTGCATGTGTGATATTATTGTGGTTGATTAAAGTTAGAAAAGTAAAAGATTATATTATATTGATTCACCCCCCCAGTATAATCGTGTGCTCATCATAGCATAGTTATTTGGAAACTCTAATATAGAGATGAAGACATCGTCTCTGCTACTGTAACGAGCACCCTAGTTTTCTTTTGAAATTCCACACACAGAGAAAGATGCAATGGTTAAGTTCTTCCACACTCTTTTGATCACCTAGATCCCTATGTGGGCAAGGTGAGAGCATACAAGTGCTTCCGAGTTAGCATTCAAAGCCAACATGCAATAATAACAATTTCCATTTATTCAGTGGGCATCCACTTATGCAACAGATATCCACTTAATCGTGGAAATGTGTGTAGACCACTGGCATAATTTCTAAGCTTGACTCAAACCAATAAGGTCGATATGCTAGCTTGTTCATGCCAAAACGGGTTGTGAGTTCATGCTATAATTTATCATCCACTTAATCGTGGGAATGTATGTAGACCACTGGGATAATTTCTAAGCTTGACTCAAACCAATAAGGTCGATATGCTAGCTTGTTCATGCCAAAACGGGTTGTGAGTTCATGCTATAATTTATTGGCGGTAAACCGCCCAATATTACAAAATGAAGCACAATTTTATGAAGTAACCGGCAATACTACCATCCGTATTACCAACATAGATTTATTGCAGCATATAAAGGAAACACAAGAATTAGGGCACACTGCAATATTTTATTAATTCTGATAAGAACTGAAATAAACTGCTGTAGCATTAAAAATCGGAATGAGGAGTTGTGAAGTCACCAAACATCACCCTGAAGCATACCTATGAAGCTCTGTTGCTGATTATGGATCTAATGAAGCTCAAACACTGAAAATACACCTTTGAAAGCACTCTAACAGCAAAATATTCAGGTCTGATACAAAACCCAACAAACTAGAAATACATAGAAATACTTCTCACAACCCCAAAACTCTTCACACACCACAACTCGCCCCAAAAATTAGCACAAAATACTCCAAAAATATCACTGAAAAACATCTCAAACCTTCACACATCAAAATACATCAAAACTATTCAACCCAAAATCTCTGCATGATGACTCCATTGAAGCTCCTTGTGATTTCTAAATAAAATCACCAGATATCTAGCTAGGGTTGATCTTCCACAACCGAAACCAGATGAGAAGTTGAGGCTAAACAACCCCAAGAAGAAACTTTGCTTAGTAGCACAAGTTTTCAGAAGAAATGAAAATATATTCAACAACATAAACCTCCAAATGAGCTCAAAACCCCTTTATAAAGACACTTTTAGGGCAACAAGAGGAAATAAAAATAATAATTTCACTTTTCTTTTAATTTCCTCCTCACATAAAAATAACCTTTTTAATTGCTCACTTTATGTCTCCCTTGCCTAACATTCCTTTTATGTGAGCATCAAATAATACTTTTCAACATCTTTCCAAAGAGCTATTACACTTAAGTTATCTTTTAATATTTCCCATCCTTAGACAACTTAAGTGAATAAATAATTAAATAACTCAATAATATACCCAAGTTGCGGAAAGCATCCAAATGATATAATTTTGCAATTCTGATCATACCAACAAGATACTGAAGACTTGGAATGAAAATCGGAGGCCGTTAGGTGACTGTCTAAAAACGTGTTTCTCCAAGAAAGTTGGAGAGCACCCGGGAGATCGGAACTGAATTCCGAAAGCATCTATGAACTCCAAATGACTAGTTGAACTTAAAAACACGAACAATTGCTCTGTAAGACTGAGCCACGGCCACTCCAAGAATGTTGGAGTTCTTCCAAACATGATGAAGAGCCTCCGGAAGACTAGGAACAAGCATAATGCACACAAAAGGTCTATGCGCCAAAAAGGGGACATTACAGCTACATATGTACATTGTATGGTGACTATTTTTATATATCATATGGTCATACCCTTATACATATACTCACTACCCTGATTTCAAATCCTATCTCCTCCCCATTCTTGTATCCACATTTCCACTTCTCTAGGTGGCTAGGATAAATACATTTTTGATGCTTGCCTAACAAGAACATGACCAACTTGACTATTCTTTTAATATTTCCTAAATGGCCCTTTTTTTGTAACTTTCTTGAATTGATTATTTTGAAAACAAAGCACACATGCTGGTGCTGGTTTTAGTGGTTGGAGACATGTAGACATTTGAATGAACTCCAATTCTGATTTTTTCCCTATTCTTGGCTTCATGTTTTTACTGTAAATTTGCAATTTATTTTGTTGCTTTCTGTGCTTTTACTTGGAATTTCATCAGTTTAGTTTAATTTCATATCATAACTTGTTTCTTTAAAAAGCTTGATGATGATTCCTTAGAATGGCAATTTTGTTATCTTCTCAATTAAGTTGTTTTTGTAATAGTTATGATTCCTGAGCATATAGTGATATGCCATCTTCAATTGGACAGTCAGAGCTTGAAGCTCTATCCTTCATGTATACAAATCCAGACGATTTTGCTGATCTGAAAAAAAAAGTTGAACAGATTCAAAAGGAACAGGAAAAAGAATTATCAGAGGTGATTTTTAAATGAGCTTTTGTGAATAGCTCGTGAAGCTGTATTACTACTGAGATTCTTGTTATTGTGCAATATAATGCAAATAAAAAATATATCTTTCTGAGACTTTTATGTGCAGGCAAAAAAAATTTTGATTCAGAAAATTGAAGAAGATCAGTTTCTTGACTTCAAGACCATGGATGTTGAAGTAGTTTCAGTATGTAAGGAGCTCTATAGGTAATTATCTATCCTCTTCTAGAGACTAGCCTGACTTGTATTATTCAAATCTGACCTCTAGTTGAAAGTTTTGTTGGACGAAGCAGCTCTGTATCTAGTGATTTCTAGTTTCTTGAGCTTTTGGTTGAGTGCTATCAGATATTAGTTTGATGTTGACTTAATCTTTGAGCTTTCCTATTATCAGTAGGCGTGATGATGTTATCTCTGGCATGACTAACCACTGTGTTGCCTGAAGAGTAGAGAAATGGCGTGAAGCTTTTTTGTTTCTGCTGCTTCTGGTTTCTCAAAAACATGCTACATAATGGATTATCTAAGAACATGTCAATTTTGACGTCTAACTAGTAAATATGTGATAGATATTGTAATTATATAGTATTAAACTCATGATAGTTATATAATAATTGTGATTCAAAATACATTTCTGTATGCTAATCAAACAAGTAAAATGGAATGCTTAATTTCTTGAAATTTCTGTATTATGCCTTACATTTTTGAAGGGTAAGAAGGAATCTATCTAATAATAATTCGATGAAGATATGTTGGATCTGACTCATCTAGCTAATAAACAACCTCCACTTGTTGGAGATCCACTCTAAATTTGGAAGGTTTTAACCATATGTAATAACAACTCTTGGTTACTATTTTTTTTCTTCATATAGATTATAGTTTTATTATTAAAGTGTAATATATCACATATCTTGTTAATCTGTCTACTTGATGTTGGAGCATCTGAGGTGTAAGAGCAATCTTGCATCAACCAAAAATATTTCTTTTAATGTATGTTTTGTAGGTATTTTGCTGGTTTACAAATGTTTTGCAGTAGTCTAGGTCAAGTTTGGAGCAACTGCATATCATCGCACTCATGTTTTTAAGATCTAGGGCTTCATAATTGAAACTGCAAGTACAGTTAGGTCATCAGAGGCACCACAAGTCACCACAGTTGGTTTTCATTGGTTGTGGTTGGAAACATAGATTGTTTATGTACCTATAACCTTCCATATGAATTCTATGTATTATTGATTGCTGCAAATGTGTTGTTCACCCAAGGAAGTTAGTTTAGACTTGTACTAGGTATTTACTGTATAACGGCAACTTGTTTGATCAATGCAACAAATATAATAATATTTGAAACTTGCGGCAATTCTTAGTGTTACCTACTTCACTATAGGTCTTAGCAGGGGTTATATATGGAACCACATTAATTTTGGAGATTCCTAGCTCATTGGGGATAGTAACACATGTTACCAGTAAACCTACACGCTATACTAGGGTGGTGTGCCAACTCCTTGTAATATAAAAATTAAGCTACTGTTAAAATTACATAACATTAAATGAGTTGGGTTATGGAAACAAGGAAAAAGTAGAAATACAAAAGATACAGAAACAAGATACAAAAATAAACTACAAAACATAAATATTGAAATGATAAAGAACCTGAAAATCAAACTAGGAAGCTCACTGGCCAGGATGCTAGTGCATGCGCGCTGTCGTCTAGAGATGGCAGAAAATTCAATTCCATTTCCAAATTTAACCCTGACCTGCACGTAGGAGTACAAGGGCACAAAAAGATAGCATACTAGATATACCAGAAACGCACAAAAATCTAAAATCACTCTTAAACTAATGATTTTTAAATGAAATAATCGAAAGTACAATGAGAGGAGAAGAAAATCAAGCCTCTGTGCTTTTGAGAGGCTTCAAATACTTGCAAGCTGAGATGGGGAGAAAGGGGGTGGTTGCTTAGGAGCTTGCCTTTAGGTCAAGCCCTTGGTTTGGTCTTTCGACCTCCATGGGCAGCCAATGAATCGAGGGGAGATTAGAATGTGTGTGCTCTTTAACTCCGTGTGTCTAGGAATTTAAAAGCAACAATATTGAAATACATTTATTGATGCTAAATCCCTGGTCTATGGGGACAAACACCCTAGTGTGTATATGATTGGACAAGAGGTGAGATGGGGAGAAAGGGAGTGGTTGCTTAGGAGCTTGCCTTTAGGTCAAGCCCTTGGTTTGGTCTTTCGACCTCCATGAGCAGCCAATGAATCGAGGAGAGATTAGAATGTGTGTGCTCTTAAACTCTGTGTCTAGGAATTTAAAAACAACAATATTGAAATACATTTATTGATGCTAAATCCCTGGTCTATGGGAATAAACACCCTAGTGTGTATATGATTGGACAAGAGGTGGTGATGGTCACCAAGAGATATGCCAAGAGAAATAGAGAAGTGAAATGATAAAGAAGAAGCAGCTGCAATACAATCAAATAGAAGTGAATATAGACATCAAGCTTATTAGAGTGATATTATCAGAAAAAGAGAGCAGAGATAAATGAGCATTTTGAGGATGTTAATGGAAGTGTTGTAGCATCTACCCACAACGAACTTCAACAATGGAGGTCTAACTAGCAAAGTGCAGCTAAGAGAGTAGAAGAGTAGTTGCATATGCAAAGTGTTAATTCAAAAGTTACTTTTGCAAGAGACTTGTGAGGAAGTTGAAAGGTCACATTCGGACATAGGAGCAGTTTCTTTGGCAAATGGGCGTTACAACAGGCAAGAGCAGGTAGTTGGGCGGGAAACCAATGGCTTAAATTTTGAAAACTTGTGGGATGCTAGTGCATTGTGCTGACGTCCTGGAGAAAATGCTCAAAACTCAAACAAACAACTCAACATTAGCGAGAAATATTAGAATGTGATGTAGAAATTGGTAAATTGGTGAAGCAAAAGGCCAGGGCTGGGCTAAAATGAACCTAGAACATGCTATGGAGGATGAACACTAATGTGATCCCAAAACATAATACAATAATTGTAGGGTATGCAATTTTTGACATTACACTCCCAAGGTAAACTGTTGGGAAAACATTTAATTTTGGGACCAATGATCCTTATCACCTTATTCTAGAAGCATGGAACATTATAACAACTACCACATTGTGTTCTTCATCTCCTATATAAAGAGAAGTCCGATATGACTTGAGGATAGACCAAGCAGATAAGGAAGATTAGAGGAAGGAGCTTGACAAGAAGTTCACTGAGAGTATATGTAGAAAGAAATACATTGAGTGAGATCATATTATGATCCAGTTGTAATTCATGGTTGATGCCTAGAACTTGTAATACAACTCTTAATGAATAAAGTATTGTTTTCCGCAAGTGATTTGTTGTTATCTGCAAATTTAAATAAGGTTAAGATAAAGAAATAATATTTGTTGCAAGGCTGGATTATTCTTAATTAGACCCTCCAACCTTGACTACATAACTATTTCATGGAACATGAATAAAATGATCAAACTAATTAATATGTTCTAGTTCTTAACTTTCTTATTGATATTTGTTCACATTAAATTGTGGCATCAAGTATTTCTATAACTTAAGAATTTATTCCTATTTCAAAGTGCTAGCTTCGTATCCTTACCAAACCATGGCATATGCTACAAACTTATATTCTTGTTGTAAATAAGGTAAGCTCTCTATATCACATATCCCTAGATCCAAACCTATTCCTCAAGGAACGATTTTTTTGGCCGTACCTATGTATTCCATTAAGGGAATCAGAGGCTCTATATTCACACACACAATAATAAAAAGACTTTATCCTTGTAGTCAGAAGATCTCTAATCTCTCTTTTAAATCACAATCATTAATTGAGCTTATATGCACAATACAATCTATATACAATAGTATAATAACAAGTGTTTCCTAGACATATGTTAGTATGAGGTCAACAACAATGTATGAACACAAAACCACAATGACCAACTTATACATACATCACATATACCCATAGTAACTAGTTGGCAATAAGAAGTGGATGCGACCCTACTGCATGCATTTTCCCACTATCCAGTCCACTATCACATAAGCCCTTTATAATATAAGATGACAACAAGGAAAAGGAAAACTAGTGCACCCCATACTACATCATGGGTCCATTCTTATCCTATTTCACAACCAGTTGTGATGACAAGCATCTCATACTACTTGTCATCACCGCAAGAGCATACGTGTAATAACTCACAACACATGCAACTATTAATAAGATTTCTATAGCCCACTGAATCTTTGAGTTGGTGGATCTTGACATCTATCGCCTACATGCTATTGGCAAAAGTTGGTCGAACTTGGTATGGGTAATTCTTGACATCTATCCCTTGCTTGCTACTGGTGAAATTCGGCTAAGCCCTATCATATCATGGGTAGCACCTGGCATTTATCACTTTCGTGCTACTGGTGAAAGCCGACTAAACCCTAGGATATGGTAGTTAGCTCTTGGCATCTATCACTTGTACATTACTAGTGAAAGCTGCTTAGACCACACTTGTATTAGACTTGATTCTAACATGTGGAGTGATCTTATAGCTGGATAAACATAATCAAGGTCTCTTATGGTTTTACTTCACCTAGGACTAGTGGCTATGCTATCAACCACATAGATAGATTTAACAACATGAACATTGAGAACCATACATCAAGCAAGACACAACACTGGAAGCACACACATTCCTTCTGATACACTAATACCTATATTGAACTCCTAAGATAGGTATATCATGGCATCTATTACTTTTGTGCTATTGGTGAAAGCCTGTCTAAGCCCCATAAAAGTGGGTAGCTCTTAGTGCCTATCACTTGCATGCTACTGGTGAAAGTCGACTAACCTTATAATATGATCAATTACTTCTATTGTGTCATGTCCCCATTTTTGGATTGATCACATGTGGAGTTGATGATTAGCCTATTCAACATTCCCGTAGGCAAATACATTTGGTAAGGGAATGATTCTAGTTTGAGCTTGATTTTTAGAGGATGGAAATCTATAATGTTGGCTCAACTAGTGATTTTTATTGGTTTTTGGCGAAGTATTGCTAAGTGGTATTGTTTATCTAGCCAAATATCAAGTTCTTCTAGAGGATAGAGAATGGGAAAATGGGAAATGCAATATTTAAATTGTATGTTCATCATTTCATTGGTTGATTGTGATTGATACCAAGTGGACGCCAAAGGAAAATGTCAATCTTCAATTGCATTTTCAAAATATCTATTATCTCTATAGGTCCAGCGTTCATTTTGAAGGATTGATTATGGGAATTGGTGACAATGCCTAAGGAGAAGCGATTTTCATAGAGTCTTGTGCCAACGCTCAAAGGAAAAGGTAATTTCAAATTGATACATTGGATCATGTGCTCAACGTCTAGGAGTCGGATGTCAAAATAACAATAAAAGGTGGACTTCATTGGATCATGCGCCCAAGCGCCTAGGAGAAATTGCTAAATATTAATAAAATATTACCAATGCTTTGGATCATGAGCCACGCCAAGGAGGAAGAGTATTTTATTTAATAAAATACTAATTTTATTGCTATGGGCACCGTACCAAGAGGAAGAAAAATAATATTTTAAGTGATATCTTGCTGGCCGCCGCTCAAGGAGAGGTAATTCATTTAAAAATTGTATTTTATTCTCCAAGACAAGTTGGACGCCTATGTGAAGGAGATATAGTTTTTTTAAATAATGGCGACTGGAGTTTATATTGCATTTAAAATTGTTCAAGGAGAATGGTTTTCATTGGTGGACTTCAGACAACTGCAAAATTGGAGCTAATTGGGACGCCTAGCTCAAGTCAAGGATAAATAGCACCATTCGCCATCAATTTACAACTTTTGATCCCTTGGTAAGTTTTCATATTGTTTGTGTTTTGGTTGGAAATTGCATTTTTTAGTGTTTTGTCAAGGAGATGATCCCTTGATGTGATATGGAGATGATCCCATATCTTGTTGTGAGGTGATATCATGAAGATTTCATCATGTTATGGAACTGCAGGTTTACTTTGAGAAGTTTGAAGGATATTTGCATTGCATTTGAAGCTCTTGTTCATCATTGAAGACTACCAAGGTAGTCGATTTGCCTAGGAGAGCTATTTTGTGTGATTTTTGTTATCATATGAAGTCTGATTTTATAACAGCGAACTGGACAACATCATTTCAGGGTTTTTAGACATCATTCATTGAAGATATTGAAGATTTATTGCATTTGGAGCATTATTACATCAAATCGTGGCCCTTGGGAACCCATCGCTTGCTTTTGGAGGCATTTTTTGGCATATTTTTTGTCTTCTAATGAAATTTGGGCATGCATATCAGTCATACAGGTTTGATACAGATCAGAAAATATCATCTATTTGAAGATTGCAAGGGTTTGGAGCACTTGTTGACACATATAGCCTAATCGCTCTATTCCTAGAGCCCATCGCTTGACTTTGGAGGTGTCTTTTTGCATGATTTTGGCTTCATTCACATCTCTGGGTTTGCTGATCACCTACAGCAGTCATAACAGCAGTATTCTCAGATATATTAGACATTTATTTGAGCTCATACAGTGGCATGACAGTGCTATTTTGTCATCTTGATCATTCCATATTGTCTTAGCATTGTTTGGCTAGGGTTTTGAAGTACATTGTTCATCATTTTCTATTTGTATTGAAGTCTGGTATAAATCAGTCCCAGCTGATATATGGAATAGCCAATAACAATTTATAATCATCTATGATTGAAAGTCAATAACATGTGTTGAAGGTTCCGGCATTCATTTTCTTATTGTTCATTGATGTTGCTATGTGTATTCAATTGATGATTTGGCTTCTATTTTGAAAGATATTTGGAAAAAATTAAGTAGGGTATTTTACATGTTGGTAGAGCACACTTCTTGACTACTATCATTCTTGGAAGCTATCACTAAGCTTAGTTGATAAGCAGGTCATAGGATTTCAAACTTGGTGTACACCCAGGGAAAGAGTAGGACGTATATTTTAAGATAATGATTGTCCTCTACCTATGCCCTCATAGTGTCCTCTTAACCATGGGTGTGATGCCATAGAAATCAGTTCTTGTATCTATCTCGGTTTTGGCATTTTGGTATGTGGAAGGTACATGACAATCAATCTAACATATACCTGCCCTAAGGGTTCACACACCTTAGACTGGTCGATCTTTTTACATTACTGCATAGAGTGATCTATTAACCTATACACATGGTCCTATAGGTTTTGGGAGTTAGTTTTGCCAATTCATCAGGGTACTCATCCACTACATATTGACTTACATCTAAACACATATTCACAAGTCCTACTACTACATTTTATTGATTTTAAGCAAACCATTTTAATAATTCTACTCTTTAACACTTTAATTCGATACTATAAACTATGTGTAGAAAATTCAATCACAATGACTAATTACTTAATGCTTAACGAACATTGAATTAGTCACACAAATCATTGAAATTCAATTGTGAAAATGAAGAACAACAGACAGATAATTTACACCTTCGAATCAGCTTTGCATTTCTTTGGAAGTTTACAAGGAAACCTCCACAACTGTCAAACTAATAGCCGCATAGAATTATTATAGTGTATTGAGTTATTAAACTTCTATCTTGCATCTATCTTTATACTATTCAGCTAAAAATCTAATCTTCCAGAAATAATATTCTTATCTCTTGAAAGAAAGCAACCTTATCCCACACAGGAGATGACTTGGAAGATAAGTCTAAATCATTAGTGTTTATCTACCTTTTATTAGACTTAATTAACTAAATAAAACATTTTCAGTTTATCACTTAAGTGACTTACAAAATAGAAATAACTTGAACTACTTGGACATTCACATTGAACCTGTGTAGAAGTTCCGAACTGAGTTAAAAAACTCAACACTTCCTCTTAGTGAGGAAGGAATTCTACACCAATCTAAGTTTGTCTCTACATGCTTCAAACTTCCTTTTTGCTAAGGGCTTGGCCACAATATCAGCTAATTATTGATCCATTGCTTCCTGGAGGCTAGAAGACTCAATGATGTTACTCATCAATGCTATGTAGTTAGGAAACTTCTTTAGAGGCCTACTCTCTTTGAATGTGCTCCTAGAAGCCTCAACATGCTCCTGAGCATCCCTCAATGTTTGTTCAAACCATCGAGGTCTCCTAACCGAAGAACAAGAAGAAGGGGCTGAAGTTTCTCCCTCCTCACCTGAAGGCTACTGTCCTGGACTAGAAACAACTGGAATCTTTGGAGACTCAACCTTCGGAGCTTCCTGCTCCTCATCCTTTGTTATTGGAATGAATTCCTGAGACTATGTCGAAGAGGCGTTGATTTTGGTCGGCAATGTCGCTTATTTACTTTCCTAGCATTGTAATCATTTAGTAACTAGTTAGTGTTTTGAACACTGTATGCTCTCACTTTGCCCACATTGGGATCTGGGTGATCAGAAAGTGTGAGGGCTTGCATTTGCATCATTCATATATTGTGAAAAAAAAAGTAGGGTTATTACATGTGGGTTGTCTCTCGTACTTGTGATACTATGTAAGAAAGCTTTCACTTCTTATTTTAATCAATGAATATCTTGGTAATCTTTATGTGCTCAATATTCGTAATACCTTGCGTTTTCTCCCTATCTTCCCTTTTAATTCATTCTTTTCTCCTTTTCATCACCCCCAACAAACTTGTGTCTTTTAATCTTATTTCTCCTTAATGTTTGACAATGAGGCGTTGTGATTTCGAAACATGTTGGTGCAAATTCATTTAGAGAGTTTGGAGTGCATTACATTGTCCCGTACCAAATGTTTGACCATGGATTTGAGCCACTTTAGGCAGTTCTATATAATTTATAAGTTTTTTTCTTCATCCTTAATTGATTATTATTCAATAACATTCATTTCCATAGAGCAGCCCATACTTTTAATAAATTTGTTTGTTAGATATTTATTTGACAAAATGTTTCCATTCATAAAGTAATTATAGACTTGTGTTATCTACGCAAAGCTCATGCTTTTCATCCATATATGTCTGAAGAATGTTAAAGCTAGAAAAATAGTAAATAGTTAGCTGTCTAAAGTTTTATAATATTGAATTTGTATTAGTTTAGTCAGTTATGGTTATGTCAATCTTATAAATTAATGTATATTAGAAAGTATATTTATTAAAAAGTTTCTTCTTGAGATGGTCTCAGCTATAACACACTTGAAGAGAATATCACTTCACCCTCATACTAGCATTGAGCCATGGCATTGGTGAAGACCATTAACAATAGACTTGAAGTTGGCATTGGAACACTCCCCAATTGAACTGTAAAACGTGCATCATCTTGCACCTTGGGCAGTGGCGAATCGATCAATGTACCTATCTACAACAAGTTAAAATGTGTGCCTTAAGGGGATGTGATGCTATAGTTTAAAAACTCGAGTGACTACTCACTAGCTCATGAGAGAAACTGGTCTAGTGAGTATCTCACCTCGATAAATGCCCCAAAACTTGCCCTATCGGCTATTACTTGCTAGTCCATGACAAAAACTCACTAGGTGGACAAACAAATCAGTCCGTGCATGAAAACACACAAATTTGTCATTTTTCACATTGTTCTTTTCTAGCTTTCGACCTTTTTGACATATTTGAGAAATGATCATTTGTTTACAGTTGATAGTGTGTATTGAGCTCATTTTTTGATCTATAAATGAAGGAAAACTACTTATGAGTCCTCTAAAATCAGTTTTATGCATGTTTTTGAAGATTATTTTACAAATTTATGTGATTTTTTACTGTTCGGAAAATTTGCTGAGTTTTTGCCGAGTCCCAAGTCTGAGTTAAATTTTGGGTCTGCCAAGTTTTTGCCAAGTCTGAGTTTTGAACTATGGTTTTACTGCAGCCCATTAACATGGTAGATAGACCACTTCTTTTGAAAATAAGTTTGTAGAGTAGGAATGGGATTTGGTAACCTCTTTTTAAATATTTCTTTAGTGGGATTTCCTGGACCATGTTAAAACATTGCTTAAAATTGAGAATGTGTTCATAGGCTCCACCCCTTATTTGGGACTTCCAAACATTGGATATTGAACAACATCTGTTCATAGTGTATGAAGGAGGAGATGAAACACGAGCTAATCAGGAAGCTGAGACTAAAATGTCCAACTTCTTTCTAAGTTCTTCTGTTTTATGTGACATTGAGTTTATCTATTGCCTACCACATTAAGTTCCTTTTTCTTTTAACAATGATAAAATTTGGGGTTTATCTCTCCTTGACCTTGTATCAAACACTGACGATCTTCCTCCAGCGTTGGTTTCCCTTCAATTGTCTTTTTTCTCTTGTGAGCTAGCATTCTATTTTGTTCATCAGCCTCTCGACCAAGTTTGAGATTTATGTGCTAAACCACTTCATTTCTTTGTTGGTGCAGCATATACAAAAGGATCTTGGAAACAAAAGGTTCGATTAATGAAGTAAATGAAATAGCTCAGGTCTGTGTGGGTTTTAAAATACAACAGTTATTATTTTTGCAGTACTGGTAGTTGACTATCATTATACTGCTAATTATGTTATTCTAGACTTTTTTCAATATGCTGTCTTTTCCATATCTGTTTACATGCAGCTCCGGATCATCTTGAAACCAATACCAAGTGACAAGGTTGCATCAGTATTATGCAGTGCACATCAGGTGTTGTTTACTTTAATTCACTACTAATATCAAACTCTGTACATAGAGATTTAAATTGTTTCTCATCCTAGTCAACTTGTTTGTTCAGGTATGCTATCATGTCCTTGGCCTTGTACATGGGATATGGACACCCATTCCACGAGCTGTAAGTAGTTCTTGAATATATGCTTTGATCTACTATGTTCTGTTTATCATCAATATATCGTTAGAAACCTTCTTATATTGGGATTCTGTGTTTAACAGATGAAAGATTATATTGCAACTCCAAAGCCTAATGGTTATCAAAGCCTTCAAACAAAAGTTATACCATTTTTATATGAGAGTACCTTTCGAGTTGAAGTACAGGTAATCTACAATTATAATTCATGCTTTTTCACAAGGCTTCTTCTGTTCTTTCTAATTGGCTACTAATATGGTTTTGAGATAAATAATGTTTTTTCAATTGCTACTATTCCTGAGAACACTAATGCTCAAACTGCATACTTTAATGGAGAACATTGCTAAAATGCCGCATTATGTGATTGCTATTCGAAACATATACTTTTTTTTCAGTTTGGTTGGGCAAGATGCCTCACAACTTGAGGCTTGTTATATGGCATGTCGGATAATAATGAACTGCTGCACCCAAAGTATTTATTATGCATTTAACATAAAATCAATTGGCATGTGTAAAGAAGCACAAATTAAAAAAATGTACTTGAATGGGTACAGCACCACAAATTTCCCTCTTGATTATTCCATTACATTGCATACACATTGCTTACACATGTGTATAGCTTTATAGATATATAATTTGCATAAATGCTAAAATGGTGCACTTTTGCTTCTGCAAGAGTCGAACATCGCTATTTTGGAAGCACAATCTGTAATCAAGAGAAGCTCCCAAAAGTGAAAAAGCCAAAGCTTTTGCATTTACACAATCATGCCTTGATCCTTACCTTGTCTTTCTACACCACACAAACCAAACATAACTAACCATTCCTATACCCTCCCTTAATATTTATTTTGGGTAGGATGGTTCATAAAAAAAAATCCTCTCATCACTTTTTCAAAATTGGAAGTCAGTCGTGAACTACTTTAGCTCTTCCATACTTTCCTGCAATAACCAAAAGATGTCACGCTTGCTGTACTTAAGCTATACCATCCTTTCCTGCAACATCTGTATCAGAATTTTGCAAAGTAATCTTTATCAAATCTTTGAAAGCAATCCTCATCTCAAATCTTTGAAAGCCATCCTCATCTTATTTAAGGGTTTCCTATGGTTTATCCTTAACAAGAAAGAGGATGATTCACACCCTTGATGACTCTTTTCTTCAAGCCATCATGAAAACTTACAATCAATCATGTTAATCTTTTTCCTTCACATAGGAAGCTTTTCGTCAGTTTGGCTGGATGACGTGCCTCACAACTCTAGGCTTGTTATATGACATGTTGGCTATAATGGACTGCTGCACCCAAATTACTTATTATGCATTTAACATAAAATCAATTTGCATGCATAAATAAGCACAAATTAAAAAATCGTACTTGAATGGGTGCAGCACCACAAACGCCCCTCTTGATTATTACATTGCATTGTATACACATTGCTTACACAAGTGTATATCTTTATAGATATATAGTTTGCATAAATGGCAAACTGCACTTAGCTTTTGCAAGAGTCTAACATCGCTATTTTGGAAGCACAATCTGTAATTAAGAGAAGCTCCCAAAAGTGAAAAAGTCAAAGCTTTTGCATTTGCATGATCATGCCTTGTTCCGTACCCTGCGTTTCTACACCATACAAAATTAACATATCTGTTCCAACATCCTTCGTTAATGTTTATTTTGGTTAAGATGGTTCATCAAAAAATTCTTTCATCACTTTTTTCAAAATTGGAAGGAAGTCAGTGATGCACTACTTCAGCTCTTCCACACTTTTCTTCAATAACCAAAGCATGTCACTCCTGCTGTACTTCAGCTCTACCATGCTTTCCTGCAACAACTGTATGCAGAAGTTGCAAAGTACTCTGTATCAAATCTTGGAAATCCATCCTCATGTTATCCAAGGGTATTCTATGTTTTATCCTTAGCAAGAAAAGGAATAACTCACACCCTTGATGTATTAGTATTTTTCTATGTCGGCCTTATTTTTTCTATGTCGGCCGTCTTTTGTTAATGCTCATCTATGTCTTGTACCTTGTATATATTGAGCATTTTCGCTCATTTGTAAATCAATCAATTACAACCAATTCATTCTGTATTCTCAAACTCTTTATGATGACTCTTTTCTTAAATCAATCAAATTAATTTTTCTTCTTCACATTGTAAGCTTTTCCTTTATAGAATTTTCATCAGTTTGGTTTGGTGAGGTGCTTCACAGCTCTAGGCTTGTCGGTTCTAATGGACTGCTGCATCTAAAGTTTTTATTATGCATTTAACATTTAGTCAATTAGCATGCATAAAGAAACACATACTAAAAAAATGTGCTTGAATGGGTACAGCACCACAAACATCCATCTTGATTATTGCATTAGATTGCATATACATTGCTTGCACAAGTGTATAGCTTTATAGATATATAGTTTGCATAAATGCCAAAACAGTGCACTTAGTTTTTGCATTACATGATCATGCCTTGCTCCTTATCCTGTCTTTCTACGTCAAACAAAATAAACATAACTATCTATTCCAACATCCTCCCTTATGTTTATTTTGGGTAGGATGGTTCATCAAAAAATTCTCTCATCACTTTTTCAATTGGAAGGAAGTCAGTCATGCACTACCTCAGCTCTTCCACACTTTGCTGCAATAACCAAAGGATGTCACTATTGCAGAATTTTGCAAAGTAATCTGTATCAAATCTTTCAAAGGCATCCTCATGTTATCCAAGGGTTTTCTATGGTTTATCCTTGACAAGAAAGGGAATGACAAACACCCTTGATGACTCTTTTCTTCAAGCCATCATTGAAACTTACAATCAATCGTATTAATTTTTTTCCTTCACATAGGAAGCTTTTCTTTTATAAAATTTTCTCAACATATTTGTGAACTTTTGCCATTCGGTCATATCCTTCTAACCACAATCAAAATGCATGCTATTCTCCAAATTTTGTCTTTCTCAACAAGTGATGTCATTGTAGTTCTTCAATCCTCAATAGAATACTACATGGGTGCAAATCCCAAAACTACGACTTCTCATGACATGGTCTTGGCTGGACATATTTCTTTCCTTGTATTTGGTACTTGAGGTGGATGCCTCACCATTAACTGAAACAAATTCAGTTGCGATATAACTTTGTGCTTTCACAAATTTGTTATTCTCATTGCTTGTGCGATCAACATATCCAAGCCCTTCAGTCTTGGGACTCATACCTACTTATGCGTTTCTTGATACATGGGCCATTTTTTCATTGACCTTTTCTACCACATTCTGTATTCATTATGTTGGAACCAATTATATTTTTGTTCCTTTTAGTTTCAATGCAACATATGATATCATATCCAATATACATTGGCCATTATTTCCTAGACCCATTCCATCATATCCTATCTTTTTCATTATCTTGGAACCATTTCTTTTGTGTGCCTATCAAAACATACAATGTTATCATCTCTAATATCTGTTACCATCACATCATAAGATTCAACATGAAAATAAAAATATTCATTTTGAAAGGTTGTAAGTATATCATTACATCTTTGATGGTGTTCAATAGCGATGCATCTTGTCATGTCCTCTTTTTCAGATTAAAATAATTAATAACATTATTTAAGTTGGACATGGTAATTTCTAATTTTAAGGTTAACTTAATAATATTATTATAATTAAAATAAAATGTTTTTTTAAACTTTAATATTAAAATAAAAAGAAAAAACATTTTTAAATAAAGAAATAAAATAAATAAAAGTATTTTTAAATACTTTTGAAAACTTGGTCTCAAGGGCCCATTTTGAGCACGATAAAAGGAGTCATGCCCCATTTAATCTTCATTTGAGAATCATCATTCAAGGTATCCTTTTTGCATCCAATTTTCAGATTTGAGTAGTGTTGATGATTGTTTTTGGACAAGTCAACAATTAGAGTGAAATACAAAGTATCTAACTCCCTCTTGAGCAAAGCCTCTCGAATGTTGAACTATGTGATCAAACAAGATGACTCCAAGGTTCCTTTCTGATGATTTTGGTAAGAGACAGCGCAGTGACTAAGTATGATTTCGCTGTTAACACACAAAGGGATTTACGCAATTGTTCAAGTAAACTTGTTGTTTCAATGATTACGGAAGCGGATACTGGAGAGTCTAAGTACTATAGTTGATGGCGTATGATTTAGCAATTGATGTTCTTGGTTCTAATTCTAACTCAATGGATAATAAAAAGGCAAAAGATGTAAAGTTTAGAAACACTAATCTAATCCTAGATGCAAGGATGATTACTGCTCAAGGTGAAATCAAACCAGATCCTGCTTTGCCAAGATGGACAACTACACAAGATAGGTGCAATCTTCTAGGGTGTACAAGATTTTTAAATCACTTATGCTCATGAAAGATTCAACGAACATAAAGATCAAATTGATGTCCAATTTCGTTCAGACTAACCATACACTGCAATTTGCAAGCCACAAACTACAAATGGTATGAACTTATAGATTTCACCACAAAGCAATAAAGAAACCTTCCATTAACTAACATGAAATTAAAGAAAACTTATAACTTAATATTCGCCTGAAAATCTAAACCATGCAACACTCAGAAACGCAAATAGAATCACCAAAGCAATGAATCTTTTATTATCTCAGAAAGCTCTTGTAACAATTTTAGAAATTTCAACCGTACAAATGAGAGCAACAAGAGCCCTTTTATAGACCTCAAAAGGAATGAAGGGTCAAGATCGATCGGCCAAGTCAGCGGACCAGATCAAGCCACATCACAAGTAGTTGTAACAAACTTCTCTTTATTAAATGAAAGAGGCCAGCTTTATTAAATGAAGGAGGTTATCTGTATTAAATGAAGGAGGCTATGAAGAAAAGAATAAAGGCACGCCTCGCAAGAAGATAAGAACGATATATTATTGTCTTATGAAGAATCCCCATGTGAATATCCATCACTAGAAGCTTGGCATTCAGTAAACTTGGACACTATTTGCTTGACTTCCTCCACAGGTACACGTGGCGCATTCTGAATGGTTCCTTCAGCTTCAAGTACATCAATTGAATAAAGGCCAAGTGTCTTTTCCCAATCAGTTATTCTTGCTTTGTTGTCGCCAAGGTGGACAGCAAGTGAAAAGATACTATCAAGTCTCTCATCTGTAACATCATTTTCTTGGAAATAGAAAACTTGAACTTGTTCTTTCAGATTCTCAAGGGTCATCTCCCCAAAAGGATTACAGATCTTCATCAAAGAAGCATGTATTCCATCCTGAATCCTTTGAAGCACACTTCTAACTCTCGACATATCTACTTCTATTTTGTCCAGCAACTGTCCTTTGATGCGAAGGCTATAATACCAGGAGGAAAAGTTGTATGTTCTATCTTCTTCAATGATTTCAGCATGTAACAATTCATCAACTGATGTTTCCATCAAGCTCTTCAAGTGTGGCAGGTATTGATCCTTGAGGTCTTTGAGTTCAACACAAGCTGTCATTAGTGCAAGTACCCTCTTCTTAAGGCTAGTAATCTTATCATTTACTTGCATAATGTCTCTCAGATGCCTAAATGTAGCCTCCTTTGATCTCTTCATCCAATCCTTCATTCTGTGAGATGAAGACTTCAACTCTTCTAGGTGTTCAATTGTTTCAGGAGGAAGGAGAGATGGAGGTGTAGTTACTCTTTCCTGCTGATGAATAGGATGCACTAAATGCTGAATGTACTGTTCTAAGGCACGACATCCTTGCTCAGCCTTGATTCTGCCTTCTATTTCTTGTCTTATGATAGCTCGAGCATTATCAATCGAATCCTGAAGCTCTTCTTCAACTTGCATTCCAGTCAAAGGACCCAGATTGATTGTATTGATGTCATAATCATCAGGTGTTACATCTTCTATATTCTTTTCAAGCCTAGGAACTGCTACATGCACTTTCCTTACACCTGTTTCATCTTTAGTGATCTTGGAAAGGATATTTGCCTTCTTCTTCGGTTTCTCCTTCGACATATCTAAGAGTAACTCATCAACTGGAAGAGGAGGACAGATCTCAAGTTCACAATTCTCTCTGATTCTTTCTTGTAACCATTCTGGCAATGATGAAAGATCTTGCTGCTGTTGTAATTGTCTTCCTTGTGTAGGCAATGATTCTTCTTCAGCCTCATTCTTATCTTCAGTATTAGCTTCATCGATCATCTCAGTATCATGTGGGCTAGAAGGTACTTCTTCTATTGGAGCTTCTGGAACTACATTATCAGTAGGAATCACTAAGTCTTGATTCAGTGGGATGTCACCTGGCTGTCTAGAAGAAGCAGTCTCAATGCTTATCCTTTTCTTCTTTCTACTGGATTCTCCTTGAACAATCTCAAGCTGTTTTCTTTTCTTTCCCTGTCCTGAATCTTTCTCACTTCCTCTACTTCGTGAATCTTTACTAGGTGCTTTATGTTGTTCTTGCTGATCCACTTCTCCCATCTTAGTATAGGTGAGTTTCTTACCTTCATCAAGCAAGGCTTGTACTTGTTTGTCTATTTGCTCTTCAGTGATAGCAATAACAGGCCTTATCAATCCTTCATCATCGACCTTTTCTCTATCTGCCCAGTTGACTTCATAAGGCAAATTGCGAATTTTATCATATTCATCACCGAGAAGAGCTCTTTCACCTTCTAACTGATCAGGAATTCTTAGTACTTTTGTAGCTCTTATCAGGTCCCATTTCAATCTTGAACACTTTTGCATCCTGATATCATCATCATCTATAGCATTAGCCCAGTGATCCTCCAGTTGTTCTTTATGCTTGTAAGAAGAGTAAGACTGCTTGATAGCTCCATGTGGATCAAAGTTTTCTCTTCTCGAATCATGTGGATGCAGATGATAAGCCTGAAGCTCAATTTCTGAATGCTCAGCTGCCTGTAATGATGGACAAGAATAGTATCTACCTAGCTGAAGAGGAAACTGAACTCCTGCTTTTTTCCTTGCTTTCTGCATCTTATGAAACTCTAACAGTTGTCTGGAAACTTCTAGCAACACCATCCTGTTTGAGGGGTATCTAGGCAGTCTATATGGAAATGATGTAAATCCTTGAATCCTGATATAGGTGAACTTATCATACTGGATGTAATACCTTCCGTACTGCTTGATGAAGTTCTTGGCAGCACCAGTTAGTTTCCGATGTAGTTCACCTCTCAATTTCCTCACTATGAACATGGCGAAAGCATCATTGAATCTCTTGTAGTGATTAATGTTTTTCAGGTGGAGCTGAGGATAACACTGATGCGAGAGAATTTGTCCCGGCTTTGTACCTACTTGCCCTTTAGCTGTTAGTCCTTTGTAGACTACATTTCTTGCCAAGATATACACAAGGTATGAAGTCATGAAGAAAGACTTCGTTTCATCAAAGTTTTCAAACTGTTCATCCAGGCAGTGGCTTATAAGGCCAGCCCAGTCAATCATCTTGTTTTTTGTTAACATATGATCAAAATAAGTATACATCCATCCTTCGAAAGTAGATGATTGTGGCCTACCTGTTACTCGATTCAGTAACATGATCCAGTAACTTATCTCTTGCTTGAAGTCAGCTTTGTGATACTTGGGGTCTTCTGAGTTGTATATCTTCATCGACGAATCATTCATCCACTTCTTCTTGATTTCTTGCATGTAGACCTTTGAGTTGCCTTCGAATGTCATCTGAGCTGTTGTAGGGCATATGAAGACTCCTTTCGCCTTTGGGATGTTGAAGATCTCCTGGATAGCTTCCCTCTGCAGGTAGGCAAGAACAGTTCCATCCTTTGCTATAATCTGTCTTTTCTCTGTCATAGTGCTGAACACACTCCAACACGAGCTCAGCGCTTGGCAAGGCAGGTGGAAAGCAAGCTGCTTGTACAATCCCGCTCTTCGCGATGGCTTTGATATCTTCGTTTCTGGTGATGGCGAGCAAGAAGTCTTTCACTTCCTCCAAGTTGACGTGTCCCATGTTGGTGTCGCCGACATCCTTCCACTGCGTTTCTAACTTGGACTCCGGTATGTTGGACTTAGCATCCATTTTGATAAGGACTTGTCTCTCCTTGGCCGTCATTCCCATCTATCTGCAAGACTAGACTTGAATGAGTGGATTGAAATAATGGATTTTATGAGTCTTCTACATCACAATTCAATTTTCTAAGTACAAAGAGGTTTTATGAATGAAGAGCAACATATTCTCAGTCACTTTCATTGAAGCCTTATCTGATTTCTGAATATAAATTTTGCAAAATTAAACAAATACAAGGTACTTTTATAAAGTAGAAGTGATAACACATACCTCGTGTTCAATTTTCTGCCTTAGAAAATGTAATTTTCTGGATTAAATGATGTAAATCAGTTAACACATGTCCAGAATCAGAAATAAAAAAATGTAGGAGCAGTCCTCTAAAAGCAGGTCTGCTCTGAAAATTGTACTTTTCCCTTGCAAATTCAATGTTCTTCTTACAAGATCTGCTGCTCCTCTAGGAAGATTTGTTGCCTCTAACTTGAATTCTGCTGCTCCAAAGGTAATTCGCTACCCCAAAGGTGAAATTCGTTGCTTCTTCTTTGCAATTTGTAGAATGAATGAGGTAAAGGGTGGGGCGCTCACCTTAAATAAGGTTGTTTCATCTTTATTAAATGAGGTCGGCTAAGGTCAAGTCAGCCTCACTTAGCATTAAATATTTACAAATTTTGAAAATTTTAAAACACAACTTTGGGCGCCAAATAAGAAGATTTAAGTCTATATAGGCGCCAAGATGGATGTCTTCTAAACAAGGATGCCTAACTTCTTCTTGATGCAGATGATGATGACCTCGTTGTAGCTATGGAGTAGGAGACTCTCTTAAACTTGAAGTTGCATAAATGAAGTGTCTTTGCTTGACGTAGAAGTTGATGAAGTGATCTTGTCTTCAAAGTAATCCTTCGGAGGATAGATGACAACACCTTTCCTTGGATGTGAAGTAAATGTTGATGAAACTTTGAAGCTTGATGTATGATGATGATCTTTGAAGTGAAAGGTGATTAGCATGATAACATCCTCTTCTCTCAATGATGCATCTTGGTGATGACCTTGAAATGCTCCAACTTGAAGTGATTTAGGTACTCGCTCTTGCTGATCCTGAAGCATTCTTTAGATGATGACTCCTTCATGAAGGTGATTCCAAGCTTTTCGCTCAAAGGTAACTCCTCAAATAACTCCTATCCTTTTGATGTACCCCTTTCAACTTTAGGTGCTTTTTCAGGACCTCAACATCTAATATACTCACTTCATTAATACTCACCTCACTCCAAGGCGCTCTATAAGGTGCCCAGAGCAACTGAAGGCGCCAAACTTAGATGAGAACAACCCCAAACAAAGGACTCAAACTTCTTTATCACACTAAGGCGCAAATTTTACCTCTTGGGCTCAAGGCGCCCAAGTACAGGCTTCAACCATTAAGGCGCTAATATACTCACTACCTTCCTTAGGCTCCAAAACACTCCAACACCACTTTAGGCGCCAAAATTAACTCTTAGCTTCCACTCTCACCAAGGCGCTAGTCCTAATACAAATTTCCCACATGTCATTCTTTTCAAGCATGCAAACTCTCCAAGGCGCATTTACTCCTCAACAACCTCCTAGGGCGCAAGATATAGGTTCTTCATCCAAGGTGCCAGAAAGGTCCAAAAGCGCATTTCATCATTCAAGGCGCTCATAGGTGGAAACTTCATGACTTTATGCCTCAAAATGCGCCTAACATCATCTAAGTGGTTCTCATAAGTTCTTGAAGACTCTCATAAAGGCGCTCTTTCCAAAGCCTTCAAATTGGCGCTAAAACTTCCAATGATGAGGGTATAGGATGAAGGCGCTCTGTCTACAAGCGATATTCCATTAACTTCTTCCAAGTATGAACAAGGCACTTATACAATGATATCATCAAGGCACTCAAACTGTTCTCCTTCACAAGGCGCTAGTGATCTCAAGGCGCCAAAATGGATTCAGCGCGCATTGAATCTTGTCCTACAACTCTAAGGCGCCAACTCCACCTCTAGTATCATTGCTCTTCTTAAAGACCTAGGCGCATATTGTGGGGTATGCTACCCAACAAGACCTAGGCGCTCATTGTGAAGACTCCAATTATCAAGGTTCACTTCAACTTTCAAAGGCGCATATCTTTCTTCATTATTTTTACTAGGCGCACGTTGCATACACTAGGGCGCTCTATCTTCATCCAAGGCGCTGAAACACTGAATGCAAGTTCTTCAAGTTCTTCAAGTGCTTATCCAACTTGATTCCTCCAACACAGGGCGCTCAATCTTGAAAGGCTCCCCAAGCGTCCAAACTTTCGAGGTGCAAAAGTGGTCTAGTCATGTGCCTTAGGCGCTTAAACCTTCTCAAACTTTCAACTCAAATCTTCACCTTAAATTCTCCAAGGCAAAACTAAAACTCTTAGGCGCATTTATCTTCCTGAACTTACCTCTCTTCTTCCCTAGGCGCCAGAAATAACATCTCCCACTCTAGGCACACTTTGCTCCTTGAGGCGCTCGCCCAATTCCACTTATCTTTACTAGGCGCATCAAGGTCTTGTTTACCTCTCTCTATGAAGGCGCATTTTGGAGTCTCTAATCACTTGTGTTTACTCTCTAATCTCTTGAAACCATTTGGAGCGTTTTACCTTCTCAAGGTGTTCCAGAATAACCTGACTCCAAGGCGCATATTCACTTGATCTTCATCCTGGCGCTAGATGGAGGTCTGAAGTTTGATTTTGATTGACACAAGGCATTCAAGGGGCATGAGTCACTTACCTTTGCTTAGGTGCTACTTCATGCTCTCTGCCACTTCAAAAAGCCCTCTTATCATCCTTCAAGGCGCCAGAAATCCAACTCCATTCTAGGCGCACAAACTTGCTTTGAAATACTTTCTATCCAAGGCGCTCCAATCCTCATCTGAAAGCAGCTAAGGCGCTTAATTTACTTAAAGGCACTCATTCATCCCTTTAGCCCTTGTTCAAGGTGTCCATAATCTCATCAAAAGGCGCTCAAAGTCTTCTTTGGCTTTTAAACAATCTTCACTTGGGCGCACACACTTACCTCAAGGCGCCCCAAACCTTCTGTAACTTACTAGGCGCAGAATGTATCTTTTCATCATGTCTTCTCAGGGCGTACAATGGAGATCTAGGTGCTAAAACCTCCTTAAGGCAACTCTCCAAGGCGCACAAAACTCCAACCAAGGCGCATTTTCTCTTACCTTGACTCTAAGGCGCCAAAACCTCATCTAGGCGCTCTAGTTAAGAGTTCCCAACACTTCATTGCTCCTGAATACCTTCTAGGCGCTCTCTGATCACCCAAGGCGCATTTTCTCTTCCAAGGCGCTACCTCCAACTCCTTGGAACCATTTGGAAGTGTTCTATCTTCCTCAAGACTTACCTTTCATTCCTTAGGCGCCAATACCTTCTCAAGGCGCTAATAGACTCCTCTAAGGCATTCCAGTTCACATATCCGGACTTCAACCTTGTGGTAGGCGCACATTCACTCTCCAAGACAAGGTGCAAAAAAAAAAAATCCTATCCTAAGGCGCTCAGATCTTGCTTCTAAGGTGCAAAAAGGAGATCTCTATCACCAAGGGCGCAAAAGGAGGTCTCTAATCACTCTAGGCGCCAGAAATGTTGATGTTTTCACCTTAAGGCACATATTTTAAAAGGTGCAAGAAATCATGAAGACATTCTAACTCCAACCTCAAGGGGCTCGATGAACTCTCAAACTCCCTAAAGCGCTCATCATATTTAGTATGCCGACTCAATTGTCTTTATTCATCCTTCCATCTGCAAGGCACTATGATCTTCCAAGTTGATCGAGGAACAATTTGATTGAGACTTTATCGTAGGCGCTATTCTCCCCATGATTAATCCTCCGCATCACTAACAGTCAGGACCTTGACAACTTGGAAATGAGACTGCATAATTCAATGCAAAGTATCTGAGCTCAAAAAAGAGGGGGTCCCTAGTCCGATGGGGTGATGTGTGATTTGGTCACAACAAGTAGTTTGTTCAATTTAGGGCATCCAAAGATGAAAACCCTTGGTTTGTTCAGGGTTTGAGGGGATGAAAACCCTCTTGGATTCCACATTTGGGATCAAGGACAGAAACCCTTGTTTCTCATTTTGGGTGATTCCATCTGGGGATCACAATTGTGTTGATTTGTTGAAGATTTGAAGACACTTTTCAGCTTGCTATGTTGCGACAGTGATTTGTTGAAGATTTCATTCTTTTGAGGGTTATATGTTGTTGATATAGTGCCGCTACAGTATTGCCACATCATTTTGGGAGGTTTCTACAACAATTTCAGAATTTTAATAAGCAGATTTGCATCATCAGTCTCTAGATCTGAGAAGTTTACACCATTTTAGCAAACCCTAGCTGCTGCACCATCAATCTTTGGATGGTTTGGATCAGATTTGACATTATTTGCAGGTTTCTAGCCCTATCCATGGATAATTTGTTGCTGTACCAACATCAAAAGTTTAAATTTTGAATCTTACAACTTGAGTGCCACCTTTGAGAGAGCAAAATCTATCATTTCCAACGTTGTGACAGTCATATCAGTTGCTGATTTGCATCATTCCAGCCCTTGTACATTATTGACCAGCATATCACCATCATTTGGAGGATTAAGATTGATCAAATATTATTGTTCCAGCCACCAAATGTCATTATCAACATTGTTTTCTAGCTGAACCACTTGTTTGGCAGCCGATCCACACTTCATTTGTAATGTCCCAAATGGGACAAAATGAGGCAAATTTGGATTTCCTAGGATTCCAAATAATTTCACCAATTATAGCCCTAAATTTCTGCACTTTCTAGGTCTACCCTAACCCTAGTTCTGCTGTAGAAATCAGACTTGAACAAATTATAGCTTTTACCACAAATTATGATCATTGATCAATGCATAAACATAACAAAGGTTTGCCCAATCATGTAGTTAAATCCCATCGTCAAATCATGCATGAAACTTAGGATACTATGCCATAAACATGAATTAGGAAGTCTGCTGGTATATTAAGAAGTCTGCTAATGTAAACTGCTGTAAATATATAGTTAGGGCATACAAATGATGGCAAACAAGTAGCCAAACAGTCCAGCTAACAATTGGTTCTCAATGTCAATAAGTACACACCAAAACAATGAAAGAGCAAGCCTCCAAATAGGGCGCATGAACATGAATAGCCTGCTGTAGCAGATCTGCCCTGAACCCTAAGGTGTAGCAGTCACAGACAGCCCTAAGAGCAGGTCACTCTTCTTTGTTATGATGTGCCTTAGGTTGAGAATCAGTCCCCAGCCTAATTCACCCTTGTGTAAGCTCCAATCTGCCTTCAATGTAGGTTGCTCTTCTAAGCTGGTCTGAAATCTGCTCTTCTTCCAATGATGCACAAGTGGATCCCCGTCACGGAATCCTCCAATTGGATCAGCTAGGTTTTCGTCCAGCCTTTCCAAGGATATTAGAGGTTTTCGTCTCAATACCCTTACCGAGAGATATATCTCCAATGTATGAATGAATGTCGAATGCTTCATGCCTGATTGAATGCCAAATGAGCTCCTATTCATATGCAATTCACCCTTCCT
Organism: Cunninghamia lanceolata; assembly: GCA_027924645.1. Lineage (NCBI taxonomy): Eukaryota > Viridiplantae > Streptophyta > Pinopsida > Cupressales > Cupressaceae > Cunninghamia > Cunninghamia lanceolata. The sequence continues at coordinate 11,920,408 of BSBN01000693.1, forward strand.
CCTATAGGGCCAACCCACACAAGAAATTAGATAATTAAAATGTGTTTTCCCTCCAAGAGGGCTGACCTCCCTTTCTCTACCTTGGGCTCCGGCACAAATTAAATCAAAGATATAATTTGTGATTATTTGATTCACTTCTTTAGCGCCTACATCAATAAGAGTATTTACATATTTTATTCCATCCCTTAGGTGCCAAGGAGAGGCATATGAATAGTACGTTGTTCTTTGCCAAGGTGAATGACAATCTCCATGAGGATGACGAGTTGCCCAATGTGAACAATGATCTCCATGATGATGTGATGATGAGAGCATGCCAAGATATGATAATAACACATGATGAAGTCCAATCCTCTAACACAAACCCATATAGAAGGCCCTCCGAATAGCTCGCTCCAAAGAAGACAAGTTATCTCATCCCTGACAAGTGCATCAATAGCATCACAAAAGTATGACAAGTCATCTCCATTGTTGGTGTTGGAAATAAGCCACACCCGGACTGACGATGGACTGGTCCAAGAGGGGCCAGTAGCTCAGTGGTAGAGCACTCTAGCAGCGTATGGAAGGTCCTAGGTTCGAGTCCTAGCTGGTCCATGTCTCAACATGGTATCAGAGCCAGGCCCAGGCTAGGAGCCCCCAAGCACACGAGAGGTGTGGCTTAAGGGGGGGTGTTGGTGTTGGAAATAAGCCACACCCGGACCGACGATGGACTGGTCCAAGAGGGGCTAGTAGCTCAGTGGTAGAGCACTCCAGCAGCGTATGGAAGGTCCTAGGTTAGCTGGTCCATGTCTCAACATCCATGGCTCGTGGTGGCCTCCATAATTCCCGGAGCGGTGTGATAAGACCAAATTAACTCTAATGGGGACCATTCCAAAAATGGGGACATTACATCATTCGCTGATTTCTGCTATTCCCAGCCGCTGTACAGCAGGTCATACACCTCCCAACCTTTGTCGTACCATTCCTACATCAGCCACCACTCTCTACTTGCTGGTTACACATTTGTAGGTATCATCATTCAATGTTGTAAACAATTTTTAGTGGTTGTACTATTCAATAAATCATATTGGGAGATTGCATTGGCTGTCCTATATCAGATTTGGCTTCATCAACATAAATCAACAAGATTTGATATTGAATGTTGCAATTGTGGATTGATATCAACAAATTAATGGTTTTGAAATCATGAACAAAATTTGATACTTGCTGTTTGGTGACATTTCTTTTCAAAAATACACAAAATATTGCTTGTTTCCTAGGGTTGACCAATTGGGGACATTGCACATCCCCTACACTATGAGTCTGTCCCAGATGTTTTAGGAATGTAGGGTCGTGGAGGAGAAGTTTAGGAATTTCTTTGGCATCATGAAGACATTTCCTGCTTTTAGGGGGGACTTGGGGATGTCCTCAATCTGCAACGAATGTCCCGGAATGTTCTGACATCTTCCATGTCAGTACTAGTTAAAAAGCAGAAAAAAACTTATTTTGTAAAATTATAAAAATATAAACAGGGGTCATATTCAAATACTTATCTTAGTGATCATTGATGATAAACACTCAGATGTTCATATTTACAATTTCTTAGTCATACTTCAACGTTTCACTCAATTCAATTCAAATTGCAATGGTCAATGTTGAATGTTCATTGTCATAGATGTCAGTGTAATTTGTTTTTCAACTCTTTAAAATGTTAAATAATGTTTAATAGTTTAATTAGACAATTGAAAACCTACACACACACACACACCAGATTGTGAGGCAAATAAGTTTTGGCAATTTATTTGCTTAATAAATTGTCAAAAACTCACAAATATGGCAGAAAAACTCTCCAGGCAGGAAAAAAGACCAGTTTTTTTTTCATTATCTCATTTATGAAATTGTTCCTTTGACAACATTGCATTGATTTATTGATGGTTGGCTAATACTTAAAAGTGACCCCTACTCTGGTTTTAAAAACAAAAAATAAAATTTGTTTTGGGCCCATGTTTTCCTTGGATGAAACTTGTAAAAATACTAATATGGATTTGTAATTTACCAATTTATAATCATATGACACTATGATGCACATTGAACTCGTTTTTTGATCTATAAATGAAGGAAAGAATACTAATGACTTATATAAATTCAGTTTTATGCGTGTTTTTGAAGATTATTTTACAGATTTATGCATTCTTTAATGTTTGGGAATTTTGCCGAGTTTTTTCTTAGCACTGAGTCTGAGTCAAGTTTAAGGCCTGCCGAGTTTTTGCCGAGTCTAAGTTTTTGAAATATATATATAGTATTCCCATGTCCCTGTGCCTGGAACCTTGGAGAGGCATACAGCCTTGAGTATAAAAAGTATCATAAGATTCATCACAACAAACAACGATTTGCTGAAATAAATATTTGCTTAGAAGAATCAATCACATTTATCAAATCAATTGTGTTACAAGAGCAATCAACTAGTGATATAGCCTTAAATTTATCAATATTTAAAAACTAATAATGGATTTTTTTCCTTAACTTATTGGACTCATTGAATTCTTCCTCCCTTTATCTTGTGTAAGAATATTTGATCTCAAGGAAAGAGTATCCTCTATGAGTTTTTGGTTCAATGATTTTCATAGTTTGTGTTTTGCAAGTAGTGCACTATCTCAGCATGAATAATCATCATGCATAGGCCATCATGGATGAATTCAGGAAAAACAAAAACCTACTCTGATTGTAAGAATCGATCAAATCATTAATAAGCTTGTGACAAAAAAATGAGGAATCTCAAAAAAGCATTCACCTCATCTGAATCTGCATGGGGAATTCACCTTAAAATTTGCAGCTAGGAACAAACTTTGGAGCAAAATCCAAATCAGAAGACTTGAATCTTGAATCTACAAGCATGAACTTCACACAGTGATTTATTATAATGAGCGATACTCTGGCCTATCTGATAAGGGAGGTTCTAGGAGAAATACCTTTCTTCTACCTAGGACTATCTAACCATGCTCTATCAGCCTATATCATTCTCCTATGGACATTGTCAGATTTTATATTCGCCATTCTAGTGATCTTTGTTGAAGCTGTTGGTCATTGAAATGTACAACTCCAACATTGAAGGGGACAAAATTCTCCTATAGATTATCTTGCTAAGCTAGCAATTAATCTAGATATTTTAAATCTTGGTTTCTCTCTTCTCACTATGGACACCCAACCATCACATCTAAATTGGCTCTTACACAAAGATGAATCCTTCCTTATTAAAATTGCTATAGGTTGCTAGTAATTTTGCCATGAGGTCTCCATTGAAAATCTATTTAAACCAGGTCTCTCAATATTTTTTAGTGTTGGCAAGGAAAGGTGACAATTTTTCTAGAAATTGGTCGCACTCTCCCATAATGCAATTGATGGCCCTTTCAAATTTTCCACTATTGGCATCGTCTGCCTCTGCAGCTGTCTTTTCGGCACTCAAAAAATGAAGGGACTAAAATATGTAATCTTGTTTTATGAATACTACTGTGATTTTAGCAAGTCCTTGTCATCACTTTCAACAGAAACAGCAGAAGAAATTAGCTTTCTCTATAAATTGTGTTTTATGCGATTTGCAGCAAAAAGATTAAGTGGTATTTCATGCACTCCACTACTAAGATACATCTTGATTGAAATCAGCACCTAGATGCAAAACTCTAATTTTTCCCTTCTCAACAAGAAGATCCTAAGGAATGTGTGCAGTTCCTAAGCCTAAATCAACACTCAGATCATCATGTTGAATGATGATGGACAAGATGGGCCTTTTTCTTGCACCAACATTTGTTTGTCTACCAAAATTCTGTTCATTCTCGTTCCCAAGCCATAGTTAAGCAAACTTTCACCCTTGTCTATAATCACATTTCAATGAAGCTCCCTGTTTCATTCAATTTTTCAGCCCCAGAATCCATCTTTTCAACATTCCTTTTTATCTGGGCCAATCCTCTGTTATTCGTGTTTGAGACCCTTATTTGATCATGGTAATACCAAGGGACTCGGACACCCTTGAGACTCACACCATCGACTGAGTTAAGCATTCAATGTATTTTTCTACTTCTAACATCAATATATGTACAAGTCATAAAGAACTGAGATGATGATGATGGAATAAAATCTAAAGCATGACCGAGACATTCATAGTTTCTATCAAGACAATAAGACTATCTATGGGGATTTGATCAGGATTAACAAAAGTTTGACCTAACTTCATTAGGGCAAGAGCAAGCTATGCAATCTAAAAACAATTATTGTACTTTTGGATTTTCTCTATCTTGATTCATGGGTCATTGCATGGTAATGGGCCCCACAACTTTCACCTGTCTCCTATAGCATCATTAACATGGAGCAAGACCCATTTAAATGAGATAACGCAGATCCAACCCCAAGTGCAAAGATTGAACGGATCAAGAGGCTCAGGATCTGTATGACCAGCAGCTGCTGGCTCACCAGTTTATAAGGAGTTATTGTTCAATTTTATTGTTTGTTGATCAGATGGCTTAAATACTTATTTGTATTTCAGCCATAAGACCTACACCGAACAAGTACTATTGAAACATTGAAACACCAATGCTACATACCGTTCACCTAGTTGACAACAATAGGAATGAAGAGATGTATTGGAATTAATACCTAGAGACCTGGAGACTCTATGTACCATAAATGGACAAAACATCAGAATTGAAATGAAGTCAGCATAACGGCAGAATTGACGGTACATAGAAAAAAATTAGCAATGAAAGGTTCACTGCAAAATGAAAAAAACTATCAAGATGTGATTATTGGCCCACAAGATTGAAATGGAGAGGTCCAGTAGGGATCAAGAACTTATTCCAATTGAACATGGAAAATTTCATTTGTTACATACTCATCACAAAAGAGGCAAACCTGTGAAAAACTAGAGTTTTGAGACAAGACTTTATGAGCACGTCCTTTAGGTGACCAATAAGTCATGCCTCAGTATTCAGGCCAAAATTCAATTGTTTGGAAGGTGAAAGCCTACTGACCTCAATAAAGATGCCTAAAAACAGCTATTTAAGAGTTCTTTTCACTTCTTTGAGGTATTGCAAGGGAGAAAAAGGGAGAGTAGAAAGGAGTTTTAGAGCATGCAATTGATTGAAGCTGTACAATGTCCCATGCTGCATGTAAACCAATCTCTGTCTGTGCTTGTACATCCCATGTTTCCTTTAGTGAATCAAGGATGATATCCTTTCTTAAGAGGAAGATTAAATCACCATCTATGGACAAAGATAATGAGGTTGTAGCACTTTCCATTTGAGAGGAGTTTTAAATAGCTTCCATGCTCCCAGAGAGTTTCCTTATAGTGCCATTGGAGAATATAGCATGTCTTTGTGTGAAAGTTCTTCCCAAATTGGGTTTCTCTAGAGTAAATCTTTGTGCATCTAAGTGCTTTCCAATTGCATTTGTGTTACTAATTACTGAACACTGGATTTTGACTTTGAAAGGCAATATCATGGATATGAACTCTGATGAAAGCTATAAACTCAAAAACTACTCATGAAATATGGGTCATGTGTTTGACTCAAAAACTACGTAGTTAAAGCCTGAAATATAATATCATAATTTGACATGCTGCGAAAAATACCTCCTACTTATCAGCTATAAACTCTTTGAACCTTAACATTGTCCTCAGTGGAATCCACCAATGATCAATGATAGTTTGAAGTTTTGAACATCTTCCATCATATTATCGCTATTGCTACACTTGTATGTAATGTCCCCTTTTTAGCCTGATGTTTGTAGATGGTTTAGCCTATTCCTGACCCTCATAGGCTAATGTGCATGGTTGGGGGTCTTCTTGAGGACTCCGATTCTGAAAATGCGGATCAGCAAGCTGCTATAGGGGTTGATTAGGATGAGAAGGCATCTGCTGATGGGAATTTGGCTCCTTTGGCATTCCTTGCTAATGTTCAGGATGAGATTGCATTCAGATTTAGAGGAACAATGGAGGGATAGCGTTGCATTGCCATGCTTGACACGGGAGCAACACACAACTTTATTGATGAGGGTTTCATGGCTAGATGTAGACTTCAGGCTGATGATTTTTATGGATTTAGAGTTCGAGTTGCTGATGGATATATCCTCACATGCACTAGACGGATTAATAATCTCACCTTGTTGTTAAATGATTATGAGTTACGAATTGATTTCTATATGGTCAACATGGGTGAGATGGACATAGTGTTGGGCATGAGATGGCTCGAGGACATCGAGGAATTTACCCTCAACGTGCCTAAAATGGAAATGAAATTTGAGGTTGATAACAAAAAATGTGTTAAGGGGAATATTAGAGGGGAACTTGCATTCTATCTCTTTTTGTAGGGGGTTGGACAGGAAGAGAGAGAAGGATGGTTCAGAGGGATGAGCGTGCGATGGTTCACAATCCCTTGTTTGAGATAGATTCTACATGGTCATATGATAATTCACTCTTCGAGTTGGATGCAGATCACTCTCTTGATTCTAGTTCTGAGATGATCATTGATGGTAGCGTTTGGGATCCTTCCAATGCATCGAGATTTAAAATAGGGCCCGCAGAGGAGATTGCAGAAGTGTACATAATGAGGAGTGTGTACAACTTTACATTTGATCCTCATGTGCATAATTTATTTCAGATGCATTGTTCAGTGGCGAATGTGATAGACAGTTTGTATGACAGCTTACGTTGCGCAGAGATTGGAAGCAAATATGGTCAGTATTTGGGGTTGCTTCCTTTTGAGGTTTATACTCCTACGACACTTGATGGTGAGATTGAGTTGATTCAGCAGATTCAGTGGGTTGTACAAGAGCTCTTTGGTGACAGCAGGGACATTACACAGATCTTTCCTTGGGATCCAGGTGGGGAGAGTTGTCTTTGCAGCCGAGATTGCTTGGGGACAAGCAATTTCAGGGAGGGTGGACTGTAATGTCCCCTTTTTAGCCTGATGTTGTTTGTGGATGGTTTAGCCTATTCCTAACCCTCGTAGGCTAATGTGCATGGTTAGGGGGTCTTTTTGAGGCAGTTACCTGGTTGGATTCAGTTGGATTGGAAAATTAAGGGAGATAATAATTAAATTAATTATTTGTAAGGTTATTAAATAAATAAATATTATAAAGTGACCTTATATTTAATTAATTTAATAAAGTGACTTAAATAAAACATTATAACATAAAGTCACTAAAATAAAAAAATATTATTATTTTTCTAGAAGCTTCTTGGAGATTGAAAAAAGTATAAAAGAAGCTCAAGCCAAGCTTTATATCATCCAGGAATTGATATTTGCTTTGATGTTGCTGTTTGGTGAGGAAGCCAGCTAGGGTCTCTGCCATTTCCAGCCATTGGGAACGAAAACTCTCATTGGTTATGCAATTTTGAGGCTACGAAATTATCAGCTGAGATTATTGCCAAAGTGTGGGCTTCATCCAGGTGTCTAATTTGTGCTTAAATTGGAGAAAAAATACAAAGAATACAAGGGTTTGAACCATATCTACTTGCAGATTATAAGGGTATTGAGGATTCATTGTGGAATACATTTATTGTTGTCTGCTACAGTACCCGCTACAGTAACCAGCCATGGAGTTCTCAGATTTTCATTGTTGGAGGCTTATCTAGACACCCTTTCATTCTGGGTATTTGAGGGATCAATTCTTCTTGTGAAGACAATCATTTCTATACCGGTTTGGAGGAGTTAAACGGCTGCAATTAATTAATTCTGAGGACTGATATACTATAGCAAGGGCGCCATTGGCAAGACATTTTTGTTCATATCTCATCATTGAAGCATCCTATGGTTCTGGGCATTGTTGCATTTTGATCCTTTGATCCTACCGATCATTTCAGGTGCTATAAAGTGGAGTTTTATTGTTGCATTTATTTATCTAAAATATTGCCAGGCAAGGGTAGGTGCAACTTCACCAAGGAGGGACGATTTCACTCATGGAGGCCCCTATGTGCATCGATTTCCTTCCCTAATTGGAGCGCTCCATTTATGAGTGCCTTGTGAACATTTTTGGTGCCAAAAAGGAGACTGGGAGGCTGCAAATAATTTTATTTTGTCATTCCATATCAGAACAGGGGCGGCTGGTAGAGGGTTTCGATTTGGGCTTGGAAGGAGTGCATTTTGAGTGGGTATTGCTTGATTCTTCATCAACACTTTGGGCACCGCTATCACCAGGTGCTTTTTGTAATTATTAGTAGTTTGCATTGTTATCCCAAGCATATAGCTGTAGGTGATCATTGATATCAGACTTTGGCACTGTATTGAATAACCATTGTAAACCAAGAGACCTGGTATTTCTTAGTATCATTGTGTTCGGGGTTGCATCTAATAAAAGAGTTATCAATTGCATGCCATTTGTTCGATGTAATGTCCTTCATTATAGCATTCCTTATCAGCATGATAGATTGCATGCCAATTGTTTGTCATAATGTCAGTTGGCTGCAGGTGTTGATTACACTTGGATTAGTCATCTATTGCAATTGGAAAATACCAAAAACATTTGCATGTCATGCTATACTTGTAGTTTAATCATTCAGCATACATTTCAAGGCATTGGCATCCTCTAATGTTCAAATTTAAACAAGCAAATGCAAACTGAAACTCAGAAACAGCAAGTAGATACCTTGCATACGAAGTGTTTGACAATATTCCTTGAGGTTCAAATCAGCAATATAAGGTCAGAATAAGCAAGGGATATTACATTGTATATTTGTAATACCCTATCTGATAACAGCTCGTCAATTTTCTTTCCAATAGGCTTTTTTTTTTATGAATAATTGGGCATTGAATATGGCTGGGTACCCAAGAGTAGACGTTATTTAAGATTAAGAAATCTTGTTCATTTTGATGGATATAGCTTTCTTTCTTTTCAAATCCATTCACAGTTTTTCCTAACTTGCTCAATAGATAAGGACTGAAGAGATGGATCGGATAGCAGAGAAGGGTATTGCTGTACATTACAGTGGGAAACGGATCACTTCTGGTTCAAATGGAAGTGTGCGATCAATCTCTTTGAACAACAATGACATTGCTCGCAGGGTACTCAATCAATTGTGCCAACTTTGTGCTGGTAGTGTAGGAGTTTTTCATGTTTTCTTGTTACACTTAATATTCTATCAGTTAACCTAGAGAGATTATGATTGTTGACTTGTATGAACTTGATTTGGTTCTAATACTTGGAGGCTTGTTTATTTTGGCAGGTAAGCTGGCTTAATGCCATTAGAGAATGGCAAGAGGAATTTGTTGGCAACATGAGCCCTAGGGAATTTGTTGATACAGTTACAGTTGATCTCCTAGGTAGTCGTGTTTTTGTATTCACCCCAAAAGGAGAGGTTTGTACGCTAGAGATGTTTAGAATTCAGAATGTTCTTCCATATCTACACATTCACAAACTTCATGGATTTGTATGGTAAAATTGCTGCTTATGTTGCAGATAAAAAATCTTCCAAAGGGTGCAACTGTTATTGATTATGCTTATCAAATACATTCAGAGGTTGGCAATAAAATGATATCTGCAAAGGTAGGTTTTTGAGTACATATTGGTTATTTTGATCAACTATTTTTCTATTTTTCCTTTTAAATTTATTAGTTCAGTTATGATCTGTCACTTTCTTGGAATTGTAAAGAACTATTCCTTAACTGGGGTTGCATTATGTGCAGGTTAATGGAAATGCTGTGTCCCCATTTCATACACTTGCAAATGCCGAAGTGGTGGAGATAATCACTGATAATGTTAGTATTGATGATGGACTAGTTGAGGCAATTCCAAAAGCTCTAGATAACTTTACTCTTATGGTCTTTATGTTAAATTGAGTAGGATGAGTAGGATGAGTTCAAAAGTACATTTTTCTCTTACATTTCTGAATAATGCTTCTTCTTTTTGCTACTCTTTATAATATAGTTAAATTATAGGACTGGATTTATGTGACTGAAGGTCTATGGAAAATGATGATTGATGAAAGGAATGGAAATAGGTTCAGTGAGTGATGTCCGATGGGATCTAGGTGAGAAAGTAATCTACTTTCAAAACACTGGAAAAGCAATGGGTGGCCAGACAGTACAGAGAAAATTGAGGGAATGGAACAGTACTTCATTTTAAAAACCATAAGTGAGCAAGTACAGAAAGAAAATGAATAAACCTTGGCCAATCATTTGATTCCTTCTACTTGAAATAGCAAAATGTAGGATTCCATCTATCGTTACATTTTTAATTGATATTATTTGTCTTGTTCTGGCTACAACTGTAATTATTTAGATGCTCAAGCAGCTGATGCTTTGCGAATCTGTCAACACAGAAGTCTTATTAGAAGAGAATCCTATGTTGGAAACTGGGTTTACTTCCTATCCACTACCCAGTCTGAAGAACAAACTTTAATTCTCTGTAATAGTGAGGTTGTACTCAGTGTATAAACTTGAAAAATTCTTTATTTGTAAAAAATGTTCTCCCAAGAGCAATTTTACAGTAGAAACCAACTGAATAGGAAGATTTTAAGATTGAGCCACTATTAGGCATTGCTGTCACTTGTCATTGGCAACAATACCTTGGATCGAAGAGAGCAAAATTTAAAGACTAAAATTGAATAATATGCGTTTGCATGACATATAAGTGCAGATGAAGATGGTCGAAAGACAAAACATTTTAATGCTATCAGGCATCATGAGTACATGGTTGTACATTCACAAGAATGCATAAAGAGGCAATGCGTTGGCATGCATGTGAATAGGGTGTGAAAGAGTGCAAGTTCAGAGATAAAGCAGTTCAAGGTTTTGGATGATTTGAAACATGAGTTGAGGATAAGTTCATGACTTTGTGTTGGTGGCAATATCATTGGTTGATAAGTTATTTTTATCAGAGCTGCATTATTCAAAATGACACCTTTAACATCCCTTTGAAGCACAATTGTTCATTTAATTTCTCTTTTAAAAGCTTGCCTTACAATAAGTAAATTTCCCAGCAATTGTGATATTTGCTTGACTTATGATTTGCTTCCTTTTCAGTTTTGGTATTCAAAGGCGGCATTTCAAGAGGTTGAAGTTGTGGAAGTATGAGTTAAACAGAAAATGACTAGCAAAGTACATGATTGTTTCTTGTTTTCATTGGTGTTATGTTTAAATGAGACTGTTATGTTTTCAGTGATTCCTTACATTCTAGAATTGTGCACTGCTGGGTGATTCCGTGTTTGACATATAATTAGCATATGCCTTGATGCTTGCATTAATGGATTAGCTGTTGTCTGCAGCAGATGTTATTGCTTGAAAGAAAAAATTATTAACTGCCTCATACTTTCATGCACTTTAAATACTTCTCTTGGCTTGCAATTTAATTAGGTTAATATTGGGCGACCATATAATGAGCCTAATTAGGTTAACACTGGGTGATTGTGTAGTGAGCCCAAAATTGTCTCAAATATAAGATCGAAATAAAGATATTCTAGGAACATGGGATGAGCATTGAGAATAAAGTGCTAAGCTATTTTAGGGCAAATAGGAATAGGAAAATATAAGTCTATTATGGGAAGATAAAATAACATTAGATAAAGCCATGAAAATCTATAGATAGATTTGCTATGGATAGTTTTGCCTATGTTGCCTGCAGCTATGGCAGTTAACTGATTTTTTTTACCCAGGTTTGATACAGCTGTACAAAATATTTAAAATATAAAAAATAGCCATAATTTGCACAAAATATACAAAATTAAATACAGAACATAGCTGATAATAGATAATTCAATGTTAAATGTTAAAGACAAATCAAGACAGTTTCTATATGTTCAAAATACAAAAATACTCAATGGTCAAACATGTGACTGCACATGTAAACTCAATGCAAATCATCATATAACTTTCCATTGAGAGCATCAACATCATCAGCTGGTTCATTAGAACCACAGACAGTGCCAGTGCCAGTCCCACTAGCTGCACTATACACATGGCTAAGGGACAAATCTTGTTTATTGAAATATTAGATTACTTAAGCAGCAGTGATAATAAACAAGTACAATTCAATCCAAACATGTCACTGCTAGAGGAACTACCAGTGACAGATCTGATCAAGAAGCTTACATCATCTTTGGCTGCCATTAGAGTTATATATTCACATCCCACCTTGGTATGGGAAGATGGATTACAGGTAGACAAGTCATTGTATTGATTTGTGGGCAAGTCAAACCCTCAGACTCGCCAAATATTCAGCGAGTACTCAGCAAAAAAACTCATGCGAACTCTGCACTCAGCGAGTTTAAGTTTACTCCAGAAAAACTTGGGAGCAAAAAAAAAGTTGTCGAACTATGCTTTAGTCATTTTGACAAAACCACCATATATCCAGTCAGCACAACAGGTATTACAATACCAAGTGGCGTTTGGCAATCTTCCAAGGGGTGTACCTGTAGGGGTCGAGCATTCATTGAGCTGGAAGAAGGTGCAAAATTGTCTATGATTACTCCTAATTGGGACCCCAAACTGTTTAAGGATGAAATTGAAAAGACGGTACAAGAACTTCTCAACATGGGGTATGTTGTGCCAAGCAAGATTCCATTTGTTGCAAATGTGGTATTGGTTAGGAAAGATGGTTCTTTTCTATTGCATCTTGAACAAGATGACTATGAAGAACTCATTTCCCATTCCCAGAGGGGGTGAGTTGAATGAGAGTTGCATGGAGTAATTATTTTCTCTAAAGTTGAATTGAGATTTGGCTACTATCAAATGAAAAGAGGTCTGAGGATACACAAATGATAGCATTCAAGATGCACCATGGACACTGAATTTCAAGTCACGCCTTTTGGATTCACCAATTCACTGTGGACTTTTCATGTTTCATCCTTTCAGGAAGTTTATTTGGGCCTTTTCTCTTGATATCTTGGTGTATCGCAAGAATTTACTGGAATACTTCTCCTACCTTGAGATTTGTTCTGAATGTCATTAAGATTAATAGTTTAATTTCAAAGAAGAGCAAGTGTGTTTATGCTGCACTTGAATTATTATATATGGGGCATACTTTCTCTGGGCGAAGGAGTCAAGTTGTATGAATTTGGGATTCTAGTGATTAGGGATGGTCAGAAGTTAGAACCAATGAAAAGAAGAGCAAGTGTGTTTATGCTGGACTTGAATTATTAGATATGGGGCATATTTTCTCTGGGTGAGGGAGTCAAGTTGTATGAATCCAGGATTCTAGTGATTAAGGGATGGTCAGAACCAAGTTACCAACAATACCTGTTCATTTGAGATAATTCCTAGGGCTATGTAGTTATTTGTGATGATTCATCAAGGGATTTTCTCACTTGGCTGCCTTCATATAAACTTGCCTGAGAAAGAAAGATTTGAATGGTTAGATTCATCTTACCAAGACTTTATGGCCCATAAGAAATCAATGTTCAATTCTCATATCTTGGCTCTTAGTGATTTTGCTTTTCCATTCATAATTGAGTGTGATGCTTTTGGGTTGGGAATTGGAGCAGTACTGATGCCACATGGTGGGCCAATTGCCTTTAAGAGTTGCAATCTAGCTGAGAAAGAAAAGTTGTTGCCTATTTATGATAAGATGTTAGCAACTTAGCTGTAATGCATGCATTGACCAAATTCTGACTTTTCTTTTGTTGTACATTAACTATTAGGAGTTAGGACTGACCATAACAGTTTGAAAGAATTCATGTCAGAAGTGACCTCAATGCTATGCAATCTAAGTTGGCAAGTAAATTGCAAGTATGATTTGGAAATTTCAGAATTCAGGTAACAAAATTGTACTAGATGATGCTTTATCTAGGAGGCTTGAAATTCAGTCAATTTCAGCCATAGATGGAAAACTCACCGAAAACTCGCCGAGTCAAGGAAAACTCGCGAGTTTTTTTCCTTCCCGAGTTTTTTTGACTTTAAAAGCATAACAGGGTCGTGATAGTAAATTTCAAAATACATTTAAGTATAAGTTTGTATATTGAATTTCTTATACTTCAAATATTTTGAAATATATTGTTAGGATGTTTGAGATATGTTCCGAATCCATGGGATTTAATATGCAGATTCCAGATTTTGGAGGATCCATCAGATTTCAGACTCAACCAATTTTTCAGGGTTTCAGACTTTGCCAAATTCAGGGTTTCAGGAACATGCATCAGGGTGAAAGAATAAGGACCCCTTGGTAAAATGTTGTGGAATTTGACATGATTTTGCAATTCTAAGGCATGGAAAATAGGAGCTTTGTAGTGCATTCAGTTGTGAGCGGAATTGGACCTTGTTTGAGGCCATTCACACGAAGAAGAGGAACTAATTAGCTCAAAAGCACCTCAATGACCTTGTCTTTGTGCAATACAACCTTCGGTTGCACACAAAAAGAGTAGAGGACAAATCACTAGATCCTATTGATTTGGATGAGATAGATCCTTATAGTGATTGGACAGGGCGGGATGAGCAGCCTCCATTGTTTACCGCAGACGAGATTCTTGATTTCAAGAGACAGGCAATGGAGGATGTGGGTGCAATAGGAGATGTAGGTTTGGAGGACATTCATGAGGATGAGGAGTCATTGCTAGAGCTAGATATTTCCAGGATGGTGGTTGAGCCTCAGCCACAGCCTTCCATGCCAATCGAGGAGCCACCGACACCGCGTACTCACAGGACTAGAGCATCTACCTCTTCCCTAGCTTTGACTAAATTAGGGAAGAGGAAGGTGTAATATGTTGTATTTAGTATTTACTTCTAGTTTTATTATTTTCATTTTCAGCTATCTATTGTAATTTCTATCAGACTATCAGGCTTTCAGCCATCAGGATTCTGCATGAGAATGTGATTTTGTAATCAATTTGCATTAAAGTCAATCAAATTTAATGGAAAACACTTTCATACTCATTTACGGACTCATTGGATTAATCTTGTCATTGAATTTTGCAAAAAAAATGCGTTTCTAATGAAATTTAAGCAATTTTTTAAGTTGCCGAGTTTTTGCCGAGTTTTCTCCGAGTTTTTTTTGACTTTCCAAAAATTGGCTTACTGAGTTTTTTGCCAAGTTGAGTTTTCCAACTATGATTTCAGCAGCCATTCTAGATTAGCAGCAAGATATTGATGCAGAATATGCTAAGGATGGTGATTTCAGTGCAATATTAGAAGATCAACATGCATCCGTAGCCAAGGACAGTGATGGACTAATCTATCACCAAGAGAGCAAATTCCAAGCCCCAAATCAAAATTCAAGCTTAAGGTAATGACTGAAACCACTGTTCTCCATCAGTCAGGCTCTTCAAAAAATATGAACAAATCAGGAAAAAAATATAAATGGAAGGGGTTGAAGAATGATGCTCGCAATATTGCAGAGGCTTGTGAGAAATGCCAAAGAAACAAATACATTACAGTTAAAAGTCCATGATTATTTCAGCCATTACCCATTGCCAATGCAAATTGGGAATCCATCAACATAGACTTCATCACAGGTTTCTCTAAAATTTAAATAACATATGGTAAGGATTACATCTTTGTAATTGTTGACTAATTAACCAAACATGCTCACTTTATTCCTGTCATTATCACTTGGAAAGGCCATCTACTTGCACTAGTCTTTATGGAGAACATAAGTTACATGGTCTATATGCTTGAACTATTGTTAGCTATAGGGATCCAAAATTCTCTAGTAATTTTTTGGAAGGGGTTTTTTGAGTTGATTGATACCACCTTATCATTTAGTAGCAGCTTTCACCTTTGAATGGATAGGGAAATGAAAATTGTGAACAAGACTTTGGAGTGCTATTTGCAAAATTATGCGTGATTTACAAGAAACATGGCTTTAGTGGTTGTATTTAGCATAATATTAACATAACACCACCTGTCAATTTTAAATTTATATGACTCCATTCAAGGCTTTCTATGGGGGAGTATTTAGTGTTGCAAAGCACTAGCAGCTGGAGATTTTAGTTTTGAGAGTCACAGATATCATAGGTTCTGAAGGATAATAATAAGACTGCCCAAAATGGAATGAGAATGCAAGGATACTAGCATCACTTAAAAAGGGAATTTGCAGTTGGAGACTAGGTCCTCCTTTAGTTGCAAGCTTAGAAGCAAACCACTCTTAAGAAGGCATCAAGGAAACAATTTCTTAGGTGTTATAGCACCATTACAAATCTTTGGAGAATTGGGCAAGTAGTGTATCCTTTGCAGTTACCTGCCAGTGCCGAAGTATGTAAAATCTTGTATGTAACATCTTCCATGTGTCTAAGTTAATGAAGGAAATTGGTCAAAATTCAATGTTTTCATGGACTTTGCCTCCCCTTGATAAGGCAGGAAAGTTGGTTCTTACACCTGAAGGAATCTTCGCTTTTAGAGATAGAAGGCTAAGAAATAGGACTCTTACAGAATATTTTTGTGCAATGGAAACATTTGTGTCTTGGGAGGACCTAACATATGATAGAAAGAATTTAAAAATTTGTAGGACTTAGCTCCTCATACTGGTCAACAGAACTCTTTATATTGCCAAACAATTTAGAGAAATTAGTTCTTCACCTAACTATCTCCTTTTCTCAGGTGAGGTTTTTCCTATAGATCATCCTTGTCATAATGGTTCTATTATTGATTTTCAAATTCTCAGCAATTCATGGGCTGTCACAAAACCAAAATTTGGCATTGGCTTTGGGTCAATGGTAAGATAGCCTTTCATGATGGGACAAAAACCTCCATTTAAAACCCAATCATTACTAGTTCTAAGTTAACCCAAATGCTAAACCTAACTAGTAGTCAACAAGCTTGGTTTGATGGTGCATTCTGCTGCTCACATGAGTGGGCATATCCCATATTGATTTGCTGGTTGCCCAATATATTGAAGAAGATTTTATTACAAGCTGTCTCTATATGCAAAATACAGCAACTGATTTCTTGTTTACAAATATAGACTTATGGTGGATGTTGGTTGGGTTTTGGATGAATGCTATAGTGATGAAGAAGACTGGTTTGTTTTGTATCAGACCTGGGTAGAAAATTTTAATGTTCACCCACCCTCTGTCTTGTCAAAATCCTTTTCTGTCAGAAATATTGACAAATCTTCCACCAAAAATACTCCTTTCATATCTCATGACAGCCTGTCTAATGATAATAAATCTCCTGTTTCGCTCATGGCTCAAGGCGGATCTAAAAGTACACTTTTAAGCCCTAAACATCAGCTTGTCACAAATGAGATCAACCATGGTCTGAGTAGAAGCCCAAGGCCATTAAATCCATACAAATTACTCAATCTGTCAAATGCCATAAGGAAACCCTTGCAAGGTTTATCATAGGAAAGATTAATATACTGCCATGCAGCACTTTGCAAATCCCTCAGCTGGTCCCTGCTATACTTTTGGGAATTTGTCCCGCTCTCAAAGCACTATTAAGATTGATGATGAACAGCTTGTTACTCAAACTCCTTCATTTTCCAATCTCATTCCCAATCATGCTACCATGCTGAACCAACAGCCCCATGCCTCCCCTCCTCATGCTGAGTCCAAACCCCATTTATGTCCTGTTGTCCTAACTCCTAAGACCTCAACCTACCCAGGTTTTCACTTTAATCCTCAATAGGTATGTTAATCCTCCAATCCCCTCCCCTCAGCCATTTCTCCCCAACTGCCCACCTCCTCCAAAAACACCAAAGTTTCACCCAACATCAGCCTAACCATCAGCATTCTCAAATAGAATGGGATTTAGGGCTCCCCTCACAGCTGCAAGGGTATGGCAATCCACCTCCTTGCTACCAAGAAATTCTTCCACAGCACAATGTCGAGGGACGAACCAACACTGCTACTATCATAAATGGTCTAACAAATTTGAAGGCTGCAATTGCTAGTCTTACAAAGGAGGTGAAGCAGAATGGTCTCAGTGCACCCATTCTCACAAACTATATTTACCGTATTGTCTTCAGCAATGAAATACCGGTTGTTTGTAACCAGTTTCAAAAGCATCAAATAAACACAAGGATTTTTGTTACAGGGGTATTGCTAAAAGACATTATGCTGATGCCTTGTATGAAAGGAGTCTTACACTCACTCTCACAAGGCAAAATACTGCTCCTACGATGCCTTATATAGGCTTATACTGAGGCGGTCTTTCCTAGAATCTCATCCCCAGCCTGAATCTCCAACATCTGACTGGATACAGAGGACTGGAAAGGATTTGGCTTCTGGCCCTTGCAGTGGCTCGGGAGACCCATCTATGCAATCAGAAAACTGATCTACTGCCTGTTGATGCAACCAAAGGAATACCATGCACTGCTCTCTTAAGCTTAAGTGCTACCTACTTTTAGTTTTTTTCTTTTTTTTTGTAAAGGATAGCTGTTATGATCTGAGTCTTTCTTTTTCTATTTAGTTTGTTTTTGTCTTGTGTTTGTTTGTTAGTCCAGTTTCTCTCTCAACTTCCTCTTGCATGGGGACTATTCATGTGGATGCTTTTGTAACTATCTCCTTTTTCAGAAATATATATATATTTGCCTTCTTTGAAAAAAATGTAGGGACTGACCAATTCAGAAGGGGCAGAAAGAAGACATGAATAAATATATTCTAGGAAAATAGGATTAGAATCGGGTGCTAAGCTATTTAGGGAAAATAGAAACAAGAAAACATAAATCAATCCTAGGAAGATAGAAGAAAGCAAATAGAGCCATAAAAGGCTATGGATAGATTTGCTACAGATAGTTTTGCTTTTTCAGTAGAATAAAGCAGAGTTTGCCTTAGAATAAAGCAAACATAGGCTAATTTTGTAGAGGGTTTCCTTGCCTATAAGGCATGGTAAGACACATTGTAAAAAGGGTATGATTATTTGGAATGAAATAATGCAATGTCATGCTTAATGAAACATTGGTTGTTTCCAAAATCAGGACTGGCTCTTCTGTGACTTTCTCTGTTCTGTTTATTGGTTGTAATCGAAATCAAGTTATACTAGTTGTTCCTAGTAAAAAGTTTACATCTTGTCTCTCATATCTCAGAAATTAATATTTTGAAATTTTATAGACATTTATTGGCCAAAACTTTATTAATTTCAGTTTATTAAATTTGTTTAGGCTCATAACAAATTGATACAAATGAACAATGTGTCTGCAAACTAAAATTACATTCCAAATATAGATGGGTGGTTATAACATGAGATTTTTAATGTTAATGACATGAATTAGGAGATTTGTTGGCAGCTATCTTCAAGATGCCTTTAAACTATGTTATTGGAAATGTCCAGTTTCCCACCTGGCATGGTACCAGACGGGAGCAGGTTTGGGAGCAGGCCCAGGAGTACGAATGGGATGCACAGGGTACACCCCTGCTGTCCCGGGTACCCTATGGGTACATCTGGGACGTACCCACAGGGTACCTGAGGTGGCAAGGGCGTACCTTGCGCTTCCTGTTTGCGCTCCCAGCCGTGCCCAAAGCCATACTTTCCTCAAAAATCATCAAATGTACAATGAATCCTCTGATTTTATTTCACAAGCATTTGTGGCTTTTGAATGACATTTGTGGAGCAAACCCCTTGTTAGTTTTCTGCATCATTAGAAAACAAAAATATTTCAAATCTATGGTGAAATTTTTGTTGATTTTGTAATATGCTGGCCTAATTTTTTTTTTTTGAAACACAAGTAGACAATAATGGATTGTTATGATGTAAGATGTCTTCTACACTCTTTTGATCACCCAGATCCCGATGGGCATATAAAACAACTGAAGTAACAATCTTCCACTTACTCAGTGGGCATCCACTTATTCAGTGGGAAGTACCAGGAAAGTAAACCAGGTGCATCCACTTATTCAGCAGGAACCTGAGCTATGCATGAAAAGTAAATCCAGGTGCATCCACTTATTCAGTGGAAACCTGAGCTCTAAAGTACTGAAAGGAAAGGCACATCCACTTATTCAGTGCGAAGCCATTACAATGCAAAATGGAAACTAATCTAATTGGCACATCCACTTATGCAGTGGGAAGCCATTACAATATTGCATCAGTTTAATACAAAGAAATGATTCAAGCTGAGATGCATAGGATTAGCTTCATATAACTCCACTCACAAGCATGTTTGATAATAACCATAATGCACTTGCAGTTAACAACCACACTTCAGTAATGAAAAGCGTACTAAATGAATATACCAGATGAAGATACTGCTGTTAGGTCATCAGTATTCAGAAACCACACAGCTGCTGTACGGCGGCAGGAGAGCTGGGTCAAGTAGCTAGTCGGCATGCATAGCCATAGTGATGATCCTTCAAAACCAACTCAATATTCACCTTCATTCATTACGCCCAGCATGCATATTGCAGTCAACAAATATTCAAAGTGGCCCAGACTGGAAACTCATGACTGCTGCAGGTAGTGTGGCGCCCAGGGTACAGTACGACAGATAATAGAAAGGTTGTAATAGCTCAGAAAACTCTTAAAACTGCTCAAAGTTAATCCTCAGCTACCTTCCAAGTGTGCAGTCTTCATAGCAGACCAAATACAACGATTCATACATAGCAAATATCAAACTTCTATGCACAGGTACAGCCGGTCGGTACAGCCCAGCAAGTAGACTCCAAGGACAGCAAAAAGAAACCCATAAATCACTCCAAAACACCACTATAAAACTCACACATCAATCCAAAACTCCACTCAAACCCAACAAATAAAAAATACATCAAAATCCATGTTTGCTCAGTGCAACTCTTGCTAGTGAAGCTGCCTCTTCTAGCTAGGGTGGATATCTCACCACCGAAACTAGACTTCTTCAAGAGAGAGTTTTCGTTCTCAAGAAGGATGAAGATCTCACAGGTTCATTCCTGCAGCATAACAATATCTCAACAAGCATAAAAATTAAACAGAGCTTTCAAACCCCTTTTATAGGCACCTTTTAGGGATTTGCACCATAAAATGAATTATAATATAGAGAAATACACTTTTTCCCACAAACTCCAATATTTCTCCACTTTAGTTCAAACTTTTATGTGCCTAAATAAAAGATTATCTTTTCTCCTTTCCAATGAGCTATTATACCTTTGCACTTTATTATTAATTTTCAACTTAGAAGACCAAGTGCACAATATTAACTAATAGTTCATTAAAATACTTTTTGCGGAAAATCCCAAACTTCACCAAACTGTCAAATAAATTGTACCAACATACTTCACAAGGTTTGGGATGAATAATGATGCCTTCCAGATGACTTTCTAAGAATAGATGGCTCCTCCAAGAATCTTGGAGAATTATCCAAGAAGCCGAATCAACTTCTGAAAGTTGCAGACATCCTGAAACATTACTGAGCTCCAATCCAATATCAGAAAACAACAGGAATCACCGAACCAAAAGATCTTCATAAAGGGGAACCCCTTACCATACCTCATAGCCTATCAGGATTCTGGAAATAGGCTATAGGACCTGTTGATGATTGTTTTTAGACAAGTCAACAATAAAGTAAAACACTAGAGTATCCCACTCTCTCTTGAATAAAGCCTCTCGAATGCTAAACAAAGTGATCAATCGAGACAACTCCAAGGTTCCTTATTTATGATTCATGATGGGTTAATTCAATGATTACATGTGATCTTGCTGATAATCACGAAGGGACTTACATTAGACTTCTTCATGCTTCCTTAGTTTATTTCCTTCAGTGTGGATGAAGTATTCACAAGGTCTCAATGATAAATAAAAGAAAAAAGATAAAGGTTTAGAAACTAATCTAAGGTCAATGAAAGAATGATGATGCGTGAATAGACAAACTCCTTGATTAACCTAACTCCACTTCGCTAAGGATGCTTACAACTACATGAAGTTGGTGCAATCTCCTAAGGTACGCGAATGGTTTTCAAATCATGAAGGCTTATACAAGCACCCATCGAATGGCACAGCTCAAACAAGCGTCCACAATCGAACTTAAGCAAATGATGAAGCTCAGACTAGCTTTACACAACACTTCACCGGCGATGAATGTTAAAAGCATGAGCTAAGAGTTGATCAAATATCCAATACATACATACATAACATCAATGAGCTTTTAATTTACTTCTAATCTACTTTGAAACATCTCTTCATTCCATCAAGATACAGGAAACCATGTTATTCCATAAGACAACACTTAACACCAAATAAGCTCCAATGTCTTTGCATTAATCTTGAAAAATATTTACAACAACTTCAAGTTCTCTCAGAGAATTTTCGAGAGTCTCTCCTATTTTACTCTATTCCTACCAATTGAACTATAATCTAATGAATTTACAAATGAGGCAACAAGGCCTTTATATAGAGTCCAAAATACAATGAATGGCTAGGATCATTTCATGTAGCCAAGGGCTCAGATCATGCCACCTCAATAGGTAGTTACAACAACTTGCTATTTTTAATACATTAGAGGGGCAATGAAGGCACGCTTTCCAAGAAGATAAGGATAAGATGGAATCTTTGGAGCATCTTCTACATGGACGTCCTCTTTGTCTTCTTGCTTGTCAAATGATGTGGCGACTTGTGATTGGCTTGATGATGATGTACATGCCACGTAGGTGCCATCTTAGCTTATTCCCAAATTGTATCATCTGTGATGTCTTTGATGTGATTGCTTTGAACTTGAATGTTTAGGAATACTTTGTTGATCTTGCCTTGTTCATCTTCTTGTAAACTGGATGTATGATAGATGTTGCTCATTTGGTTTAACTTTTGTAATGCTTCTTCTCCTCTTGCAGGTAAGATACATGATGATCTTCTTTGGATGCATTTTCTTGAAGAGTGTAGTAGGAGAGTAGATGATGATGATGCTTCCTTCATGACTTGAAGAAGGAGATCTCTTTTTAGACTTGGAGATCGTGAAAGAACTTGAAGTTGAATGGATGAAGTATCTTTGACATGATGCCATTGAAGATGAAGTAGTGCACTTGCCATGTATACTTGAACTTGATGTAGATGGTGAAATGCTTCAACTTGAAAGGGTCCCTTGGAGTGTAGATATTGATGATAACATTTTCCTTATATGTGGAGTAGCTGACTTCTCAAGGAGGCTTGAATGTACTGGAGGAACTTGAAACTTTATAGATACTTTGGAACGTTTGATGATGATGAGAAGTTCCTTTGGAGCAGCTACATGCTGATCTTGAAGTGATGATTGATGAAGAAGCTAGTTGATACTTGAAGTAATCACTTGGAGTAGCTTATGATGTCTTCTCCAACATAGCTATTTGTTAGCTCCTTTGAATGTTGGTCAGCTCTTCTTCTTAGCATCTGCAACACAAACAAGGAAGCAACATCAAACCCTTTTGATAAACAATTGATTTCATAATACATAGGAACCATTTCATGCATCTCTATCCTAGGTGCATTAGTTAAGCAATTCAACCTTCACTTATTTTTTAA
This sequence comes from Cunninghamia lanceolata, assembly GCA_027924645.1. Classification (NCBI taxonomy): domain Eukaryota; kingdom Viridiplantae; phylum Streptophyta; class Pinopsida; order Cupressales; family Cupressaceae; genus Cunninghamia; species Cunninghamia lanceolata. Next base: position 11,943,696 of record BSBN01000693.1, read on the forward strand.
AAACCACATCAATAGTGGCGCATTGGTTAAGAACTTTGATGTTTGGTTTGAATGACGTTAAAACTTGAACTAAAACCATGCTCATGAGTGGCGCACTAGATCAGGTTTTTGAATCTTGGTTGAAAAGCTCTCACAAATTTTGAATTTAACCTCTTTAACATCAAGCGCAACAGTTGACAATTCCGTTGTTTGGTTGAAATCACACTTGTTATTTGAAGTTGGCGCCTTGGTTAAGAGTTTTGGGCTTTGATTGAAATTTCAGTTAAAACTTTGAGTTAATATACTCCAAATGATGACATATCAGATCAGGAATGTAGATCTTCTAAAACTGGCGCAACAAATCACAAATCTGTCTTCCTCTTAGAATTTCACCTCTTGTAAACTAGTTCAGACTTCTTGGTTTTGGTACATTGAATATAGCGCTTGAGATCAGAACCTTGGATCTTTCTTAAAACTACTCCTTTTCACTCCTTGTCGCATTAGATAAACATTTTGATCTAGGCACCTTGGTTGGCAAATTTAATCTTTTCTTGAACGTAGGCGGATTGGTTAAGGAATTTAGACTTTCATTTAGAAATCATCAAAGTGGCACATGAGTTAAAGATTTTGGATCCTTGATTGATAAACTATTTAAAACTTGAAACTCATCTCATCATACTTGGCGCATTAGATCAGAAATTTGCTATTTGTTTGATAATTTCAAAGGACTTAGACTTGATATCATCTCAAGGCAGCCAATAGGTGGGGTGCATTGGATGAACAATTTGATCTCTCATTGAATTTTCACAATAGGGGCGCTGTAGTTGAGGTTTTTGGATCCTCATTCCAATGAACTTAAAAGACTTCACATTACATCGCCCTTCAAAGTGGCGCTTTAGATGACAAATCTGTCTTTTACTTGAAATTGGCGCAACAGATCCAATTTTTGACGACTTCTTCCCAATGGTGCATTAGTTAGCAAGTTTTGGATCTCCTTGAGTAGGCGCATTGGTTAAAAGATTTAGATCCTCTTCAAATGATTTTCAAATCTCACCTTTCCCTTCTCCAAAAGGGCGCATTGGATAGCATTTTCAGATCTTCTTAAACTTGTCCAAGTATTTAATCAAAAACTCCTTAAATCAGCGCATTGGATAGAATTCTTGAGTTCCGAATAAAAAGGATGTCTTAAACTTAAGTCTTAACTCTCTCCACAAGGTGGTGCTTTGGTTGGAGTTTTTAAGTTCCTGTTAAAAATTATCTCTAAATCATCATCTTCACCTTTTGATAAGGCACATCAGATGTGGCGCATCACTTGAGGGTTTTGGATCCTCATTGAAATATCTCATAAAACTTAAGTTCAAGCCTCCTTCAAGGTGAGCGCATTGGTTAAGAAATTTGGATCCCGGTTGATAATTGCCTTCTAACTCCCAACAAGATGTCTTCTTCTTTAGGCGCATTGGATCAAGACTTTGAGTTCCGGTTGAATGTATGTTAAGAAACTCAAGTGAAATCACCCTTTAATGATGGCGCATTGGTTAAGGATTTTAGGCTCCGGTTGAAATCATCTAACAAGGGCGCATTGCTTTAGGCGCACTGGATCCTCATTTTGTGTTCATCTTAAAGCTCGTCAAAACTTCAATCTACACCTCTTCTTAGAATGGCGCATGAGTTGGAGCGCATTGGATGGGTCACATTGGTTCATGATTTCATGCTCCGGTTGAATGTGGCGCATTTCATCAAGATTTTGCGCCACACTCATGTCTTGTCGCACTGGTTGAAGATTTTGTGCTCTCTTCAGTACTTAGCCATTTTTCAGGGTCTCTCAGGGCAAGGTATATTGAAAAATATATTTAACTATATTTCTTATACTTTAAATATTTTTCAATATACCTTTCAGGATGTTTGAGATAGGTCTCGAATCCACCGGATTTAACATGCAAAATCTAGAATTTGGATGATCCACCAGATTTCAGACTTAGTCAATTTTTCAGGATTTCAGGGTACCGGACTTAGTCATTTTCAGGATCTCAAACATACATCAGGATTGATCTCAGTGTTCATTATTTGGATGGAATTTGATCAAGACTCTTCATTACTGCAAGTTCACATTCCAGATGAGACCTCCAGTTATAAAGCAAAACCTTCTAGGAGAGAGACTTATTGTTGGATTGGTAGAGGAAACGAACCTAAGACATCATCCAAAACTAAATGCAAAGCATCAGAGCGCAAAAAAAAGGGGGTCCCCATTTGCAATGGGGCGATGTGTGATTAGGTCACAACAGGACCCACAAGTGACTAGGCTTGAGTAGGGGACATTACAAATTTTAAAAAAATCGAGGTCATTATAATCAGCTCGGGATGCGAAAGCTGATGTTTGATCATATTTTGAAGCTTGGCATTTTGTTGTGAAGATTCTCCATACAAATGTGTTCGGCTTTGGAGACTTTTGTTATTTATTTAACTTATTTTTACTTTTAGTATTAAGTATCAAATATATTTTAAATTCTGCATAGTCACTAGTGTATATTATTTTTAATATATATAATTATTAATAATAGTATATATAATATTATTATAACAATAATATATATATATATACAGCCGTACTTGTACCCGGGGATTTTTTTTGGTGTACCCGAATCCCGAACCCAATCCTATTCCCGTATCCGTACCTGCAACTTAGCCTTTAAACATTAAGCAAATATTTCTGATACAATTAACTAGCATCTGTAAATATTAACACAATGTTGCATACCCAATAAATTGGGACATACCAATGGTTGTGATTAACTGGTGACCAAGGACACCCATATTTAGCACATGATACACGACTGATTCTTCTGCTTGAAATTTGCATCAGCTGATAAGAATGAGTCACTAGTCCTGACTTTTGAGTACTGATCTTTATCTTCAATCAATTTAATAGTTTCTGCTGTCATTTCTTAGAGCCATCTAAATTTGTTTGTTGGTTCCAGGGTCTTTCAAGCAACGCCAATTTCCAGGAGCATGAACTATGGCTGCAGTATGCAAAGACTCGAAGTGCCCGTCATAAGATAATGAAAGTGAGTTTAGTCCTCCACTCCTGAGTTTTCTTAGGTTATGTTGGTATCTTTAACTGAGATTTTGGTTTTTTTCTTTGGCAGTTTTTGAAAGAGCAAACTACACTGAAAGAGCAAACTGAAAAAGCAGCAGATGCTGGCAAGTTTTTTGTTGCTGACATGGAAGATATTGACCAAGAGGATGAGGATGATCTTATCAAAGCCATTATGCAATCCTCTATGCTACATACAGTGAATGGAAAATGTAATAAATTAGTTAGAGAGGTTGGATTAAAGCTCAATGGTGATTCTGAGCTTCTGAGGAAAAAGGCAACAATTTTCAAGCTAAATATCCCACAAATGGATGAGGAAATTTCAGCTCGCTTAGAAAAATGGAAAGCTGGTAAAGTGACAAATTGGCATGGTCTTGAAAGGAAGCCAATACAGTGGTTTAATGTATATTGTATTGACCGAAAAGGTGAGGTCTCAAAAGAGCTCCTACTCTTGTGTGCACTACTGGACTTTTTTTCTGACGCAACTCAATTTATTTAATTTTGTTTGTTTTGCCTGAGTCTAATGGCATTGATTGTCCTGCATTTGTATTCTCAAGGAGTTTCTGAAAAGTTCAAGAGTAATTTTTCTTTGTTGATGAAATCTTCATTGCTTGGAGTCCCTTAAATCAAGTTACTTGAATCTTCCCTTACAGGAAGATAAATCTGACCTAATAATTGGGGTGCTATAACTATCTAGGTTACAAAATCATGGGACCAAAAGCAGTAAACACTGAAATTTTATTAGCTATAAAATTTGATTAGAGTTAAAAACTAAATGTAGCTGGTTAAGTTCTCTTAGACAATGTAGCTGATACACTTGTCCTGGTTATCAATAATGTCAACTTTTAATTGTGTTAATTCTGTTCCGTCAAATTAACCATTTGATATCTTTGGATCAATTGAGTTTGCTTTTTTCTTGCCATTCTTATACTTGTGTGACATAATTCTTTTCCAGCAGCATTAGTCTATTAACTAAGTCATTTGGTATAGACCTATGTTCAGCGCTCAGCTTTACTGCTTTCAGATTGTACTTTTCCAAAACCTACTTTCCCTGGTTAGGTTTGTTTTTAGAAGTAACATAATTGAAATTTTGGATTGAAAGCCTGATAATATATCTGTAGAAAAGAGGTGCCAGTGCTGTTCTGCTCCTTTTTGTCACTTTTTAACCTTTGTAAATTTTTTTCTTTAGGTATGCTTGCAGAAATCACATCAGTCCTTGCAGCAGCTGGGATTGTGATATGTGCATGTGTGGTAAGAGAATTGGTTTCTTCACTTAGATACAGACATCTTTCAGTTGATGTTCATGATACATATGGTGTTGAATGCATTATTTTTGCAATAATTTGTAGGCCGAAACTGATCAGACTCGGGGCTTAGGGGTGATGCTTTTTCATATTGATGGGAATGTGGAAAGTATGGTAAGATATTTTAAGTTCTTTGCCGTCATTTATGTTTGTCTTTAAAATAGTTTTCTTGACATTAAAATTTCTGTTAAGCCATATATGTGTGGCCTTCAATGAAGCTGTTGGATTTTTCAGGTTAAGGCATGTTCAAGTGTTGATTCAATCCAGGGTGTTCTCAGTTGGTCTGTGGGTTGTACTTGGCAGATGCCTCGGTTGTCGATTAAAAGCAGTTTTGAGTGTTGATCTCTGAGAAACCCTCTCCAAATCCATCCAGAAATTTGTATTGTACAATAGAAATTGATATGCTTGTTCTCATAGAATTAGAGCCAGTTCTTCATTATTTTGTACTATAGAAGCAGCATCGGTGGGTATATTCTAGGCCACCAAATGTTGTATCTACAATCTGCCTGTGTATTATGTCAGAGAAACTGAGTGAGAATTAGTTTTGGGCTGTGTGATTCATGTAATGATTTGTCGGAGATCTAGAATGAACTTTTCTTTTTGTTTTTTTCCATCAGATTAAGTCGTCATGCCATATAGCTTTTGGTCTTTTGAGCTTACATTAGCAGGTACACTTTAATAGAAACGGTGCACCTGGAGGCGGTAATTGGAAATTTGTTCTCTGCTAAGTGTTTGGTTGGTTCGCTCAACACTTAAATGCAGGTGGATGGATTGGATGTCAGGTATCTAGCTGTAGAGTTAATAGCTCATTTTAGCTGTTAAAAAGGTACATTGAATCTTGTATCAAATTTTGAGTAAAGCAACAGATTATGAGATATACAACATTGACAAAATGTCAGAAGTATCAGGGCAGGCTGCCAATATTTTTATGGTTTTAGCCTTAATATTTACCAGGTGGCTGTTCTGTATTCGATTTATGACAACCACATAGGTTTCCGTATTGATCTATGAATATTATGGATCCTGTGGTTCTATTGTTTGACTATCTCCCAGAGAGTTATTATGTACTTAAAGGGCTCATTGGGATGAGACCCAAGCCCGGAGCACCACCTTTATTTTTTATGATATTAACCATATTTTCATGTTATGAGCCATGCATTCTGTAAAGTCCATATAACCCAAAATATCTAGGCAGAGGCTTCGTTAGGAAACCGCTTTTTGGTGGATATCTTAACAATATATATTCTACAGTTCATTTCTTGAGATCTGTTGCAAACAACATACATTCTTTATAATAGTTTCCATAGAATTTCACTAAGTAATGTAATTATAATTCATTGAAAATTGTAGGTGTGGACTTACTATTTACTAACCATTAGCATTTATTTTATTTTAAGCAACACACGACATGAGTTTTGTGGATACCTATAGGGGATTTGGCTTAAATTTGACAGTCCACCTTGCCTGTCAAGATGTTTTTCCTACAGTTTAGCTTCTTTGTTGCCTTTCCCATGACAATAAGAATAGAAGAAATATAAAATATTGTACAGCTTAAATTTTTTTTAATTGTTGGATGTGTTGAAATGAAAGGAAGATATAAAATATTCTATTAAAAAAATTTAAAGAGTATTTACAATTTAAAAAAAAAAAAAATCTAAAAATTTGAGAATTTTTTTTTAACTAATAGAAGTTTTTATTAAAAAATAGAAGAAGTTTCTGTTAAATTCTTTAATAGAAACTGTCTGGGTTTTTATATTTTTTCCTTTCATTTTTAAATTAAAAAAAACTAAAAAAGAAATTAGAAAAAATAAAAAATAAAAAATAAAAACCAAAAAAGAAATTGGAAAAATTAAAAAATAAAAACTAAAAAGAAAAAAAATTAAAAAAATAAAAACTAAAAAAAAAATTGAAAAAAAAAAAAAAAATAAAAAAAAAAAATTGGAAATGGTTAAGAAGAAAACAAGAAATTGGAAAAATTTAAAAAAAAAAAAAAAAAAAAAACGGAAACTGTTAAGAAGAAAAAAAGAAATTGGAAAAATTAAAAAATAAAAACTAAAAAGAGAAAAATTAAAAAATAAAAACCAAAAAGAAAATTGCAAAATGGAAAAAAATAAAAATAAAAACCAAAAAATATATATTTTTAAATATAAATATAGTCTTAAATAACACAATTACATGACTTGAGTTTCGAAAAGATGCAACATTGTATTTGCCAGCGCACTACAAAATGAGAATAAAATTTCATGATGCAAACTAGTTGTTCAAACATTATGCAATTGTAACCTTTATGACTAAATATAAATTAGTAGTGTCTTCTTTTATATCATTTTGAGGGGTGTTTCTCCGCGGAGTCTAAACAAGTAACTCCACGATGGAATAGCCACGGTAACACAACATTACACTTTAGAATTGTCCCGAAGTTGGGATATTATTAAATAGTCGAGGATTTGCCATTGGTATGGAGAATCAAGGAATTGCTTAGGATTTACCTCAAATTCATGAATGTAAATAAAATGATTATTTTGAGAATTGTATAAATACTATTGCAAAAAAGAGTTTTGGAGTGACTAGTTCTTGTTGATGTCTTCGTAATTACTTTGATATATATATATATATAAATTGATAAGAAGTTACAAATTTTTAAATCTTTTCAAATTGATTTTCTTTTGATTAACCTTGTAAATTTTAGGTCATGTAAATTGTATTTAATTATGTAAATGATAAATAATGTATGATCTCCAAAGATTATGGAGTGAACAAAATGAGATGCCCATGTGAGAGTAGGGATTTATTTATTTATTATTTAGTCTCTAAAATATTTGGAATATTATGTAAAAGATATTGAATAGGGAGGTTACATTGAAAAGATCAAAATTGAGAGTTATAGAATATCTTCTCAATTTGGAAGTTGTGACAAATGCATTGAATATTGTCATGGAGCATTTATATTTGTGAAAGTAATCAATTTGATTGTTATAATAGAATATGTTGACACCTAGTTTAACAAATGCAAATTTATTCGAGTCTGGTGCCCCCTTTGTTGCCTTAGATATTTTTTGCCTATCATTTATGTCATGCCCACATTTCCCATGCGGTCACAACACGCATCACACGTGTCATGTCTACATGCGCCATGTGGTCATGACACGAAATACCAAAAAATTTCCTACGCTTTCCTAGAAATCCCCTCGCACGCGTAGGCGTGCTCGGCGGCGTACACTTAAGGTGAAAACAATATAGTTATCGACGGGGTACCAAGTACATGTGTGCACACCCTACGCAAGAAGGCCAACAAGGGGGTCTTCGCAATGCGATTAATGTCGCTACTAGGTTCCAACTTTTAAGGCTTCTAAACCCTAGATTCTGGAAAGACCCCGGTAACATAACGCCTCACGGTCGTTGGTGTGATAAACGCTAATCTTGAACGCGTGGTTTTCTGACTTAGGTTAATCTCACGAATTACATTTGAACATCAGTTGTTTTAGGTGATAGATCATTTTTCAACAAAACACGATCATCTGTTTTCTTCTTTCCATTTTTTGAAATTTCATATTAGTTTCTCCTCCTTTAGACTTAGCATTTTCAACCAAGCCTGTTCATTTGCCCTCTCTTCCTTTTCTTGGAATTTAATTTTGATTGTATTTCTATCATGTTCATTTTACCGTTTCTCTGAATATAATTTTGATTGTATTTCTATCTCTTTCTCCTTCCTGTTGTGCAAGATCTTATGTTATCCTATTTTTTTTCTTCACGTTCTTTATCGAACAGCAATAACACTACATTCTTTACATTATTCTTAATTTCTTGGTAAACCAGATCACTTACACAGGGTTGGTTAACTTTACTTGACTCAGTCCCCCTAGGGTTCCGCTCTAGGTTTTAGTTCAACGTTTGAATTAATTTTAATAATCAACTTGTTCCTAAACAGGTTTAACGGTAGGTTAAACTTACTTAGTTCTCCTAGCCCTGTTCGGAAATGCTGCGCATTTTCTCCTCTTTGTTTTCCAAGGTTCGCTATTCTTTCTCTCTTTTTTTTAATTTTTTTTTCCTCAATTGGACGTTTATTTTCTAAATCTACAGTTGAGTTTTAAAAAAAAAAGACCACTCATGGAATGCCTGTGATGGCTTGTTTGCGTTTATTTTCAGTGTCCTTTGTAAATAAAAAGATCATATTTTCTTCTTCATTTTCCTGTCATTTAATTTGGGATAATTGTTAAAACTTCCGAGAAACTCTTCCTTAAAATTAAAATATATTTACCTGTGCTCTTTTTAAATTATAATTGTATAAACACTGTATTTCTGAATTGCAACTCTGAGTTTAAACATCTATTCAATTCATATTATACATTATGCATAAATAAATCCCACTTTCCTCGAATAAAATTTCTATTTCAAGTCAAATGTTTTAAACTACATATAGTAAGCATTTAATTACTTGCGATAATTTCAAAAAAATAATATTGTAATCCCAAATTTCATTTCTTTCATGGTAGCAAAATTACGACTTGGCTTATAACAAAATTTAAAATTAATATTTCCACTAAGCTTACACAAAAATAATACTTTTACAAATTTAATTAAAACATCAACTAACTCTCAACTTTGCAAGTAGGAGAAGGAACTAGACAATTTTAATATCCTTTTAAAAACAAATTTTCTTTTCCTCTTCTCATTTCTAAATGGTAAAACTTAATGAACAAGAAAATTACAATTATCAACCCAAGAACAGAGGATTTCCTCACAACTCCAAAAATAACAATTTATACAACGATAGGGAGATAATTTTCTCCTTTTGGAAAATCGACAAGGAAGGAGCTATTAAAAGATCAGGCTCTCCTTAAGACTTAAAGAAAATAAAATATTTTCTAAGATCCAATAATCTTCTCCAAGCTTCACAATAAACTCCTAGAAAACCTGCATATCACACAAGAGAAGAAACACCACACAAGTTGCTCTCCTCCCTACCGTAGACCTGCAAGAGGGTCACCCCCGAGCTAGGGAGATCATTCACACACTTAGGGTATTCCAAAATTTCACTTCACAACAAGGTAGAAACAACACACCAAAACACACATACACCCATGGATATTACACAACACAAAAACTCAACCACAATGAGTTTAACAAGGGGTGGGAGAGTGGACACACTCAACTCTAGAGTGTCACCCTTTAATTAAATTTCAACACAGTTTCCTTCTCATGGCCTCAAGCCAACTTGCCAACAAATATTCCAAGGAGTTCATATTTTGACTCTCAAGCCAAATAACACAATTTCTTAAAGTCACACAAATGCCTTTAAGGCTTTCAACATCCCAAAAGAAACAAGGCATGCACTTGAGGAGGATCACTCCTCCCCTACCCCACACTTGATGAGCATTTCTTCCAAGTGGAAGAAGCTCTGTCAACACCTAAATAAATTTTCCCACAATTACAAAATTTACAACACAACAAATCAAATTTTATTTCATAAATCCATCATGCAAGAAATAGAACATACAAAGAAAAGGCCTTGCATACCAACCTTAACAAGCCCTTTAATGGAAGTAGTTGATGAAGAGATCCACTCCAGTTTCCTCTCCAATTTCCTTTCTCAAAAAAAAAAATTGACTGACTCCCTCTACACTAAGATTTCTCCCTTTAAAACTTCTTTAATTTTTTTTTTTTTTTACCAATTCCCTTATCCTCAAGTGGAACTAAAAAAATAACCCCTCCTTTTTCCACTATCCCAAGTGGGATTAAAAAAATAACCCCACTCATGAGCTCCTTCCTCAAAGTCTTCTCTCCTTATTGTCACTATCCCAAGTGGGATTAAAAAATAACCCCACTCATGAAGGACCACACCACTTCATGGGGATTCTCACCAAAATTGAGGGAACAAGAAGACAAGCCCCTCTATTATTGGTGGACCATGGAGTCATTTCAAGCCTTGGGAATGGAAAAAGGGATAGGCTTGAGTGTTGGTACCACTCATCTTATCCCTCCCTTACTTCCAAATTCGTCACTTAATTTCACTGTGAAATTAAGGTGACCATACGGAGGTTACCCAAGGGTTACCCTAGTCAAAAGTGACCCTAGACCCATGGGGTATAACCCAGGGTCAATTTAAACTCAGTTAGGACACCCAGGGTCAAGTTAAGACATAAGAAAAGGGTCTCAAATTTTAAAATTTAAAAATAAGATAAAATTTAAAAACAATTCTTACAACACATCATAATTCAAATTTACAAGAGGGTAGACCTAACCCATTCAACCTCATGTAAGACAACAATACAACATTAAATCAAACACAGAGTTGATCTCGGTTCCTTGTGGAACTAGATCGGCTTCACAAGAGATTACAACATAAGGTGCAGAATGATCTTCAGTATCTGTGGTTTTGTTAGAAATACCTGCACACTTAATCTCAAAGTTAATTCCACATATACATATCATAGCCGAAGCAAATTTAATACATGCATTTCTAAAGCATACCATAGTTCTTATAAACATAATGAAATCACATGACAATTTTCTTTCTAATATCACCCAATTAGTTTCCTTGTAATGTAAACATTAATCGGACATCACCCAATTAGTTTTTCCTATAAAATAAACATCAAACTAACATCACCCAATTAGTTTTCCTGTAATGCAAACATTAATCAGACATCACCCAATTAGTTTTTCCTTTAACATAATAAGGTTTAATAGTTTAAAAATCTGGGATCAACAATCCCACAAATGTAAAAGTATCAACAACAGTAAGGTATTTAGTCATATGTATGGAAATGAAAAAGTGTAGGCCTCACAATTTATAATTGATTTGAGAAATCTTTCAGTGGGCCTTCCCTTGGTCACTTTTGCCTTAATGTTGTTAAGGCCTTTAGAACTTTCACAGAACTTGTTGACATGTTGTATGGTTCTTAAAACCTACAAAAACCTTGACACTGTTTTTCACAATGTCTCTGTCGGCACTTTCCATGGTTTTTGAAACCCTTCAAACCACCAAAAAAGCTCCAAAAAAGCTCCTCATACAAGTTGATGATGCTTTTCATGGTTTGTGAAACTATCTAAAACATTGATGGGTTTTGACATCTTGTCAAGTGTCAATGTTATTGATGGTTCTCATAATCCCCATAATCCCTGACAAGGTTCTATATAGTCTTTAAGACCCTGGCCCTAAAGTGAAGCAATATATATGTGTCTTTGAAAAGGGAGGAAGTTGTTGGCGCTTTTCATTTTTCTCAAAACCTTCGAAACCACCAAGAAGATTCAAAGGGATGGTTTTGTTGGTTCTCAAAACTTCTCAAAGGCCCAATAGGTTTCAAAAGAAGGCTTCATTGGCACTTTCAATGGTTTCCAAAACCTCTCAAAGGCCCAACAAATCCAAGGAACTTATTTTGTGGGTTTGCGGGTTTTTAGTGGACTTCTTCCACTTCTTCATAGCTCTGAAAGTCCCGACCTCCCTCTCACCTCCGCATTTCTTCCATGCCATGAACCACTTGTATTCCTCTATTTTTCACTCATTGCAAGATTCCTCTTGACTTTTGGATATCTTCCACTTTTGGTTTCGTATCGGATCCTCATAAACTTCTCATTCCTTTCTTGCCTCACCTTCTTCTCCTTTTCATGATCCTTGCAGACTTGTGGGTTTTTGGTGGACTTCTTCCACCCAACCTTTTTGCCTGAAGTTTTGATATTTTTCCATCCCTTGCACTTCTGCATCTCATTCATTTTCCCTCTCTGTTGATTTTTGATTCCCTCTGGCATGTTCACTTCTAACTTATAGTTCTGCACCAAATTCTCACAAATATGTCAAACACAACCTACCTCCCTACATGAGCTAGGATGCCATTAATGGCCTCGAATGGACGTGATTATATAGGGGAAGACTTTCAAATGCCTCTTAGTACTTGTGGGTCCCTTAGAGACATAGTTGGTGTACAAAGACATGGTTGCTGATGCAAGGGGCATGGTTTCAAATGCATATCCATGTGAAGGTGATGCAACATACATGGGTGACTTGCAAATTCATTTACCACTCCTAGATTCCTATCCAAGCAACAAGATTGAATATAATGCTATGTATACATGTTTGTAAGATGTAAGAGTTGTTGGTCATTGAGACAATTTTGATTGAAGTGTCTCAAGCAGATTCTAGGATATCAAATGATGAATGTCCATCTTTGTAAATGATGAAGCATGTTTGTAAATTAAGGGAAGGGGTAGTCTAGTGAGGCTTTGTCTGTAAATGTATGTCTCCATGACATGGTGTAGTATCACAGGAGGGACTTCGAACCTAGTTGTTGTCTCTCACTTGCCACATTTGTTAGCATGATTATTACAATATTTAATTAATGCATGACAAACATTTTAGAGCATTGAAAAATCTTTTGTAATGGTTTTCTATTGTTGCATGTGGGGTATTGTTGATCTGTTAGGGATAACTAAGAATGTTATTTGTAAGTTTCCTTATTTCATGAGTTTGTATGTATGTGCAATCTTTGTTCCATTGTTGATTTTTAGGCATGTCTCCATCCTCCTTATGTCACATCTCATACTTCCATAGACTTTACAGATTTACCTCATTAGTTAATTACAAGTGAAATTATGGAACAATAGTAGATTTACATTGGATATGATATGTTATTCATTGAGATTTTGTTGCCTCTGCTATATTTTTGGGCTAACTTATTGATAGTGCGATGAGTTTGAGTTTTTACAAGTCTTGTCAAAGGACAAGAGCATGGCTCAGGTAGAAGAGATCTAGCTTTTTGACAAACATGTGATGGGTTTTACTCGGTTCTTTCCAACACTCACATAGTTGCATATGCATAATGAAATAGATTTAAATGCATTGATGTGTGGTTAATTGTTTTCAAATTATATTTAAATGGTGTTTTATATTTAAACGAGGATAACTATGTTTGTAATTTTAATTTGAATAATAAAATATTATTTTAGGATGTTTAGAAGACAATATGTTCTTTGAAATTAAGTAAAATATTAAATGAGATATTTAAACATGCAATATTGTATTTTATTTCTATTCTTGATTAATTAAATAGATTGTTTTAAATAAAATAGTCAAATGATATTAAAAATGGCTTTAATTCAGAGTTGAAATAAAGAATTAAATAATTGTTCTTGTCACTCATGCGACAGTAAGTTCAAAAAGATATTATTAGTATTGTTATTTTTTAATCAAAAATTGGTGGGAAAGAGAGAGCATACAAAATAGAAGTTAACCAAAGTTCTCTAAACCGATCTAAACGTGCAAAACAAGAGAGGAAAAAAATAATTAAAGGTAGGGGGATCGAACAGAGGAAACCACCATGAATTGCAGAGACCACGATCTGGAGCTGAGGAGATTAGTCTGAGGAGCCACAAGATAGTCTATCAGGCAGCGATAGTAGAGAGTCTGAGGAAGGCGATAGGAGGGCATTAGAGGAACGTTGTCAGTTGCTCGTTTACAGTCGCCATCTTATTCTAGGTTTTCTTTTGGTTTTTGTTCACTGCATAAACGATAGTTTTGTTTTGGAAATAGATAATTTCTATTATAATCTTTGGGTGATCTGTGTTGGTTGTTTGACCTAGTTACGTTGACTGTCCTTACCTTGTATCTTGGCTGTAAACTTATTTTTCTGGCCTTTGCTTACTGGCCAATTTCATTACCTTTGTCATCGGCCTCTGAATCTTCTTGGACATCGACCTTCTAAGGCCGTTTCTACTCATTGCAGATCCTTTTCCTTGTACTCCTGACCACTTATTTTCTTAGCCTGATCGACCCCCTATTCTGTGTCGTTTAACCTTTTCTTTTATACTGGCCGCTGACTTACTTTCTTGAGTCGATCTCTACACATCTTTCTCACTGGCCGTTGTCCCTTATCCAGTCCTTCTTCTTTTTGGGTTGTAGTTTTTCCCTGACCACTATCCTATCTTCAGGCCAATCACCTAATATTGTGTAGGCTGTCGACCTTGCCCATAGCTGAATAGAGTAAGTTGAATGATCCATACAGATCGATTACCCTTTTTTGCTGTCACAAAAACTATTAAATCTCAGATGTCGAACTAGACATGGATTATGTATTTCTCAGATCTTGAATTTAAGCTGAACTAGAACCCTGTATATTACCATTTAGTTGGCTGGTAAAGAGATCTTATGACTATTTTTTTGCATTTCTATTGACTGAGAAAAATTTAGGAAGAAATCGACCTTTGTTATAAAAAGTTAGACTTCCTGTGGCTTCTGTAATCAATTTCTTGATAAAACAACTTTGTAAATTATACGAATCAGAATTACTATATTCTTGTAGCAATTTAAACAATTCCTGTAGTCCAAGCAGATACTTGTTAAACAGTGTTTAGATCGGAGACCAGAGACAGTAGATTTTAATATTGTTTCTTAGGAATGCTGAAGAACCATTTGTATTTACATAATGATTATAAACTATAGATAATACATCTTACTTCTTGAAGGCTGTCAAATAAATGATCTATTGTTATCCATTTGCTGATTTGAATTCTTGTAGCAGTTCCTGTCGCCACAGCGACATGAAGACTGCATATGTGTTAATTTATGTTAGAATAAACCTCCTGTCACAAAATTGACAGGAAGGTAGAACTATGAATCGAATTGATTATTAAGGAAAGAATTAAACGACTGAATTAGTGGACTGCTTCATAGCATATTTTGTGCATTCAATGCTTGGAAAAAGGAAGAATGGATTATTGTAACTTGTACATCTGAATTATGGAAGCAAATAGATGCTTGCATGTGCTATGCTTGTTCTTCTTATTGTGTATTTTGGAAAGATTGCATTCTGGGACGGGTGTTAAGTATGGAATAACAGGGAAGTAGGTTTTCTTTTTCAAAACCTATATGTTGTTTTACAGATTAATGCTTTGGCTAAAGCTAATGAGATGTTGAAATAGATATGTATACCATTATAGAATCAATGGTTGATAGCCTAGTTTTTATAGATATTTCCTTGCCATATCCTATTGATGAGATGCTGCATTCATGATAGTAATGCATGCAGATTGATAGGCACACACCAGATTCCACCCTACATATGCTTACATATTGCTAGGCTCTTCGAGCAGGGTCGGGCATCCTTCAGTTTGAAGGATGCCGGGGAAGTGCAAGCTTTGTGGTTGGGCAGAAAAAGTGCCTGAACTATGTTCTTGTCCTTTGATTTAGCAGATGGTCTACTGGTTGATGGAAGTTGAAGACTTTTGTCAGATTTTATGATATTGATCACTTTATACTTCTATTATTTCAAAGATTTGTAAGGCTTGATGCCAATATTTGACACTTGTAATATTAATGATTATTACATTCTCTATAAATGACTTCAGATGGATACCTATGTTTTGTAATCATGATTACACTTTAAACTTATGAAATTGAAAGTTTACTTGGTCTCTTGAAATATATTAATTTCTTTCCTTATGAATGATGAATAGAAGTTAATTTACCTTACTTTGATTTACTTGTAGCAATTCTATGTTTTACTTCAGTTTTGTGTGCTTGTGAAAATTGGTTACTTTACATTTGGTATCAGAGCGATGGTTCTACTCTAGGACTTTATGGAACCATTACGCTAAAGTTGTAAACTCTTTTTCTAAATAGTTCATCATGAACACTAGAAAATCTGGGCGTAGGGGAGCAACCCTAGGATCTGGCAATAACCCTGATACTAAAAATAATGAAGAAGCCAATGTTGGGAACAATGCTAGCACTGATGCCGGAGGGGCTAATGCTGGAAACAATGAGGGAAACAATAATAACAATACTGGACAGAATAATGAAGGACAGAATAATCAATTGACTCAAATCCTAGCTCTTCTGACTTAGCAAGGAACTCTCTTGACTCAGAAGGGAACCGGAATGAATACTATGGAACGAGAAATCCGAGGAATAAGGGGAAATAATAATGAGGAAAGGAGAGAAGAAGATGGAGGTCCTGAGGTTGAAGTGAATGGAAACAACAGAAACAAGATTGCTGAGGAGTTAGGAAAGGATCTAAAAAAGGTTACACCTCCTAAGTTTGATGGTAAGACTATAGGTGATGGAGCAGAAGCATGGATTATTGATATGGAAAAATACTTTAATCTCTATGCCTTGTTTGCTGAAACTAAAGCTATATGGGGATCCTATCAGCTTACTGGGGAAGCAGCGACTTGGTGGGACAACGAGAAAGCTAAAAAAAATTGTTACTAGGAGAAGTCACATGGGATCGCTTTCTTGAGCTTTTCAGGGATAGGTGGTTGCCACAACTCTATTTTGACAAGAAAATGACAGGATTCCAAAACCTCACTCAGGGAGGTATGATTGTGACTCAGTATTGGGAGAAATTCTCACTTGTTGAAATATGTTCCACAGTATTAACTTGATGAAAGGTTCAGGATTCGTAAGTTCATCTTGGTCTTAAGGCCACAGATTGGATTAGATGTTGATATGCATAATCCATTGACTATGGATGAAGTGTTCGAAAAGGCTACTAAACAGGAGCATAAACTGTAGCTGATTTTAAATTACTGTAAGAGTCAGGATATGAAGAATGGGAATAAAAGGTATCAGAATGATAGTAGCAATCAAGGAAACAATAAGCGCCAGATAAGGAATCTTAAGAGAGGCAATAACTACTAGGAAAAGAACAATGGGAACCAAGGTGGAAATAACAATAAGAGAGGTAGTTATGGCAACAATGGTAACAATAACTGGAGAGACAATCCAATTAGACATAGAGGACCCAGAGATGGATGTTATAATTGTGGAGGAAAGCACTATGCTAGTGCATGTCCCCATCGAACAGAGAATCAGAGATATGAAAATCGACAAGGAGCTCCTCAACACCAGATTCATGCAGTTGTAGATCATCGACAAGCAGATTTCCAAGCTACATCTATACAAATGTTCGGTAAGCTCTTTGGCCTTCCAGTTTCTATTTTAATTGATACAAGAGCTACAAAATGTTTTGTTGATCCAAAAGTTGTAGCTAAGTTAATTATTAAACCTGGACACATGGAAAATTTGTGGATGGTGTAGTATGGTAACAATGCAGAGAAAAGAGTAGATTCATGTCTTGTATGCAGTAAATTAGATCTTCCTACTTTCCAAACACAAGTCAATCTTTATGTTCAACCTCTAGGATCTTAGGATGTGATTCTTGGAATCAACTGGTTGTTAGAACATAAGTCTTTAGTGGATTGTGAAGAGAAAGTAGTGAAATGCCTTGATGACTTTGGGAATAGGGTAGAGTTACATGGATCTAGAACACCCCTTAAGCTAAGACAGATATCAGCTATGCAATTGAAAAAGGCTAAAAGGAAAGGTTGTTTTATCTATGCAGTGAAGATAAGAGATCTAGATAATCAAGAACCATCTTTTGACAAGTATCCTATTTTTTAGAGAATTTAAAGATGTCTTTCTTGATGAATTGACAAAATTATTGCCTAAAAGAGAATTTGACTTCTCTATTGATCTAATGCCAGGAACAAAACCATAGTCTAAAGCACCTTATCAAATGACCACAACAGAATTGTATGAACTCAAGGCACAACTAGAAGAATTGTTAAAGCAAGGGTTTATCAGACCTAGTGTGTCACCTTGGGGTGCACTGGTCATCTTCGTTAAGAAGAAGGATGGAACGTTGAGGTTGTACATTAACTACAAAATGCTCAACAAGGTAACTATTAAGAACAAATATCCGCTTCCAAGGATTGATGAATTGTTCGACCAGATGAAAGGTGCAAAGGTATTCTCTAAAATAGACCTTAGATCTGGTTACCATCAATTACGGATTAAGGATGGGGATATTTCTAAAACAACATTCAGAACACGATATGGTCACTACGAGTTCACAGTAGTATCATTCGGGTTAACTAATGCACCAGCAACATTCATGAACTTGATGAACAGTGTGTTCATGGATTGTCTTGATGAGTTTGTATTGGTCTTCCTAGATGACATTTTGATTTATTCAAAATCAGTAGAGGAGCGTGAAAGACACTTGAGAATAGTTCTGCAGCGTTTGAGAGAAAGGAAACTTTTTGGTAAGTTATCTAAATGCACGTTCTATTAGAGTAAAGTGCACTATCTTGGCCACGTAATTTCAGCAGATGGGATAACAGTAGATCCTGAAAAGATAAAGGCAATAATGGAATGGCCTGCACCACAGACTGTAACTGAGGTTAGAAGTTTTATGGGGCTTGTAGGATATTACAGGAAATTTGTAGAGGGATTCTCGACAATTGCAGCACCCATAACCTCGTTGCAGAAGAAGGGTAAGAAGTTCGATTGGATAGATAAATGTGAACAAGATTTTTAGTTGTTGAAAGAAAAACTCACATCAGCACCTATTCTGACCATACTTGATCCTAATGGTATCCCTTCAACTTGCACCAACATAATGGGG
Organism: Cunninghamia lanceolata; assembly: GCA_027924645.1. Classification (NCBI taxonomy): domain Eukaryota; kingdom Viridiplantae; phylum Streptophyta; class Pinopsida; order Cupressales; family Cupressaceae; genus Cunninghamia; species Cunninghamia lanceolata. The sequence goes on from BSBN01000693.1 coordinate 11,962,472, forward strand.
CCATTGTTGGGGATGGTCTAATTGTGGTTCTCATTTTTGATACCTTTGCAACCTGAAAGAAATTTTGCAACATTGTTGGTTTGCTTGTGTGTTGAGTTGGTAGCCCCCAACATCATGGCACCGTTGTCAGGAACAACTCCTAGTTAATCCTATACTGGGTTATAAGAAGTTGAAAACTCTACTGTGAATGGACCCAGAAGTATTTTAACTTTGGTGGTTCCCACTACTCCAAGGGTTTCCTCATTCTATGAGGTAGCGACTTTGTTGTCATAATATCAAAGTTTTTGTTGTTGATACATGTCTTTTGGTGGTGCAACAAGTCTTATTCTATAGTGGCGTAACAATAGGCTAAGGTACACAAAGTGTTTTTTCTTTTCTTCTCATGAAGCAAGATTTTGTTATGCAAAGAAATATCTTTGTTAAAAGACTATAGTTCTGCTTCAACATGAGATATTTGTAATAATGGATCATTGGTTCAAGGAACACTCTAAGTCTAAGCTTTCATATGACTCATATTGGATCAATGGATTAGTATGCAATGCTAATGAATATGATCGTGATTGTTATAGTCACACCTCATCTAAGTGCACATGTGGTTATGCACCTAAACTCCAAAATGCTAAGCCTATTGTGCATTCCTCAAACCCATCAAGGCAAGAGATTGCTAATCTAGTAAGTCACATAAACATGCTTGACTTTAATACTTCAATTTGCATCTACTAATGCTCAACAAGTTAGAATGACAATGTTTAATGATGAATATGATGATTTTATTGCTAATTTCAATGAACTAGATGCACATGTTTGTGACCCTGCTTCTTTTGCCCAATATCTAGAAAACCTCAGAAGCTGGAAGGTGAATTAGTTTCAAATTTTCATACTAGGTTTGTTGCTACTATTAATAACCTCCCATATGAATATAACCCTGATGAAAGTGTATGTATAGACATGTATCGTGAGGCTTTCAATCTCGGTGCAAGTCTAATGAATAATAGAGCTCTTGTAATGATCAACAAAGCAAGGAAGCGCATCTAATGATCAACAAATTTAAACATGGCTTTTGGGTGGGCCAATCTTCAAGCATCATTCGCCACAAGCATTCCACCTCCAATTGTCAAGGGGGATAAACTTATAGCTCCTATCAATTAGTTTGGTGGATCAACTCATGAAGATGATGGTGTTGAAGTTGTGGACGCAAGTGAGGAGGCTAAAGTACAAGAGCTCTATTATTCATTAGATGTGCTTCCTTGCTTTGTTGATCATAAAAATGATGATGCTAACACCTACCTTGTTGTAAGTAAGAAAGAGGGATGTGAAGGTGTGCGTGACTTAATTGTTCTTAGTCATGAAGATTTCAACCTAAAAAAATTTAGACCTTGGTTTGGAGTAGTGATCTTTTGTTGATAAGGATTATATTGAGAACACATTTCTAAGCTCATTGGTTGATCATTCTAATGTTGAATTTGTGTGTTCTCAAGAGGGTCAAGATGCTTGTCTGTGGGAGAAGAGGAAGATCAAATAATAGCTCAGTTTCTTAGTAGCAAAGTTTTTGTAGTTGGTTGCAGTGAAGGATACAAAACAGAGGCAATTTGAATATTATGAGTCTTTACATGAAGTACCTCAATTTTTTGATTTGTTTGTTGAGGATACACAAATGAATTTGATTATGGAAGAGTACATCAACTTTTGTGTTACAAATGGGTTGTAAACTATAGATGAACTTGAGCACTGACATGATATAGCTTAACTTCAGGTTGTACCTAAACATGAGACATTTTAGTTTGATGTTTAGAGGAGTCTTTCTTCATGTTGATTTGTATGACAATCTGGTTGTGCATCATGCTACCAAGGATCTTGAAAATATATGCTATCATGTGGATGAGCATAATGATGGTCCATACTACTTGTGGTTTCCATGTTCGAATGATAATCGCTTCCAATTCTAACATGATTATTTCAACAATCATAGTTTGCATGTGCATGTATGCAATAAATACCATTTGTTGCAACTAGGGCACATGTACAACTTCAATTTGAGGGAGACTAGTTCCTTCATCAAACTTGTCTTTGTAGTTTATCCATGGCCTCGTGCCATGGATCTCCTTTGTAGGACTAGACCTGCAAGTGTTCTCAAGTTTTGTTTACAACTATACTTGTTATGGGACTTTTTCCCCTAAATGGAAAAGAAAGCCATTTATGAATAACCCTTTAAAATTGCAAGAGGATAAAGTTTATTTAACCCTTTATAATCAAAAGGGAGATGGAAAAATAAAAGATATTATAATCCTTTGGTTAAAATGGAGATAAATAAAAAATATTTATAAAAGTCCCATTTAAAAAGGAGGAATTATTATGTATGTTAATAATTATTAATGATAACCTTTGTGAAAGGGTGTGATGGTTTAGAAACCACCCCTTAAAAGGTTATATAAGGAATTTATGTGAGACTTGGAAAGGGCATGGAGAACACTCAAGGAAGAAGTAAGTGGTTTGGTGGGCTATGGGCATTGGAGAAGGGGGCATACAGTGTTATAGGACTTTTCCCCTAAAATGAAAAAGAAAGCTATTTTTTGATCAAACCTTTAAAATTATAAGAGGATCATATAGTTTATTTATCCCTTTATAATTAAAAGGGAGATGGAAAATATAAGATATTATGATCCTTTGGTTAAAATGGAGATAAATAAAGAATATTTATAAAATCCCTTTTAAAAGGGAGGAATTATTATGTTTATTAACTAATTATTAATGACACTTTTGTGAAAGGGCGTGATGGTTTAGAAACCACCCCTTATAAGGTTATATAAGGCATTCATGTGAGACTTAGAAAGGGGCATGGAGATCACTGAAAAAGGAAGAAGAAGATGGAGAAAGGAGGAAATAAGAGCATTGCAAGAAATCACGAAGGAGACGGATTATTGATTGGTTGGACGTGAGCATTGGAGAAGGGGCACATAGTGTGTGTGTTCAACTTGGGGTACAGTGTACACTTGGGATTGTCCTGGCTAGGGCTTGTGCATGCACTTGTGTTGAACATGGCTCTGGAGCACTTGTGTGTGTGTGCTTTCTGAAAAGGAGTAGGATGCTTGGGAAACATGTCTGTTTTTTGAAAAAGAGCTGAATGTTGGGAAACACATGGTTGGTTCTTAATAAGATCTGGGTTCCTCCTGAAAGTGCTCACTAGCTGAAAAGGGTTCAATTTCTAATCCATTCTCCAAAGTGATATTGGAAGAACTTTCCAGAACACCAAAAGATATGTATTTATTCCTTTCTATGATGGAAATTAATTAAGTTCTAAACTTAATGCTAAAGAAAGATATTAGAATCATGAAATATGTTGGTTTTGATGTTAATATAATTATGGATTGTGTTATTCAATTGACTATGTTAATTATTTACTTTAGAATTCTTATTATATTATCAATTTACATTGGAATTAATAACTTTACATACATTAAATCATTAAATTCTACTATTTATTATATTTAAATCCACTACAATTAATTAAATAACTATGGGGAAAAGTAGCATCACATACAGAGTATGTCCAAATCGGGGTATAGAGTACACTCGATGTAATGCCCCGTCATGCATCCCTAGAGTGCAAGACTAAAAGTGCAACATTACAGAACTAATTTTTTTTTTGAAGCAAGTAATTGCAATAGTAGTAACCAACGATATCACAACATAAGAAAAATGCACTTCTAACTCCTCTAGGGAAACATAACTGCATTAGAGAATATAAAGTAAATATCACATAAGAGATAATCAATTACTATTGCTATAGAAAGATCAACTTATCATTGCAAGATAGTTTATTTACAAAATTACAATGCAAGATTACAAGACCGATCGTGTCGGTTTACAACGGAATAAATGATAAAGCATACTACAACTTTGAAGGAGGAAAGCAAATTGGAACTGGAACACCTTTGCACAGAACTCGAACCACATCTCCAAAAGGACCAATGGATAGCTCTGCCACCCAACCATGTGAAACCCTGAGGTCCACCCCTCCGAGCTAGGAGATAATGATGAGGATTCCACTAAGCCAAGAAACAACATCCAAAGATAAAAGACAACAACTGACTTGACACAACCGACCAAATCATCAAACTGCACAAGACAAGACATCACTCCAGAGGCACCACCAAGAAATAATAGAACTACATAAGAAGAGTGTCATCGCATGGTCCTAACATGGGTTACCCAGGCTATCTATCCCCAGAAGCCGGCCCCCATCTATGGTTACCCTGGTAGCCTCTCTCTAGGTACCGGCCCCATAGGGTGACACATGCGAAATCAACATTCCTTTCATGAGGTCAAGGAAGTTGATTTTGCCAACCACGGCCTTCTCATCCCATCCTTAGCCTGAACGAGCACTACAGGCATGAGTGAGGTCTCTTACTTATCTTATTAAGTGTTTTAATATCCCAACCCTCTTGCTTAAGTTATTAAGTTTTCCACCTACTTACAACTTCCATGGGGTTACCCAGGCGGCCTCTCACTAGGCACCGGCCCCACCATGAAAGCCACTCCCTTAGCGTTCTCTGGTCAACATACATACCACAACATGCAGGGGAAGGTCACCAAATAGATCCAAGCCAAAACTTACGCCATTCACTAGGCCACAACAATACATCCATATAATCTTTTCAAAATTGAAGCAATACCAACAAGAACCAAGTACTGTATTCAAAAGACCATTCCCCAATCAATACAAGATGTAAAAATCTAGAAGGCCCAATGCCATAATTCGAATCAAAGCCAAGAACTACTCCTCTGGAGTTAGGTACACAGACACTATACCACAAAGAAGTTCCTTATCCAAAATGCAAACCAAGGGTTAACCCACGACACTTGTTTGCAACAAAAGACTCAAACAAGAAAAGAGATTAGACCAATTGCATCATCCCTTCCGTTATATTGCAAGGGTTTCCCTTCCATGAACAGGAGCCATAATATACCATAATAATTGAAATAACCCATAAACACCATAGGCCTTGGAAATACAACTTGACCACATGACTAAAATTCACATCCGACAATGTATCGTCTTCACAAGAAACACCCATAAACCAACTCATCCCCAAAATAGACACAAGGATCAAACACAAACATGAAGATACAACAAGGAGGCATTCCAACATAAGAAAATCGATGATCTCCTTCTTCAACCAAGGAAGCAACTTAAGAGACTATCTCAAATTTTAATAGCAACTTAATCCACAGACATACCTTCTTATCATCATAAACCACCAACTTCTATTAGACAATACAATTTTTGAAATGAACGACTATAATCCTCTATGATTCTATTATAAACATGAGTCACTAGAGAACATTTACTTATAGACATAATATGCTTATCTAAAACTTCCAACAACTACTAAAAGCACTTTCACAACATTATTAATTCCTTTCCCAAACGAACACGAGGATAAAATAAAACATTTAGACATGATAAGGACGAGAACCCCAAGATAAAATGATACAGGATATATACTCATTTGATAAGGAATATTCTAGCATATAAAAGTATGAATCCCTAAGACATAAACTTCTTATCAACTACGAATTCCTTATGAAACAACTACACATACACATTTAATTCTATTAATCGCAACCATAAGAAATTACATTTTCCTATTTCAACTTTTAAGCACTACCAATTGTAAAACAACACTTATAACTTTCTTTGAGAATAACCTGCTAACTAACATAATACAATTTCAAATCATTATAAACCTCAATAGTATAACTTACTATCAAAGATTTATCACTTGCCAATTCTAGTAAAACACCTATAAGCTAAAACTTTCTTTAACGTTAACCAACTACAATCAAACAACTATAATATAATACACTTTTTTGATATCCCAACTTTTCCAAAAAGCAACTTCCCTTCTCCAAATTCTAAGGAACACATTCATGAGAATAGAATAAATATCATTAATTGCATAAGTTGCTTTCGAAATAGGCTATTTACCACAATCTACTAAATCAACCTTTATATACCCTTACCAGCTTAAACTACAAGCTCTACATTGATTCAAAACATCCCATTCCAAGAGCATAATTATCTCCTAACGACACGCTACAACCTCATTCATTAATAGATCTTCTACAAAATTTGATCTAGTGAACAAATTAAAAGAAATCCTAATTCTATATTCTAGTCATTATCCATTAAATAAATACATTTACAAAAATACACCTATATCCTTGATAAGCGAAACCCTATACACGAGTACCCCCAATTCCAAATAAAACTTTTATAGGCATCAAGGATTCGATCTATACCAAAAAAAATCACTAAAAGCATTTTCAACTCCGAACAAACTATTGTAACCTACAAAAACTCCTACTTATTACCACATTGAATTCAAATCAAAACATTGAATCCCTAACTAATATGATACCATAATGAATTACCAATAAAGCATATATGTAAAGAAAGTGTATTTGTTTTCTAATGAATGAGTTTTCCCAAAAACAATCTCCTATTACTAGAGTTCCAATGGTGCTAAACTTCTACTCTACAAAAACATAACTTAAGCTTTTATCATACGATCATTGAACCTAAGGATTATTCCCCCCCCACAAGAACTCTTTAATAAACAAATCTAAGGAACAAAGTATTACATTTTCAAACTGCAAGAATCCCAACGAATCAAACTGATTGCTATGAAAAAGAAAGGACTAACACCCACTACACCGGATTTACAACGTCTGCAGTGTTTACAACAGCGACTCCACGTGATAGCGACGACTACAGCTTGATCAACAGTGACAGCAGAATCTAAATCAAACACTATGAACAAGGGATTTCTAACCAGTATGTTACCACAAAGGATTACTAATCCGCGGGTTGAAGGAAATGAATATGTTTAATAGCAACTCGAAGAAGACACCCATCTCACCCACCATCTAAGATTAATACCTGCCACTACAACTTACAACTTACGGCAAGAAGGTCGACTAACACCGACTCCACAGGCTTACAATGACAATTGTGCCAAATAACAATGGCATAAGAAGAAAAAAAAAACTGTGTCAATAGGAATATACACAACTCTACAATGATGTGGTGATTGACTTATATATATTGTTCCCTTGATGGCGGTGACAAAACAAAATAAACAAATAAAGACATAAAGTAAACCATATCGTATCAACAATAGACATAAGAACCATTAGTTTCTATTCAAACAGGACACCATCAATAAAATGCTTTCAAGCTTGGAAAGAACAACCAATAGAACTTATAAGATATAGAAAAAACTACAGAATTTCACTAAAAGGAACAGAGGTTCCACGACTCTTCCTCGGTTTCTCCTCATTGAAAACTGTTTGAAGATAATTTGAGGGTTTTGTCAAACTGACCTTTGATTAAGGTTTATCGGAAGGTGCCGGTTGTTTTTGTAGCACTTTAATTAGATATTCGGAACGCCAGGAGTATATTTACATGTGGTAGAATAAATATTTGACGGAAGTTAATGTCGGCTGTCTCCAAAATAAACCGAATGGTTCTGGAAAAGAGCTTGGCCGATAAAAGGACCGATGAGTTTAGAAAATTTCCCAGCGTGAGACAATACAAACTCATTAACAAATATTGCTATCAACAAGGTGCACTGCTAGAAGCTTTTTCACTCTAGCCTTAACATAGAATGAATTAGGAGATATCTACAACAAAAAAAAAGAGAGACAACAGTTACAGATTTGCTTTGAAGGAAATTATGCAGCCGACCAATTAGTTTAAAAAAGGACGGTCGAATACAATTTGTTATGCAATAAAACGCGAACTGATGACCTTATGCAATAATAGCCGGTTAAGCACAAAATGGATTCGTTGCAGAGGCTAGAGAAACTTTTTAAATAACTACACCACGATTTGCTGATACGCCTCTAGAGAGGTTGCCTGATGAAATGCCATGATTGCAGGATATGAACAAAGTGGATTGACAAGGAACGCGTGGCCCTGGTCTAGTGGCTAAGAGCAATCATGGTGACATGACTTTGTTTCCTACTCACCGTCCCCTTTAGCATAATGATTTGAATGGTAGAACTACAATACTCATACCTCAAATTTCTGACAATATTTAATAGCTCTTATAAGGTCACTGATGAGTGTCAAATTGCACTCATAAAATACACTCTTTTTGCCTCTCTTTTCCTCTATTCAGTTCATCTTCCTTGTGTCTGCACTCAAATTAGTTAAGCAAGATTGTTCTAATTAGTGATTAATTAAGATAGATTACTTGAGATTAGAATTTCTGATTAAGCGGCTAATGTGCGTGGGATTAATGGAAAAATGCAGAATTTCTCTTTCTTTTTGAATCAGCAGGTGTACATATCAGAAGCAACGGTTTTGTGCATCTCCGGAGATCGCCTTCAATGATCTCTGGAGACCATAACAAAGAACAGTGACACCTCAGTTTTGAAGATTTGGGGAATATCTCCGGAGCTCTGCGAGTGTCTAGAATATCTCCGGAGCTCTGCAATATCTCTGGAGCTGCAGACAGGAACAACTATCCTCGGAACCTCCTGAGAACAGGGCATGTTCCAGTCAGAGCCGCCAATCAGACACTTCAGCAGCAATCCTAACAGCCCCCTTACTTCACTCAAATCATCACCTGAGTGATGAAGGGTCAACTATCAGTTAAACTGCTAAAGTTTTATCTTTTCAAAGATTTTGCATAAGTTACGAATTGAACTAAATCCAATATTCTTATTTTCAGGGCTTTGATGCCCAAATGTATTAAGATCTAAACTTAGACCTCTGAGTGGACTTCTGTTCCACTCAAGTCTACCCCTTTTGCATGATGATCTTTCATAAGTTAGACAGTTAAGTACAAATAAGAGATGGTGTCATCTCCTAGAAAGACTGATAGATAAGTTCAGTGATATATCATCACTCTTTTTATATATACTTTCAGAAATAGTAATGAAACAACAATGATAAGATTATTCTGATTTTCAGAGATTTCAGTTCTGTTATAGCCATACATTTCTCATGAACATAAAAATGAATGAATTGGATTGAATTTGGTTAGATCATCTTTAGTGCTGATTTCCTGCAATAGCCTTCAGCCTCAAAGGCGCGAAGCAAGGGCCCACTCTCACCAATCAGGCAGGAGGCTAGTATCTCTGTTTTATTGTTTCAAGTTTTCTTTTATAAAAGTATTTCCTATTTTAGTAGATAGATGCATGTGATCATTCTTTGCTTTGAGTACATTTCCTGTTTTATTCTGTTTTACAACATTCATTACATTTATTCAACAAGCAAATAGATTAGTCATTCTTTTAAGCTTTAGGATGAGCTATAAACTGGTCACTTAGAATCCCTAGTTGCAGATAGCCATGGACACAGCCCTGGTTCTTTGACATCTGAAAATAGATTAAATGATGAGGTACAGCGACAACCCGTCATTTTTGGCACCGTTGCCAGGGACTAGTTTGTGTTAATTAGGGACATTGAGTTAAAAATAGTTTTTAGAATAGATCTGTATGGTTAGAGCTAGAGATCTTAAAGGAAGATATATTAAGCAGACACCCCAACAACAAACCATAGGGGAAAGCAGTGAGGTGGTACAAAATCTTGTTGAAGAAGGAAACCTAGATATTAATTTTAAACCTGCACTTCAAAACAACAATCCCTTAGATCCTACAGATATTCCACTTGCCAATTATATCCAGGAATTACAACAAAGAGTTGAGGCAGATCCTTTGGTAGAACCTAATTTCCTAGAACCTCAGGAAGAAGAACTAGTATTAAACATGGAGAATGACAATCATGAGGAAGAGGAAAATCAGGCCCCAAGAACCTTCTCATATCCTATTGTTTTGGCTGCTGGAGACAATGCTCCCATGAAGAATATCTCACCAGCACATTTGCCAAATTTTAGAGGACTCTCCTCTGAGGATCCAGATTAGTTCTTGTTTGAATTCAAAGTAGTCTACCAAACTTATGATTATGGATCAGATAACTAGAAACTCAAACTGTTCCCTTCCACCCTGAAAGATTCTGCGATGAGATGGTTTATGGGTTTACCCCAGGGTTCTATCCGTTCTTGGGATCAAATGGAAACAGAGTTTTTGGAAAAATACCAAGATTATTGCAGATCCAGTAATAAAAATGAAGAACTGTTTAAAATTAGGCAGGGGGAGGAAGAATCCTTAGAAGACTATGTGGATAGGTTTAATTTTGCCTTGAGAAGGTATGGCAATCTGGTAAATCACTCCTTGGCCAGAACCCTGTTTATAAAAGGATTGGATAAATAATCAAAACAGGCACTGGACCTAATGGGAAAAGGGAACATTAACAAAATGGAAATACCTGACATAGAGGAGCTCTGCAGGAATTATTCCAGAACTCAAGATGGAGTAAGGTCATCCAAAACTTTTAAGGGGAAGAATGAGATAGGACAGTTGATGGAGGAAATTGCAAATCTAAAAATAGATATTCTGGTCCAACTAAATACCACATTGGATGGGATCCAAGCAAAAACCAAGATAACTGATCAAAACAGAGCAACTGAACCACTTTCCATTTATTATCCTAGGTGTAGAAACAAACACCTATTGAGAGAATGTCCCTTGGACAAATCAGAGATCTGTCAAATCTGTGATAGGGAGCATCCTACCAGTCAGTGTAGTCAGCTTCCAGCCTTGAAAAGATTGAGTAAAAAGAATGCTGTGATAGAGGAGGAGTTGAACTATGTGGGACAAAAACAAGCTAGAAATTTCCCTTATAATCAGTACCCAAGCCAGTCTTCTTATAGCGGTCCTACTAATTGGGGAAATAATCAGTGGAGTCCAGCTTGGTATGGCCCTCAAAATAATCCTCCTTGGGGACAACAGGTTTGGCAAAACCAAAATTGGCAAAACCAAAACTAGCAAAATCAGCCTTGGGGAAATCAACAATGGCCACCACAGTTTGGGTCACAAGGTATGCAACCACAGTGGGGTCCTCAACAGGGATATCATCAACAATACCAAGGACAACCTAGACGTTTCCAACCTCAACAACAGGCTTTACTAACTGGATCCTCCAACACACAGGGCCAAACTTAGAATGAACCAGTTAGTCAACCACCTTTACCAACTCAGCCTATACCAAACCCACGGAATAAACAGGGAGCAGCTGTCTATATGACAGAGCAAGAAAATCTGGCTGGAATTAATGCAATATATTCAAATAATCTCCAGCTGCGTTCTGGGAAAGCATTCCCAAGACCTTCTCCTCTAACTATAGTTGAAATAACCAATGATGAGGAACCTGAAAATCCATCCAATCAACCCCCAGAGGAGATTACTAACGAAAAGGTGCTAGAAAAATCAACCACAGACAACTCCGGAGTTACTCCTAAAAAGCCAGCTCCAGAGAACAGTCTAGAACATAATTCTGATAAGAGCTCCGGAGATGCTCCGGAGATGGAAAAACTAGCACCCTACCCAGAACGACTTAAACAAAATGCTCCCCAGAGAAAGGTTTTACAAAAACAAATCCAACCCAATCAGGAATTAGAACTTTTACAAGAACTCAAGCAGCTAAACATTGAAATTCCTCTCCTCCAGGCCATCAGAGATGTACCAGAACTAAATCAATTCATCAAACAGTATTGCATCAAAACATAGGGCAGAAAGAAAAGTTTTCCCTCCACAATACAGGTGGAAGGAAAGGTAATGGATCTATTGATGGGAGAAATTCTCCTCCCAAAATATGGAGACCCTGGGAACCCTGTCATAACTGTTTTCATCTCAGGGGTAGAAATTTCAAATGTTTTGGTTGACTTAGGGGCAACAATTAATGTGATGACAGTTCATACAATGGACAAGTTAGCTCTGTCAGGTATCCAATCCATGACTACAATTCTTCAACTTGCTGATCAGTCAGTAGCTGTTCCAAAGGGAGTGATCACTGATGTACCGGTTGTAATAGATTCATGGGAATTTCCAGTGGATTTCTTAATACTGGAACCTAGAAACTAAAGGAATGCTTATCCGCTGATTTTAGGAAGGCCATGGCTGGCTACTGCAGCAGCATCTATTGATTGTCGAACTGGAGATATGGTCATTTCTAATGGGATAGATTTAAAGAAAATATCTCTATATCCTCCAGCTAAACCATCGGTGCATTACACAGGAAGAGTATGGGTGGATGAACTAGATAACATGAACAACAGTGCCTCATTAGCTATGGTAACCATTAGGGAACATCTGGGAGAATTAGGAGAAGAAGTATACTATGATACAATGGAAGACTTCACTCACATCCTAATCAACAAAGATGTGATGGAACTCGCCCAAGACCCTCAGAGAAAACTTCTCGTTTCTTCTCATTGTACCCTTGCCAACATTATTCCTTGTGGGGAAACCTTTTACAGGGACTTAGCCACTTTCCACATGTTACTCCCACATTCTTGTCCTCTCAATGCCATGACACCAATGTATGGACCCACCACATCTATGGATCAAATTATAAAACAGGTCATGATTCTGCCAGGGAAGACACTTAATATAAATACTCAGTTAATAGCAAGTCAGGAAGAAAAGCTTATTCAGCTTTTGGTTTCCCACTCAGCATCTTTTGCCTGGGAATACCAAGATATGAAAGGCATACCTCCTGAAATCTGTACCCATCATATCTACACTGAGGATACTAAACCTGTCAGACAACCACAAAGAAGATTGAATCCTGCCTTAAAGGACATTGTCAAAACTGAAATAGAAAAATTACTCCAGGCAGGGTTCATATATCCAATCTCAGACAGTCAATGGGTCTCACCCCTTGTCATTGTACCTAAAAAGAATGAGAAATGGAGGGTGTGTATTGATTATAGAGAACTCAACAAGGCCACAAAAAAGGACTACTTTCCCTTACCATTTATTGACCAAGTTCTGGTCAACCTTGCTGGGAGAAAGTATTTTTCTTTTTTAGATGGATTTAGTGGGTATAATCAAATTCAAGTAGCACCTGAGGACCAAGATAAAACAACCTTCACATGCTCTTGGGGAACCTTTGCTTACAAAGTTCTTCCTTTTGGGCTGTGCAATGCCCCAGCTACATTTCAGAGACTGGTTCTAGCTATTTTTGCTGAACTGGCTAATGAATGCATGGAAGTCTACATGGATGAATTTACTGTGTATGGGAATAACTTTGAGGAAGCTCTCACAAACCTTGGAAAAGTACTAAAATGTTGTAATAAAAATTGACTGTCCCTTAGCCATGAGAAATGTTTTATGATGGTGGAGGAAGGAATTGTTTTGGGACACCATATTTCAGAAAAAGGGATTAGAGTGGATCAGAACAAGATAGAAGTAATCACACAGTTGCCTTCACCCAAAAATCAGACTGATGTCAGAAGTTTTCTAGGTCATGCAGGCTACTATAGGAGGTTCATAGAAAACTTTAGCAGAATAGCTGCCCCCCTGTTTACCCTGCTTAACAAGGAAACATAATTTCTTTGGACAATAGACTGTCAATCAGCATTTGAAACTTTGAAGGAGAAGCTTACTGTGACACCAGTTTTAAGGGGACCTAATTGGACTTTACCATTCCACATACAAACTGATGCTTCAAATGAATCCATTGGGGCTGTTTTAGGACAAAAAGAGGAAGGAGAGAGTATGCATGCCATTTATTACATCAGCAAGAACCTTACCTCTGCAGAAAGAAATTATACAACAACTGAGAAGGAATTCTTGGCAGTTATCTATGCTATAAACAAATTCAGACATTATATTACCGGATATAAAATATTTGTGCACACTGATCATGCAGCCATCAAGTACCTAATGAATAAACCAGTAGTAGGTGCAAGGATCATCAGGTGGTTATTGCTCTTGCAAGAATTTGATATTACCATAGTTGATAATCTAGGAAAGTTTAATTTGGTTGCTGATTTTCTGTCAAGATTGCATACAGGAGGAGAAGATCAACCAGTGGAGGACAAATTTCCAGATGAACATCTTTTTGCCATATCCACTACTGCACCTTGGTTTGCTGACATAGCTAATTTGTTAGCTACAGGCTTGTATCCATCCCATTTTACTTCAAAATAGAGAAAACATTTGCTTAAAGAAAGCTTATCCTACAAATGGTTGAATGGTTTACTATTTAAATGTGGTCCTGATTTCATTCTACGCAGGTGCTTGAAGGCTGATGAGACTTTTGATATGTTGAGGGCATGTCATGATGAGCCATCTGGTGGCCACTACTCTTTTCACAGGACAGTCCACAAGATCCTTGGAGCTGGTTACTACTGGCCTTCTCTTCATAAAGACACAAAGAAGTATGTGCAGCACTGTGACCAGTGCCAAAGGATGGGGCAGCCCACCTTTACCCAGGAAATGCTGCTACATCCTCAAGTCATGATGGAACCCTTTGAGCAATGGGGTCTAGACTTTGTAGGACCAATATCACCGCCATCATCAGGCAAGGAGTGTATTCTAGTATGCACAGACTATGTTACTAAGTGGGCTAAGGTTCAAGCATTACAGTTTGCAAGAGAAGAAAAAGTTGCTGATTTCCTTTACAATAGAATTTTCTTGAGGTTTGGAGCCCCAAAATCAATAGTTTCAGACAGAGGACCTCAATTTACTTCACAGGTAATCAAGGCATTCACAGATTTGTACCAAGTCAAGCACAGAAAAGCTTCACCTTACCATCCTCAAGCAAATGGGCAGGTAGAAGTAACCAACAGAGAACTTGAGAATATCCTAACAAGGACAGTGGCAATGAACAGGAAGGATTGGGCTAATAGACTACCTGAAGCAGTTTGGGCTTACAACACAACTTGGAAGTCCACAACAAAGTTTTCACCATATGAACTGGTTTATGGGAAAAAGCCTATACTATCTATAGAATTTGAACTCCAGACACTTAAAACTGTATTGGATGTTGGGCTGTCGTTGTCTACAATTCATCAGAACAAGATTCTTCAGCTCAATGAGTTGGATGAGATTCAGACAGAAGCCATTCAACAAACAGAACTGGTTCAGTACCAAAGGAAACAATGACATGACCAACATATCAAGAGGAGGACATTTCAACAAGGAGATTGGGTTCTTCTCTATGATTCTAAATTCAAAGAATTCAAAGGGAAATTACAGACTCACTGGCTGGGTCCTTATCAAATAAAGGAAGTGTTTGAAAATGGAACTGTATTATTGCAACCAATTGATGGGAGCACAAACACATTTCTAGTAAATGGTCACCGGATAAAGCTCTACAAAAGACCATCTACTAAAGAGGAGTTTCTTGATAATCTGAGTATTGATACATGGGATACCACCTCTGTCACAGTGTTGGAATAATAATAAAAAAATGAAAGGTTGAAAACCAGCAATGGCCGCCTTCTGAAAACAAAAAAAAAACAACAAAAGAAGGTTGAAAACCAACAATGGCTACCTTCTGAAAAAAAAAAAGAAAAAAAAGATGGAAAACCAGCAAATGGCTGTCTTCTCGACTAAGGGAGTTGAAAACCAGTAAAATGGCAGTTCCCTTATCTAGGACAATTGTAATAATTGAGCTCCGGATATGATCAGTTGCCAAAAAATGGCCCAATGCATCTCCAGGTCTTTCCAGTAAAGAGCACCTCCGGCGCTTCCAATTAGGAGCACCTCTGGCGCTCTATTAATAATGCCGGCAGTGTCCATAATAAAGGTGGGACCTACCTCGCCAGGTGCTAAAGTAGACAACTCACATGCTGAGGTCATCAAGACTCATCTTCTACTTTATCGTACAGCATAAATAAATTAAGATACTAATAATTGCAGGAGTGACCACAAGCCGGTGCTGACATCACTGTGGGCGTGGATCTTAGTGCCACTCAATGCAATGATTGCAGGTCACGTGCAAGTAGGAAGCGGATGTCATTTCAGCCGCCATTTAAATGCCACGACGTGTGCAGTTTCTAAAATGGCGCAGCATTTCTCCCGCGTACGTTGCCTCATCATTAAAACTGATCCAGGTAAATCTATTTTTCATTAATCATTAATTAGTAAACTGTCCTATCTTTCTATTTTGAGTGCTGCTGTGATGACACGTCCCTCTGCCGTCATTTCCTTTTTCACATCCAAGCATGCCGCCATCTATGCCTTAATGCCACCTTACCTCCAGAGCGCCCTGTCAGTCCGTTACAATTATGGCTGCTTTGGTCCCTTAACCCATCTGCATAAACCCAGCTTGAAAATAATAGCCTCCCTCATTCAAACCTCTGGAATAGACTGAAGCATATGATAAATCAAACAGTACTCCGGTGCCTATAGAGTAATTTAAACAGCACTCCGGAGCCGATAGAGATCAGAGGGATAGATAGACTGCAGATCGCAGAAGAAAAGAATAAAACACAGAAACTGCCATCAATTCAGGTATGGGGGTCAAGAAAAAGTTCGAGCCAGAAAGTACTGCGGGTCTTCTAAAGGATGCAGCTGCAGCAAATATTTTAAGGACTGCTGGATGGCTTGATTTCCTAGAAAAGTTTGAGGGGTTTCAGGAGGACATTGTGGACGAATTCCTTAGGAATTTAAGAGATGACCAGACCACTGTGAGAGGGAACCAAATCAGTCTCTCCTCCACAATTATCAGCCACATCTTCAGACTTCCCGAACAAGGTGAGAGGTTCCACCACCTGAAAACCTTGTATACAGAGTTAATTAAAAATTTTTCTGTTCGTGGTGAGCCTGCCATTCAATTGCATATGAATAAAAATGAGGTCAAAGGAATTTTAAGATCCACTCTCCCAAACCCTTGGGCAACTGTTGCCACCTAGTTAATGAAATATTTTACCTGTGATGGCCAATTCTCCATAGTCTTAGGGCCCATAATGAAAATGCTCATTTTTCTCAGACATGGAAATAGGAACCCCGAATATAACATAAATATCCCAAATTTCCTCTATTCTGCCATCAGGGCAACTGCAGAAAAATACCAGCAGGGTAAGGGACCCATGAAGCATCATGGCCTCATCTTCCTGATAGTTAAGCACCATTTCTTATTTCAGGCCAATGGGGATGAACTATTACAGAATTTTCTTGAGCATAACCCTCAGGTTAGAGCACCAGAGATAACACAAACAGAGGATGAGAGTTCTCCCTCTCACCATGGTGAAGAAACCGAGTCTACAGCCTACTCCATAGCTTCTCACAAAAGAACATCACCCTCATAGGAGGCTACATCATCTGCAGCCCCTGTTCCTAACAAGAAAAGAAAAGGCAAACAAATTGTAGAGCCTGCTCCTACACGGCCTCTATATATGACTCGGTCAGTCAGGCGACAAATGACTTCACCTGAGGGATCTAGGCCTAGGGAATTAACAGAGGAAAAAGCAGGGCAGGGAATTGAAGGGAGATGGTGGGTTGAAGAACCATCCCATGACTCCGATGAGGTACCTTTGGTCCGAAAGAGGAAACAAAGTGAAAATTCTCCAGCACCCTTTGTTCAGTTGGAGTCAAGTCTAGTCTCAACACCACAATGTGCTCTGGAGACAGGAAGCTTACCAACTGTTACTATCTCCTCAGATTCTAAGGAAGGAAATCCTACTCCGGAGGCACTAGTTCCACCTGTGCTTCGAAGAAGCAAAAGAAAGAGATAGCTCTCATAGGCTGAGAAGGATACTACCCTGCTCGCTGAGGCACTCTTGGAATTGAGCACATATGAGGACAAGGTAGGACCTTCAGTTGTGCCAGCAGCAGCAGAGGATCCTCAGAACAAGGGCATAGCAGAAGAAGAAACAGGGCACATAGATACATTGGGGGAAGCAGAGCAAGTGGCCATGGATAATCTTGACAATCAGCCACCAGCCACAGAAACAGAGGTAGAAACTCTATCACATCCCTCTGACCAAGAAGATATAGAGATCTCAACACAGCAACAATTAATGGAAGAAATTGAGAATTTAAAAAGGATGCTCTGGGGCAAGAATTTAATTATTACTGACCTCAAGAAGGTCAGGGTAGAAATGGAGATGGAACTGAAGCAAACTATTGCAGAAATCAAAACAGACCTCCAAAACAAGGACAGAATCATCCAAGAGAAGGAGGCAGAGTTAGAAACACAGAAGAGTGAGGCAGCAAAAGTGGTGGTAGAAAAAGAAAAGGAAGCATCACAAAAGGTTTCTGAGCTCACTATGGCTAGAGACAATGGCCTCACAGTAATGGCAGCACTGATTGAGAAAGTAAAGAGCCAGGATAAGCAATTAACTTAGGCCAATAACAAACTGGATGACCAAGAAGAATATATTCAAGAACTGTCTGGCCCAAGGGCAACCAATGAACAGGAGATTCAAACAGATGCTTATGTGGGACCAATCCCCATTGACATTCCTAAAGCCCTGTTTCATTGGGAGGAAAGGTGTAGAGAATTTGAAGCCTCCAAGCCAATGTTGCAACTACAAAGTGCAGTCACTGCCAGAGCAGAAAGAATCGCAACTTTGGAGAGCAAAATTATTCAAATGGCCTCCCTCTCCTCAGAAATTCTATCTTGCAGACCTCCCAGTGCTAGCTATTCAATGTTCCTACAAGAAAGGATACTGTAAAGGAAGTTTTCCTTAGTCTTATCTGACATGAATGAGGATATAGAAACAGCAGAAGGTTTCATGACAGCTTACACCAGAAGCAATGATGAAGACAAAAACTTCCTCTGTGAATTGTACTTACATGGGTTCTGCATTAATGATATAGCTTTCATGATTAATCACTTTGTGGGAGAATGCCAGATTAAGGCATTCATGTCCCTCCTGAGAAACCACCAGATTTGGGATGAGAGGATGGAAGATCATCTTCAAAAGGATTCAAAAATAGATCTCCTCCTCAGAAAAGAATGTCCCAATCCTTTTGCCTTTTAGACCCAATTCAGGTCCATCATCTATCATCCTGCAAGTGCAACTAGCATCTTGCCATTATATTTGAAAAATTTGCAGGAGTGCTCCATTGACTTTGGTCTCTTTATGATTAATTCAGCAAATCCTGTCCTTGCTGTAGCAAAGAAGAGATGGAGTATTTTAACACTAGAGCAAAAACTTAGAGAGGTGGTCACCCCTGCAAACCTAAGACTATTCATGAGGAAAGCAAAGATGATATCCAAATTGATGGATAAACATAAACAGGAATGGATAGGAGGGCAGTTCAGACCTCCTCTGATAATTGAACCACTCCCTATATGGACAGAGCAGCTGGAAGATGAGAAATTGCAAGATTGGATGAAGCAAGTTAACAAGTATAGGGGGAATGGTAACACCAATAAAACTACTTGGACAACCTATCTCCAGGAGTATAGTCTGATTGACAGATTGCTTCATCAAAACAAATCCAGAATGTGAAAAGCAGGAGGACTTGCCAAGCCTTAGGTATGGGGGGGATGATGAGTGTCAAATTGCACTCATAAAATACACTCTTTTTGCCTCTCTTTTCCTCTATTCAGTTCATCTTCCTTGTGTCTGCACTCAAATTAGTTAAGCAAGATTGTTCTAATTAGTGATTAATTAAGATAGATTACTTGAGATTAGAATTTCTGTTTAAGTGGCTAATGTGCGTGGGATTAATAGAAAAATGCAGAATTTCTCTTTCTTTTTGAATCAGCAGGTGTACATATCAGAAGCAACAGTTTTGTGCATCTCCGGAGATCGCCTTCAATGATCTCTGGAGACCATAACAAAGAACAGTGACACCTCAGTTTTGAAGATTTGGGGAATATCTCCGGAGCTCTGCGAGTGTCTGGAATATCTCTGGAGCTCTGCAATATCTCTGGAGCTGCAGACAGGAACAACTATCCTCGGAACCTCCTAAGAACAGGGCATGTTCCAGTCAGAGCCGCCAATCAGACACTTCAGCAGCAATCCTAACAGCCCCCTTACTTCACTCAAATCATCACCTGAGTGATGAAGGGTCAACTATTAGTTAAACTACTGAAGTTTTATCTTTCCAAAGATTTTGCATAAGTTACAAATTGAACTAAATCCAATATTCTTATTTTTAGGCTTTGATGCCCAAATGTATTAAGATCTAAACTTAGACCTCTGAGTGGACTTCTGTTCCACTCAAGTCTACCCCTTTTGCATGATGATCTTTCATAAGTTAGACAGTTAAGTACAAATAAGAGATGGTGTCATCTCCTAGAAAGACTGATAGATAAGTTCAGTGATATATCATCACTCTTTTTATATATACTTTCAGAAATAGTAATGAAACAACAATGATAAGATTATTCTGATTTTCAGAGATTTCAGTTCTGTTATAGCCATACATTTCTCATGAACATAAAAATGAATGAATTGGATTGAATTTGGTTAGATCATCTTTAGTGCTGATTTCCTGCAATAGCCTTCAACCTCAAAGGTGCGGAGCAAGGGCCCACTCTCACCAATCAGGCAGGAGGCTAGTATCTCTGTTTTATTGTTTCAAGTTTTCTTTTATAAAAGTATTTCCTATTTTAGTAGATAGATGCATGTGATCATTCTTTGCTTTGAGTACATTTCCTGTTTTATTCTGTTTTACAGCATTCATTACATTTATTCAACAAGCAAATAGATTAGTCATTCTTTTAAGCTTTAGGATTAGCTATAAACTGGTCACTTAGAATCCCTAGTTGCAGACAGCCATGGACACAGCCCTGGTTCTTTGACATCTGAAAATAGATTAAATGATGAGGTACAGTGACAACCCGTCAGTCACCATAGGTTTAGACATTGCTTATAGAAGATAGATGGATAAGATTCAAGTTATCAGTTCTTATCGTGAGCAGAGACTTTCATAACAAAACAAATCTCTTGAATGTATCTAAAAGATAACGATGGGGACCAGATTAGAAACCCCTTAGTAAAAAAGAGTAGATACACCAAAATGCAAATAGAAATTACATGATTTAAGGCATTTCTTATAAAGAAGGGCTTCATGAGGCCACTCAGATTCCAAGGAAAGTTTAGTGGAGGGTGCAGTGAAACACCGAAATGAATGAGAACGGATTTAGATAAAAAGGTTTAAATAACTCTGGGAGGCATTTAAATGATAAGTGATAACTCAGACATGGTGCAGGAAACACTGGATGGACTGCGTCATAAAGATGTCGTCTCATGGAATACAACGATCGTGGACTAGCTCAAGGATGGATGTGTAGACAAAGTATGAATTTATTTATTTATTTTTTCTGATAAAGACATGCATGGTGCACCAAAACTTGAAGCATGAAGAGAATGTAGTCAAGCAAGGTCAGGGACAAAAACTGTTGACAAGCCAACACAGATACATATTTTCCAAGAATACCACAATCACAAAAAGAAACTCCAAAATCAAGGTACACACCAACATGTTAATGGTGGAAGCACACCCATTTAACAGAAACCATTACCTTTTTAAAATGGAGCATACATGTCCACATCTCAGCTCTCTCCCTCTGTAATTTCTTCAGGCCCTTCCCTTTCTCCAGCCTCTGTCTATGCTCCCATAGAGGCTTCTCAAGAAAACGTATGCAAAAAGAGTGGATTCCAAAGACAAAACCAACAAACTCTTGACAAAAAGCTCCAGAGTGATGTTTTCGTAGAAAACTCAGATTCCTCGGATCCTCCCCCGGATCTACCTTAAACATAGTAAAAATCTCGTCAAATGCAATAACTCCCTTCCTTTAACCATGTCCCACTCACACCAATAAATTCATTTATTTTTTTTCCACTAATAGCAAGATTCTATCTACTAGAAGATTTCTGACCAAGACAACTCAATGCATTTATTTCACATATCAAGATTATTCTGTACCAATTAATAACCCATAACTCCAAATTTATGACATAAACACTCTTGGACAGCAGAAATTAACTCTAATCTATTTTAAAATCCAACCAAGGAATTAATCCAAGTTCTAAGCCAGGCAATTATTATCTAATAATCATCAAGGAAGCATTACTACTTAATAATAATTCATTAAAGTATTTTCCAAACACACACGAGCATAACTAACCCAATTCGACTATACACCACAACACGAGGTTACCAACATAACAAGGCAAGACCACGACTCAAGACGACAACAGAAGACCAGGACTGACCTAATGGAATAGACCTCGCATTATCTCCCATCACTGATACCCATTGGTGTAAGAACCCGCTCGAACCTGCTATATCAGGTGGAGTCGAGGTTTGGTACCTGTAACTTGCATCTGAGCAATTGGTTGAATAAAATCAAACACATATATGACAACACCCATAGAGAGTCAGAGAATCGCGGCGTAGTAGGGTACTCGAAGCGAGTAATACTACACCGTCTATGCTCTTGACACAATATCATAACACCTGTCTAATTATACCAGTCAAACATAAGTCATAACCTACTATTCGACTATCTTAGAACTGAATCAATGAAATGAACGACTACAACTGCCACCAATTGACAGAGAACAATATAGAACCACAACAATCACAAGGCAACGACGAGGGGGCACTACACTCAGGATTGTCCTAGCTAGGGCTTGAACACTGTGCGAGTAGGCATAACAGTTCATGTGAGTAGGCACATGTTTGAACACTATACGACTAGGTACAATAATTGGTGCAAGTAGGCATACACTATGTTTTTAGACAGGTTCTCCAAATGTGCCATAGCTATGTGGGCCAAAAGCATTGAGATCTTCCTAGGGTGAGAGTGGCTAATCCAAGTACTCTGATTCAGATAAGTACCAAACTTATTATTAATAAAAGATGTTGGAATTATTATATATGGGTTTTGATGTCAATCTGATTATAGATTGTGTAACTCAATTGGCTATGTTAATTATTTACTCTAGAGTTCCTATTAAATTATCATATGTTGCAATTTATATCGAAATTGATAACCTTTTATACTTTAAATTGTTTAACTCGAGTAATAACTATGTTTAAATCCATTACAAATAATTAAATAACTCTGGGGAAAAGTAGCATTACATTTTGGTATTAGAGCCAAGTTGACTATATTGATTAGTTTTATAGGTTATATCAGAAGATATGTAGAACTTGATGAGTATGATTACAAAGTAAATTTTAAACATGTTGTCAATTAGGATTGCACCCGTGATGCAAAGTTGTGATACTCAGCAATCCTTTGAAACATGGGATCAAACTTAGGATGTGGGTGACCTATGCCGAGTTTGAACCTCTAGATTGTGGGCTGATTCCCTTAAAATATTCAATTGGATCTATGATTTTGATGTGGAAAAGGGTAAAAAGGATCTTTCTGAAAGAAAATAAAACTGTAAAAATATGGTGATGCACCTAATGATGATGAAAACTTGGCAATCTAGCTCACAATAGATCTCAAAAAATCTATCCACACATACCACTTTCAACAAATTGATCACAAAAATATTTCTAAGGGAGGCTGGAAAATATTTCTGTTTGAAGGAAAAGGGGTTTTTCACAACATAAAAGAAAGGTTTTCCAATTGCACAACTTAAGACCTATGATTTTCAATGCTATCTAACACAAACAAGTACTAATGAGACAATGATTTTAAAGGTTCTGATATTTAAACACAATAAAATCTCATCAAATCACTCATACAAGTTGCATTAATAGAAGGTAGATACTTGATCAAACTAAAAAATAAAGGAAATAATTGCATAAAAACAAAGTATAGAACCTGTAACCTGCTGTAATCTCTATAAATCTACAAATAAGTGAGTTACAAAACCTCTCTCCTTAAAGTGCAAAGAGCAAAAAGGTAAGAACTAGAAAAACTTGTTTTTCTTTACAATATATAGTTTTCTCTCTCCAAGAGGCATGGAAAAATAACTGCAGTTAATTGCCTCTAAAAATAAGCTCTCCAGTTTGATCCATGAGCAAACAATGAAATCCCTAAAAATAAGGGTCAAAATTGCCTCAAAATGAGCAAAAATAACTCCAATCTGCTAGTCTCCATGTGTTTGACCCAAGAGTTGGCCAATTTTGTCTATTTTGATCTCCAAGCCATGCAAGAGACCTCAAAAGACCTTAGTTAACTTAACTCCTCCATTTTGCATGATTTTGCATGACTTTATCATGTGGCAAATTAATAAAGTAATCATTTGCATGACTTACTCCATTATGAGTTTTAATTTGTCTAATTTCTTGAATTTTACAACTTGTGACAAAATAATTTAGAGTAATTTATAGAATATTACTTTATTAATTTGTTTACATGATATATAGTTGTAAAATCATGAAAATGTGGAAGAAAAAGAAAACTCCTTATCTCTCCTTTTACATTTGCCTAATTTGCACAATTTTGCATGATTTTGATGCCAAAATTAGGTCTTTATATATGAAAGAAAAAATATTACCCACTTATGCATCCCATCCAAAACTAGGTCAGTTGCATGCAAAATAATATGATTAATTATTAAGAGGAATAATAATTGCATCATAATCACCTTATAACTCCATGCAATATAAAAGCTCCATAATTGCATCTTACATGCATTCAAGGCATAAGAATATTCCCTTATCACTCCATTACATTGTAAAAGAAAACAATATCTAGTTGCATTACACATGCATCATTACCTTCATATTGCATACCATTATTTACCATGTCCTTATCTTGACCATATCTTCTTTGTATGCATTTGACTATCACCTTGTATTATATCTCATATTTGACCCTACCTTTATACATGCATTGTCCATATAACAATAACCTGCCACTTTGTATTTGTCTTCATGATTTCATGCAAATAAAACCTTTTATTCCATCCACATTACCGGCCACCTTTGCCATTTGTTTTCATAATGCATCTATTTGTTTTGACTTTGGATGCATTAAAAAAAGCATAAGGCATAAAAGGAATCTTATACACTTGGTCTCCATGCATATGATAAAGGGAATCATCAACCTTTGACTTGTTGCATATACAAGGCACATTCGACCTTGACTTGTCGACTATCATGTATCAAAAGGAAATAAAAACCTAAGGCATTAAGCCTCACCCTTTAATGATTTCAGTCTTTGACTTGGCAAAACAAATGTAAAAAGGAATAATTATTTTCTATCCATGGCCCCTCCTTGGCATAATCATTAGGAATCATCAAGACCAAAGTCTTGACCCTGATCTGGATTAGGCAATAATTTGATTTTTCTAAGTCAAAAAGAATGAGGAAAAAGAAAGCCATTGAACAAAATAAAGATAAAACCCCAAAAGTTGTCATCTTCTTCTATCTCTCACTTGCATCTTGCTTTGCAACTTAGACTCAGCCACCGCTAGGTTTTGGAAGAAAAATGCTTTCCCTCTAGTTTCCTTTGCTCTCCTCAGTTGAAACTTTATGATTTCTATGGCATTTCGGTGCAGGAACAAGGTGATCATGTCTTTTTAGCTTTGACTGGCAATTTCTTGTCATTTCTTTGTTTTATTTCT
Source organism: Cunninghamia lanceolata (assembly GCA_027924645.1). Taxonomy (NCBI): domain Eukaryota; kingdom Viridiplantae; phylum Streptophyta; class Pinopsida; order Cupressales; family Cupressaceae; genus Cunninghamia; species Cunninghamia lanceolata. Next base: position 11,987,833 of record BSBN01000693.1, read on the forward strand.
TCATCTGGGCATCGGCTATGGTGGTTGTAGGTTGAGCTTTCTTAAAAAGATTCTTACCATTCTTTCTTGTCCTTGTGTCTTCTTCATCTACAACTATATCTTTATATTTTGAGAAGTTCTAAACAATGAAGGCCGTGACCTCTATGATTTCTCTCTTCTGCAAAATACAAGGTGGGCTCCTTTCTTCTTGTGTATCTCATTCTTTAAAAATGAACATGCATATTCTGATAAGGGTTTCAAAAATGCATATGGGTATTCTTTCTATTTGAAAAAAAACTTTTCGGCTATAGCCGTGCTTGTATCTCTCCTTTCCTATATATTAGCTCCACTGTAGACACAAAATTTTGTAAGGGTTTCAAAAAAACATTTGGATGAGGGTTTGATATTTTTCTGAATAAAAGGCCTCTCCTGTAACGGCCATGCCATTATCACTTTCTGTGTAGCATTTTACTTTGACTGTATACAAAAATTTAACAAGGGTTTCACATACGAGAAAAGGGGTTTTGACATTTTGCACAGAATGGCCTTCTTTAGCCATGACCTGCTATTACTTGCTTTTCTGTAACCTTCATTTCATATGTATAGAAAAATACTAACTAATGTTTCAAGATTTGCAGAGAGTTTTGCATTTCTTCAAAGAATATACTTCTTCAGGTCACGGCTATGTCATTTCCTTACTGTAACTGCAACTTTGACACCTCTTTCGACTGTAGACAAGAAAATGAAACTATGGTTGAAGGAATTAAAAAGAGTTTGAAGAATCTACACATAATGGCCTTTCTCCTGTCATGGCCATGTTGTTTTCTTGCTCTGTACATTTCTTTTCACTGTGAACAAGGAAAAAAAACATGAAGGTTTTCAAAAAGTGTAACATGTTTTTTCATTTTTTACAAATGAAACCCTCCTATGGTATGCTATGACTGTGTCTTGCAAAAAACCCATATGGGTTATCCTGCATTTGCTTCCTTAAAACAATTTGCTCTTGACAGTGGCTTCAAAACACAAAATGATAATATGAGCACTCTGGAATAAAATGACCATGTTCACATCAATATGTAAAAAGAAGAACATTCATAACAACACACTCTTTTATCTTTTATTTCTTATCCATATATGTACCCTCCATTGCATGATCTTGTATAGGAATTACCTGTTCCTTCATGGTTTTTTCAAGAAGTTGATAGTATCTCATGTGCCTTTGTGCATTCTGTCTGCAGGTTTGCTTGTTCTTGATTAAAGTTCTGACAATCCTTTATCAATATATCATCACTTAGTATTGACAAGACTCAACATAAAAACTTGAAACACTTTGACTTCCTTCCACTGGCTCTTATGACTACTACATAGCTTGTCTGCTGACGGCTGTTGCTATTTCTGGTGTTTGCATTCCTCTTGATGACTGTACTTGGTGGCTTATAAATGGTCTTTCATCCTCACTGTACCCTCTTGTAACCATGTTAGCTTCTCTGAACATGATGTGACTGTCCCCTGTGACTCAGTTGATAGCATAATGAAATCTAAAGCAAAGACATTGTACCTTTTGTATATTGATTATGGTATTATGATAGTTTGTCATTTTATAATGGCTATTGTAGTCTTCACCTTATGTGGATCAGCATTCTATGAGCTTTTTATGATCACTAAGATATGATTTTACTCATATGTGAAAGAATATGACATCTCTATACTAAAACAACACATCCTTTTTGTCTTTTATTGCTGTTCCTTGTGCTCAATTGTTTTATCTATGAAGTATTTTGAACAACAAAAACTATTTCAATTATAATCAGAAATAAAAGGGAAATACCTTTTTATGATCACTGCACTTGTACTTGCATGACATCTAATCAGGATCATTACTTCTCCTGTAACATGTGATGAAGCATTTTGACTATAATCCTCTGATTTTGACAATCTGTTTATTAAGTGGGCATAGTTTATAGGAGCAACTGCTCTTATTCACCTTTATCATGATGAAATCACTCTCTTTGCAAGTTAACTGTTATGATGCATAGTATCTTCTTGAATAATGCATCCTGTCTTTTGTAATCTGATATCCTTTTCAAATGAAAAAAAGAAAACATGCTGGGCTCTACCCTTGTGGGAGCCACATTTTCTCCACATCTTTTAATGTCTTCAAATCAGTAACATTACTTTTCCTATACTTGCACAGTGAATGAACAAGTTAGCATAAAAACATACCTCTTGGAGTTGATTTGATCTTTCTCATATTGATCTGATTTATTACACATGTCTGACTTGATCCATTCACATGAGATGCATAATATCTACAAGTTGATATGTTTGTTGATAAAAACATGTGATAATTTTAAATATTCAGAGCTTCTAACAGGGCTTTTCCCCAATTTTGTAGGTACACTGGCATGATTTGGAGTTGAAGATATGGACATGAAGATCAGCTATCAACTGATGACATCAACCTTCTGATTAAAGGCAATGATGGATATTTAATATTCTCCTATGTTCTTTCTCTTTTCCTTTTATCATCAGATGTATATCTTGCATATGTCTGCATTGCTCAGTTTAGTCACTCCCACGGCTTGTGTGGGACACATTTAAACATTTCTTTAAACATGATCAATTACTTTACCTTATGCAAATGATTTATGTATGTTTACTTTTTTGAATCAAATGCATAGGATAGAATAATTGAAACTGATATGAAATGGCAATTTTATAAATACCTTTCTTTCATACTGAATTGTGATTACTTGAATAATTCAATTGTCTCATAATTGAAAGATAAAACCAGTTAGATTATTTGTCTTTCATTGACTATCTGATATCTTGCCATTAGATATTCACTTGTCAGGATGGTTTGACAGTCCTGATTGGACTATCAGATTATCTTGTCAACTGATCCTTATTTTCTCTTGTCAAAACATCATGCATTCACTGATTGCATTAACTTAATTTTTTTTCTTTTACTCCTTTTGAAACAATCTGCAAATCAAGTCTAACTAAATTAGGTGTGAACATAATTTAGTAACAAAACATCACCCATGTTTACAAATTTTATGAATATTATGCCTTTTTGGGGTTCATTTGAGCATTGATTATTTTCACAAATTTTTAAAAATGTGAAAGGTGTAGATTCATTCAAGAAAGCTTGGAATATACTTTCACCTCTTTAGGTAGTTATAATATGGTGCTAAGGTCCAAATTTATTCAAAGAACTTGTATTGCATGCTTGTTGTCCAATGCAATAATTATTTTTCTCCTCTTATTCATTTCAATAACCCTGGCATTTCTACACATCACTCTAAACAATTGTTATTTAAGTATGAGTCATTACAACAAGTTTGGAGTTCATTCTAGAGAATTTCAAGTGCATGTACACAATTTGGTAAAATAGGTATTTATACTATCATTTTGATGGAAGTGGAAGTCTTGTAGTTTGAAGAGTTATTTTAATGATTTTGATTTGGAATTTTACTTTCTTGTTGTCCACTTTTGCCTATATTAAATCTTCATAGATGTACAAATTAGATAGAACATTTTCTTTATAAAGATTAAATGTGGACCTATTTTGATTTTTTATATGAAGGTGTGCAATGTTCAATGAATCAAGTTGTTGATCTTTTATAGTGTTCAAATCGAATTTTCACACCTTATCGATTATGATTTCCATTGTTTGTGTGTAGAGATAGTATTCTTAAATGCAACATACACATGGATAGGATATTAGTGAAGTAACCTTAGTATTGTTTTTAGAGGTTGGATTAGAGTCAAAGTATGAACTTCTACATAGTGTAAATGAAATGGTGGTCAACATGTATACAAAAGGGTTTCCATGTTATTTTGGAAGATGCACTTCTCTTAATATTAGTAAAAGCACCAAAGGTGCTATCAAATGGCCAATAGGCACAAATATTTTTAGGCCTCTCACTAAATACTTTATATTTTTATTTTTATGGAAAGTCATTACATGTAGTTGTTGGTAGACAAGGCTATAAATACAATAAGAAATTCAATTATTTTTTTGCAAATAAAAATAATTGACTGGTATTAAATGATTAAGCCCATGAAATAAATCGTGAATGAACTAAATAAATTCTAAGCAATCAAGAGATTAGGTGAACCATGCAATACCTAAATAATGTAAGATAATAAAATCCATTTTACTAATTTCTTATTGACCAAGTATTGCACAAAATAACTCTTAAAAATATATATATGTATGAAGTGTGTGTTTGAATCAACTATGTGTGAAGTGATTGAACTAACATTGTGTGAAGAGTGTACTTTAACTTTGGCATTCACTTTGTGTGTGTTTTTTCTTTGGCATATTTGAACTCGAGTGTTCACTTGTGTGATTGAACTAACTTTGCATGAAGCATGTTTAAAATTTGGCACATGTTAACTTTCTATGTGTGAAGTGTGTGTTTTAACTTTGACATTCATTTTGTGTGAATGTGTGTGTGTAAAATTTAATTTGGGCATTCACTTTGTCTAGTGTGTGTATTTAAACTTTACCGTGTTTTATAAATTTGGTACCCACTTTATGAGTGTGTTCAGAGTTTGGAATGTTTGAACTTAAGTGCTAATGCATACTTGTACTAAATTTGTGTGAATGAATTATGTTTAAACATTGGCATATTCATTTTTTGTTTATGTAAATTGTGTGTGTGTGGGAAAGTTAATTTAGGCATTCACTTTGTAGTGTGTCTTTTTTTAAAAATTTGGTATTCACTTTGTGTGGTATATGTGTTTGAACCAACTTTAGAATTTGTTGTGTATCTATGTGAGCTTGAAAGAACTTTTACATTTAGTTTTTCTTTATTTATGAATGAACTTAAGCTAACACATTTTGTGGAGTGAATGAACTTCAACTATCACATTTTGTGGAGTGTATGAACAAACTTCGATATTCACTTTGTGTAGAATGCAATTGAAAGATTTGAAATTCTTTATTTTGTGTGTACAAATGAGCCTTGGATATCATTTTGTGTAGAGTGTATGAATGAACTTTGATGTTCACTTTATGTGGAATGTGCTTGAAAGAACTAACATTCTTTTTTTTGTGTGTGTGCACGAATGAACTTTGGATATCATTTTGTGTGATGTACGAATAAACTTTTTTTTTTTAATGTACGAATAAATTTTGATTTTCACTTTTTGTGAAATGTGTCTACAAACAAACTTCAATGATGTTCATTGTGAGTCTTTGTGTGTTTAAATAAATTTTGACATTTTCATTTTGTGTGAATAAATTTTGACATTCATTGTGTGCATGTTTGAAAGTTAGCTTTGGTATTCACTGTGTGTGCACATGTTTATGTGAATGAACTTTGGCATTTACTTTATAAAGAATTATAAAATTATGAACTCTAACTCTAATTATAAAAAATAAAACAATCAAATCAAATTTAAAAACTAAACAAATTATCAACACTTCATATTAAATATTTGCAATTATATTAAATATTAAAAGAAAAAGAAATTTCTAACTAATAGATTTGAATCAACTTGCCATTCGATGTCATTCAATTCCTTCTCTGAAGGACTTTCCCAGCTTATTGTTCCTTGGTTCTCTGAGATTCTATCATTTTTTTGATTCAGATTTGTGTTGGAACTTGATAAAACCCAAACATGTTCTTTTGGATTGAGCAAGTGACGTTGATATCTCCTTTTGCCTTTTGGCAAAGACATAAATAGAGGCGGAACGAGCAACAAATTTTTCTTTCTAGATCCAAAATGTTGGTACAGATGGAAATATCTTCATCAAATTGTATGAAAATTTTTCTCTTTTAATTAAAGATTGATTATTTAAATAATAGAAAAGTAATGGTAATGTTATTATCATTACAGATTTTATTGCTTGACCTTTTAAAATAAATATACGTATATCTTGTATAAGTAAGGTACTGAGAATCTGAAAGTCAAAAAGCTTAATAACGCTTTCTCGACCAGAAAATATTTGACTTAACAATCTCATGAAATTAGATTCATTCCATGGAACAAATATTTCCATCATGTTAACTTTAAATCTTGACTGAACGTTATAGAACCAAATTCTGTTTCGGTTCCTTTCGATAGGGTCCATAGGCAACACTTTTTTATGTTTTTTCATAGCCATAGTTTTTAATAAAAAATATAATGTATATTATAATAAGTACATAGTTAATACAACTTATTCAATTAATTTTGTACAATTTGGAAAAGAAAGTTTCTTTTTATTTATATCGATAAAGATCTCAATCCTTAATTTAATTAAAGAAGGATCGTTCTTATCCACTTTTTTATAAATATATATATATATATATTCTTCTAAATAGAGTAGAAAAATACTATTTTATTTTTGGTATATTTGGTTTGGTATAATAGATACCTATCTATTATATATTCATATATAATGGTTTGTATATTATCTCTATTTTCCACTAAAAAGTATCCTTGTGGTATCTATATGGAAGTAGGTATTATATTTATTAATGTGCATCTAAATATTGCATTGTTTACTAATTAATTAAATATCTATCTTTGTAAACAGTAGAGATAAATCATCTTATTTCTCTTTTGGTATCTAATATAGAAGTAAATATTGATTATTAATGTGTATCTATAATATGGTATTGTTCACTAATTAACTCTATCTCTGTAAACAGGAGAGACAAATCATCTTCCCCTTTTTTTGTATGCCAAAATCTCTTCTCTATCTTACTGTCAATTAATTAGCATTTTATGCTATAGAAATTGATAGCAATCCCATATGATGAAGTCTATTTCTTTTTGAAAATTATAAGCATAAATTAGAATTGAATTGGTTAATCTGAATTGATACTTATTATAATAAAATCAACTTGCTTTTTTTTTGCTTTACCATAGCATCCATGGTTGAATGGTAAAAGCACCCAACTCATAATCTTAGCTCATTGTGTGTGCACATGTTTATGTGAATGAACTTTGGCATTTACTTTATAAAAAAATATAAAATTATGAACTCTAACCCTAATTATAAAAAACAAAACAATCAAATCAAATCTAAAAACTAAACAAATTATCAACACATCATATTAAATATTTGCAATTGTGTTAAATATTAAAAGAAAAAGAAATTTCTCACTAATAGATTTGATAAAATAAATAAATTCTATATTTTAATCATGCAAAATAAATAAAAAATAATTAAATAAAATTAAATCTACATCTACACTTAAAATTTAATAAAAATTAAAACATAATTAAAAATAAATGCAATATCCATTTTATTATAAAAATATAAATTTCCACTAATATAAATTTAGAATAAAAAATCAAATATCTAAAATACATTTTATTATAAAAAAACATAAAAGTTTCCAGTAATATTTTTCTAAAATAAAAAAAAAAACAAATTTTTAAAATACATTGTATTATAAAAACATAAAATTTCCACTAATATTTCTCTAAAATAAAATTAAAAAATCTCTAAAATACATTTTATTATAAAACTATAAAATTTCCAAAATTTTCACTTTTTTTTTTCAAAAATCAAATGTCTAAAATACATTTTATTATAAAAAAAAAAGTTTCCACAATATAGATATATTTTAATTTATCAATAAATTAAAATATTTTTCATAATTTCTTTAAATTATATAAATTAAAAGAACTTGATTCAATTTACTGTAAGATAAGGAACAATAAAAATATGATGAGGTACAAGTTGTATGTCAACTCTTATATAGAAATACACAATTTTGACACTAAATTACTATATTTTTACATATTACTATTTTATTATACAATTTTTATTTTAATGTTTTGTAAAAATTTTAATACAATTATAAAAACAATGTTTATAAAAATATAATTAATTAACATATGAAAGAAATAATATAGTAAAGTTAAATTTGTAATCATGCATTCAAAGTGGAATTAGAGCATATAATTCGTTACCATCATTAAAGAAAATTAACATTCTTGTGGAGATAATTGGAGAAGTTAAAGAAAAATAACATTCTTGTGGAGATAATTAGAAAAGTTAAATTCTTCCATGGCAATCTGCTAACCGCAATATGTACTAGGAATTTAAAATAAGGTTAGCATATAATACACTTTTCACTCTCACACATTACTATTTTATTATACAATTTTTATTTTAATATTTTATAAAAAGTTTAATACAATTATAAAAACAATCTTTATAAAAATATAATTAATTAACATATGAAAGAAATAAAAAGAGACTTAATATTTCTATGATATTATTTGTATAGCTCTCTATATCTTTCTTATTTATATAATAGTAACTAATAAGTTAGTAATAAAAAATATTAAAAATTTATATAATTCTTATGTATATAGACATAAATAATAAACCGCTAAACCTTGTATCCGCCCAAAATTTTCGTAGAAGATAAAATTAATTCAGAAATCTGTTCTTTACTCTCTATTCAGGCAAAATTTTGGTAGAAGAGAAAATTAATTTAGAAATCTGTTCTTAGGCAAAATTTTCATACAACAGAAAATTAATTCAGAAATCAGTATATCTAAAAGATTTATTGATTTAATAGTAAAAGATAAGGTAACAATTTATCATTTTTTGGTATGGGTAAGATAATTGGTCGAATGATAATTTTGCCAGCTTAAAAGCAAAGAATTGTAGCTTCTAGTGGGCTCTATTTAAATATCATTTTCTTCAAGGATAATTTTGCCAGTTTAAAAGCAAAGAATTGTGGTTTCTAGTAGGCTCTACTTAAATATCATTTTCTTCATGGATCAAACAATTAATTGCAATTTTACACCTGGCCATTGAATTAGGTGGTATTTATTAACAATACAATAATTCTTTTATTAACTAATATTTATCTTTGATTGTTAAACTGTGGACTATTTTTAAACATCATCCATTTCAACAGTTAAAAAGTCAAAAGACAATTATTCACCACTTTTTATTGTGAATGAAATGTAATAATTGAAATAGATGATATTTAGACAATTAATTACCTAAAGATTAGAGCAATCACAGAAGTCTAGCAGGAAGCAAGTTATTCATGGCACCACCACCAAGCCCAGTGCAAATATCTGACAAAATATTTGAAATGTGATTTTGGGTCGCACCTTCCTACAATTCATGGAGACAAAATTGATTAATTATATATCTCTTGAGATAAAAAAGAAATAAAAATGTTTACCTAGTGTAAAGTCATGGGTTTAATGAAATAACTAAATACCTTTCAATGAAGAAAGCAAAAGGAGCAAGGACAATGGTAGCAACCATGTGCGTATACACTACCAAAACATGATGGCTCATTCCATTGTTAAGAGAAATCTTAGTAATTATGGCCATCCCTGTAAATCCAAACTGCAGGGACGTCATTGCTATGTAAGGCCTTGCTTTCTGAAACATCTCCATTGCCATTGAAATAAGTTTCTCTGAGTACACTCCTTCAAAAGTACTACTGCAGTGCTTCACTTGATAACACAATGTGTGCATGTTTATAAACAATGAAAATACACACCCATGAATGTAATAATGCTGGTACAGTCATCTAATTTAAGAAAATTTGATCACGGCAAGTATTTCACCACACATAAATCACTTTACTGTAGTGGGTTGAGTACTACTGCAGTGCTTCACTTGATAACACAATGTGTGCATGTTTATAAACAATGAAAATACACACCCATGAATGTAATAATGCTGGTACAGTCATCTAATTTAAGAAAATTTGATCACGGCAAGTATTTCACCACATAAATCACTTTACTGTAGTGGGTTGCTTTCTTAGGTTTTGTTTCTCTGTGACCTAACATTCGAACTGAAAAAATATTTAAATATTGATGGAAAGAAAAATATATATAAGGAAAAGCAATGAGAGCAAAAGAAAATGAAGATACGTGCATATGATTCAGTTAGCATTTAGAGTGTCGTAAGGAATTTTGAGTACGGTTTCAGCTCGCCAAATGGAACGAACAATGGGCCGTGAAAAGAATGTTCTAATGGTTTTGCATGCATTATTGCTATTATTTGCAGGTCGTGGAATTGGGAACATATCAACAGCTTTGAATAAATTTACCCCGAAGTAACTCAATTTCTAGCCTCTACTCTACAGTACCAACTTCTGCATGATGGGGTTTCAGTTTTTCTGTGCGTAATGAAATTGCAGCAAATCTATTTTAGTTTCTGTTTTTTCATGGATTGCAATGATCGTAAGATATGCACAAACAATATCAATTCTGGATGTGTTTTCTTGGTGCCTAAAGACCACATAGGATCCTAAATATGCTGCACGACTAAGTTCTCTCAATCAACCATGCAGAAAAGGAGTGGCTATTGTGAGGTTCAAATGGTAAAGAGATTGATGAAAGATAGAGGAATAAAAAGATCCATGTATGCAGTTGGATTTGAAAAGTTGGCAATTGCATTTGGTTTGATAAACATGCCCTCTAGATCTGAAAACCCCTTAAAATCACCTCTAATTTTTCTATGCGTAATGAAATTGCAGCAAACATATTTTAGTTTTGTGTTGAAAAAAAAAACATATGCAAACACCTTAAAAAAAAAAAAAAAGAAAGATTTCCTCCGGCCTTGGATTTGGATTGATTCCTTGGAAGGCCATTCTTTTGTTTTTTTTTTTTGTCTGCGCTCCCCTTCAGCTTGTTGGGCACATGGCTATTCTGAACCCCAATGTAACCGCTCTTAGCTCTGCCTTTTTCTGCAGATTGAGCATTATTCTTCTTGTAACTGCCTTTCTTGGCATGAGGTTGAATGCATTGTAAATGGCCTCACTGTGGTTAAAAAGATCTGTAGAGATATGGTGTGGTGTGAAGTGCTGCTAAACTGATTTTAAGGAGAATCCCCTATTTGTGGATGTAGCCATTTTATATGGTGAACCCCGTTAATTGCCTTGGTGTTCTCTATATCATTTTTGCATCTGTGTGTGTTTTGTTTTTCTTTTCAATATCTTTGTTCTTCTTTTTCTGTATTTTCAGATTTACAATTGGTATCAGAGCTCTGTGTGAAGCTCGGTCCAGGTGATAGCCTGTGAGGATTTTTTTTTCTAAAACCTTTATAGCAATCAAAATGGATGACACAGAAAAATAGAAAATAGAGAAATTTACAGGCCAAAACTTTGGTATTTGGAAAGTGCATATGGAGTCTCTTCTTATCAAATAGGACTTGTCACTCGCCTTACTGGGGAAAGCCAAAGGACAAGGTTCTATGAAAGATGAAGACTGGGAAAAACTGGATATGAAAGCGAAGGCAACTATATTTCTCTCATTGTCCAGCAATGTATTATTTAATATCTCAAATGAGAGTACTACGAAAGAGCTTTGGGAAAAGCTCTCTAGCATGTATGTGATTGCTTCGGTTTCGAATAAGGTATTTATTATGAAGAAATTATATAACCTGAAAATTAAAGAAGGTGGGGTTATGCCAAACCATTTGAATGAATTTAACACCTTAGTTACTCAATTAACTTCGGTGGGTATAAAGTTAGATCTTGAGATTAAAGAAATTTTGCTGTTGTGTTCCTTACCAAATAGTTGGGAAGGTGTTGTCATGGCTGTGAGCACTTCTGTAGCAGCTAAAAGTACATTAGTTTTTGATGACGTTGCAACCACTCTTCTCAGCGAAGACATGAGAAGAAAACATCAGGAACCCTCATCCGGTGATGCTCTAACAGCTGTAAGTACAAGCAATAGAGGAAGAAGCCAAGACAGAGGTAGATACAACAACTGGAGAAGGTCACAATCTAGTCCGCGATCGAAGTCTAGGGGCAGAACCGGTGCGTGTTGGTTTTGTGGAAAACTCGGACACAATAAGAAGAACTGCTGGAACTACAAGAAAACTCAAAGAAAAGTGAGCACAAATAATCAAGCAAACACTGCATGTGATGGTGTTTTAGTCCTATCAGCTAGTGACACAAATGCAGATTCATGGGTCCTTGATTCCGGTGCCTCATTTCATGCCACTTCATGCCGTAAAGCTTTTACAAATTTTCATGAAGGCACATTCGGTAAGGTGTTTTTTGGTGACAATAAAGAATGTGACATCTTAGGTAAAGGTGATATAATATTGAATCTGAAAAATGGAGACAAATTAACTTTGACGGATGTTAGATATGTACCCATGTTAAAAAGAAATTTAATTTCTGTTACTCAGCTTATAGTCAATGGCTGCAATGTTAAATTTTCTCTTGATTCATGGAAAATTACAAAGGGGCTTTTAGTAATGGCAAGAGGAAAGAAGCAAGGTAATCTCTATATTTTGGAATGTTTTGCTGAAGTGGGGGCTGCCTTGCTGGCTATGGACAGTGGGTTTGAAATATGGCACAAAAGGCTCGATCATATGAGCCAAAAAGGTCTTCAAGTTATGCTTCAACACAATCAGCTTCCAGGCCTCACCTCCATTGATTTAGAATTATGTGAACATTGCCTTTATGACAAACAGTGCTAGACCAGTTTCTTGAGAACGAGGCATGAGAAGAAAACTACTCCGTTGGAACTTGTTCATTTCGATGTATTCGGTCTGACTCCAGTAACTTCTTTCGGTGGAGAAAATTATTTTGTAACCTTTCTTGATGACTGTACTCAAAAAATCTGGATTTATATGTTGAATTGAAAATCTGAGGTATTTTCAAAATTTAAGATTTTTAAGGCTATTGTTGAAAATTAGATTGGGCATAAAATTAAATGCCTACTAACAGACAATGGTGGAGAATATTGCTCTTCGGAGTTTGATTCATTTTGTGCAGACCATGGTATTCGACGGATAAAGACTGTCCCTTATACACCTCAGGAGAATGGTACAGCTGAGAGGCTCAATCACATGATACTTGAGAGAGCTAGATGCATGCTCTCCAATGCCGGATTGGGAAAAGAGTTTGGGCAGAGGCATGTAATACTGCTGTGTATCTCATCAATTGAGCTCCATTGTCTAGGCTGTATTTTGACATCCCTGAGGAGACATGGCTTGGAAAATGAATTTCCTATCATCATTTGCGGGTGTTTGGCTGTGCCGCCTTTGTTCACATTTTGAAAGAGCAGAGAACTAAGTTAGATTTCAAGTCAAAAAGGTGTGTTTTTCTCGGCTATGGTGAAGATCAATTTAGTTTTCATCTTTGGGATCCCGTTGCAAAGACCATAATCCGTAGCTGCGATGTGGTGTTTAATGAGAAGCATTTTTCAGGTTTGCAACCTTGCAATTCATCTTCGACAAAGTATGTTGATGTGGATTTGTTTGATAATGGTAAGACAAAGCAACCTACCATTACATTTTCTCAGCCACTTGTTACATCTATACATTCTTACACCACAGGAGTTCCTATTTTTTCAACTACTATGCCTTCGGTTGGATGCACAATTCCCACCCAATCCTCAATTGGTATGCCTTGCATTGTTGCTACACAGCCTCCCAATGGTCATTCGCTACCATCAACTACTCCTACGCAACCTCCCAATGCCCATTCACTATCATCTAATACTCCAACGCAGCCTCCCATAATTCAAATGCTACCCTCATCAAGTGTTACACTGCCCTCATCAAGTGTTACAGTGCCTTCATCAGGTGCTACGCTCCCTCCAATTGTAAGTCTAAAAACACAGAAAAAGAAGAACAAAGATATTGAAAAGAAAAACAGAACACGCACAGATGTAAAATTGATATAGAGAACACCAAGGCAATTAATGTGGTTCACCATATAAAATGGCTACATCCACAAACAGGGGGATTCTCCTTAAAATTAGTTTAGCAGCACTTCACCAGATCCTAAACTCTCTACGCTACATTCTCAAAGCTTTATGCTGCCACCACCAAGCATTCCGTTACCTTCTCAAGCATTACGCTGCCATTAAATCCCTCTACACTGCCTATTGATTGCTCAATGCAACCTCTCTTGGATAAAATGCAACCTGAAAATAGACATACGCTGCCAAACACTACCGTCCCCATGCCTGTAGAAGGTGATTTTTCACAAGAATTAAAAGTTTAATTTTCAATACCGACAGGAACTTCAAGTCAGGGCAGTGTGAATGAGTCGAGCACTACAGGTGCACAAAGCAATATACAGAGATAGGGGAGCTTTCCTCAGAGTCTTCTACAATCAAAGGTTGACGACGTTCAAAACTTACTCCAGAGACTAAATCTGGACTCAAATATACAGCCAGAGCAAAGTCCAAAATTGAGGTCTACCCGTGAGAAGAGGAGACCAGCGAAATATGAAGACTATGAGTTATTGCTCTCTGATTATGCAGAGCTGACAACATATAAACAAGCCCGCAAACATGAAAATGCACACAATTGGATGGCAGCCATGAATAAAGAAATAGAGTCATTGAGAGTCAATAACACTTGGGATTTGGTTCATCTTCTGCCAAATCGAAAGCCTCTCAAGAACAAATGGGTTTATTGTTTGAAAGACGAAGACAGAGGGAGTAAAATATACAGGGCTAGATTAGTCATCAAGGGGTTTGATCAGCAAAAAGGTATTAATTTTACTAAATTTTTTTCTCCAATTGTCAGAATGGACACAATCTGTGCTGTGTTGGGTTTGGTAGCTGTTTGGGATTTAGAACTTGAGCAACTCGATGTGAAAACAACATTTCTACATGGAGACATTGATGAGGATTTATACATACAGTACCCTGAAGGCTTTGCTCAACCAGGTAAGGAGCATTTATTTTGCAAGTTGAAGCGAAGTTTGTATGGGCTGAAGCAAGCTCCAAGACAATGGTATTTAAAATTTGACCGCTTCATGATTGATAAGGTGTGAATCAGATCCTTGTGTTTACCACAAGAAGCTCAATACTGGTGAGTTTGTCATCCTTTTGCTCTATGTTGACGATATGTTAGTTGCTGGTACTAGTGTTAAGATTATTGCTCAGCTAAAGCAACAGTTGGCTTTTCGTTTTGCCATGAAAGACCTCGAACCAGCCAAAAGAATACTTGGGATGTACATATTTAGAAACAAAAATAAAAGAGAACTCAGGTTGTCCCAAGCAAACTACATTGCCAAAGTGTTGGATAGATTTAATATGTCTCACCAAACTAGTATCTACTCCTTTGGCTGATCATTTCCGCCTATCTTCAGCTATGTCTCCAAAAAATTAGGAAGAGGAAGAACAAATGAGGTCTGTTCCATATACATCTGTAGTTGGTAGTAAAATGTATGCAATGGTATGTACTCGTCCATACATTGCACAAGCAGTCGAAGTTGTGAACAGATTCATGAGTCATCCGAGCAAATTACACTGGCAGGCAGTTCAGTGGATTCTACGTTACTTGAAAGATACCTCACATTATTGTTTATGTTTTGGAGGGACTGACATTCAGCTTCATGATTATGTTGATTCAGATATGGCTGGAGATTTAGATAAACGTTGGTCTACCATTGGTTATGCCTTTACTTTTGCCGGGGCAGCCATTAGTTGGGTTTCTCGGTTGCAACAAGTTGTAGCTTTGTCATCCATTGAGGCTGAATACATTGCGCTCTTGGAAGGAGCAAAAGAAATAATATGGCTCAAGCATTTGTTGACAGAACTGGGCTTTCCGAAAATAGTCTTTCCATTGTATTGTGATAGCAATAGTGCCATTCACTTGGCTAGGAATTCATCTTTCCACAATTGAACCAAGCATATTGACCTTCGATACCACTTTATCTGCCATGTTATTGACGAAGGCAAGTTACAGGTCACCAAAATTGACACAAAGATCAATCCGGCGGATGCATTAACAAAGGTTGTTCCTCGAGAGAAGTTCAAGTTCTGTAGAGCTTCTCTCAGTCATGTTCTAATGTGATAATGATCATACGGGGTGGGGTTTCTCTGTGTAGCTCTTTTCTCGGTCCCATTGGCCTTCAAGTTGGAGATTGTTGGGCACGTAGCTATTCTGAAGCCCAATGTAACTTCTCTTAGCTCTGCCTTCTTCTGCAGACTGAGCATTATTCTTCTTGTAACTGCCTTTCTTGGCATGAGGTCGAATGCATTGTAAATGGCCTCATTGTGGTTAAAAACTGAGAGGAAGATCTGTAGAGATATGGTGTGGTGTGAGGTGCTGCTAAACTGATTTTAAGGAGAATCCCCTATTTGTGGATGTAGCCATTTTATATGGTGAACCACGTTAATTGCCTTGGTGTTCTCTATATCATTTTTGCATCTATGCGTGTTCTATTTTTCTTTTCAATATCTTTGTTCTTCTTTTTCTGTGTTTTCAGATTTACACAACTCACTTCAAATCTTGCAATTTGATATGCTCACCTGAGTGATGAAATTCTTTTCGACATGATTTTTTTGCGGCGTGAGGAAAACCGACGAGTTTAGAGTGGTAGAAGACAAGTGGAAATGACAGAAAAGTGTAACTGCTTTCTTTCCAAAGTATGCCACACAAAACCATAAAGTAAAAACGTTATACCAAACCTGTCGGAATATCGAACAAAAGCTACACGGGAATTGAACCTGCTGGATTATCGAACAAATCCGGTGATCGAACACCAGAAAAAAGATTCTCCGGCAATGGTTCTCCTATAGAATAGCCTATCGGCTAAAAATTAACAGTACAGCTGACACATCAAATCAACAGTCGCCCCACCAAGCAGCCGTCATCACAAGAAACTGCTGCTACCACCTCAAAAATTAGGATATGAAACTGTCACGGAGAATATTTTTTATCAGATATTAAGTACTTATTTTTTTTGGTTGGAAAAAATATTAAAGGACAACCAATTTTAGTGTTAATTTTTATTTATTTTGGAAAACCAAAAAATTTTAGGATTACCAAACTTTTAGACTACCAAATTTTTGGCAGTTACAAGATATGTGCACATATAGAATGGCCTAAAATATGAAACTGTCACGGAGAATCATTTTTTATTAGATATTAAGTACTTCGCTTATTTTTTTTGGTTGGAAAAAATATTAAAGGACAACCAATTTTAGTGCTAATTTTTATTTATTTTGGAAAACCAAAAAATTGTAGGATTACCAAAATTTTAGACTGCTAAATTTTTGGCAGTTACAAGATATGTGCACATATAGAATGGCCTAAATAAAACTATATCTCCTTGTTACATTACATTTATGTCGATAAGAATGGATACATATTTCAAAAGTTGTGCCCCTCCATGGTTGGATTCATCATGCGAAACGTCGCAATTGTTATTGGCAATCATTATGTAACTCATTATAACTATTTTACAATAGCACGTCACAGGCAAAAAAAAAATGACCATTTTAGAATGGAAATAAGTGTGTGAAGTGTTTAGGATTAGATTTTATAGCGTTCAAAATGGTGGAAATCGATCGGAAATGCTGTTAAGCACATAGAGAAGTTATAGTTTGCTACCATTCTGCTCTTGTGATAAAGTAATTCTATTACGAGCAGTGTTAGATCTTTGACTTGGGCAATATTCCATGTTAATCTATTATTTTTTCCCATTTTTAAAAAATCTTTGCTTCAGATTTATAGTCGTTCTAATAGAAATCAAGTTTACACTTTTGTTCATTGTCTAGTTGTGGTTAGGAGAGGGCTGCCCAAGAGAGAATTAATGAGATGAGGGGGGTGAACGAAACATGGGTGGATCTCTCTCATCACTGGTTCTTGACGTAAGTCATCCGTTCGGTTCCCTAGCTCGGATTTGGTAATAGATGGAAAGCTTCCACTAATCTTTCGGTAGTGGAGGAGTGATTGAAGGTAGTGGAATAGGAGAAGCCATTGATGTTACAATGACAAGTACAATGAAGTACAGGAAATGGGAAAGTAGTGTTTATTGGCCTGGTTCTGAAATCACATTGAAATCCTCTTATCCAACAATTTTAATCTCTATGTGGCAATGTTATCCAAACAATTATAAATATATGTTTGGTTGTAGTTAGCTATCTGTTCTTTTGTCACCAAGCTTGAGATTTCTAGAGATCTTAAAAATTCTTAGTGAGCTATAGTGTTTAAGACTTAGGAGAGCTTTGAAGGTGGTCTTTTTAAGAGCATCACAAAGGAGGTGAATCTAAGAAAATTATCTATTCAATTAATTTAGGCAGAGCCAAAGTTAGAAGTTTCATTTATATCTTTAAAGAAGCTCCACATTGTAAGTCTTTAACATGCCTATTTTAATAGGCATTAATAACTCTCATAGATAATTTTGTAGAACTCTTGATGAACTAATTTATAAAACAAATTAAGATTGTACTTTAACAAGCTTGTGTACTCTTACAAACATTGGAAATAATCAATAATTATATTGTTGTAATGTTGTATTATGTTATTATAGTTCATACATCTAACAACACACAAGAGACCACCTCCATATCTACCTTCTCCATTTCCATTTGACAAATTCATATGACTCTCTCTAAAAAAATTCTATGACTTATAGACCACACACAAAATGATATTTTGTTTCTAATAGACATGACCTTTTTTTGGGGTCTTCCTTTACTCATACTTTCTTATGTCCTTTTAAAAATATATTGTTTTCTAAAATTCCATCATGTAACAATGTCACGAAGTGAAAAAAAGAAAATGACAAATTAGCAGTTAAAAGGGAAATTCGTGGAGGTTTAGAATCTTGAAATTTATTCATTTGTGATCTAAATCTCAAATCGACTAAGCATCCAATATGGTGAATATACCATCAAACTAATAGAAAAAAAGTAGATCTCGATATATCTCTATCCAAACAAACACATTTCAGGATTATAAAGAAATGACATTATAAATTTTAATCTATAGAATATCTTCTCATCAAATGTTATTTAGACTAAACTTTAAATGTAGTCAACACAACGCTCAATATCTTTTTGTGCATGATTTCCTTCTAGGTTTATGTGGAAGACTTAATCCATCTAAAAGAAGATTTACTTGATTTCAACTAAAAGAGATATTATCTTATTTTTCTTAAAAGATAAGGACGATATTATATTATATTAAGGTAAGAATGATATTATATTATATTAGGGCCATGTCATCAAATATTAGTTGGCTTTTAAAGATCCTTCCAAAAGAGGGTGACAGTGCTGAAATTAAGAACTGGAGACCTATAACACTCCTAAATGTCTCATATAAAATTATAGCAAAAGTCTTGGCATTAAGACTCAGAGATATCGTCCCAGATATTATTAGCCCTACTCAAACTGACTTTATTAAAGAAAGATATATACTAGAGAATTTGATAACAAGATGGGAAGCCCTTCATTGGGCTAAAGAATCCAATCAAAAAGCAGGTATTCTTTTGTTAGATTTTGAGAAAGCATATGACAGAGTGGAGTGGTCTTTCATCATCATGATGCTCAAAGCAATGGGATTTCCAATCTCATTTATCAGTATGGTCAAGATGCTATTTGAGGATGCAACAGCCAAGGTAGAAGTGAATGGGGAACTCTCTACCCCTATTAAGATGGGGAGGTCTATTAGGCAGGGATGTCCTCTTGCCTCCTCTCTATTTGTTATTGCCTCAGAAGCTCTTCAATTTATTTTGAGATCAGATATTATAGAAGGGGAAATTAAAGGGATAACCTTGCCTAATGGTGATAGGTTGTTAGATTTCTTGGCATCCCTTTTGCAGTGTGCCCATCTCTTAATGTAATGTGGCAATGGATTTTTACAAAAATTGTGAAAAAAACTAAAAAAATGGAATAAAATACATCTCTCATTGGCTGGAAGACAGCAAGTTTGTCAAAAAAAATTCTCTGGATATTCTGTCTTTTATTCATCTATGTGGCTGTTTGCTAACTACCAGTTTGAGGTCATCCATAAATTGATAAGGAAGTTCTTATGGTCTGATGGTAAAGGGAATCCAAAAAAAAACATCTTGTTAAGTGGGCATGGTGCTATGTAAGCAAAGAGCTAGGAGGCTTAGGCCTGAAGAATTTGAAAATCCAAGGAATGGCTCTAGCCTCTAAATGGATCACAAATGCCCTAACAAGGGAGGAACCTTGGAAAGTTTTGGTTAGACATAATGTTTGTAATGCAGTTCCAGCAAAAAAGAAAACATGGGGTAAAATATGATTTTATGATGCCCTACTTGGGAACACTCTTACTAAACCAAGGGGGTCTGCAATTTTTTCTAGTATATGGAGGGCATGGGAAATGGTTAAGCCTCTGATTATGGACAGAGAAGTTGTCAATTGGGATAAAGGAATAATTTGGGGTCAAAGATCTATATGGTGGAATGTTACTCACAAGGATAAGCCTCTAGCCCTTCTTCAAGGTTGCTCAACAAAAAAATGTAATGATAAAGGTCTGGCATCTTTTGATGACTTGTTTGTGCAAGGTCTGTCAAAAGAATGGGAACAAATAGAAGGCCAGTTTCACTTAAACTAAAAGTTCTTTAGAACATTCTCCACCATTAGTAAAGCATTGTTTAACAACTTGAACTTTAAAATTATAATAGAAGGTGAGGAGAAACTGGGGAAGTTGAGATGGGAAGATGGGACTCCTTTTGCTCAGATAAAGCCAAAACTAATCTATAAGATGATGACAAAAACAAATGGCATTTTCCATCACATCAACCTCTCTTGGGCTGGCTCCTTTTTAGATGGTGATCTTAAAAGAACCTTTAAATTGTTGTGGTCAAAAGTCCTTGAACCAAAAAAAGCCTCTTTCAAATGGCTATTAATATTAAACAAACTGAACCTAGGACCTAAATCTATGGTCTGCCCTCTATGTGATGAACTAGAGTAAGTGTGTCATATTTTATTTGATTGTTCATATGCTAAGTATGTCTGGTCATTCTTTATGGGTAACATAGATCAATGGTCTTCTTTTTTCAATGTGATAATGAAAGAAATCTTGTCTGGTCAAATCAAAGGTCTGAAGTCAGTAAGTAATTGTTTTTGGTTTATTATGTTTGTTGAAGTTCGATGGTTCCTATGGAAGAGAAGGAATGAAGAAAGATTTCTTGGTAAGGAAAGAGGTCTCATTGGGATTCTTCGGGATCTCACTATGATTAACTTTTTTGAACAGGTCATGGTATCAATGGAGCTTTCTCTTGGTAGGTTCAAAGAGTTAGTGGAAACAGGTACAATGTGCTATAAGCAGGACATTAAAGAAACCAACTTCTGTGCAAAGAGGCCTAGGAAATTTGTTGAAAATTTTCTTAACACCTATACAGATTTTCAAAACTTATATAGTGAGCTGAAACAGTTGGAGAAAGCTGAAAGCAACCTCTACAAACAGATGGAGATGTCAAGACAGAACTATAGTTTGAACACAGAGCAGTTGATAATCTCTCCTAAAATTGGAGCAATACTAGGGTTTGATTCCTTCGAACTTAGTGATAATAGGATGCATATTTGGGACAAAGAGGGATATTGGTTTGAGGATCCTAGGCTTGAATTCAAAAGAGTTGAGATGGATGAGTCAAGACATGGGACTGAATTAGATGACAGTCAAGGCTGGTACTATCAGTTCATGGATACAATTGGAGACTCACAAGTGGTTGACCAATACAGGCTTGACATGGAGGAAAGGATGGAACAAAATGACAGAGATATTGATGCAGAGCAGCCACCCAGAGATCTAGTTGGAAAAGATGATGAATTAAGGAACTCAGGAATGGGAATCTAAAATTATGGGAAGATCAGTATAACACTAAACAAAAATCTTTTTGATAATGAACAATAATATGGCAAGAAGATTCTTTTCTACTATATATTATAGTTTTTAATTTCTAAAACTGTGTATATATTAGAAAGAAGCAGTTTTGGATTGTTGTAAGTAGCAATTTTGGTGAGGCATCTCCAGCCTTTTTGATGTAAAAAATGGTTTTTCATTTTTGAATAATATTTGTGCTCGATTCTCAATCCAAAAAAAAAATTAGTTGGCTTTCTACTTATTTGAAATAGTGCCTATCCACATACCTTTATAAATCCAAGTGGCTAAGAAATGCTACCTTATGCATGTGGCTTACACCTACATTGTTAGGGAAACCCAAATTAAATCCATACTTCATTTGTTAAAAGTTAGCAATCGTGTTTAAGATAAAATTTTCTAGGCCCTATAGCCTAAAAATCTATTTAAAAAATTAAATGTATCAAGGAGGATGGTCAGTGCTTTTTCACTATTCTATCAAGTAATTCATATTGATACATGTTAGGAAAGTGAAAGCAAGAGATCAACGAAGAAACTATTCTTCCTCTAATATGAAGAACTTGATTACATGACCACTAAGCTATTAGTTTTAATGTTTTTTCCTATTCTAACAACCATTGATGGCAAGGTTGGGTTGAATAAAATTTGGTTTTTAAGAGATGGGAGAGTTAAGGATATTATTGCAATGTATTAGAATCATAGGGAAGTGTGTTTATAGATAGACACAAACATATAATATTCACATTGTACACACTTGATGGTTTATAGATTGGCACAAACATATAATATTCACATTGCACACTTGATGATAGGAAGATTCCCATAGTGGATTGGTAATTTCATATCTATATTGTTAGCAAGACGGTTGCCATTGTACCAAAAGATCAACCTGTTAATGCCCGATACAATCGTCAGAGTTAATGAATCCATGGGAGGCAGTTAAGCCTTGTCATGAACCTAAGTGCTATGCTATACAACACAAGAAGACCAAGGGCACACACCTTGCAACAATCCCCCTAACGCAAGCGAGTGGTTTGAACCCATGACTTAGGCTCTAATACCAATTGTTAGCAAGATGGTTGCCGTTGCACCAAAAGATCAACCTGTTAATGCCCGATACAACTGCTAGAGTTAATGAATCCACAAGAGGTGGTTAAGCCTTGTCACGAACCCAAGCGCTACGCTGCACAACATAAGGAGACCAAGGCACACACCTTGCAACATATATATGGTAGGTATACTTTATAATATATATTATATCATATTTCATATCTTAATAATGCAGAATATCTTTAGATTTTGGAAACTATAGATGGTGTGACGTAACATTAGTATTAAAATTGCATGCATTTAGTTTTGGTCTTGACTTAGTGGTTTGTTGAAAATAGTGTGTTGAAACATGGGTGTTGTGAAAAAGTGATAATTTACCTTCATTTGAGTTATACTAAAAACTTTGTAAACCTTTTGAAACTATTATGGGTTAAGTTTAAAGCATATTATTATTATAAATATTTGATATCTCAATTAAGAGATAGCAACTTTAGTGGTGTTAGTTTTAAGTCTTGTTAGATATATTTCTATTTGGCTAGTACTCTATTATACAAGGAAGTGGTCTTTGAAATAGTGTTAATGAATTAGTATTTCTAATGGTAAAATTTGTATACCCATGCTAATTTTCATTTGGTTTTATGTCTATTTTGAGACAATGGTCTTACTATGCTTATTATGCCTATTTGAAACTAACATATAGATTTGTTTAATGTAAGTTACATTGTCGGTCCATAATCTACAGGGCCTAGGATCATTTTCACATCTTAAACTTTAGAAAATATGACATTGTTTGAATGAGTTAGGTGAAATGAAATAGTTTTTATAAGCTATGAAATCAAATAGTTTAGATCTTAGCATTTGTCATGGGGACATGTCAAGGGGATAAACAATCTCTAATTTTTCTTTTGATATGGAAGTTCAATGAGAATTATATTAGTATAAACCTATTATATACAAATTTAAGAATTTTTTGGTTTGTTGTTCTATGTTTGCTTAAGATGATTTATTTGAATTCTTTGTACCATCTTTATTTTATTGTACTTTGTCATTGGACTTGGTCAACCTAATAACCTTGTACATGTTTTGTATAGGATTGAGATCCAAGTTAGGTATTATAAATGCCCATTGATAGTAATAAACCAATTTACATTTGAATCATTGTTAGATTTAGACTTGTCCCAAAACTTTATTTGAGAGAGTAGGAAATTATATAAATACCGATGTATTTATTTCTATTCAATTGTCTTGGATATATGAAAAGAAGATATTCATGTAGTCCAGAATGCATGACTATCATCTTGGAATGTATTTTCAGTATATGGTACTTAATGATGAGTTACTACATAGTATGGGATATGCATGTCATTTATTAAGTGCTATGTGATCACATGATAATACTTATGTTGAAGTGACACCTAAACATGAATGACCAAATTTAAAAGATTATTTGATAGGAGATTTAGTGTATATACTTGTATTATCTTCTCAAGTATAAATTCATGATCTATTTCATGTGAAAATGTACTTATAGTTCTAACAATGTAATTGATCAACAAAGTATTTCTATGGGATTTAATTGTGGTTTCAGTTGAAGTAGAAGAGCTATTTCTAAAATTTGAGAAATATAATTATAGATGAAGTTAAAAATAAAATAGATTCGTTGTGATATTGATAGTGTTACGTCCACACTTGACTAATTATTTTTTGGTGAATTATGTTATAGATTTAACTTGAGCTACTGAGGACAACAACTAATTTATAGGGGAATGTTATGGGACTTTTTCCCCAAAATGGAAAAGAAAGCCATTTATGAATAACCCTAGAGGATAAAGTTTATTTAACTCTTTGCAATTAAAAAGATGGAAAAATAAAGGATATTAAGATCCTTTGGTTAAAATGGAGATAAATAAAGAATATTTATAAAAACCCCATTTAAAAGGGAGGAATTATTATGTATGTTAATACTTATTGTTGGAGTAAATGAGTTTTTACTATTTACCTATGCTTAAGTTTACTTAGGCATCTAACATAATGCATTATTAGATATTAGTTACTTAGTGCATTTAATTATTTAGGTAGTTTTTCTGTTCAGGTAGTTTTACCTACCTTCTCCCGCACTTGATATGTACATTATTCTACATCTCAATCTCAATTCTTTTTATTGGCATTCTGATGAAATAGCTTTGCTTCTCTCATATTTGTGAAGGTTTATTTTGCAGATTGTGCTCCTGAGAGGTGGTTTACACCTACATGGTATCAGACTTGTTTGTAGAGTCTCATCTTGTAGATTTGGCAAAGATATGTGAGGGAATTTCTCTCCTCTTTGATGACAGTTTCAACATGACTGTTGATTCATCTACATTGTCTTTGGAGATTGACATTGATGAGTTTCCTCTTTCACTTGATTTGTCACATTTCTTGGTTGAGTTTGATCATGCTTATATGGTGGGTTATTCAAGCATAGAGACTCCTCCTCAATCTTCAGAGATTTCTATTTGGAGACTTCCTCCCTCCTCCTTTCAGCTGGACATGGAGTGGCTTCTATATCATTCGGTTGACTTGTTTCTTCCTAAGGGGAGATGTGTTGCTTGTAGGCATTGGATCATCTTTAGTTTCTAAGCATACTTCATCGACATTGGAGCTTCTTCATTATGGGGGGGATATCATGTCTCTCTTTTTCCTTCCTATGGGGGATTCTTGATTGTATATACATGATGTATGTAGTCCTTGGGGGGTATTAGTGAGTCCTCCATGCATCATCTTGTTTTACTTTCTCTCTTTTGGAGAGGAGTTTTGTCCCATAGGGTTTTCTCCTTTTCTCTAGTTTGTGAGAGATTACACTACATTTTGCATTGTACATGGGTACCTAACATGGCCTAGTTGCCAGGACCCATATTGCATAATAATCTCCCTAAGTTGCACTTAAGGGGGGGTGTTGGAGTAACTGGGTTTTTATCATTTGCCTATGCTTAAGTTTACTTAGGCATCCAACATAATGCAATATTTAGGTAGTTTTTCTATTTGGGTAGTTTTACCTACCTTCTGTCGCACTTGCCTTTATAAGCGAGGCATATGTACATTATTCTACATCTCAATCTCAATTCATTTTATTAGCATTCTGGTGAAATAACTTTGTTTCTCTCATATTTGTGAAGATTTATTTTACAGATTGTGCTCTTGGGAGGTGGTTTACACCTACAATTATTAATGATAACCTTTGTGAAAGGGTGTGATGGTTTGTAAACCACCCCTTAAAAGGTTATATAAGGAATTTATATGAGACTTGGAAAGGGCATGGAGAACACTCAAGGAAGAAGTAAGTGGTTTTGTGGGATATGGGCATTGGAGAAGGGGGCACACAGAGTGTGTCCAACTCAGGGTACAGAGTACACATGAGATTGTTCTAGCCAGGGTTTGAACATTGTGCAAGTAGGCACAAAATTTGGTGCAAGTGATGAAATACAAAACTCCTAGAGCTGCACATAATTCAATCCTCACACACAATTTCTCAAAACATCACATAAATCAAATCCACACAAGAAACACAAACAAACACATAATTTTTATTGAAGTCCAAATTCAAACAACAACTACATTAATTTGAAACAAATGATTACAAACTATTGGCCTTTCATAGCCTCTCATACTCTCATACAACAAGCACTCTCCTCTGTTTTTCCAACAACAATCTACATTCATTTTTGTGTCCCTCTCATGGGTAAATCTCTCTCTAAAAACCTCTCTTCCAAACCTGCTACATTATGAGGTTTTACAAATTAACATGCCCATTCTCATGGGTTGATTCTTCTCTCAAAACTCTTCCAAAACCTCTCCACAATCCCTTTCACATTTTTCTTTAAAAACCTCAACAATATGCATTGAAAACCATCAATAATTGTTCAAAAGTGGGTTTCCAACTCTCACCAAGCATAAATCTTCTTATTCTATGTTTAGTCAGCCTTAAATGAGGCATTCAAACTTCCATTAACTCTTCCAAGCGCTATCTTTACTCAGAGGGGCATTTTTTGTATTTTGGGCATTTTAAAAACTACAAAATCTTGATTTTTTGTCTTTTTTATATTCCAAATGCCCTCTAGATAGAAGTTACAATAAAAGAATAAATAGAAGGCTTTACAATATTGTAAATTTATTACCTTAACCCTTAAATACTTTACCAAAATGAAATATTCAAATTTGGCAACTTTGAATGTGCGGAATTGGGTATCGGAAAGGGAAAAATTCAAACTTCTCTGAATTGAATAAACTTGGTGTGCAGGCTTAGAATGATGTCCCAAAGTTCCATACAAATTAGTTTTGCTCCATCTTTCAACAATTTCAAAATATTAAACTTTTTGTGAATTGTCAACACAATTTTTTTTTACAAACTTTCAGCATTTAAATTTCCCAAACCGTGAAAGATATTGATCTAATTCTTTTTGTACATTTGAAATGATACCTCTAAGAATGTCCTTGCAAAAGGATTCTACTCTATATCTTATAGATTTTTGGGAATAAATTTTTGAAAACTACCTGCAGAGCCTTTGAAACAGTGAACTGACGAAAAAAGTCAAAATTACAATTTTGACCATAGGAGAGCTTTCTGAATCCTGATAGATGTCATCAAATCCACACACACACACCAAAAATGAAGTAAAACACAAGTATTTTTGGTTGATGCAGGATAGCCTATTTGCCCGGATGCTCCTGCATCAGACACGTCGGGTAGGAAAGATTTTGTGAGTAGGACTCATAAAATGGAGTTGGATGACTGAGTCACCCTTGTAGGTTGTAGACAACCTGGAGAAAAATCCATCTAATGTAGAAGCATGCTTGGTTCAAGAACAATCTTGCATCAACCAAAAATATTTGCATTTCAATTTGCTTGCAATTTAGTTTGTTTCTTTTCATTTTCTAGTTCGGTTCAAGCAGTTCAGTCAGAAGTAGTTTCTGTATTTTGGTCCGCATTCTACCATAGTTGCATTTCACATCTTACGGAGCTAGACTTTGCATCTAAATTCATTCATCTACAACATATCCAGAATTAGAGCATTTGGATTAGTTACCGAAAAGTTATTGCTATCAGAATATCGACTGTTTCTCAGAACAGAGCATCCTGACAATCTCAGATAATCAGCTAAAGGAGAAGACTTGCAAAACATTCCTCGACTTGTGGAGCCTAATGACACATCATTCAATGATCTTTGGCTTGTGGCTAACTTTCCTCGAGATCCGCAAATC
Organism: Cunninghamia lanceolata; assembly: GCA_027924645.1. NCBI lineage: Eukaryota > Viridiplantae > Streptophyta > Pinopsida > Cupressales > Cupressaceae > Cunninghamia > Cunninghamia lanceolata. The sequence goes on from BSBN01000693.1 coordinate 12,015,653, forward strand.
ATTCCATACATTTACGGAGGTGTTCTACATGATTAGGTCTGACCTATCTATGTACACACGTTACAGCTCTTCATTGGAGTTTGTGATCTTCCTCGGCTGACGCGGAGGAATCTGTTGTACCAGATATGATATATATTGATGTAATAGATGCCTAGGAAAGTAGTTATGATCATTAGCATAAGTTCATAGTTTGGATTTTGTGCGAAGGAGCTTCAATGCTATATCTTTTGCATATTCTGATATTTTGTAATCAGGTCTTTGAGACCTAGTTATAGGCTCGCATGATGTCGGCCAGATTGTATTTGAATTCTATGATATATTGAATGACTAAATCTATGTTTGCCTCATATCTTTGAGTTGTTTCCGTTGTGTTTACTCTTGTTGCACGACCTGGACAGTTCATTATGTGAACCCTCCTACCGTGACTGCACCAAGTGGTATCAGAGAGAAGGTTCAAATCTTTGGGAGAGAATTGAATGAAGTTGGCAAAGTAATTCCATAAGATCTTGCTGTGGATAGATCACCAAATTGAGGCAGGTTACTTGTGTCACAACCGATCGCCGATTGTGAGGCAGTTGTCACCTTGTAGCCCGATCGCTGAACTTGAGGTAGTTTGCACTTGATCCTAGGAAGAATGCTGCTAAGGAGAGTTTTTGCCAGAACAATGGCTAGTGGAATGGATTAGGTGATGGAAATGATGAAAATGATGCGAATTCGATTGGATGCTATTGAGGAAGATAGGCGAAGAGGATTGACACCAAGACCTAATGTTGAAAGTGATGATGAAGAGGAATTTCAATCTATTGAACAAATTGGCAAAACCCTATGAGGTGATGAAGAAGAAGAATCAGATCAAGTCAAGATGTTGTGAGCTATTTCAAAGATTGGAAAGAGACCTAGAGTTGATGTGCTGAACTATACTAGTAATTTAAACCCTATATAATTGATTGACTGGATAAATGACATGGAAGAATACTTTGAATATGAAGAGATTGAAGATTCAGAGAAGGTGAAATTTGCAAAGACAAAATTGAAAGGACATTCTTCTTTATGGTGGAAAGAAGTTCTATTGGATAGAAATAGAAGAGGTAAAGAAAAGATTACAAAGTGGGACAGGATGGTGACAAAATTGAAGAATCAATTCATACCTGTTGACTATGAGTTGGAGTTGTTGAAAAGATTGCAAAACTTGAGACAAAAGGAGAAATCTATGAAGGAGTACACTAAAGAATTTCATAAAATGATTATAAGGACATGACATAGTGAAGCAAGCAAGGAGAAAGTGGCTAGATACATCAATGGACTGAGGTTGAACATTCAAGAAGAACTAAGCTTGGTAAGGATGACATCTTTGGAAGAAGCATATCAATTTGCCTTGAAAGTTGAAGAGAAGTTGAATAGAAGCTAAATAAAAGGCATGATCTGAGACAAAGAGGCAGAGGAGGTAAATTTCAGAGAGGCAGAACATTTTCTGAAGGAGACAGAACACATTCAGAGACAAACAAGTTTGACAACACATTCAAGAAGGAGGACAGAGATACTAATGCATACCGGAGTAGTGACATGAATTTTCATCACAAAGGTAATTATAATTCATACCAGAATGAAGAATACAAAAGAGAAGGAAGAGGATTTGATAAGAGAACATTGAGAGGCATTTGTTTCAAGTGTGAAGGTGAAGGACATAGAGCATTTGAATGTAATTAGGGGAATACAAGCAAGAGGACAAAGAACAGTGGAAGAGCAGCTTATGTTGAAGAACTTGTTCGATCACCTAGTTTAGTTGGTAAAACTGAGAAAGGAGAATCACTTGTGATGAGGAGAGCACTATTTCAAGTAGAGATAGATGAAAAACCACCGCAGAGGAAGAGTTTGTTCAGAACAAGATGCAAATCAGGAGGTAAGTGTTGCAAAGTTGTAATTGATAGTGGTAGTTCAAATAACCTAGTTTCAGAGGAGATGGTGACTAAGCTGAAGTTGGAAAGATTGAAACACCCTAAGCCCTATCAAATAACATGGATTCAGGATGATCATAAGGTACTGGTGAGTGAACAATGGTTGGTAAAATTTCATATTGGATCTTATCATGATGAAGTCTTGTGTGATATTATGCCTATGGATGTGTGTCATATTTCATTGGGTAGACCTTGGCAATATGATAGAAAAGCTATATATGATGGGAGAAAGAATACATACACTATAACAACAAATGGAAAGAGAATTAATATGATTCCTTTAGAAGATGATCCTAAGAGTGAAGTATGTGGGAATGCTAGAATCTGTTTGGTAGATGGAAGGAAATTTCTGGATGGTTTGAGACATGAGAATATGTGTTATGCTTTGATTCCTAAGAAGCTTGAAACATTGAAAAAGACTAAAGAATCACAACCGGAGGAGATAACAGAGTTGCTGACAGAGTATGAAGACATCATATCAGATAATGTACCTGAGGGATTTCCACCTATAAGGAGTATCAGTCATCACATGGATCTTATACTAGGAGCTAGTTTGCCTAATAAAGAAGCACATAGGATGACACTGACAAAGAATGAAGAACTGAATAGACATATACAAGAATTCTTGAGAAAGGGTTTGATTAGAGAAAGCTTGAGTCCTTGTAAAGTACCTATAGTGTTAGCACCGAAGAAAGATGGAGAATGGAGAATATGTATAGATTCTAGAGCAATAAACAAGATCACAGTTAAGTATAGATTTCCTTTACCTAGGATAGATGATATCATGGATTGTTTGAGTAAAGCAAGATATATCACAAAGATGGAATTGAAGAGTGGATATCATCAGATCAGAATCAGAGAAGGAGATGAGTGGAAGACTGCTTTTAAGACAAATGAAGGATTGTATGAGTGGTTAGTGATGCCTTGTGGATTGATGAATGCACCAAGTACTTTCATGAGATTGATGAATGAAGTCTTAAAGAAATTCTTGAGTAAGCTTGTGATTGTATACTTGGATGATATTCTAATTTTCTGTAAGACAAAAGAAGAACATTTGTGGCATATTAGACAAGTATTGCAGAGGGTGAGAGAAGAGAAATTGCTGATAAACATCAAGAAGTGTAGTTTCATGAAGAAAGAATTGGTGTACTTAGGATTTGTGATTTCTGCGGAAGGACTGAAGATGGACCCTGAGAAAGTAAGAGCAATTGTTGAATGGCCTACATCAGAGAGCATTGGAGAGGTTAGATCATTTCATGGATTGGCTAGTTTCTACTAGAAATTCATTAGAAATTTCAGTTCAGTATGCAACCCTATGACAGAGACAATGAGAGGTGACAGAAAAGATTTCAAGTGGACATCTGGAGTAGATAAAAGTTTTGAACTATTGAAGTAGAAAGTGACAGAGCAACCTGTTTTAGCATTACCAGATTTCAATAAGGTATTTCAAGTTGATTGTGATGCAAGTGGGAGTGCGATTGGAGCAATATTAAGTCAAGAAGGTAGACCTGTAGCATATTTCAGTGAGAAGTTGAATGATACGAGGAGAAGATATTTAGTTTATGATCAAGGGTTCTATGCCATAATTCAAGCCTTGAAGAAGTGGAGACATTACTTGTTGCCTAAGGAGTTTGTGTTGTATATAGATCATCAAGCTTTGTAGTATTTGAACAGTCAAGGAAAGTTGAATCAGAGACATATGAGATGGATAGAGTTCATGCAGAGTTATACCTTTGTGTTGAAGCATAGGAGTGGTAAATCAAACAAAGTTGTTGATGCCTTGAGTAGGAGAAGAAACTTGTTGACAGAGATGAGAGTTGAAGTGTTGGGTTTTGATGAATTGAAGAACATGTATGAGGAAGATACTAATTTTGTAGAACCTTGGAAAGCATGTAAGGAACCGTTGTGATAGATAGGAGTAAGTGGTTGGACTATTTCATTCAGAAAGATATGTTGTTAAAAGGAAATCAACTATGCATACCTAGAAGTTCAATGAGAGATAATTTGATCAAGGAGAAACACAGTGGAGGATTGGAAGGACATTTTGGCATTGAAAAGATAGTGGTGAGTGAAAATTACTTTTGGCCTCAGATACATAAGGATGTTAGGAAATTTGTGCAGAGTTGTAGAATTTGTCAAGTTGCAAAGGGAAGTAGTTAGAATACTAGATTGTATAAGCCTTTGATAGTACCGGAGAGACCTTGGGAAGACATAAGCATGGATTTTGTAATGGGATTGCCGAAGACACAGAGAGGACATGATTCAATATTTGTAGTGGTAGACAGATTTTCAAAGATGACACATTTCATACCTTGTAAGAAGAGAACTGATGCAGTGCATGTAGCTGACCTATTTTTCAAGGAGATTGTGAGATTGCATGGATTGCCTAAGAGCATAATTTCAAACAGAGACACCAAACTTCTTGGATACATTTGGAAGACACTTTGGAAGAAGATGAAGACAGATTTGAAGTTTAGTTCAACTTTTCATCCACAGACTGATGGACAGACAGAGGTAGTGAATAGGAGTTTGGGAAACTTGTTGAGATGTTTGGTTGGAGAGAAGACATGAAGTTGGGATTTGATTCTTTCAAAAGCAAAGTTTGCATACAATAATTCAGTAAATAGGAGTACTGGAAGAACACCTTTTGACATTATTACCTGAGTGAACCCTAGAGGAGTTACAGAATTGAGAGATATAGGTATGGAAGAAAAGAAAAGTGTAGAAGCAGAAGAATTTACAGAACACATGGAGACAGTGCATAATCAGGTGAAGACACATTTGGAGGATATGAATAGCAAATATAAGGAGCAAGCAGATGAGAAGAGAAGACACAAAGAATTTGCAGTAGGAGATGAAGTGATGGTGTACTTGAGAAAAGAAAGATTTCCAGTTGGAACATATAACAAATTGAAGATGAAGAAGTTTGGACCTTGTAAGATACTCAAAAAATTTGATTCAGGCAATGCATATGAAGTGGAGCTACCAGAGACATTGGGTATATCACCTATTTTCAACATTGCAGACCTATATCAGTATCATGAAGCAGAGTTTAGTGACAACATGAAAGAAGACTTGAAGTAGTTACCACAACAAGCATCGGAGCAGATTGAAGATATTTTGGACAACAGAATTGGAATCAACACCAGAGGAAGACAATACAAAGAATATCTTGTGAAGTGGAAAGGCAGACCAGAAGAAGATTCATCATGGATTTCTCAGGTTGAGGTGGACTGTCTTGGTTCTCCCCTAGCCCCAGCAAAGTGAGGGACTCACTTTTTTCAATAAACCTAGATGTCTGATGCATGAGCATCCCTGGTTCAAGAGCAATCTTGCATCAATAAAAAACATTTACATTTCAGTTTGCTTACAATTTAGTTAGTTTGTTTTCATTTTCCAGTTCAGTTCAGGTAGTTTAGTCAGAAGTAGTTTATATATTTTGGTCCACATTCTACCACAGTTGCATTTTACATCTTGTGGAGCTAGACTTAGCATCTAGATTCATTCATCTACATCATATCCAGAATTTAGAGCATTTGGATTAGTTACTGGAAAGTTATTGCTATTAGAAGATCAACTATTTCTCAGAATAGAGCATCATGACAGTCTCAGATAATTAGCTAAAGGAGAAGACTTACGGAGCATTCCTCGACTTGTGGAGCCTAATGACACATCATTCAATGATCTTTGGTTCATGGCCGACTTTCCCTGAGATCCACACATTATTACATACATTTGTGGAGGTGTTCTACATGATTAGGTCCAACCTATCCGTGTACACACGTTACAACTCTTCATTGGAGTTTGTGATCTTCCTTAGCTGACGTGAAGGAATCTGTTGTACCAGATATGATATATATTGATGTAATTGATGCCTAGGAAAGTAGTTATGATCATTAGCATAAGTTCATAGTTTGGATTTTGTGCAAAGGAGCTTCAATGCTATATCTTGTGCATATTCTAATATTATGTAATCAGGCCTTTGAGCCCTAGTTGTAAGCCCACATTATGCCGGCCATATTGTATTTGAATTTTATGATATATTGAATGAATGAATCTATGCTTGCCTCATATCTTTGAGTTGTTTTTGTTGTGTTTACTCTTGCTGCACAGCCTGGACAGTTCATTTTGTGAACCCTCCTACCGTGACTGCACCACCATCACTGCATCAAGTTGAAAAAAATACTTCTTTTTCATCTTCCAACATCTCCTTGGAACACTTCCCATACTCCACCAACAACTCTGCTCTACACTCCTCTTTCTTAACATGGAATCACTGTAACCCAACCTCCAACAATATGCATTCGCACTATCCTCTACAATATCACACCAATCTTTCTCTGCATACAAATTAGCACTAACAGAATTCAACTATACCATCTCTTTTCTATTCACTAACTGTTCTTCTACACTCATTATCTTACTCATTTCAAGATGCAAATCAACTTTCACAAATTCAGAAGGGTATAGCTTTACCTCTTTCACATGTTCCTCTATCACTACTACTGCAACATTTGTCTTCTCACTATATATTGCAACATTTTCATCTTCATACACTCCACTCTCATCTTTATCATAAAAATAGAATATATTATGCATTACCTCTTTCTCTGCAACATTTTCATCACCATTGTCTATTTCCCCATCTTCTTCATGCTCATTCTCTACTACTACAACCTCATGATCTACAACAACTACATCCTTCTTCTCATCCTCAACCATTGTTGTAGTCTCTTCTCTTTCCTCTTCCTCAACCTCTTTCTCTATGCCTCCATGAGGGCATACTGCTGCAACTTTTTCCTCTTTACCTGCATACACATCATTACTAGAAAACACATCTTGATCAGAAAAATAATGGGACTCCTTCATACCCATATTTTCCTCTTCTATTGATGCATTCTTCTCTTCTTCCTCACTCTCGTTCTCCATGTTTTCCTCATGGCATGGTGCTGCAATTTATTTTGCCACTTCCACTTGTCTACCTGCAACGAATCCAAAACAAATTCTTTCTCATCCTTGATTATACTGTAAGTATTCTTTCTACCATCATGCATAGCTTCTCTATCCCAAAGCCAAGGTAAACCCAGTAGAACATGACATACATCCATGGGTACTACATCACACACAATCTCATCCCTGTATCTACCTGTTACTAAATTTTTGTTCACACTAAATTTAGTTAGACCTAAGTGTAGTTGTTTCAGGAAGAATAAAAGAAAACTTTGAGGTTATTACATTTATTGAACAATTGATGTCTTAACAAAGCAGAGATAGATATTCATTCATCATGATAACCCATCAGCCCAATCAAGACTGATGAATCATCATAACAAGTGAATCAGGATGTCAAGGAATCAATCATTCAAGAAATATAGTTGATCTAACATAGTGTTATCTTTTAGGAGTTATAAGACAGATTGATTATTCAGTTGATCATATTTGAAAGATAGAAAGAAATATATTTATTTAAATTGTCATTTCATGTCATATTTGGAACATACATTTAGTATCTGTTACTTTATCCTATGCATTGATTGAAAAAGAAATATACATACATCAAATGCATAATATAACTGATCCTGTTTAAAAGAGGTGTTCAAATGTGTCCCACAGAAGCTGTGGGAGTAACTAAACTGAGCAATGTAGACATATGCAAGCTATACATTTGATGATAAAACAAATAAGGAAGAACACATGATAAAACTAAATATCCATCATTGCTTGAGCAAGGAGGTTTTTGAGCTAGTTGATAGTTGATCTTTAGTCCTCATCTTCAACTCCAGTTATATCAGTTGTAGCTACAAAAAATTGGGGAAAGTCCTATAAGAGCTCTAGATATTTAATGTTATCATATGCTTTATCATGCAAACATATCAACTTGTCACATCATGCATTTCATATGAAAGATCAAATTAGACATGTGCCATAAATTAGAATATCATGAAGATGATCAATCAATACCATTAGGTATGTTTTTATGCTAAGTTGTTTGTTTACTGTGCAGGTATAGGAAAAGTAATGTTGCTGATTTGAAGACATTTAAAACATGTGGAGAAAATGTGGCTCCCACAAGGGTTGAGCCTAGCATGTTTCCTTTTTATTCATTTGAAAAGGAATATTAGAAAAAGACAGGATGCATCATTCAAAGTACATCATGCATCATTTAATCAACTTACAGAGAAAGTGTGTCATCATGACATTAATTGTTGTTGATTGAAACAAATCAGATAAGTTTAGAATGCCTGAGTCAAATTGACAAAGTGTAGAAAACATAAATGCAACCATGAAAAGGTATTTTTCTTGTTCATATCATTATCGGGATGCTTTATTGCTGTCATATTTCATGTCACAGTTCACAAAATTAGACTTAAGAAATGATAGAAATATAAAAATAAGATGAAGAGTAGACTTGTGATCAGATAAAGTATCAGTTTACAAAGACATTATCAAGCTAATCCCTATCTGTAGATGTTCATAATGGAACATAACTCTCAAATGCATTGTTGATTCAAGAGCCATTAAAGATTGAGAATTATATACATAATGAACATGTGCAGATTAGTGTGAACAAATCATGCATTAAATGTTTAGGGATTAAAAAGATAAAATCAGATAAACCAAGTATAGATAACAAGTATAGGTATGATCAGTTGATTACATCAGATAAAGACACATATGCTAATCATGTCTCATATGCACATTAGATAGAAAGAATAGGTTACAAGAGCCATCTTAAAGTACAACAGGTATTTATTTCATCTCAAGTGATTAAATATCATGAACAAATGATAAATGTAGCTATAGTGTGAAGATATGCTACAGGAGTTTTCATTGATCATACATATGATGTTACAGTTGAAGACAAGTCACAAAATCACACTTATGTATGTCATTGAATTTATTAGCCATACAAGTGTTTACATTACTACCCGATGAAGATAAAGTTACAGAATAATGCTTACAGGAGACAGAGCTTGTGTATCATTTACATAAGTTACAAGATATAACATGAAAAACATTATCTGATTATGATAAAAGGATAGTAAGTAAAATGACATGATACAGGTGTTCAAGGTGATCAAGTGCAACTGAAACAAATGATACAGGTCATGCCTCTAGAAGGATAGAACCAAACAAATGCATGATGAAGAGCATCTGACAAACATAATTGAAATGAGATACATCATGTGAAAGATCAAATGAATGCTACAGTTTCAGAGAAACAACAAGTACATGTATCATTATCCCTGATAGAATGATAAAAGTATCTACAGATATCTGAACAGAAGAAGATCAAGACAACAAGACATTAATACCTCTGACTGGTGATAGTCAAGTATTTATTATTCATGCATCATGATTTCTGATTGATACAGTTGTGATAGGCATATGCCATGATGGAAGATAGGTAAAGAATTAATGATATGTTAGACATGCTACAGAAGGATCAAATGCCAAAGTGAATATGTAAAAGTAGCATAAGGATAAGTATCTGATAGTGGACCAGTTCAGGCCAAAGCAAAATGAAATGTCAGAAAAAAGGAATCAGACACATTATATTATTTCTTCCGTAGCTGTGAAGAGAAAGTGGGTTTTTGTGCTTGAAATATAATACCCAGATGATGAAAATGGGTAAGTACAAGAAGATGGGGGGCCAAAAAGGGGTCTTAAGTGGCCACTTTTTTTCTGAAATCAGGAAATGCTGGCCTTGGATGAGAAATTGAGCATAGTTACACTCAAAATTTGGAGATGCAACCAAAACAATGTTTGTAATGCTCCGAGTCTACTTTCTAAAATACTAATTTTTTTTGAAAATGGTATAGATTAAGCGGTTCAAAAGAGGGAGCCACAGAAATTGGTGTTGTTTCTGTCCAAAAAACATAACATAGCATGTTTTGTGGCTCCCTCAAAAGGTTAACTTTTTTTTGGTATTTTAAAAATCGCTTCAGTGAGAAATTAGCTAACAACATGTAGTTTATGCCTAATTTTTTTGATAATTTTTTGATGAATATTTGATTTTTTACTAATTTTCAAAGTGGACACATCCTAAAAAATAGAATTTTGGCCGTGCTACCCCTATAAATTTTGAAAACTAATTGAAAATTATTTTTTATTTATTTTTAATATGTGTAGAATGGAGTCTAGTTTCTAAATATGTAATTTTTTTTGAAATTTCAATGAATGGTTAATTTACAATGAAAAAAAGACCCAATAGTGGTTTTTGCCCAAAACTGGACACACAAACAAAAGAAATTAAAGATGAAAGGCTTAACATTGTCAAAATGTGAAAAAAATTACATCGTTAAATAGCTAAGAGAAAGCCTAACATTACCCAGGTGTTCAATTTGTTTGACCTTGAAACACGTACAAATCTAAGGGTTAGCACGAACAAAATTATGTGAAATCTTGAAGAATCTGCAAAAACACGTCTGTGGATGTTGAAAAGGCACTCCAAGCCTTTGGGTTGGAAATCCAAAGAAAATCCCAAGCCCAAGGCTTGGGATTCCCAAAGCACAACATAACGTGAGCATGTTATAACGTGAGCGCGTTATGTTGTGCTTTTTTGCTTTTTTGCATGTTTGCTGGTGTTTTCCCAGTTCGACATAATGTGAGCACGTTATACGTTATAACGCGAGCACGTTATACGTTATAACGCGAGCACGTTATACGTTATAACGCGAGCACGTTATACGTTATAACGCGAGTGCGTTATGTTGTGATCTTTTGCATGTTTGCTGGTGTTTTCCCATTTCGACATAACGCGCTCACATTATGTCTTCCTTTGAATGAGATATGTTCAAATTTCATAAGTATGTTTCATGGATGTTTATATCTATTCTTGTAGGTATGTATGCATGTACATGTATGCATGCTTGTATGTATGCATCTTTGTATGTATGTATGTTTGTATGTATGCATGTATGTATGTAAGTGTTTTGGGTTTAGTGTATATAAGGACCTGAGCCTGTATAGTTTTAAGGGTTGAGGGTTGAGGATTAGGGCTTAAGTAATAGGTAGAGGGTAGAGGGTTGAGGGTTACAGTTGAGGATTAATATTTAGGTTGTTGAGTGTATAAGATTAAGTGTGTAAGGTGCGGGGATTAGGGTTTAGGGTTTACGATATGGATTGAGGGTATATAAGGCATAGGGTGACTTGGGTTGAGAGAACATATGGTTTAGGTTTAATATAAGTATAAGGTTGAGGCACAATATTTGAGGTTTAGGATGTAAGGGTGAGGTTATATGGTCTAGGGATGAGGGTTTGAGGGTGTAGGCTTTAGGTTTAAGGTATAGGGTTGATGATTGAGGTATTAGGGATTAAGTATATTGTTGAGGGTATAGGGTTGAGGGTTTAGGGATATGTTTTAGGGTTTAAGGTTTAAGGGTTAAGGGTTGAGGGATAGGGTTTAAGGTTTATGAGTAAGGGATTAGGGTTTAAGGTATAATGTCTTGGGTTGAGGGTTTAGGAATAGGGATAGCATTTAGGGTTTAGGGATGAGGGATTAGGGTTGAGGGTTGAGGGTTGAGGGATTAAGGTTTAAGGTATAACTTGTTGAGGGTTGAGTGTTTAAGGATAGGGTTTAGGGTATAGGGTTGAGGGATTAGGGGTTAGAGTTGAGGGATTAGGGTTTAAGGAATAGTGTTGAGGGTTGAGGGTTTAGGGATAGGGTTTATGGTTAAGGGATTATGGTTTAGGGTTGATGGATTAGGGTTTAAGGAATATTGTTGAGGGTTGAGGGTTTAGGAATAGGGTTTAGGGTTGAGAGATTAGGGTTTAGGGTTGACGGATTAGGGTTTAGGGTTGACGGATTAGGGTTTAATGTTGAGAGTTGAGGGTTGAGGGTTAGGGTTAAATTAGAGTGTTGAGGGTAGAGGGATTAGGGATAGGGTTTAGCGTTGAAGGTTTAACGATTGAGTGTTGAGGCTTTAGGGCTGAGGGTTAAGGGATTGGGGTTTAAAATATAGTGTTGAGCATCGAGGGTTTATGGATAGGTTTTAGGGTTTAAGTTTTAAGGGTTAAGGGTTGAGGGATAGGGTTTAGGGTTTAGGGATAAGGGATTAGGGTTTAAGGTATAGTGTCGAGGGTTGAGGGTTTAGGAATAGGGATAGCATTTAGGGTTTAGGGATGAGGGATTAGGGTTGAGGGTTGAGGGATTAGGGTTCAGGGTTGAGGGTTTAAGGTATAGTGTCGAGGGTTGAGGGTTTATTGATAGTGTTTAAGGTTGAGGGTTGAGGGATTAGGTTTTAGGGTTGATGGATTAGGGTTTAAGGTATAGTTTTGAGGGTTTAGGGATAGGGTTTAGGGTTGACAGATTAGGGTTGACGGATTAGGGTTTAGGGTTGATGGATTAGCGTTTAATGTCAAGGTTAGGGTTAGAGTGTCGAGGGTAGAGGGATTAGGGATAGGGTTTAGGGTTGAAGGTTTAAGGATTGAGGGTTGAGGCTTTAGGGATGAGGGTTTAAGGCTTAAGATATAGTGTCGAGTGTTGAGGGTGTAGGGATAGGGTTTAAGTTTTAAGGGTTAAGGGTTGAGGGATAGGGATTAGGGTTTAAGGAATAGTGTTGAGGGTTGATGGTTTAGGGATAGGGTCTAGGTTTCAGGGATTAGGGTTTAGGGTTGATGAATTAGGGTTTAATGTTGAGAGTTGAGGGTTGAGGGTTTAGGTATAGGGTTGATGGTCAAGGGATTAGGGTTAAAGAAGAGTGTCGAGGGTAGAGGGATTAGGGATAGGGTTTAGGGTTGAAGCTTTAAGGATTTAGGGTTGAGACTTTAGGGATGAGGGTTAAGGGATTTGGGTTTATGATATAGTGTCGAGTGTCGAACGTGTAGGGATAGGTTTTAGGGTTCAAGTTTTAAGGGTTAAGAGTTGAGGGATAGTATCGAGCCCATTGAGGGTTTAGGAATAGGGATAGTGTTTAGGGTTTAGGGATGAGGGATTAGGGTTGAGGGTTGATGGATTAGGGCTTAGGGATAGGGTTTAGGGTTGAGGGATTAGGGTTTAAGGTATAGTGTTGAGGGTTTAGGGATAGGGCTTAGGGTTAAGGGTTAAGGGATTAGGGTTTAACGTTGAGTGTTGAGGGTTGAGGTTTTAAGGTTGAGGGTTTAGGGATAGGGTTGAGAGTCGAGGGATCAGAGTTAAGGATTGAGGGATTAGGGTTTGACGTTGGGGGTTGAGTACATTGAGGTTCGAGGGTTGAGGGTTTCAGGATAGGGTTGAGGGTTGAGGGATTAGGGTTAAAGTAGAGTGTCGAGGGTATAAGGATTAGGGATAGGGTTGGAGGGTTTAGGGATAAGGGATTAGGGTTTAAGGTATAGTATCGAGCCCGTTGAGGGTTTAGGGATAAGGGATTAGGGTTTAAGGTATATTATCGAGCCCATTGAGGGTTTAGGAATAGGGATAGCGTTTAGGGTTTAGGGATGAGGGATTAGAGTTGAGGGATGAGGGATTAGGGTTGAGTGTTGAGGGATTAGGGTTTAGGGATAAGGTTTAGGGTTAAGGGTTGAGGAATTAGGGTTTAAGGTATAGTGTTGAGGGTTTAGTGATAGGATTTAGGGTTGAGGGATTATAGTGAAGGATTAAGGGATTAAGATTTAACATTGAGGGTTGAGGGTTGAGGCTTTAGGGTTTAGGGATAGGGTTGAGGGTCGAGGGATTAGAGTTAAGGGTTGAGGGATTAGGGTTTGACGTTGAGGGTTGAGGGTTGAGGTTCGAGGGTCAAGGTTTTAGGGATAGGGTTGAGGGTTGAGGGATTAGGGTTAAAGTAGAGTGTCGAGGGTATAAGGATTAGGGATAGGGTTGGAGGGTTTAGGGATAAGGGATTAGGGATTAAGGTATAGTATTGAGCCTATTGAGGGTTTAGGAATAGGGATAGTGTTTAGAGTTTAGGGATAGGGTTTAAGGTTGAGGGATTAGAGTTAAGGGTTGAGGGATTAGGATTTGACATTGAGGGTTGAGGGTTGAGGCTTTAGGTTTAGGGTTTAGGGATAGGGTTGAGGGTCGAGGGATTAGAGTTAAGGGTTGAGGGATTAGGGTTTGACGTTGAGGTTGAGGGTTGAGGTTCAAGGGTCGAGGGTTTAGGGATAGGGTTGAGGGTCGAGGGATTAGGGTTAAAGTAGAGTGTCGAGGGTATAAGGATTAGGGATAGGGTTGGAGGGTTTAGGGATAAGGGATTAGGGATTAAGGTATAGTATCAAGCCTGTTGAGGGTTTAGGAATAGGGATAGTGTTTAGGGTTTAGGGATAGGGTTTAGGGTTAAGGGATTAGAGTTAAGGGTTGAGGGATTAGGATTTGATGTTGAGGGTTGAGGGTTGAAGCTTTAGGGTTTAGGGTTTAGGGATAGGGTTGAGGGTCGAGGGATTAGAGTTAAGGGTTGAGGGATTAGGGTTTGACGTTGAGGGTTGAGGGTTGAGGGTTGAGGTTCGAGGGTCAAGGGTTTAGGGATATGGTTGAGGGTCGAGGGATTAGGATTAAAGTAGAGTATTAAGGGTATAAGGATTAGGGATAGGGTTGGAGGGTTTAGGGATAAGGGATTAGGGTTTAAGGTGTAATATTGATCCCATTGAGGGTTTAGGAATAGGGATAGTGTTTAGGGTTTAGGAATAGGGTTTAGGGTTGAGGGATTAGAGTTAAGGGTTGAGGGATTATAATTTAACGTTGAGGGTAGAGGGTCAAGGCTTTAGGCTTTAGGCTTTAGGGATAGGGTTGAGGGTCGAGGGATTAGAGTTAAGGGTTGAGGGATTAGGGTTTGACGTTGAGGGTTGAGGGTTGAGGGTTGAGGGTTGAGGTTCGAGGGTCGAGGGTTTAGGGATTGGGTTGAGGGTCAAGGGATTAGGGTTAAAGTAGAGTGTTGAGGGTATAAGGATTAGGGATAGGGTTGTAGGGTTTAGGGATAAGGGATTAGGGTTTAAGGTATATTATCGAGCCCATTGAGGGTTTAGGAATAGGGATAGTGTTTAGGGTTTAGGGATAGGGTTTAGGGTTGAGGGATTAGAGTTAAGGGTTGAGGGATTAGGATTTGACGTTGAGGGTTGAGGGTTGAGGCTTTAGGGTTTAGGGTTTAGGGATAGGGTTGAGGGTCGAGGGATTAGAGTTAAGGGTTAAGGGATTAGGGTTGACGTTGAGTGTTGAGGGTTGAGGTTTTAGGGTTGAGGGTTTAGGGATAGGGATGAGGGTCGAGGGATCATATTTAAGGGTTGAGGGATTAGGGTTTGATGTTGAGGGTTGAGTACATTGAGGTTCAAGGGTTGAGGGTTTCAGGATAGGGTTGAGGGTCAAGGGATTAGGGTTAAAGTAGAGTGTCGAGGGTATAAGGATTAGGGATAGGGTTGGAGGGTTTAGGGATAAGGGATTAGGGATTAAGGTATAGTATCGAGCCTATTGAGGGCTTAGGAATAGGGATAGTGTTTAGGGTTTAGGGATAGGGTTTAGGGTTGAGGGATTAGAATTAAGGGTTGAGAGATTAGGATTTGACGTTGACGGTTGAGGCTTTAGGGTTTAGGGTTTAGGGATAGGGTTGAGGATTGAGGGATTAGAGTTAAGGGTTGAGGGATTAGGGTTTGGCATTGAGTGTTGAGGGTTGAGGTTTTAGGGTTGAGGTTTTAGGGATAGGGTTGAGGGTTGAGGGATCAAAGTTAAGGGTTGAGGGATTAGGGTTTGATGTTGACGGTTGAGTACATTGAGGTTCAAGGGTTGAGGGTTTTGGGATAGGGTTGAGGGTCGAGGGATTAGGGTTAAAGTAGAGTGGTGAGGGTATAAGGATTAGGGATAGGGTTGGAGGGTTTAGGGATAAGGGATTAGGGTTTAAGGTATAGTATCAAGCCCATTGAGGGTTTGGGAATAGGGATAGTGTTTAGGGTTTAGGGATGAGGGATTAGAGTTGAGGGTTGAGGGATTAGGGTTTAGGGATAAGGTTTAGGGTTGAGGTAGACAAGGAGCAACTGAGAGACATAGAGAGGGGAGAGGTAGAGAGGTGAGGGGGAGAGATAAGTGAGATATAGAACATGAGCTAATGGAACTAGAGGTGAGATATTATAAAGGTGCTATCGAAGGTGAGATAGGCACAAATATTTATGGATCAATCTCTAGTAGGACAAAACGTGAGCATGTTATAATGCGCTCGCATTTTCTCCTGCTATAGAAATGGTAAAAAAGTGTTGACCCCTATGATCCAGGCCCACATGCTCTATTTTCATGTTGATTATGCATGTGCTTTGACAAAAAAGAAGTGCTTTCATGTTGTTGGGAAGTTCACATGCACATTTTACACATTCTACCACCTTTGCATGATCTTTCCACCACCTTTTCTGCTTTGCCAACTTGAAAAGGAGGAAATAACATAGTTTTCACACCAAGTTTGATATATATCTATTCAAGTTTCAATTTTTGTAGTGTTACAATGTTAATTGTGATTCAATTTTAGGAATTTAACATTATAGATTGGTTAATAGTATTTTTGTTAGTAATTATATTTGAGTGTTATTCAATTTAACATTGAAAAGGAAGCAAGTGGTGAAAAACTCAAATTGTTGAGGAGTTTGATGCAAGAAGAAAAAAACACTACATAATTGGGTACTCTCTCCATTCAAATCTTCATATTTTAGGTATGTCAAGTATTTACATTCATGTTCTTTACATTTTCCTTAATTATATTTGAATTACTTTATCATGCTTTATCATACATGTTTAAAATAGACACATTCCCAATCAAGAAAGCAGCCTACAATCTCACATGATGCCATGTATATTTTCTACACTTGGGCTCTTTAATAATTATGTGTAATAAACAGACCTTAACATACCATGATGTCAAACTATACAAGAATAAATCCAAGTTACAACATAATAAAAATACAATCCCACTATTATCTTGTCATATTAACAAGTTAAAATACAAATGAATAGGTGCCAAGATCATACAAGTATGCACATGACATGATGATTTGTATGCACATATCTTGGGCTAGGACATTCCTTATGCACCTATTCATGATGATTTGTACATGTACATGACACAACAATTATTGTCTATTCCTTCACAAGCCACCCAAATCCTAGTATCCCTAGTACCAACAAAACACCTTCTCAATTCCAAATCCTAGTAGCCCTAGTAACAACAAACATGTCAAATTGGGTTTGCCTCAACCATTTCAAGCATGAAGTCCCATGTACTCTTTTCATGGCTGTAATAACTTGCTTTGTATGCTTTGTACCTATTTTGGTTGAGTGACATTTACTCTTTTACATGATGATTGTATGTACATTTACTATGAAGGGTTGAATGACATATATTTTAGTTATTTGTATGGATCCATTTCTTAGGAACTAATATTGGTCTCTTTATCATGCTACAGACAAATTCTCTGTCATGCCAAGGAAACGATCAAGAATTAAACCAACACAGGAAGAGATAGAAGATAAGAATGCAAAGAAAGTAGTGGCTATGAGGGAACTTCGTGAGAAGAGGAAATTGGACATGATAAATGAAGACATGCCAATTGAAGAGGAACCACAACCATCACAAAGAGATATGGTATTGGTGGCACAAAGAGAACGAATGCAAAAACTTCGTGCTACGAGAGATTTGAATACCATAGTTGGAGACATGTCCTCTACCACAAGTCAACATGTAGGGACACCATCTACCACATCTCAAGTTGAGAGTTCAACATCACTCACATGTGATGAAGGAGGTACGCCATCATTCCCACCTCAACCTCAAGGTATGTCATCTATTCCATCTTCGATCGAAGGTATGCCATCTAGCCCATCTCATTTAAATGTTGTTGAAATTCCTAATGTTGAGATGAATTTACCTAACTTAACACCACCTAGAATTTTTCATAGAAAGCCAAAGTATTTGATTGATATTGATGAGAATATTTTGTAGCCAATGGAAGGTAAGATTCCAAAACGCACTTGTAGAAGATATGCTCATAAGATTGGAGATTGTTCTTTGAAAAGTTAAATGAGACTGCAAAATGTCAACTATTCGTTGAAATGATACGAAGTATAAAGTATAGGTCCATCATGAAGATTCTTGGGTTGAGAACATCAGAGGCTTCAAGTGAAAAATCTATTGTCAAGAATCTAATGAGTGCGTATGAGAGTGTGGGTAACACCTTACGTACAAAAGATAGTAATGCAACACGGCGTGTAATTACATCGACTATAGTAAGTAGTCAAACGAGGAAAGCTCATCTCATTAGAAAGACAAGTCAAAAATTGAGAATTAATAGGAAAACTTTATCAAGAGCCATTGGAAGATGCTAAAGAATTAAGGACACTAATGCCAATGAATTATGGGCGTTCTCGGGGAGACTATCACGAAAAGATAAACCAATTGTTGAAGCATTGAAATCACTAATTGAATACTTTTGGAAGAATTACACAAGGGTCTCTCTGAATCAAAGGGATGTGGTAAGAAGGAGAATTAGCAGTAAGAACTGTGAGCCACATCCAAAGCAGTTTTTGGATGAGACTCAAGCACAGTTTTATGGTAAATTTTTAGAGAATTATCCTCAAATTAAAATTTGTCAAAGATATTTTGAAATGCTAAAACCTTTCTATGTCAAGATAAATCACACACGCACTACTTGTTGTTGTAGATTACATATTGAATTTTCTAACCATTTTGATGTTTATAGGTCTATATGTTTAGATATGCATACTAACAATGTTTTGCAGGGTTGTGCCATACGTGCCCCACCAACATCTTCAAGAGACTTCATATTAATAATTTTATGTGAAAGAGAGGAAGGTCAAATATTCTACAAGAAATTATGCTTGAATGGCACATGTCATCGTTGCGGTGGCTTGCAACATTTGCCAATATGTGAACATATGGAAAGA
The DNA here is from genome assembly GCA_027924645.1 of Cunninghamia lanceolata. Taxonomy (NCBI): domain Eukaryota; kingdom Viridiplantae; phylum Streptophyta; class Pinopsida; order Cupressales; family Cupressaceae; genus Cunninghamia; species Cunninghamia lanceolata. The sequence continues at coordinate 12,034,457 of BSBN01000693.1, forward strand.
ACACATGCGATTGGAAATGAACTAGTAGAGTTTGGCAAGTATAAAACAGTGGCATACAATACAAAAGATGGTAAAGAAGAAAAGAGGTGTGAATTGGTTATTGAAAAGATTCCAGTGTATCAGTTTAGGCCTATAATTCGTGACAGCATAGTGTATGAGTATGCAAGACATGCCCATAGAGCTCGGTGGTTAGACTTGCAATTCAAGTTATGTAAGGACACATTTCTAGTTGGTAGCATTGTTTCAGTCGTCGACTTTGCAGAGAACTACAGTCTATAGCCATAGCATGAGGTGTAATCACAATATTGCAACTCCACACAGGTTTCTATATTTGTGCACATCGCATTCATTCATGCGAATGATAGTATAGAGGATGATAGAAAAATCATAAGGGAGTATAATTTCTATATTAGTGATGATCGCACACATTCTACAGAGTTTGTGGAAGGTTGCTTTCAGGTGTTCTACAATGATTTGGCTAGAAGGGGCATATCGTTCAGTTAACATATCATATGGTTGGATAACTATGTGTCACAATTCAAGAACTTGTGAAATTTCTATTGGCTAAGTAGGAGGCATAATTTTACAGGTATTTAGCATATGTGGAACTTTTGTGAGGCCGGGCATGGAAAGGGTGAGCATGATGGTGCAGGAGCATGTATCAAAAGAGCCATAGCACGAGAAGAGTTAAAGAATAAAGACAATGCAAAGTTGACAGATGCAAAATCAATTGTCAAGTGGTGTAATGCTTCCATGGGTCTAGGTAATGAAGGTAAGTCTTTAGTTCATATATTTTTTTGGTTGATAGATGATACTAACATTGTACCATATGAGGATTGTTCTACACTGACAGGATCAAGTGAGATGCACTCTTTCAGAAGCTCAATGGTAGGTTCATGGAGTATCCATACGTAAAAGATGTCATGCTTTTGTTTTTCCTATACAATTCAAGCCTGGGATGAGTGCAAGTCAAAGGAGTGGGTTGACGAATGGCAGTTAAGTTATCTTAGCCCACTTGACACGTATCGACCCCTGACGACATTGGAACTAACACAGATGGAATGATCAGTTGACTTTGACCACATATCAGATCTAGTTCAAGAAGGTAATATATCTATTTGCATAGTTTTTGAAATTCTTAATGTCATCTTACTTTGTAGTGTTTTTGTAATGTTAACTAATTTCATCTAATTTGCTACACATATCAATGTAGGGCACGTATATGCAGTTATTGCAGATGAAGATAATGAAGAGGGAACATATTATTACTTATGTTGTTGTGTTGAGGCCAAAAAGAAATTAGAGGCCCTAGTTACAGATGGAGAAAACATCGAATACCCTACAGGTTTAGTGGTTATTACTGGAACATGGCTTAGAAGGTACCCACATAAGAGTGTTAATGTTTGGCTGTTTTAGGACTTTGACACGCATTAGAAGATTTTTTATTACTTGAACCTTGTCGTGGCATCCAATGTTCATTTGATATAGTATCGAGGTAGACCTTTGAACAAAATCTTGTGGAAGGTGCGTGAGTCTGACCATGAAGCAATACTTGACACAATAAAGAGTAGAGCAAACTCGGATGGTTCATTGGATTAATTTATAAGTATTCACATTGATTTTGTAAAGTCATGTTATATTGAGTTCTAAGTATGCACATTAATTTGTAAGGTTTATCTTTTTTTTATTCCTGCTACATTTTTACACATATACACATTTTTACATCATCATGTTATGCTTCATGGTGTTAGACTTAAGTGATGGATGAAGTTGATCCTGAGAATAATGTATAAAATCTAGGTAATGTATAAAATATAGGTGTCTCTAGGTGTCTTGATTTTTAACTAGATAATAGGTGTCCTGATGCGACCAAACTGATAGTTCCAACACATTCGGATAGGTACGTTTAGGCTAGGCATGGTTCTATTTTTCACCCAAACATGTCGAAACAATTTGACTTACATTGTACTGATGATATCCCTGAAGAGTCCAAAGTGCAAAAATGTAGCAATATTTGACAAGAGGTTAATCAAAAACCGTGTCACTTAGAAACATTTTGTCTGAGGCAACGCGATCATGTAGAGTGTCTCTACAATAGCCTCTCTCAGTTTTTTATATCTCTGAGGCATTTACCCGTGGTGAAAGGTTTTCTGCTACCCCAAAAATCGTCAGAAGGAGGCAGTGTAAAGTTGCAAAGGGGTGTAACTTTCGTCCTGCTCTTGATGAGACCAAAATGACTATTCCAATGTGTTTAGATGGGTACATTTATGTTAGGCATGGTCCTATTTTTCACCCAAACATGTCAAAACAGTCCGAGCTACATTGTATCGACGATATCCCTGAAGAGTCCAAAGTGCAAAAAGGCAGCAATCTTTGACGAGATGTTACTAGAAAACTATGTCACTTAGAAACATTCCATCTAAGGCAACATGATCACATAGAGTGCCTCTACAATAAGCTCTCTTAGTTTTTTATATCTCTGAGGCATTTGCCCGTGGTGAAAGGTTTTTTGCTGCCCCAAAAATCGTTAGAAGGAGGCAGTGTAAAGTTACAAAGGGGTGTAACTTTCATCCTGCTTTTGATGTGACCAAACTAACTGTTCCAACCCATCTGGATGGGTACATTTACACTAGGCATGTTCCTATTTTTGACCCGAACATGTCAAAACAGTTTGAGCTATATTGTACCGACGATATCTCTGAAGAGTCCAAAGTGTAAAAAGGCAGCAATGTTTGACAAGATGTTACTCAAAAACCATGTCACTTAGAAACATTCCGTCTAAGGAAACATAATCACATAGAGTGTCTCTACAATAACCTCTCTCAGTTTTTTATATCTCTGAGGCATTTGCCCATGGTGAAAGGTTTTCTGTTGCCCCAAAAATTATCAGGAGGCAATGTAAAGTTGCAAAGGGGTGTAACTTTCGTCCTGCGCCTGATGCGACCAAACTGACTATTCCACCGCATTTGGATGGGTACATTTACACTAGGCATGGTCCTATTTTTCACCCAAACATGTCGAAACAGTCCAAGCTACATTGTACCGATGATATCCCTGAAGAGTCCAAAGTGCAAAAAGGCAACAATCTTTGATGAGATGTTACTCGAAAACCATATCACTTAGAAACATTCTTCTTGAGGCAACACGATCATGTAGAGTGCTTCTACAATAACCTCTTTCAATTTTTTATATCTCTAAGGCATTTGCCCGTGGTGAAAGGTTTTCTGCTGTCCCAAAAATCGTCAGAAGGAGGCAGTGTAAAGTTGCAAAGGGGTGTAACTTTTGTTCTTCTCCTCGTGTGGCAAAACTGATAGTTCCAACGCGTCTGGATGGGTATGCTTAGGCTAGGAATGGTCTTGTTTTGCACCCAAACATGCCGAAATAGTCCGAGCTACATTGTACCGGCATATTAAATTATTGACAAATATTGACTCATATAAACACATAGAAATCATTTTAAAGCATAAACTAACTCCTCCAAGTCAAGGTGTAGTTTAAGGTATGTGAAATTTAAAATATGTGCCTATTAAAAGATAGCCTCATATTTGTCATTTTAATGACCTCAATAAATTGTAGATGTCTTAGAATGATTTTCTTCTTCAAGGAACACAATCATAGGTGCCATACTTATGTAATTTCTTCCTGGGTGCTCATTTAGGTGTGCAAGGTGTCAAAGTGCGCCTAGATGAACTTAGCCCATTCCTTAGCCTTTCAACACTTTCAAACAAGGTGAGGTCTTTTATCTCTGATTCTTGCCTCCTTCACAAGACTAGGTGCTAGTTGAAGGTTGCTCAAGTGACAATATGTGCCTAGATTCTTTGGCTTATTTTCTTCATTTTTGAATCAAAGTAACATCATATTTCATAGTTTAAGCTTCCTCATGTTTAGGTGCTGATATGTGATGTTCTGAGCATGAAATAGCACCTTGATGCTAATAGGTGTTCTCTTCAAGTTAAGTGCTCATCAAAGGTAAAATGAGTTGAAAATTGTGCCTAAGGTTTTCATGTTTGTTAATCAATGTTTAAATATTTAAGAAAGTCCCCTTCATCTTAGGCGCAAATGTAAGGTTGTTCAAGGTTGAATGGGCGCCTAAGCTAGATGAAGACTTTTTACCCACCTCATCCTTTAATCATTATAATTGTTCTCAAAAGACATCATCAAAACATGAAAAAACTCCAAGACTTGTAGTTTTAAGTTGATTTCCTCCAAGGCACCAATGTGAGGTTGTTTTGATGGCAAAGAGTGCCTTGATTCATGATGTTGAATCTCCTTCCTCCTAGGCGCCAAAATGGATAGTTTAGACAAGAAAAAGTGCCTTAGTAAACTTAGCTCATTTCTTGGCAATTTGATGGCTTCAATCACTTGTTCAAACCTATAGGAGACCATTTTACACTTAGGCGCTAGATCTTAGGATTTAGAACATCTTCCTTCAAGGTGCCAAAATGAGGTTATTTAGACACAAAAGTGCGCCTCCATACAAGATGCTTATTCTCCTTCCACTTAGGTGCTCATTCATGATGATCCAAGTGACAATAGGCGCCTAGACTTCCTTTGGTAAGATTTAGTCATTTTGAAGGTTCTAACACTAGGCGCTATAGTTGGAAGTGATTTGAAGTTTATTTTCCTCTAGGCGCCCAAAATGGATGGTGGAGACAAGAAAAGGCACCTAGGCTTCTTTTGACGATTTTCAAAGTCTTCCTGAGTTATAGTATGTTATATTGACCCTTAGGCATAAATGGATGATCTAGGATGACTCTAGGCACATATCCAAGGTGATATATTTCTAGGCGCAATCTTCACTAAGTTTAGACTTCACTTTACATCAAGGTGCCAAAATGCATAGTTTAGAGAGAGGCAAAAATGCGCCTAGAGGTATGATGCTCAGTTTGATGTGTTTGATCCAATCCTTTTTACCACCCTCATATCAATTAAATATGACCTTCGATTATGATATGTCGCTCGAGCTTATGAGAGTTTACTAGAGATGCCAGTTGAGTTAGGTTGGAGGGCCGGTGAACTAATGACTTAAAGACCATTTAGTAGGTTGATTTAAGTGATAGTAACTTCTGATTATAAGTCAACATTAAATTAAAACAAAAGTGCACTTGACACATGACACGCACTTGAGGGTTTTAAAGTCTTAAGAAAAATAGATTCTTTTTAGGGTTTAATACCCAATATGCAAACCCTAACTATCAATAAGATTATGATTATGAAAGCTTGTGTCTTCTCTAACTTCTTATTGCAAGAACAAAACCACATCCACCATGAATATGAACCTTGCATCATATCAACCTTTCAAGATAGACCTTATCATGAAAACCATATTCACAACAAAACCTTGCATGAACAAAACCACATCCACCATGAACATGAACCTTGCATCATATGAACCATGTTTGTCTTGTGCAACATCAACATGAATTGAGAGACCTTATCATGAAAACCATATTCACAACATAATGCACCTCATGACCATCACCTACCTTGAATCACTGTATCACCTTATCAACATCATGGCATCCTTGACCCTTTGACTTCAATGACAACCTTGAACCTTGATTGTTGATAACTTATGGAAGCCTATAGCCCTAATGTTATGTTGCATACTAAAACTAGGTAAGACTCAATGTAATCTCATAACCTCGCCTTATATGCAAGAGGAATTACATTTAATAACCACAATGGTCATCAAGTGCTCATAAGCATATGATTTTGACTATCTTATTCAAAACAACAAACATACTCTTTGCATCCCAATATGGTATAATAACAAGAAATTAAGAAATATTTTCAATTGAGCAACTCATAAAGAATATGAATATTTTTTGTTCAACATGATGATTCATTTTTTTTTTAAATACAAATTTTATCTGTTAGTTCCAAAACGAGGTTTAGGTGATACTTGAATAACAATAACTAGCTTATTGGATCAACAAACATCCTATGTAATACAATTGGACTTTAAATATTTGAAGTAGCCATCTACAAATATCCATTCAAACGTGGATTTATAATGCAAGTATGGATGCCATCAATAAAAAAGATTTGTATTAACCAAATATCCATATAGGCATACATCAATATCTATCGATATAAGTATAACATATATACAAAATAGCCATATAGGCTTACAAGAATGCCATATAGGCATATAATGTCAACTATATGCAATACAAAATATATGTCCACAAATGCCATATAGGCATACAACAAAGGAACACAATAAAAAGTCATTCCCCTTTGGCTGGTGAAGAGAATAGATCACAGACAACCTTTGATCTTCTAGGGGATGGAGACGCGTATGTGGGTGGTCTACTACGAACCCAAGGGCGGATCCTCCTATTTAGTTCTTCCTACATCTTTAGCTATTACAATAAAAAGTATAGACATTAATATATAGAAATTACATGTTATGAAAAATGAAACATTTAACAAAATAATTACTTACCACTACCATATAATCTGTCTCCTCACTTGCCTCAGTAGCAGGAATAGGTCGTGGTGATGTCATGTCCTATAGAAACCATCAAGATAGAAATTAAACTTCAAATCAATAATCTTTTGATTTTTAAAAAATAAACAACTATAACAATGAATGTAAATTGAAATTTACCAATCTACCTCATACCGCTGTCAATGGCATGGAGGTATGAATCGCAGAGGTCACACCATGCTCCATTGCCCTATGAACATCGGGAGGTGTCTCCGCAGCCTGCATCATCTGGAAATAAAACAACATTATTCAATTACAAAAAACTATAATAGTGATGCAAATTATGACTCCTAACATACACACACGTTCATCTAAACATGGAAGTACACACAATAAAGCACACAAGTCACATACAAAAATCTAGTAAGTACAATTCATTCATTAAACTATTTATTTTATTACCTCCGTGAAGCTTTGAAGTCCACCACCGCTGGCAAGTGTTGCCGTGAAATCTCCAATATTAACCTATTCAACATCCAAAATCAGATATTAGAATACCATTCATATAATGATGCTATTCACATGTAATATTTATAATTGTTTACTAGTTACATACCCTGACAACATATGATGTAGTGTAATATGTAGGTGGAGAACCACTGAAAATTGCATCAATGCTATGACCCTAAAATTTCATTAAAATCATCAAACTAAATTAGTTAATCTTGCATTTCAAAAATAAAATTTAATAAATTAAATTCAATAAACTTGCTAATATTTACCTGAGTATCAAGGCCAAAAGTCTCACTCAGGAGGGTATCTGTCATCACCATCTGCTCAGCTGCAGATGTAGCTTATGCACCTGCATCTTGACTATCCATGGAGTCATAACCACAGGTTGACATGCAAGTCTGACAAGCATGGGGTGGGACCCTACTACTCGCACTATCTCCCAACCCACGCTGTACTGCAGGACTGACATGCTCTATGATGCTCTGGGTCAAGGCACTAATGGACTGAAGTGTATCGACCTCAACACTCTCCTTCACAATGGAAGGGATAGAAACATGCTCATGGGCTGGTCTGCTGATGACTCATCTCACTGGCTGCTGTGGATCAACACGTGCCCCTGGTCTATCTTGTGCTGACCCCCCACTCTACCCTGGAAGTCCCACATATCAAAATAGTTTGGCACTTTATTGAGGACAAACTCGCAGTAGAGTTTCCTCAAAAAGTATTGCCAGATCTCATTATTATTGCATGGAAGATGGTCAAAAACCATCCACCACCTCTGCCCAAAATTGTCCCTTATCATTTGGTTGTTGCACCAATGGATAGGGAACCTCTTGCATGTAATGGGTGGAGGTTAATTTGTTTGTGGGTTTGTGAAAATGGAACACAAGTCTAATTTTGTAATTTGTAACTTTTTCACATCTTCATATGATAGCTTGTCTGCATAATAGTCTCTAAACTCTCTCCTCTTATCCGACCAACTAGATATTTGCTTGTTAATTGAATCTACATTTGATAACATAGATTCAAGAGATTGAGCAAGCGTGGACCTATGCAAGGTTGAAGTGGAAGGATCTTTCAACCTTGCAATTATGTCTTCAATTTCTTTTTTATTATTTTTAATTTGCCCCATTAGATTTTCTTGTGTTCCAGGGGCATGATGGAGGAGTTTGTTGTTCAGGTTGTTCTTCGGCAGGTATTTCCTCTTCAGAATTTTGTGGATTTTGATGAGGAGGAGGAGGAGGTGCATTAACATTTCCTGACAATTAATGAAATTTACATAAAAAATCAACTCAAACCTACCTATTTAGAAACAAATTCAAACAAAAAAAAAAATAAAACTCACTCCTTTGGCCTACTCGACGTCGTGGTGGCATTTTGGCGACGAATTGGTAAGATTTTGGTGTTGAATCAAGTCTTCCAAAATGCGAGCGCACTTCTTAGGGTTTGCAGGCCATGGGTGTAGAGGAAAATAAAGAAATGAAATGAGCAGAAATGCTCTTTTTTTTAAATATATAATTAGTCATAACTCGCTCGCATTATGTATTAATTTTCTTTGAAAAAAATTTGGCCACTTTTTGGCCCCCCAACTTTTTACACTTACCCAAATGTAAACCCTCATTTCTATCAAAACCCTTGTCTCCATTTTATGCATACAATGAAGAAAGCAAGAACAAAAATGTGTTTCTAAGCATGGCCGTGACAGAGGTTAAGTTTTCTAAGATACCCATATGAAATTTTCATGAAACCCTAACATATCTTTTTCTATTACAAGAAAAGAATGGTGCTACAGTATGTTCTTGTCAAAGCCGTGCCTAGAAATGGCAAATGTTATACATTTTTGGAAAACCCTTGTTGCAGTTTTTATAAACCCTTCTTCATTTTTGCAGAGACAGTCAAAGGAGGAATAATACATGTGTTTTCAAGTATGGCCATGGATATATAATGCATTTGTATGCATTTATGAGCAAACCCTCATTTCATATCAAAGACTTCGAGCTTTATATCAAAGAAAGTCAAAAGAAAGTGCTACAGAGATAATAATGGCCACGACCATATCAAGAAGGAGAGGAATATAACAACATTTAGATGAAAAAGATTAAAACCCTTCTCCTTTTTTGCATATACAAGAATAGTCAAAACTCTACAGCAAAGAAGAGGAGAGTTACCTTCAAAATGCATAGAAGGGAAAGAATACCATGGCCGCGGCCTCCTTTAGGAGGTTTTCCTTTTTTCTCAGTTTTTTCTCACATTTTTGTAGATTTCAACACACAGAACAAAAGAATATTGTCAAAGAAATGCTACAGAAGGAGAAACCAGAGATGGCTGTGGCCATTAATATAGAAGAAGCCACAGGAATGAAGAAATGCTAGTTGAAATACAAAAATGCCATACTCACTGTTCCTATCATTCTTCATACTCAAGAAATACACAAAAATTGCATAGTTTCGACCTCAGAGAACTCAAGGAGAAGCTGAAGGAGAATAAAGAAACCCTAAGTGCTAAGAAGTTGCAGAGATGCAGCTGATAGAGAAAGCAACAAAATGAAATGACAAAGTGATTAGGGTTTTCTTACCCTTTTTGGTTTGAAGCTTCTTTATTTTTTGTGATTTATTTTGACTTCTCAAATGATCATTACATTATCCAAATACCGATCGGGGTCAAAAACCTTAAGTCATGAAATTTCCTAGCATCATTGTTAGAAATGACTAACAGATATGTAATATTTGCATATAGCCCCAAGTCAAAGGGTTGTAAATCATGAAGAATGGTGGTCGATAGTCATAAAGGTAATTATTATACTTTGCAACATTCAAACAATACTTATTACCTTAGAGTCGACTATCACATGGTCGAAGGATGCTCATTCCCTAATCATACTCTGCATGGTCAAAAGATTCTCGTAATATTTGTATAATGTGAAGTGACTGAATATGATCAAAATGAGTTTCCTCATTCCTTGTAAAGTCATCATTCGAGGTCAAAGTCAAAGAGATGCATGAAGACAAAATAGGTTTACAAGGTGGCAGAACATGTAAGGACAAATGGATCATTTGCAATGTGCATGAGAGCAGGTCAAATGCATGCAAGGTGGTGTGGAGTTTGATATTGTTTTATCTTGCATAATGGAGATATATGGCATTGAGGCCATTTTTGCATGGTAAATGGAGTGATAAGGCAGAGTTAGATATTTCTTTTCTTTTGATGCAAATTGGAGTCATAAGGCTTTGTGATATTATGCCTAAGTGTTTCATGTTTTTTTTAATGATGTATTTGGAGTAATAAGGGTATATTTTTCCTTGAGGCATATTGGCATGCAAGTAGAGATATTTTCTCACAGGGGGCTATAAGGGGATTTTATTTTCCTCTAAAGTCCTATTTTTGCTCAAATCATGCAAATTAGGCATGTGTAAATTGGAGAGATAAGGAGATTTTTTCTTTTCATGCATGATTTTACAAACAAATCAAATGTAGATAAATAGTAAAGTAATATTCTTCAAATTACTTTATTATTTTCCACAAGTTGTAAAATTAAAAATAGTACAAGTTGTAACTAATAATAGAGTAATTACTTTAATTACTTTATTATTTACTCACAATCAATTTTGTAAATGCAAAATCATGCAAATTGATGAGTTGAGTTAACTAGGCCATCTAGGGGATTGTTGCATGATCTGAGGAGCATTTTTAGGGTCCTTGGTCAAACTTCTTGGTCAAGCATATGGAGAGGTCAAAATTGAAGCTATTTTTGCTTGATTTGTGGTAGTTTGAGTCCCTTTTTTTAGGGATTTTTGAGTTTGCTTGTGGATCACTTTAGAGGGCTTATTTTTAGAGGCAGTTAGCTGCAGTTTATTTTTGCATGCCTCTTAGTGAGAGCAAGCTATATATTGTAAATCAAAACTTGATTTTGCTAGTTCTTGCATTCTTTTCTCTTTTACACATTGAGAGAGAAGAAAGTTTTGTAGCTCATTATTTGACAGTTTTATAGAGATTACAGTAGGTTACAGGTTCCATTTTTATCTCTCTTGCAATATCTCCTTTATTTTTTGGAATCAAGTAGTTGCCTTTCCATTTAATGCTAATTGTATGAGGTGATTTGATGAAGTTTTACCATGTTTAATTATTAAAACCTTTAAAACTATTGTCTCATTCTTACTTGAAGTATTAAGTATAGTGATATCATAGGTCTTAGGTTGTGTTACCGAAAATAGTTCTTTCATTGTTGTGAAAAACCTTTTCCTTCATAAAAAGTTTATTTTCTAGCCTTGCTTAGAAGCGCTTTTGTGATATTTATGCCAAGATTGGATTGTGTGAGTTAGGTTTCCAAATTCTATTGTGAACCAGATTGCAAATTTTCCATCCTGATTAGGTGCATCACCAAATTTTATAGTTTTATTTCTTTATAGTTTCCTTCTTACCCTTTTCCAAAATAGAAAATCATAGATTCAAATAGAATATTTTAAGGGAACCAGCCCACAATTTGGAGGTTCAAACTCACTATAAGTCACCCACAGCCTAAGTTTGTCCCCATGTTTCAAAGGATTGCAGAGTGTCACAACTTTGCATAAGGGTGCAATCCTCATCAACAACACTACCAATATGAAAATTAACAATACATTGCTCACTTACCCAAATCTGACAATCTCCTTGCAACTAAGAAATACTGTAAGGATTGAGATGCTTTTTTCTCTTCAATTTCAGCGTCTTGACCATTTCCAATGACACCAAATTATCTGTGCTACTGCTATCCACAACCACTCTGCAACACTTTCCACTTGACTTGCAAATAGTTCGAAACACATTGCTCCTCTGTGTAGGCTTTGGCTTCTCTTTTTGTGGCTTCAAAAATACCTTCTTCATCATCAAACACTCTCCTTACCTCCAAGACATTTTGTCAAACAATTGTCACACACTCTCAATATGCAACCTGCACAAAAACACATAGTCAATTCTTCATGGATTCTCAACTCTCACTTGCTCAGGACTCCTCTCTACCTGCACCAATATTTTGAGCTCTTCACAACCGCTTCACTCTCTTCCTCTACCCACAGGTCTTGGCATAGGTTGCCTCACATTCGGTGCTTTACCTATGCACTTAGGAACTCTAGCTAGGATACCACTGATGAAATCCAAAACTCCCACAACTGCACATAATTCAATCCTCACACACAATTTCTCAAAACATCACATAATTCAAATCAAATCCACACAGGAAATGCAAACAAACTCATAATTTTTATTGAATTCCAAATTCAAACAAAAACTACATTAATTTGAAACAAATGATTACAAAATATTGGCCTTTCATGGTCTCTCATACTCTCATACAACCAGCACTCTCCTTTGTTTTTCCAACAACAATCTACATTCATTTTTGTGCCCCTCTCATGGGCAAATCTCTCTCTAAAAACCTCTCTTCCAAACCTACTACATTATGAAGTTTTAGAAATTAACATGCCCCTTCTCATGGGCCGATTCCTCTCTCAAAACTCTTCCAAAACCTCTCCACAATCCCTTCCATGTTTTTCTTTAAAAACCTCAAAAATATGTATTGAAAACCATCAATAATTGCTCGAAAGTGGGTTTCCAACTCTCCCCAAGCATAACTCTTCTTATTCTACATTTAGATAGCCTTAAATGAGGCATTTGAACTTCCATTAACTCCTCCAAGTGCTATCTTTACTTAGAGGGGCATTTTTTTGTATTTTGGGCATTTTAAAAACTACAAAATCTTGATTTTCTGTCTTTTTATATTCCAAATGCCCTCCAAATGGAAGTTACAATAAAAGAATAAATAGAAGACTTTAAAATATTGTAAATTTATTACCTTAACCCTTAAATACTTTACCAAAATGAAATATTCAAATTTGACAACTCTGAATGTGCGGAACCGGGCGCTGGAAAGGGAAAAATTCAAACTTCTCTGAATTAAATGAAAATTGGCATGCAGGCTCAGAATGATGTCCCAAAGTTCCCTACAAATTAGTTTCGCTCCATCTTTCAACAATTTCAAAATATTAAACTTTTGTGAATTGTCAACACAATTTTTTTTACAAACTTTCGGCATTTAAATTTCCCAAACCGTGAAAGATATTGATCTGATTCTTTTTGCACATTTGACATGATACCTCCAAGAATGTCCTTGCAAAAGGATTCTTCTCTAGTTCTTACAGATTTTTGGGAATAAATTTTTGAAAACTGCCTATAGAGCCTCTAAAATAGTGAATCGACGAAAAAAATCAAAATTACAATTTTGACCATAGGTGAGCTTTCTGAATGCTGAGAGATGTCATCAAAACCACACACACACCAAAAATGAAGAAAAACACAAATATTTTTGGTTGATGCGGGATAGCCTATTTGTTGGGATGCTCCTGCATCAGCAAGTAGGCACATATTTCTGTTTCCAACATGTTTATTTATTTTCAGTCTTCTTGTCATCTAAATAATTCCCTAAATTGACAACTAGCATATGGAATATCCATCATTTTTTTTGAGATATAAAAGTGTCAATGAAATATGTTCATTTTGTGACACTGTTAGTTTAACGCATTAGTCCAGATTTTAGAGTATTTTGGTATATAAGCATTGCCTAGACTTATTGTAAAATTCGTTTTGGACGAGTCTTATAGTTAAGCAATGAAAGATTTAGCCCCCCAAAAAATAAAGGGATCTTTTGGAGAGAATATAGCCATGATTTAATTAAGTTTACCTTCCTCATTGTAGAGGGTAGAGTTTGCAAGCATTTTGTAGATATACAACATGGTACAAATTTGAGTGATGTTGCTTATTTTAGTTTGCAAAGGTTGTAGAAGATGTGGGTATATCTTTGGATTATATCCTTTACAATTTTCTTCCTTGTTCTCTCTCAATACTTATTACTGTCATTCTACTCTAATAATTAATATTTATAGAAGCCTTCCTACCCTCAGGATATTGGCACACATATAGTTGTGAGGAGACCCCCCTAAGATTCATTTTAGTTATTATTCAAAGTTTTCTCTTGTAGAATGCATTTGAACGATATCTAATACCTTGGCACCTCTTTTTGATAGCAATGCAAATAATGCCTGTTGGTGGGAACTCACGGCTTTGACATTGCATGTCCACCCATCAGTTGCAACAATGGCTCGAACACTTATTATAGGTGCCAATATTGTTTATAATGGTGATCCTCTTAGAGATCTATCATTGGGAGCTTTCATTGACAAACTCATTGCGAAGAAGCCCAAGCCTAGGAAATAATCAGATGGAGAATGGCATGGGGGCTCCCAAATAGCCCCTGCAGGAAGGTTTGTTCATATGTTAATACCTGAAGTATTTTGCTTCTAATTCTGTCTCTTTTACTCATAATGGTTGTTTTCCCTTTTGTAGTAACCATGGGAAGTGGATGTTAGATACTTAAATACTTATCAACATATGTTAACTAAGTTCTATAGCCTTCACATGGAGACACTTATCTTTTACATTAATAAAGAAGAGTAAATATCACTACTATAATTCAGACTATTCATGATCATACTTTTCTTGGCATAATAGTATCCCATCCAGTGTGAACTTGATAATTATGGTTTAAGGTATGTGGGAAGCATTTTTGGTTTTTAATTTGTTTGAGAGCTATAAAGCGAAGTCGTATGGTATAAAGGAATGAATATATAATGATTAATAACCTTTGGCTAAACTGTTAAAGTAATTATTATTTACTAATGGTGAATTAGCTTTTTGTCTTAAGTTTTACTAAAGTCAGAGACTTTAGGATATTCTTTATTCTTTATTAGTTTCTTTTTTATCCCACATACCTAATGTGTCTTGTAGCTTTATGTAATGGTCACTGTAGTTTTTTTGTAAGTTCCACACAAAGAGGAAGATGTAATGGTTAAGTTCTTCCACACTCTTCTGATCACCCAAATCCATATGCGGACAAGGTGAGAGCATACAAGTGCTTTCAAGTTAGCATTTCAAACCAACATGCAATAGTAACAACTTCCACTTATTCAGTGGGCATTCGCTTATGCAACGGGCATCCACTTAATCGTGGGCATCACCATTTGTTCAGTGGGGGAAAACTGAAAGTAAAGTTAGGCACATCCACTTATTTAGTGGGAAACCATTAACAATTAGACCACTCATCCAGTGGGTGGGAAATGAGCAGAAAACAACGACTCCACTGGCAGTAATACCATCCAGGGCTACATTCATATATGTTGCAATCAATAATGTAGTAACACAAGGGGTTGGGGTATGCTGCAATAATTATAATAACTCTGATTCTTACCAATTATCTCTATTGTAGCAACAAAATTAGAATATGAGAGTGAAGAAGTCACCCCAGACAACACCCAGAAGATGACTGGATGCAAGAGATTTTGGAGCAATACTATGCAACAGATGCAAATGCCTGAGGTGGAGCATTGTTGGGGTTGACAGTTAGTCTATGTAGATATATAGTTATAGTTTTATACTTATATGCAAGAAATGTATACATACTTATGACTGTAATAGGAGTAGATAAGTGGTTTCAGGGATTTTGTTTTGGCCTTGTTTAATAGTTGTGTTGGTGGTCCTCTTGGTGGACATTCAAACTATGTTTTTGATTAAGTAAGCTGGGAAAGAGAGTCCATATCCCTATACAAAATGGCCCCAAGGGTAAAGCAAGGCCTCACAAAAGCTAGGAACAACACAAACAATACAATAGACCACGAACAACAAAATAGAATAGAAACAACAGAGGAACAACAGCCAAGTGGCAAATTGAATCAAGGGATGTAAACAACACCAGATCTTGAAGGTAAAAATTTAACTCCCTTGACCCTCTGTCATGAAGCAACAATAGACTTGGGGAGTCCTTTCTACTTTCTTTGAACCATAGTCCAAGAAAACTCCTTAGAGCGAGGTGAGAGGAGGGGCCCCTCAAAAGACACCGCAACCAAAGGACAACGTACTAAAAGAGAGTCTAGCAGTGCATATGAAGAATCGAGTACTGACAAAGTAGTCTGACTTGTGGCAGAAGTGTCCAATATGTGAGTCGACAGTCCAACAGAGGCAGCTAGAATAGGTCTGACAGAAACAACAATAGAGGTAGCCAGAACAAGTTTGATAGGAGTAGCAACAACAACAACAAACGTGGTCACCATGGGCTCCTCAACGGACTGGGGGAGAACATGCTCCTGAGAAGAGTCTCGCTCTTGGGAAAGCTCGCCCTCCAGAGAAGCATCATCTGTCAGGGAAGCATAAATAGTCAAATGATCTAGGAGAGCATCCTTCCACCAAGTTGCCGCACCCTTGTGGCGAGAATGAGGGCACCTAGAGGCTAAGTGACCAATAGAGAAACAACACTTGCACTGAAAAGGGAGACCCTCATAGTCTAATAGTTGTGTCCATGGCCTGTCCTCCGCCATCAAAACATCTCCATGGAGGGGTTTGGAGATGTCAACATCCACTAATATGCGAGCAACCGTAGAATGCCCTATTTTTGAGGTTGTAGCGTCAACCTTCAAAAATGCCTTGAGGTGTTGTCGATGGCTTCATAGAAAGAATCCTTCCAAAACTAGAGAGGAAGATTTGGTAGTCATACCCATATTGGTCTGGTATTTAGCGACTCAATGAGAGGATTGAAGGACTGAGCCAACATTCAAACTATGTTAGTAGTTTGGTTAATTTCAATATAAAAGGGAGTAGACACCTAGTCTGCAATTTGTCAAAAAAAAGAAAAATATGAACTTTAAAAAACACCTAAATTTGAGTTTGTTCATGAAAGTTTTAAGGCTTTGAAGCTTCAAAAACCACAACCACACGTTTGTGGGAAAACATATATTCTAAAAAATAATGTATCATGCAAAAAAACTAGTTAGACCACTATGAAG
The DNA here is from genome assembly GCA_027924645.1 of Cunninghamia lanceolata. Taxonomy (NCBI): domain Eukaryota; kingdom Viridiplantae; phylum Streptophyta; class Pinopsida; order Cupressales; family Cupressaceae; genus Cunninghamia; species Cunninghamia lanceolata. The sequence goes on from BSBN01000693.1 coordinate 12,051,269, forward strand.
AGCATAAAATTCTACCTTATTTCAAAAAATGCTATGAAAAAGACTTTTGTACGGCTGAGAAAATGTTGTTTGAAGTTGTCCTTCTTGACTATAAGGTGTAATGGAGAGGGCGTTTAGAGACCTAGTGGCCCAAGGCAGTGGATGAGCAAAGTTATCAAAGGATGTGGCGACCAAGTGACGTCAAGCAACACCTAGGGTGCATATCAGATAGCACCTAAACAAAGATCAAGAACAATAGGGCACAAGTAGGCAAAACAACAGGGATCAAGTGTCAATCGAGCTATAGGTTGGTGGAGTAGCTAGGAGAGGGTGTCAACAGAGGGCGGAGGGTGGAACAGAGGTTCCCATAGAGAGTGAAGGTTGGTAAGGCTGAGTAAAGGAGCTAAGTGGTGGAGGGGGTACTGAATGAGAGAGAGGAGGGCAGTGTCCATGGAGGCACTTAACAAAAGCCAAAAATGTTTGGCTAGCTGACGTTATAGGTTGTTAGTGTGGGTGTGATGTGGGCAAGGTCGACAAGCCTTGTACCCTGCCTACACAAGGTACGAAGTGTAAAAACAATATTTTATTTAAATTAAATAAAATTAGGCAAGAAAAACAAATGTAAAACCCAATTGAGATGTTTGAAAATTGAACATTCTATTGTAGATGTAGGGGCTAGGTATGAACTGTACGGATGTACAATCGACTGACTGTGGAATTTCTACAAGACACAAAAAAGTTCAAAAAATTTCAAACATCAAAATCTATCAAGTTTTATATCGATTTATAAGTTTTTGGGTCTTCTAGACTCAATGGTGAGGTATATTTTTTTCCAAGATGCTCCCAACAAAACTTCATGACCAAATCTCTCTAAAAAAAGTAAGAACCTACATAATAATGTTAGAAAAATCCTACAAAAAATAAAGATTCAATAAAGGACAAGGTCCCACCGAACATGTCAAAATGTGTATGCTAAAATGTGAGATAAATGTGAACAATACAATGAAAATAAAGAACCTAAGCTCACACCAAATTACACCTTTGATTGAGCAAAAGAATGTTAAAGCAATAATGAAAAGACAATAACTTGTCACCAACATAATCTTGATGCCTTGGATGTGCTCAAGACTTTTTGTTGTTGAAAAGAAGAATGTAGTTGCTCAAGAATCCTACAACATCACCTTGCTTTTCTTCCACTCTTGATGCTTAATAAGTGCTTAGAAGACAAGAGTTTAATATATTTTTGGATGTGGATGTGAATGGCTTGGATTCAATCTTGGATTGGAGGGTGGAGATTGATTAGCTTCCAAGGGAAGCTAATAATGAAAAGTTTAAATTGACCCATTTGCATGAGTAAGGGAGATGCTCACAAGTGGAGGCTTGGGGTAGGTGCAAGTGAACGGAACAAGGATTGAAGAATATGAAGGCTGAAAATTATTTTGTTTTGAGTGAAAGGTGGAGATCAAAGGTACTTTTTGAAGCCTTATCCAAGTTTGACTTTATTTATTTTAAATAAACTATGCAAGATTAGAGCCACCCTTATGTGAATGACTAATATTAAAAGATGAAAAGAAAATTAATGGTGAAGATTTGAAATTAGTTTGACTTTTAGATTTTAGTGGAGAAGGAATTTATTTAATTTTTAAATAAAGTGGTGGAAGATGTGTAAGATTAATTAGTTAAACTTGGTTTGTTTAACTAATTGCAATGATTAGTTCAGTTAGATTTGTTGGCTTGGGTTCAGGGATTGTTTAGTTTTGTTTGTTTTTCTATCTTATATCAAAGTTGTTGTTTGTGTGTTGTTTGTTTACTGTTGTTGGCCTAGTTGTGGCATGTTTGGTCCTACCCTTGGGGCTTGTTGTAAAGGGTTCAACACCATGGTATGACACTTACCTTAATCAAAAACTAATTGCAATGATTAGAGGGTTTTGGATTGATTAACATGGAGGAATGTTGAGGGATACATTGATTTAATTAAATAAATATGATTTAATTAAATAATTATGATTTATTTAACTAATGTTGAAACGTAGCCGATGATGACATGGTTCAGTGGTTAAGTCACTCAGGATGTAGTGGCAGCCACCACAGTTCAAACCCCCGCTGGGCCAACGAGCTCGCAAGGCTTTACGCCTTCACTGGGCCAATGAGCTCGTGGGTTTGAAGTGTTCTTCCTAGGGGATGAGGTCCCCCAGTTGTGGCCTCACCGGTTCATTGCTCCGGGCAAAAGCATTCGCATGGAGCCAGAGGGCGTGTCGCACCAGCGTCGCCAGTCACATTAAAAAGTTTACCAGGCGCATTATCTTTAAAAAAAAAAAACTAATGTTGAAATGTTAGATGATTAAATATAATTTATTTAATTAACATTAAAAGAATTATTAAATTAATTAATTAAACAAATATGATTTATTTAAATAATCGTTGGAGTAGAAAGTCAAAATTCAATGATGTGGGAATGTTAGAAGGTGTGTGATGTTAGAACATAGTAAGATTTAGGTGTCTATAGGTTGTATCACAAAAAACTTCTCCATAATAGAAATCACAATAGATGTGCAAGTGGTAAACTTTCATGATTGACATTTGTAAGAGAAACAACATGGTTTCCAACCATTGTTACTGAAGTAAGCATCCATTGAATGCCAAGGTAAGTCTATCATGAAAGTGAATCTTAGTGCTACAATTGGGACAACTCTTAGATCTTGAAGGGAAAGAACACATCATTCTCTCACATATGTAGGAACATCGAAAAGCATTTTATTTCATTGTAGACAATGCTGATTAGAAATTGATCAACATAATCATACCACAATCATTCTTGAGTTCAAGATATCATTCCATTTATGTTTGGGGACTAGATGGAAAGTAATAACCAAGTTTTGGCTGTCCATGAATATTTAGTGACAAGTTGATTGAATAATAAGCAATTGGTTATTGGTGGTTCTATGTCCAAATGACATGGCCTTCTAACTTGCTGATCCACAGATAGCTCAATTATATTTATGTCTAATTCATTAGAACAAATCTTGTTGAGTCTTATGGCTACCTATTTGTGTTATGTGTACATTTAGTACCATGTTTGTGAACATTTGCTTATATACTGGTCAAATTGCATGAGTTACATGAATAATTGTCTTGAACATGTAACATGGAAAATAAACACTTCAACACATGAATGATTAGACATATTTATCCTCACAAACCCCAGTAAGAGAAAACACTAGCAAGTGGGGCTTTCTCCAATCTATCATCAACAAGAAATGCTAGGTAACAAGCTCACAAAGCAACGACTTACAACAAAACACCTATCTCCCTTTTTCTACATCTCCAAACTTTGTTCTAAGATTTAATCATCCTATATTCTCTGCAAACTGAATGAAACAACAATTAATTGTTCATCTTCCTACCAAGGTTTCTCTTAGCCAAGGCATACTCAAAGTTTGACATAAAATCTCCAAAAGACCAACCAAGTTATTAGACAACATTACCAATCTATCCACATTACAACATGGGATCTTAGTTTCACTTTATTTATTAGTCAAGATGAATTTGGTCATTAAAGAACATCTATCCACATTACAACATGGGATCTTAGTTTCACTTTATTTATTAGTCAAGATGAATTTGGTCATTAAAGAACATGTAGATGAGTTTTTTCATGGTTGACTTCGTTCTTGTATATTTTTTTTCTCTAAAGATTGGCCTGGTAATCAATGACATTCATCCAAATAGGTTTGGTCCAATAGGTACCTATACACTTATCCACAAAAACTTCGGAAAAGTTTTTTTTGCTAGGAAAAGAGGGGGTTGTGTTTTGCTAGATTAAGAGTGTATTTGGTGATATTATAGTCAAGCCCTAACCATATAAAATTTCACTAAAGTGAAATGATGTACCTTCTATTTGGTCAGGAATAGGCATCAACGACAAGAGAGACTTTATTGCTTGGAGTATTACTTGTAGAAGTTGAACCGTCTTTGCTATCGAAAGCCACCAATAGTTCCATAGTGTGAATTTAAGTCTCAAGACACCAGTTTGTTGTGTGATAGCCCCCTTGCTAAAGTCCACAAGGGGATTATTTTTCCATATACATAATAGGTTGTTCTAAACAAGATGTTATATTGTTTACAACTTATCATGAGAGATATTATGGGAACTAGGCTATTTCTTGATTTTTGTCATCCCAATCTCTCTGACACAGATTCTAGAATAACCCAAGAGCATAATGCAGAATCGCTTCATTTCCTTGTACAGGTTGTCTACAAGAGGGCATCACCTTTAGGAGCTGTCAAATAACTCTGTATTTTATATTTTTAGCTATACTGATAATATTGATACTGATATGGCTAGTAGTTGTAAGTGGGGTCTCAAATATAAGAGGTAATAAATTGAATGAATAGGGAAAAAAATTGAGGCCGATGAATGCATATGTTTTTGATGTGTCCCGCAATATTGCCTCTCCATAGGAGTGTTTTCATAGAGGTCAACTTAGCTATTGAATTTGTGTTTTAGTTGAGGGGGTAAATGAGGCAAACTTTAGCTAGATGCCCATATTCATTGCAGATCCTACATCTGAATGGAATGTTCAAATAATCCATTGGTTGTTCTCATTATAATTTACCCATTTTAGATAGATTCTATTTGGCAGCAGCTTTCCCACATCTATGTTTCTACAGATTCTGCTGTACTTGAGAATTCTTGGTTGTATTGTGAGCAGACATGAAGTGATGTATTCTCCCATGGCAATACCAATGTGTTTCAAGGATTAGTCTTGCACATATTTGCTAGGGAGAAGTGGCAAGCTTACCCAACTTAAGACTCTACTTAGAAGATATATCTGGGATTGGAAGCAACAAACCCTGTTTTCACGAATAGCTTTGATTTCATCAAAAGATATGGGCCAACTTGTAATGCAATCTCCTCTTCAAGCTTGAATGAGAAGACAGTCGTTAAGTACCTTTTAACATTTCATGAAAAAGTCTAGATTCCGAGGCCTTCCAAACTTGTGGACCCAAATCCTGAATGTTTGGGGCCTTAGTAAGTTCCCATTAAGTGACAGCTGAGTCTTTTTCCCTTTAAGCACCCATTCCTTGTGTTCCATCTGCTTCACAATCAACTCTAATTTGGGTAGAGAATCTATTTTCAGGTAGCAGCCATTAGTTTTAATTGTGGGGGAGTTGGGAAAATGAATGATTTTTGGGCATACTGATGCAAGCAATTGAGTAGAACTTCCATAGAGAGCTGGCTGAGTTTTTGAGAGGCAGCCACTATGCAAGACAATAAGTGTATTCCTAAGGAGAAGACCGCGACCTCCCCTTTAGGGATTTCATTTAGGACTACGGATAGGTCTATTTATCTAGCTACACTTCCAACTAAGCAACAATTGCCCAATGTACATTAATTTTTGGTCTACAGAAATAGAATACAAACTGTACAAGTAACTTTTGGTGAAGACTAATCTAAATATGACAACTCAATAAACTGCAGCCGACAAAAAATAGAATAGACAAAAGAAAAAAAGGAAATAAGATACAATGGTGATTACAACAGCAACAGAAGTGGCTCATTCATAACCACCATGCAAGAAAAGGAAGAAGATATAATTTTCATAGGCACATGTTCCACTCACATTAGATGCAACTCGAACACACATAAATGAAGCCTAGTAAATTATCCAGAATTGAAATGCAAACAAGTGTTTTTACTCTAATAAACACAGTGCACTAACTAAAACAGCTATGCAAAGAGATGGTTTAAAACTTTAAACTCTGAATATAATACCTCTCATTACCTAAATAGGTATGCTTCCCAATGATTATTAGAAGCAAAACAAATTTTAAGCGTCACCAGCTTTTAACATTACCTTTTAATACTCCAGTTAAATGCACCTGTTCAGGAGATAATTATTCTTTTAAAAATTACCAAAGAAGCCATCAGGAATTGGCATATATCACAATCCCTTCCAACAACTAAATAAACATGGGATACCATTTTATCTGTCCAAATCACCCTTCTTAATATTTTTCCTTGATCTTTTTGTGTTCCTCATCCCATGGTTTTCATTTACATTTTCACTATCACCTAGTAAATGACTGTAATCCTCTAGGCTTGCAAAAGGAGCTAGTCCTTGTTTTTCTGAAGCTTTTCTCTTCTTATTTTTGACTGAGTCAAAATCTAAATCGCCATTAACAAATGTCTCATCATCATCTTCAGATACATCTTCAACAATATCCACCTCACCGTCACTGTCATCAGCCAATAGAGAATCATCCTGATGTTCAAGCACATCATCCAATTTCTCAGAGTCATATTGACCATCACTCTGAGATTGTACATCAATATCTTCTTGGTCTATAAAATCATCAATTTCCTCATTGTCACTTTCATCACCCCCATCAAAATCATCATCATCATCATCACCTTCAACAAGGAGACCATCTCCTGCGACTTCATCCTCAAGTTCCTTAGCTTTCTTTTTCTTGGGCTTTCGTTTTGATGAGCTGCTCTTTGCCATATAAAACTTGTGGAAAACAACATCTTCAGGAGATACTTCTTCTGCCAATGATAGGAGGTCAGGTCCCACCAGAGGGGGCACAACATGAATCTGCAAATAGAAACAACACATTAGTTCCATAAACAAGAATTAAAATTGGAACAAACCTTATTAGTTTATGTATTTTGTATCATATTCATTTCACCAGAAGTAAACAAGCACTGATAACATTCTAGTTTTACAATGTTAACAATGCGTTCCTAGAGAGTGTAGTAAACAATACACATGGACAAATCAGGATAAGCACCCAATATACTTCGTTATTCATATTATCCAAAACACGAGAGAGGAAATAGCATTATATTATATATCCAGAACAAAGCAATAGAAACTGATCTGCAACTGCTAAGTTTCATGCACACCAAAAATACAAACCAATAAAATTTTATGCACCACTTAGTGTCTAAGATTCTAAACATAAAAGAAATCCAAACGCATTGAAATACACAAATCTTCTAGACTAACTTCAGCTTCACTGTTGTGATGCATGCTGTTTCCTAAAAGTCTCAGCAGCAGAAACTCCTAAGTTCCCTTGAACAGTTGTGCCACTTTGCAACAAATTAAAGATACTTTTTTGCATCCAGGTGGAAATATTCTCACACAATCAGCTCTTTTGATCTTGTTTATATTACGAAAACTGAACATAGAAAGATTACCAAGATATTCATTAATACAATAAGAAGTGAGAGCTTTCTTATATAGGTTTACATATAAAGCGACAAGCCACATTAGGAATGTGGGATAAAAGAATAAACCAATAAAGAATATCTTAAAGTGTATCCTAAAGTCGGAACGACTTTATTAAAGATTAAGAGTAAAAGCTAATTGACCATTATTAAATAATAATTATTTTAACACCCTCCCTTAATGGTAAATCCACTAACTACACCAAGTTTATTCCAAAATTTTACAAATTTGTCAGGGCTCAAACTTGGTAAGAATGTCTATAGTTTGATCCTCTATTGAACAATACTACAACATAACAAATCCATCTTCTACAAGTTGTCTGATGAAGTGACAATGTTGTTCCACATGTTTCGTAGGTTTGTGGAAGACTGGATTCTTGGCAAGTTTTAGCACCCCTTAATTGTCACAGAACATGGGCGAAGGCTCTATTTGAGGCATTTTCATGTCTAAAAGCATCCTTATGAGCCAAACTACCTCACACGGTGCTTTTACTGCTCCTCGATATTCTGCTTCAGTTGAGAACAGAGCTACTACATGCTGCTTCTTGCTGGTCCATGCAACTGAATCTATGTCAATATTGAAAACATATCCAGAAGTGGATTTCCTATCAGTCATAGAACTTGCCCAATTTGAATATGTAAACCCACACAGCCTAGGGTCTTTGCTTCTGCTATATAGAATGCCAAAGTCAAGAGTCCCTTTCACATATCTCAACACCCTCTTCAATATAGCCCAATGTTCTACTTTGGATGCTATCATTAATCTGGAAATTAAATTCACAACATAGCTCAAATTAGGTCTAGTGGCTTTAAAATATATTAAGCTCCCCACTAGTTGCATGTAGGATGACTAATTAACTGTCTTAGAGTCAAGTTTGGCTGAAAGCTTCAACGCTTTCTCCATATGTGTTGACGAGGTTTTGCAATCTATCATTCTGAATTTGTTGAGCAAACTCCTAGCATATTTGGATTGTGAAACAAAAATGTTACCACCTGTTTGCTAGACTTCTACACCTAGGCAGTAATGTAAGAGGCCTAGATCATTCATGTCAAAAGTTGTACTCATATTAGCTTTGATATGTTCAATTGCATGTGCCTTACTACCTATAAATTATAATAATGATGTCATCTACACATATGACTAGCAGAATGATATCATTACCAATGCTTTTAATATATAAATTTGGATCCGAAGGCCTCCACTGGAATCCTTGTTCAACCAAATACCTATCAATTTTGATGTACCATGCTTTGGGTGCCTGCTTCAGGCCATATAGAGCTTTCTTCAATCGACATACAAGTTGCTCCTTCCCTACAACCTAAAAACCCTGTGGTTGAGACATGTACACTTCTTCCTCCAAATTTCCATTAAGGAAGGCACTCTTTACATCCATTTGATGTACTATCCAGCCAAACTGAGTTGCCATGGCTAGGATTAATTGGATGCTACTCATCTTTGTTGTAGGAGCAAATGTCTCCTTGTAGTCAATCCCCTCTTTTTGTGAGAACCCTTTTGCAACCAATTGAGCTTTTTACTTGTTTAGTGTACCATCTATCTTGTACTTGACCTTGTACACCCATTTGTAGCCAATGGGTTTCTTCCTTGGTGGAAGATCTGAGATGGGTTTTCCTTTTGCCTCCTCAAATACCTATGGCTCATAAACTCCTTAAATATTGGCCATTAGAGCAAAGTTGACTATGTTCTTCTTGCTCTTGCCTCTCGATGATCGACCCTTGATCATTTCACTTATCTAAAAATCTCCAATGGTGCTTTCCCACCACTTTGGTCTCTTCTTGTAAGTCTCTTCATCCAAATCAGTATGAGTTGAACTCTGGAATCCTTAGCCACAATAAGTTGTTCTTCAATAATCTTGAACTTTGGAGAAGTTTTGAAAGGGCTAGCTTCTTCATCAATCATGACATTTTGGCTGAAGGTCAAGCAATTGGTGTCAACATCAATCAACCTGTAAGCCTTATGATTGTTGTACCCTGTAAGCATCAATTTCTTACTTTTAGGATCTAACTTGGTTCTCTTGTTATCTAAAATCCAAGCATATGCAATGGAACCAAAGACCTTCAAATGACTTACTTTGTGTTTCCTCCTAGACCATGCTTCCTCTAGAGTCTTTTGCTTCATCGTCTGTATTGGAGATCTGTTTAGCAAATATACTGTTGTATATATTGCCTCAACCCAAAACCTCTTTGGGACATTACTATTCTCCATCATACATTGGGCCATCTTTGTGATAGTATGGTTCTGCCTCTCAACTACTCCATTCTACTATGGAGTGTAGGGTGTCCTATACTATCATTGTATGTCGTGTTTAGTACAAAAGTTATTGAATTCTTTTGAACAAAATTATCCTCCATTATCATATCTAAGAGTGGTTACATCGCAACTCACTCTTTTTCTACTAATGCTTTGAATTTTTGAAATTCATTAAACACATTTGATTTTTATTTCAAAAAATACACCCACATTTTCCTACTAAAATCATCAACAAACAAAAGAAAATACCTGGCACCAGTGATAGATGTCATGTTCATTGGTCCAAAAATATCTACATGAACCAAATGTAGGACCCTCTTAGCTCTTCAAGATTGTCTGTCATCAAATGGATTTTTGTGTAGCTTCCCTGCTTGGCAAGCTCTGCAAACACCCTATACCTGTTGCTAGATGTTAGGAAGTCAATCTACCAAATTCTCTTGAGCCAACTAAGAGAGATAGGATAAATTGAGGTTCCCATACCGCTGATGCCAAAGTGTACTGATGTCAGATGCACTCTTGGTTGCCAGTGCACACTCCTTGACTTCTCCAATGTCAACCAGTCTATACAATCCATGATCTTCTATACCAAGAGCAATAGTCTTCTTGGTCTCCATGTCAACTATGTACAATTTATGTTTGCTAAAGATGATATCCAGATTGGGACAATGGTGCATAATTTGACTTATTGAGAGTAGATTAAGCTCCATTCCTAGCACATAGTACACATTAAGAAAAAATAATTTTTTCCCTTCAAAGGATAATTGCACATTCCCTTTTCCAACAACCATGTACTCCTCCCCACCACTGAAGATCACTGAATCAGAGCAAGTAGTGTACTCGATGAACCAATCCTTCTTGTGGTGAAGTGATGTGATGCTCCTAAATCTATGTACCATGTAGATGACTTGGACTAATCTACTGGTCTTTTAGCCATGAATGCATAGAAGGTTGACTACTACTCCTCTAAATGCTCTATGATATGAGCCTTTTGTTGAGGCCCCCCTTGGTTAGATTTTTGATCAACCAACTTTTTTCTATAGTGCTTCTTCATATGACCCATCTTGCCACAATAATGACGTGATGTTTTTTAGATTCTTAGTTGCATCCTCATTATTGCCTTGTCCTTTCTTCTATGACCTTTTGCCTTTGCCCTTATATTTGGTTGCAAATGCCTATTTCACACACTCTGTCTCACTGCTACTACCGAACTATTTCTTCCATTTGTCTTGTTATAGGAGCTTATTTCATAGCTCTTCAACTTGTAGAGGTGTTATTCAGAATCTCAATAAAATGCTCATAAGCACATGGTAAGCTTTTTAGTGTGATTACCACCATTTTCTCTTCTTCCATCTTCCAACCAATGGCTGACTACTAATCTCTAATGTCTTTGATATTGAGTGAATGCTCCTACAAGGATGCTTTCTCATCCATTATGATAAAAAATAGCATATTCTTCATGAAGGCTCTGTCCTTATCTGAAGTTTCATGTAGATCTTGTAAATGCTTCCAAATTTCAACTAAAGTCGTCCCTATCTAGACCTCAAGTTGCATTTCATTTGTCATAAATAATTTGATGAACATGATTGTTTCTTTGTCATGTTCATCAAACTTGTCCTAGTCTTTACACGCAATCATTGGCAGGAATTTGTACCTAGAAATGTTTTTCAAGGCATTTGTACTAAAAAATTGTCAACAGACGTTGCTTCCATGTGTTGTAATTTTTACCAGAGAATCTTTGGTTGCCTTCCAATATGATATTGAGTAAAGAGACCATTTATACTATTCTTCCCTCCTACAACTTACAATTACAGGGTAAGACCAAAAAATAATTGCCTTCCTGTTGTAATAAAATCCCTTGCTTGCACTAATACTTTCCACAAAATTTGCCCTAGAAACTAAAAATTCCTTTTCCAAACTCTAACCGTTGGATAAAAGTGCAAAGTGCAACATAAACCCTAGCTTGAAAATCTGCAAATACCTTCACAAAATCCTATGCCCTAGTTGTTGGTAAAAAAATTCAAAACCCTACTTTGTAGTAGAAAACCCTGCTAGACCTGCACACCCGTGGACCAAAAAACCTAATTTTTGCAGCTTTAAAAAACTAGAAAATCTGAACCATTTTCTAAAAAAAATTGCCCTTTTTTTTGCAAAAAAACCTAGTGCGATTTTCAGAATAAAAGTCTGCCGAAACCCTAGCATGAAAACTAGCCGTGAATTATGCAAAAAATGACATGTTTTTTGAAACAAATCTGCAAATTTTGCACGAAAAAGAAAAAATAGCCATGCGATTTTTAGCCAAAAAAAGAATTTGCAATTTTTTTATCAATCAAAATTTGCGATTTTTTATGAAACCCTTGCATGATTTTGTAAAAAAAAAAACTGCTAAAAAACTCTTGTTTAAAATGTGATTTTTATCCAATAAAAATCTATGATTTTAAAATCAAACCCTAATTATACCCATGAATCCATACAAATTCGTACGACACTTTTTGCTGTTTTACTGTGCTACACAAGCGATCCCCTGATCCATCACTATCGACAACAATCCCTAGATCTTCACACTCTCAAAGTTCCCGAAGCTCTAGCTGAGCTCTGATACCATATTATGAAAACTAAACACAAGATTACAAAGATATTCATTAATACAATAAGAAGCAAAAGCTTTCTTATATAGGTTTACAATATAAAGTGACAAGACACATTAGGATTGTGGGATATAAAAAGAAACTAATAAACAATAAAGAATATCCTAAAGTCTTTGACTTTATTTGGGCTTAAGACAATAAGCTAATTGACCATTACTAAATAATAATTATTTTAACAGTTTAGCCAAAGTTTATTAATCATTATATATGCATTCCTTTATACCATACAACTTCGCTTCCATAGCTCTCAAACAATCCCTAGATCTTCACAATCTCACAGTTCCCGAAGCTCTAGCTGAGCTCTAATACCATATTACTATAACTAAACACAAAGATTACCAATATATTCATTAATACAATAAGAAGCAAAAGCTTTCTTATATAGGTTTACAATATAAAGTGTAATGTCCCCTTTCCGTCGGTAATTAACTTAATAATAGTTAGCCTTGTTTCCGTGAATTTCCCGAAGGCTAATTAAGTCATTTTAAGGGAAATGACTTTTAAAATAATTTAAATTAAGTTGTCCTTGGTTTTAACTTTATATTTTAAAGTTGATAACTTAAATTATTTTAAAAGTGTTCTTTTCTAGCTTGGTGAGCACTTGGTGAAAAAGATTATTTTATTCTCTAAAGTGAGCACCCCACTTTAGTGGGAAATAAATACTCATGAAGCCATAATGCAATATTATATTTTATTTATCCTTAGCGTGCATGAGAAGTTATAAAATGGAGTTTTGAACGCTCATGCAAGTTTATGCATTAACTGATATGAATTTCTATGGAGAGCTACCAAGCTTTGTCTTGTGAGGTTGCATCCCTCATTTTCCTTCTGGGTTCGGTTGTGGAAGACCAACCCTAGCTAGAGTATATGGTGATTTAAACTTAGAAATCATAAGGAGCTTCAATGGAGTTCATTCACAATGAAGTTGGACTGAATAATTTTGATGTATTTTGAAGTGTTTTGGTTTGAGCTAGTTTGTATTATAATTTGGTGTGATTTAATGCTGTGTGTGGAAGTATTTGAAGGATTTTATCATCGTAGGGCTGTACCATTCCTTTGAGGGTTGCCGTACCATTTTATTTGTAGAGTGTCTACCCCTAATCGGAATGGCTGGAAATTGCAACTATAATTTCCTAGGGACCTAGACGCCTATGTTAAGAGTGATTTTGGAGACTTAGCAAGAAGACATGGCAATTACCAGTAGGCCGTACATCTAGAACTGGTCATACCAATACAAGTAAGGGACGTGAGTGTAGACCAGGTAAAGTGTTCCTCTTTGGGAGTTTATTCTGCTATGAAAGAAGGTGCCTAGGGCAGTAACATCTGTTCATTGAGGTTTTGGTGTGGATTTTGTAGTGTATGTGGAGTTATGGGAAATTTTCAAGGTTTTTGTGCATTTCCAGATTTCTGATTTTTGTATCAAACCTGTGTTTTCTGCTGTCAGAATTCTTTTAGAGGTGTAGCATCAATGTTTGAGAGTCATTACATCCATATCTAGTAACAGAGCTTCACGGGTATGCTTTTGGGTGTTGTCTGGGGTGACTTCTTCACTCTCATATTCTGATTTTGTTACTACAACAGACATAATTGGTAAGAATCAAAGTTATTATAATTATTTCAGCGTGCCCTAACCCCTTGTGTTATTGTTATTGGTTGCAATATTTATGAATGTAACCCTGGATGGTATTACCGCCAGTGGAGTAGTTGTTTTCTTCTCATTCTCACCAACTGGATAAGTGGTCTAATTGTTAATGGCTTCCCGCTGAATAAGTGGATGTGCTAACTTTACTTTCAGTTTTCCCCCACTAAACAAGTGGTGATTCCCACAATTAAGTGGATGCCTGCTACGTAAGTGGATGCCCACCGAATAAGTGGAAGTTGTTACTATTGCATGTTGGTTTGAAATGCTAACTCGAAAGCACTTGTATGCTCCCACCTTGCCCACACAGGGATTTGGGTGATCAGAAGAGTGTGGAAGAACTTAACTATTGCATCTTCCTCTTTATGTGGAACTTTAAAAAAAAAACTAGGGTGAGCATTACATAAAGTGATAAGAGACATTAGGAATGTGAGATAAAAAAAGAAACTAATAAACAATAAAGAATATCCTAAAGTCTTGGACTTTATTAAAGCTTAAGACAAAAAGCTAATTGACCATTACTAAATAATAATTAGTTTAACAGTCTAGCCAAAGTTTATTAATCATTATATATTCATTCCTTTATACCATACGACTTCGCTTCCATAGCTCTCAAACAAATTAAAAACCAAAAATGCTTCCCACATACCTTAAACCATAATTATCAAGTTCATATTGGATGGGATACTATCATGCCAAGAAAAGTATGATCATGAATAGTCTGAATTATACTAATGATATTTACTCTTCTTTATTGATGTAAAAGATAAGTGTCTCCATGTGAAGGCTATAGAACTTAGTTAACATATGCTGATAAGTATTTAAGTATCTAACATCCACTTCCAATGGTTACTACAAAAGGCAAAACAACCATTATGAGTAAAAGACAGAGAATTAGAAGCAAAATACTTCAGGTATTAACATATGAACAAACCTTTCTTGCAGGGGCTATTTGGGCGCCCTCATGCCATTCTCCATCTGATTGTTTGCTAGGCTTGGGCTTCTTCTCAATGAGTTTGTCAATAAAAGCTCCCAATGATAGATCTCTAAGAGGATCACCATTATAAACAATATTGGCACCTAAAATAAGTGTTTGAGCCATTGTTGCTGTAACATCCACCAAGGAAATAATAAGAAGTAACTAAGTTTTCACAACGGAAATTTTTTTTTTTTTACAAGGCAATCACAAGCATAGTTACTCATCTATAAACCAATACAACATTTTTCATTTTATCACGCATGATCTCATTATCATAAAGCTAAAAGAAATGACATACATTAAACATTTTGTTTTCTAACAAATGAAATTTTCTTGAAACAACATATATTGGAAACATACCATTATCATGCATCCCGATTGTCGATCCATCTCATTCAAGACTCGGCATTCCTCGGCATTTGGAAGAGAAAGTATCTTCAAGGAGCTTAACCTCCAACCACAGACCGTCGGTCTCCCGCACTCCTTCCTAACTGGAAGTGGCCCTACCCTACTCAAGAGGATAGACTTAGGATAACCATCGGCGTTTGCCATTTGAGCTCTGGTGTTGTAACCTACGTGTCTTGTTATCGCGCAGATCCCTAGATACCCTCTAGTCATGCACGACACTCCACAAGAAACGCCATCCAGTTACGGTGAACGTTCGATGCACTTGAGGATAGTACATCACCTTGGCCAAAGGATTTGTTTTTAATTAGCGTTCTAAGAACGCACGAACTTGGTTCACCCACCCTACTCGACTTGAACTGGTCGAAATCCTACAGTTTCCTATTTGTGTTATTTTTATCTAATTGTCGACCTTGATGACCTCAAGGGTTTAGGATATCCTCCTACAATAGCGCATGGCACAACTTTACTCTTATCTCGAGTTCAGAGTTTCATAATCCATTTTCATGTAATAACATTTCTTAAGGCGCCCACTCCTAAGTGGTTTCCTATTTGTTTACTTGCTTCCCATGTTTACACAACGTATTCAAAACATTTAAAGCTATTTCCCATTATTCCAAAATTCGAGGATTCTAGACTCATATGGACTATAAGATAAAACGTTTCTAGCACCGTCGCATGCCACGTAATTTCAACTCACATGCGGGTTTTCAATTCAAATTGTTCATTTCAGAACATGACGGTTTCCTAATCATTACTAAACTTTATCCTCCTACTCCTCTTTCCGTGTCATGAGTTTCACATGGTTCAATCAAGATAAAAGTCATAAATAAAATATAAATGATTATGGAATCTTTCTTATGTCATTAAAGATGACCAACGCATGGTCAACCTTTAGTTAAAGAGGTATGATGGTTAAGACATCAGCTGTTCACAGCTGCATTATCCGGCTATTAAACACTCTAATTTTACGTCAAGACGTGCTTAAAACTGTGGTTTTCGACTTCTACGCAACATGCACGCGGAGCAACATGTTTACTCGTTGTGGAGTCATCGTTCAAGGAAGGTATATTGCATCTTGGATCAAAATAAGTTCGTTCCTAAATGGATATGCATTAGAGAACTGCGTTCTTTTATTACACCGCTTAATTCATGGCAAAAAATGCTACAATATCTGAGTTTACGAATTCAAGAAAATAGCATACTACTTTTTTCTGAGTTTTTAAATTGCAAACACAGTGATGAGACAGCAATGCTTCTATTTCTGAGTTTTCCAATCTCAAACATAGTAATGTTACTATTACGTGGATTTACCGCATACATAGATCATACTAGGTTTACGTTGTCGTACATTTCTTCTCATTTAAACGCATTGATCTTTTGTAAAGTAAGTCTTACTTACAGATCTAAACTGAGAAGAATAACGAAGGAAACAAACCTGTTGATAACAATGGAGATTGCTGTTGTAACTCCACGTCCTCCTCTGTTTTTCTTCGAAGCTTTCTCTTTTATCTCTTCTGAAAATAACGACAGTCCACTCTAACCAGAATCCTCTCACTGCCGGACACTATTCAAGACAAGGCAGGCTCCTTACTTAGAAAACGTCCACTCACAGACAACTACGGGCTTCTTAGTTACCTCTTCCTCTGCTTTCTACTCAGAAGAATGGATCGCTCCCTAGAAAGAACCTATCACTCCTTCCCTCACTCACGTTTTGCTCATTCCATCAGAAACTTACTTCCTCTACTAAAACTCCCCACTCTCTCTCTCTTGCTGCCGTTTTCTTTACTCTACACATAGCTGGGCTCTCCTCCGTCTCTCTCTCTGCCCGTTCTAACTCATAACCCACAGTTTTTAATCTCCCAACACTCTTTCTTTCCTTGCGATGATCGCTCTTGCTCCTCTACTGCCGTTTCTTTCTCACAGCCCCCGACCACCTTCACCTCAAACTACCCTCTGCTCTTTTGGTATCGGTCTCTACTAAAACAATCGCTGTCTTCTGATTCTTCTCTCAACCGCAGCTCCACCTTCTCCGTTGATGTCTCCATCCACTCTACTTCGCAGTCACTTTTTTCCTCCTCTTTCGCAGTTCTCCCGCCATTTCACCCTCAACGAAGGCTACACCATCCTCTCTTACACCTTGCGAAGGAGAATCTTCATTAAACTCTTCATTCACGTTCTCACCTCCCTTACTACCTGCGAGGAAGGTTCTAACAACTTCCAACCGACTTCCATGAATCTTTCTACTTCCACAACTATCTCTGACTTCTCCTAACCTCCGCAGTTCTACCTTCTACAATAGCCACCGAACCTCTCCACCTTCCTAGATAATGGAGTAACATCATTTAATATCTGTTACTCTCCTTCATAACTGCAAACTACTTCCTCTCATGTTAAGGTAAAAGGAATCTCGCCAAAGAGTTCTCGGTTGACGTACTTAAATCATATGGGTCGACACAATTGATTTTTAAACTCAACTTCCCATTTATCACGACCAATCAAAAAGGTGGTGGTTTTTAAAGCGACGTGGCTTGCTAGAAGACATTACGACTCCGCCTTCACTCGAATACCAAGTTATCTAATTCAATCCAAAAGCCACCATAAGAGGTATTGTGGAGTTAAGCTTGGCTTGGCGGTGGTTTAGGAAATGACTAAAGCATCGTTTTGGTCGACAAGGGACAAGAAGCAAAGACCAACTCATTAAGAAAGCTCAAAGTTAGATTGACAACTACTCGCGGTCAAAGACAGAAGAACGACGACCAAATAAATTATTTCACGCTAAGGCTACAAATCGACATTCGTCGATCTACAAGAATAGAATAACTTCACAATACAAGTTCGACGCGTTTTACGACAATCACGACAGATTGGTCGTAACGCGAACGAGTTCTTACGACGTTAGTCGCACAAAGCCGACTTCTCACGTCTTTCAACTACGAGACAAGATTTACAATTTCGCCACATGAAGGTTCAATAAACACTTATAAACGAAAATATAAAACATCTAAATAAGTCGACTTGCTATGGTGGACTTACAACGACATCGACGACTCCAAGATTCTTCATGACATCGACATCTAGTTAACTAACCCAACCGACAAACAAGACTAACTGGTTGGTTCCAAGGTTTATCTACCTGTTTGGCGACCTCAGTAACAAACGCCCATGGTTAATTTCCAGAGTCTATACTCTCTTTCGAAGATACTTTCTCTTCCTGTCGAACACGGTCCACCTGTTCCTGCATCGACAGACTCACATACCATTTTGTGGTCAAAGCACCTATGTTCAAATCAAAACATAATATATCCAAACATCATTGCATTTATTATAAAGACATTTAGTCTACAATATCACCTTGATCGAAATCATTAGATTCCACAATTCAATATAACAACTTTGTAAGATAAATCGTCAATTTCCATGTCATTCACAACATATTAAATTACTAAAATTCAAAAGAAAGTAAATAGCATAATTGTTTTCAAAAAGAGGGATGTGACAGTTGCAACTAATGGGTGGACATGCGATGTCAAAGTCATGAGTTCCCACAAACAGGCATGATCTGCATTACTGTCAAAAAGAGGTTCCAAGGTATTAGATATCGTTCAAATGTATTATACAAGAGAAAACTTTGAATAATAACTAAAATAAATCTTAGGGGGATCTCCTCACAGCTATATGTTTGCCAATATTCTGAGGGCAGGAAGGCTTCTATAAATATTAATTATTAGAGTAGAATGATAGTAATAAGTATTAAGAGAGAACAAGGAAGAAAATTGTAAAGGATATAATCCAAAGATATACCCACATCTTCTATGACCTTTGCAAACTAAAATAAGCAATTTTACTCAAATTTGTACCATGCTGTATAAAATGCTTGCAAACTCTACCCTCTACAATGAGGAAGGTGAACTTAGTTAAATCATGGCTATATTCTCTCCAAAAGATCCCTTTATTTTATTGGGGGGCTAAATCTTTCATTGCTTAACTGTAAGACTCGTCTGAAATGAATTTTACAATAAGTCTAGGCAATGCATATATACCAAAATACTCTAAAATCTAGACTAACACGTTAAACTAACAATGTCACAAAATGAACATATTTCATTAACAGTTTTATATCTTAGAAAAATGATGGATATTCCATATGCTAGTTGTCAATTTACAGAATTATTTAGATGACAATAAGACTAAAAATAAATAAACATGTTGGAAACATAAATCAAAAAATAATAATGAGAACACACATCACCATGAACAAATACAGAGGTTTACCCTAGAGAAACAGATGCATGGGTGAAACTCCAGCAAATGTGAGCACAATCTCAGCTAAAAGTCTTTGTAAAATGGCATTACACAGGGTTTTCAGCCTCTCAGGCCATTACACCAATGAATCCCTCTTTGATTAAGCCCCTCTAACCCTAAAATGCACTCCAAAATGCTGTTATGGTCGCTATCACTTGTAAGTTGTAACAGTCATATGGAAATCAGAAATACAAGGGAAGAACATTCTAATCTCCAAAGATTTGTCTTTTCCATCTTTATTTCATGTTACAAATGGCTTATTAAAAACTTCCATTCCCGTGGGAAGATGAACCAGCAAGAAAAACGAAAAGACAACAACAAACTAGAATGCCAAAAGTCAATTTTCTGGCCCTTTCTTTAGCAAATAAAAATTAGTTTTTTATCATTTATGCTATGCTGCTAGTTCGGGGTTTAGGTTCAATGTTTTTTTCCTCAGGTTTGGTATAGCTGGGTTCAGCCCTGCTATATATATTGTGTGTGTGGATTTGATTTCATGGCCCACAACCCATACAATTTGTCCACTAAGGACCAACATGTTCACCACAGAACTTACAATCTCATATATTGTCTAGCTCATACCAATTGTGGGATTACTGCTGGCACCACATGCTCCAGCACTAAGATGTCACTTTAGGGATTCAAACCTAGGCCTTCATAGTGAGAACCCAATGGGTTAACCATTTGAGCACAGCCCCTTTGACTATATATATATTAGTAAAACAAGAAACACATTTTATATCCATTTATATAAGACTATAAATGTATATCTATCTATAAAACTATATATGTATAATGTATGTGTGTGTGTGTGTGAATTACTGGTTTGGGTGTGAGTTCGATATGTCGATACGACAATTTTGGGGGGGGCTGGGTACACTTTGGGTATGTCCATACAAACAAACAAAAAAACAAATAAATATATTAACCTAAAAACACAAATTCAGTTTAGATAGCCACATTACATTCATATAATAAACAAAACAACCATTAAAATTTTAGAAGATCACATGGACTTCAATATTAAAAGCTGTAACCCACTTTTAATGAACACTAAAAAGGCTCTAAAAAGTAAAAAATGTCTTGTTTTTAATAACATTAAGTCACTCATAATTTCTTTTTACAGAGAAATGCAACAGCTAATATACTCCAGGACTTGTTGTAAGAAGACGAGCCATAATAAAAATAAAAATTTCAAAGAGCAGCATACAACTTTAAAACAGCAACAGTGCTACCAATAATATCACCACCAAAACACCATCATTTTTATGTGCATACTCATTGGCTTCTAGCAAATATTCTTTCTGTGAAACAACAGTAGCACTAATGGTGATGCAGAGGCACTTTTATTTCTTTCTGTGATATGTGATGACCGAAACTAAAATTAGAGTTTGAAGAAAAAGAAAAACAAAAGGAAAAAGAAAAAGAAAAGAAAATGGCCCCTGTCCGCACCCATCCGATCAGGACCGCGAACCTGGACAAAGAACAAATCAATAACATATATAAATATGTACACATTCACACACACAAATATATTTGATTGGTAAATTCATATGTTCTGTAGTGTTTTTGGGATGAAGATGGCAGGACACATTTTTGATTTTTTTGTGACCACAATATATATAATAAAATTTTAAAAATTATTGGAGTATACATATATCTCTCCCCCTCTATGTCCATGTGGATTTGTAAATTTGTATGTTCCATAGCATTTCTGGGATGAAGATGGCAGGACACCTTTTGGATTTTTTTTTGGGATGGTAGTATTTTGTTTGATACACAAGTTGTTACCATTGGGGCAGCTCCCTTTATATTAAGGAGATGGTAGTATTTATATTAATATATATAGAATTTTTTTTAATTATTTAAGTATATGTGTGTGTTTTTTCAAATATATATACTTTAATGTTTTTCAAATATTACATATTCATAAAGACATAAAATACTAGGCTAAAAAAGTACATGGCATGTTTATGGCATAAATATAGTGCCCCCAATTTTAGTAGAAGAAATAGAAGCACTGTCTCTCTATGTAAGTGTGTCATCAAATATACATGTTTTAATGTTTTTCAAATATTACATATTCATTAAGATCTAAAATATTAGAGTACAAAAGTACATAGCATAGTTTGAAAACTTGCCAAGTAATCGACTTGCGAGTTTTTTTGCGGGCCATGTTGAGTCGACGCAACTCATGCACCAATTTCTAGCGAGTTTTGGATGAAGACTTAGCCGAGTTTTGAAGGAATACTCACAATTTTTTGGCACGGACTCGCTTGGCATAGAATTACAAAACCCCCCCATGATTTTTCATTTTAGCGATTCATTTTTGACATTTTATACTCTTATTTTGCCTAACAAAAGACATCTTTAGCATCCAGGTGACAAAACATGCTAAGAGAAGGTTTTGAAAGTTCAAATATTTAAAAAGATTCAAGAATGATGATATTCTAGGTTCCTATCTTCAACTACGTAGCCCTCATCATTTAGACCGATCATATTCTCTAGCTTCACCATTAGTTCTTTGAAGAATGCAGATTTGGTTAAAAATAGTGAGGAAATGGTGTTGAAGAAAAGTTGAAAATATAGTTATAAAATTATGAATGATGGCATGCACCATGAAGGTTCGTGTGGTCTCAAATGCCTTAATTTGGTTTTGGTGGCGGGGGCTCTACCCTTCAATCCCCCCTATACCATGACAAGGAACATGTTAGGGGCGTTGGGCCTGAACCCCATGAGGGTGTTGCCCCTTATCTCCACTAGGGACCCCACCCCCTATCATCCCCAAATCTAAGCTCTTGGTCCTCCCATTCCATCACTCCATGAAACTATATAATTTATTGATTTGAGGTCATATAATATATGTAATCTTTGAATTATGCCAAATTGATGATCAGAATAGACTTATGTGTTCTATAAATGCATTAGTTTCTATTTTTTTGTGTAATTATGTTTTTTCTTTTTTTTGCTGGGTTTTTGCAAAGTCCTGAGTTTGAGTCCAAATTTTGGGCTGCTGAGTTCACGCGGAGTCTGAGTTTTTGAACTATGGTACATAGTGTGTTTATAGCGAATAGTTAAAGAGACAAAGGAATCTATACTTAGTAACTATATTGGTCATTGGTTTGTGTGTGTGTTTGTGTGTGTGTGTTCAAATATATATGCTTTAATGTTTTTCAAATATTACATATTCATAAAGATCTAAAAGACCACGCTTCAAAGTACATGTTATGTTTGTAGTAAGTAGTTAAAGGGACAAAATAATGAATGCTTAGCAACTATGGTGGCCCCTAATTTGTGTGTGTATTCAAATATATATACTTTAATGTTTTCAAATATTACATATTCATAAAGATCTAAAATACCAAATTACAAAAGTACACAATATGTTTATAGTGAATAGTTAAGGAGACATAAGAATGTATACTTAGAAACTATAGTGGCCCTTGGTGTGTGTATGTGTGTGTGTGTGTGTGTGTGTGTTTCCAAATATATATGCTTTAGTGTTTTTCAAATATTACTTACTCATAAAAATCTAAAACACCAGGATACAAAAGTACATTGTATGTTTATAGCAAATATTTAAGGAGATGAAAGAATGTATAATTAGTAACTATAGTGACCCTTGATTTTAGCACAAGTAATAGAAGCATTGAACATATGATGTGTCTAATTTGTTATTTTGTTGAACTAAACAACAAAATAATACTACTTAATAATATAAATTGTTCTCTTGATAAACATAGGATTAACATGTTTCCAAGTTTAGAACAAAATGGGACTAAGAGTGTGAGAATATGATCACAATAACACCTTGTTTGGAGAGACTCAAAACATATCAAGCAAATTGTTGTATCCAAACTTTATTAATGCCCCTTTGGGACCACTTGTAATTTTGTAGAAAATCGTCATATTTGGCATCAAGTTGGATGTGTCTTAGATTTCATTCCCTCAAGCCATATGTTTCATTTGTGTGAGCAATGTGAATATTCAAAGGTGACTAGTCATAAATTATGCATCCTACCTTCCTGTTTCCTTCCTCTTCTTTGAAAACTATGACTATTTTTTTTAAATTTAAGAAAGGGGATGCATCCTTGATTTTTGGGGCCATGTTTTTGACTTCCCCAAAGGATAGGGGATGGCTAGGAGAAGGGAAAAGGACATCCCTTTCTGCCCCCATGTCCCAAGGATGGTGATGGGGGCAAGTATGGAGTGGAGATGTGTCTGTGTGTATCTCTAGGAAATTCTATTCGCAAGGTGCTCTTTGTTTGTTGTCGATGTAGTTTAATTGAACATTCAAAGTAGACAGAGTGAACAGAAATCCTCTACATAACATATAAGAAAAATCAGAACCGCATATTCCATTATATTGTACAATGAACTTAGAATTACATATTACTTCAGAACTTGTAAGCACTATTCATAATCACAACAAAAAATTGATGTTCCTTATAATGCTGATGACAATTATATAAGGAGCCGATGGTTGCCTGGGTGGCCAAACTGTCGTGGCCGACTCCAACAATCGATAGGTAACAACCTTACTAACTACACTAACATATAACTAATCACATAAGTATAAAATGCTCGCAACATTATCCCCCCCACCCCCCCCCCCCCCGAAAAAACAAATTTTAGTTGTCTTCCAGATGACTCAGGGACAAAACAACTCAAGAAAATCCAAAACTAATCTATTGAGAGGAAGGTGGGAGTGAAGTGGGTGTCCCTAGAGGGGTTGAAGTAGATGGTGCTGAGGTAGATGGGGTAGTTGCTGACATTTTCTACTGCTGAGAGATCTGAGCTCTTAGCCGGTACACCTCTTGTATGCATTGTTTGAAGTAGTAAGAAGCCTTTCACTCCATTTCTGTAGCATCTTTTACCATCAGGATAGCCTCTGCTAACTGTTTCTTTGTCTTCTTGAGAGTGAACTAGAGAGGTTAGATATAGTTTGATCTTTGACCACCAATACTTCCTCCTTAGCTGCCATCTCCTGTCTAAGAGCTTCTAATTTTTTTTCGGCAGCCATGACTTTGTCCTCTTCTAGCTCTGTCAAAGCCTGCTATTGAACTAGTTGTTCCTTACATTGTGAGAGTCGTTCATTGTACATAATTTTATTTTCCTTGAGTGTTTTGTTGGCCTTCTTTAGTTTGTCTTTTCCCTTAGCCATTTCATTCTGTAATGCATACATGACACCCCTATAATTTTCCTCGATGGTATACAAGGCGGCTAAGATTTTACTGTCCCTACCACCAAGGAATGGTACCCTCCTAGTTGGTAACCATACTGCCCTCATCTTCGCATTCTCTTTTGCTGGCCATCCCTACTGTAAAAAACTTCAGTTGAAGTCACCTTCACACTCCCCTATTACCCATTTCTCAATACATTGAGCTTCCTCCAACACCACTGGTGAATGCATGTTGTCTAATTGCCATGCAAGGCCTCCCATTTGAGTGATAAGTGCTCCCATGGAGTCTAAGTCTTGTACATAATGTATCATTGAGCCAAAAGGGTCCTATATGTCTAGTTTACTCAAAGCGATAGTAAATTTTCTTGGTCTTCATGTTGTGGAGGAGGAAGGCTCTTCATCTTGTCTTGAAGTCTCATGAGAGACGTCTATTGCCTCAACTGCTGATGCTACCTTCTGTTGTGTAGCAACTATATGAACTATAGATATAGGTGAATGGACTCCTGTAGCATCTGTTGGTGTAGAAACCAATGTAGGACTCTGGTGAGTCAGTTGCACTATCTTTACTGTATCTTTATCAATAGTCAGCTCTATATCTTTTGTAGGGCTCAATGGAGGAAAATTCTCTGGCTCAAGATGGGTTCCCTGGGCACTCAACCAGGCATGCAGGTGTGTACTCCATTCAGGTGTCCATCTAGTGTGGGTGGTATGAGTAGGGCTATTTGGTATGTTCTCTAATGAGAGTGTTGCTCCTCCAACTACTGGTGTAGGTGTCTTCACTGCAATTGATGGTTGAGCCTCTCCTATATCTCCAGGTTGAGTTTCAGCTCATGGTATGGGACTTGTATGTGGTATCTGAAAGATAGATGATGACGATGAAGATATTTCCTCTACCTCTTCCTCTTCTGTGCTCTCTTCCTCCTCTTCAGTGGATGTGTCCATAGTATGATATTTTCTCTTTTTTGGTTTGCAAGTTTGGCTCTATAGATATGCCTAGCTTTGCCCATCTAAATACTATAAGCATGGTTGGATCGTACTCTGGGTTTGGATGAAACTGTCCACCTGCCAAAGATGGCACCTGCCTATATATAGTATCTAAGAATAAAGCAATCAGGTGTTGTGTCATATAGAATGTCTTATGCTTCATTGTCATAAAATCCTAGATATGCTGGGAAAGTACTGTTGCCTAGTTATACACTGTGCTCTCCCTCAACCCAACCATGTAATCTACCATCCATCCTGCTATGTCTGAGGACCTAGTTGCTCCCATTAACCTACTTTTTATGACATCCATGATACATCGCCATTTGTCATCATCTAGGTCATCTTTCCTAATCCCCCTATTGCCTTTGCCCCAAATTTTTGTCTTAGCTTCTTTTGACAAATCGGGTTTACATAACCTGTCAATATATGCTTCCTTCCCTTTTTGCCTAATTTTTGCAGAAGGTTTACTTACATCAATTGCCTAGCTGGGAATACCTAAAACCCTGGTGAAATCTACTAGTTTAAAAGTTACTCTCACTGTTGTATCCATATACTGAACCTTTGTTTCATTTTCAAGACTATTATAGTGCGCCAACATACTTTGCAAAAAAGGTTCAAATCTCTGTAATTGAATATTGGAGAAATAATTACCTTGTCTACTTTTGAATCAATTAAGGTTTCCTTTGGCGTGTGGTCTGCTGTGTTCTTCTGTCACCAACTTCGACATTCATTTCCGATTAGACTCTCCCAACTGATGGAGTCTACCAAGGGTTTCTCTTTCGTGGTTGGCTGGGTGGATTTCTACTTCTTTTCGGAATCCTTCAACAAGATTTTCAGTTTGAATTTGCTCGGCACTTCCTGTGTGATTTCTTTACCTGTCATTTGTCTGCACTTCTATGTGATGGCAGCAATGTAGATTTTTTTTATTGTTGTAATTGATAAGAATATTTGTTTAAAAAGCTCTTTGAGTCTTTCTTTCCTTCTTTTTGGCTTAGCCTTAGCCACTCAATACTATGCCATACTCCTTTACTTGTTGGTAATGTACTACTTCCGTAACTTATTTGGGGTCGACCATCCTTCATTGCAAGACCCAATGCCTGCCTATCATCTTTGATCGCACGTCTTTGGACTATACCTTCATGTATAGCCGCGACCAACTCCTGTAGATGTTAAGCATATGCATTTTTGCCTAATACCTTCTAGACTTATGTAACGTGCCCATGTACAAGTGCGACTACTTAAAAAACTTTTACCAACTCCTCTTCATTGTACAACTTCCTATTTTACTATCTAGTCGATTGGAGTTAGGAGATGCCAATTTCTTTAATGGAATGATTTGCCTTTGCAGATAAGTGAAAATTTTTCTTCAACTGACTACTAGCATCAATCGTACAGTACTAGGGTTTTTCTCTCATTGTATGGAAACCTCATTTTTTTTATAGGCCTAGCTTTTTACTAACTCTTGCCAATGGGTTTTATTTCTTCCTTCCTGTTGATGGGGCTTCTTTACTTCCAATGCTCAAAAACTTGTCGATTTATACCTTGTCGATGGCTTCTTTGTATCGTACGATGGCTTGTGTACAATTGCATATTTTTGCTTTGTTCCCTTGATAATTAAGGTTGATAATCACTTCCATCTTTAGTTCTCACGACTTCGTCTATTCTTATCTTTGTATTAGTCGACTATGGAGAGGAGTCCGATTGTTGGTTGAGATCTATGTGTCTATTTGGTGTTGCTTCTTATCTTCTTCCACCCTCAAAGTTTAATCAACCTTCCCCTCTATAGTATGGTTTTTTCCAATTAAAAAATACTTTGATCCTTCTTTTTCAATTATGCTCCTTTATCGTACAAGTTGTTCCTCTTTTTAGTCGTACATCTGATGGGTGGGGGGGTCGTATGACCCATTTATTTTATTTTATTTTTATTTTTATTTTTTATCATTGTTTTTTTCACTCTAATTTTCTTTTTCCCTTCTCAAACTCTGCCATCATCCATTTACTTTCCCAAATTTCTCTCTCCTTGTCATTGTTATTTTCCTCTTTCTGGTCTAGAACCTCAATTTCGGACATGTGGCAGAAAATACATTCCAGATAGCCTTTCCGTCGTAAACAGTCATTGGAGCAGCATCGGTTAACCTCTTTGAGTTCCCATATCTAATCAAATACCTTGGATTAATCCCTGATGCTTATTAAATTCCATCCCACTGGTTCTTGGACCCATTGAAATGTTTTACCTTCGTCGTTCATTTTGACATTCTTGCTTTTGTATTTTGCCTTCTAGATCTAACTCTTTAGGAGTTGTGTATGAGGTTTCCCGTATGGCCAGTTTTTCATCCTTAGCTCCCAAATTTTGTCACAATATGGTGATCTTTCTACAATAAACATGGTTTCTGCCAAGTATTTCCATTTTGGCAGGTCGCTTACTTCTTTTGGTAATAAAAACTCAAATCTGTCTCACACTTTATTGCATTCCTTTATCCATTTGTTCCATGCATCTTCATCTTCCTCTTGATTATCCTTGTTTATCCATGTACCTCCATAATCTTCATCAATTATGCCTTGTTGGGCCCCTATTTGCAATGTTCTAGGTGCAAAGAACCTGGTTAATGGTTCAAAATAGGTACTTGAAAAAACCATACCATCAATTTTACTTCCTGCTTCTATTTGACTGGGTCGTTCGCCTCTTCCTTCCATCCCGCACTGGTTTTTTACTGCGTATCCAAGCATATTTATTTGCACTGTTTCTCCTTTTCTTTTCTTGTAAATCTTCAACTTCGACCTGTTCACTACGTCCTTCATAGGCTTCCATCTAGATTGTCTAGTTTTATAGCCTCGTTGTCCAACAATTCCCGTACTTTGAACGGTCCCAACCAATGAACTTTGAACTTCCCCGGCTTGATTTTGTTATGACTGTTATACTTCAAAACTAACTATCCCATTTGGAATTCCATCTTTCGCAGGTGTCTGTCATGCCAATACTTCTGCCATTTTTGCATAACTTTTGTCAACCACTAAGCCATGATTCTCTTCTCATCCAACTTGTTCAATTGGAATAATCTTTCTTCTAAACTCTTTGTATCTCCCAATCTGTTTTCCACTACTATCCTAAGGCTTGGTACAAGGTACTCCGCTGGTACTACCACCTCTTGACCATACATTAGCTGAAATGGAGTGTGTCCAGTTGTCACCTTGTAAGTTGTTCAATAGGCCCATAATACAGCTAGTAGCCTTTCCTCCCAATCAGACCCTTCAATACTGCATGACTTGTGAATTACTGATATGAGTACCTTAATCGTGGATTCTGTTTGTCCATTTGCACTTGGGTAGTATGGATTTGATAGTGTGTGGAATATTTTGAACTATGAGGCCATTAGTCGAATGACATGGTTGACAAAGTGTCCCCCATGGTCACTTGTGAGTTGGATTGGTATTCCATATCTCATCACGATAGATACTCATATATGAATCTTGCCATACTCAATGTAGTGTTATCTTCTAGTGCCCTTGCTTCTACCCACTTGGTCAAATATTTGGTGGCCACCACAATATACTGACATCGATGCAACTAGCTGACCTTCAATGGCCCTATGAAATCAAGTCCCCATCTTTTGAACCATTCTTGAGGCTTTGATGGCCATAGGGGCATGCAATCTCTCTTTAATGACTTCCCTACCCTTTGGCAGGTGTCACATTAGATTACCCACTCTCAGGCATTTATATGCAACGTCGGCCACCGTAGACTGGTGAGTAGAACCTTCTTGCCATAGCATCGGGACCCATATGGCCCCTGACAAGTCCTTCATGGGCTTCTGCAAACACACTTCTTATTTTTTCTTTCATCACACATCTTCAAAGAATATGATCAGACCCCATTTTGTAAAGCAGTCCATTTATCAATTGAAATGTTTTGTTCTTGAGTGCAATCTTTCGCCTCTCACTCGCAGACATCTCTAGAGGGAATGTTGATGTTGAAAGGTACTAACCAATCTTCTCGTACCAAGGTGGGAGGGCCTTTAGATGCGTCTTCTAGTCGCTATAAATTGGCCAGTCGTCCAGAAATGCTTTAACATTTTCCACCAACATTCTATCAAATATGTGCAGAATAATTCTTTGAAATGTTGTTGGTGCATTGCATAGACCAAACAACATCTGGTTGTATGCATATACACCATCCTCTACCACAAATGTAGTCTTTAGTTTGTCCTCCTCGACAATGCTAATCTAGTTATATCTCGAGAATCCATCCATAAAAGAATATATCTCATGTCTGGCCACTTCCTCCAGGATGGAGTCTGTGAATGGGATGGGGAAAGGATCTTTGATCGTCACTACGTTGAGACATCTAAAATTGACATGGATTTTGAATTGTCCCCCTTGTTTTTTGAGTGATATGACAATTGGTGAAACCTGCTCACTTGTCTTCACCTTGAAGATTATCTCGGCCTCCAACATTTTCTCTATTAGCGGCATAGTTTTTGTTCATCCTGTATGGCCTTTTCCTCACTGGACGTGCTCCTGGTATCAGTGGAATTCTATGGATGCATAGCTTTGGTGGTATCCCCTTCAGGTCTTTGTATGTCTAGGCAAAAACATCTTTGTAATCCAGAAAGATTTTGAACGCTACCTGCCTTCAGTACTGGATCCCAGTCATCTCCGATGAGAAATACATGCAGGTTACTCTCCTCACCGAGATTAACTTTCTTTGTCACTAGCTCCTCGTACATGATCTTCTTTTTAGGTTTGAACTCATGTGCCGGTGTGCTATGTATTTCTGCATTCCCTTCTTTGTATTCCCCATATGCAGCCGGAAACATGTGGGTCACTTCTTTCCCCTTGTCACTCGTCAGTTCCTTTTTACCAACTGTTTCAATGTCACCAAGTGTTCCACTCATCAGCTGCAATTTGCCCAGTGGTTCACTAGTCATCCCTGAGCACTCACCAATTTCTTTTATTGAAATCATGTTACATTCTAGCTAAAAAAAATTGTAATCCTCCATCTGCCAATGGAATAACCCGCTGAAGAAATTTGTCTCATCTTCTAAGCATTCATGTAATTTTAGTACTCCTTCGTCATTGGGCTCCATCGACCCTCTTTCTCCTTCTGACGACTCCCCTCCATCTGAGTCAGAGTCTAATGCTAATTCCTCACTGACGGTCTGTGTTCTGAAATCAACGATAAACTTCTTCCCCTTATTCTCTATTGACAGAGTGTTTTTCTTCCAGTTGTGGTTGGCCTTGGTGGCTATTAGTCATCCTCTGCCGAGTAATGCATCATAAGACACATTTCATGCTGTTATGACTACAAAATTCAACAAGAATTGCTGAGTACCGATCCTTACCTTCTTAGCCATTAGCACTCCCAGTGCCTTGATTCTGTACTGGTCGACTCCCAGTAACTGGAAGTTCTATGGCCACAAGGTGGGATTGCCGAGGCTCTTCCAGGTTTCTATAGAGAGCTACCAAGCTTTGTCCTGTGAGGTTGCATCCCTCATTTTCCTTCTGGTTTTGTTTGTGGAAGACGAACCGTAGCTAGAGTATTTGGTGATTTTAACTCAGAAATCACAAGGAGCTTCAATGGAGTTCATTCACAATGAAGTTGGACTGAATAATTGTGATGTGTTTTGGTTTGAGCTGGTTTGCATTATAATTTGGTGTGATTTAATGTTATGTGTGGAAGCGTTTGAAGGATTTTATCATAGCAAGGCCGTACCATTCCCCTGAGGGTTACCATACCATTTTGTTTGTAGAGTGTTTATCCCTAATCGGAATGGCTGGAAATTGCAACTATAATTTCCTAGGGACCTAGACACCAATGTTAAGAGTGATTTTGGAGACTTAGCAAGAAGACATGGCAATTAGCAGCAGGCTGTACATCTAGAACTGGACGTACCAATGCAAGGGACGCGAGGGTAGAAGAGGTAAAGTGCTCCTCTTTAGGAGTCTATTCTACTATGAAAGGAGGTACCTAGGGCAGTAACATCTGTTCATTGAGGTTTTGATGTGGATTTTTTAGTGTATGTGGAGTTATGGGAAATTTTTAAGTTTTCTATGCATTTCCAGATTTCTAATTTTTGTATCAAACCTATATTTTCTGTTGTCAGAATGCTTTTATAGGTGTAGGATCAATGTTTGAGAGTCATTTCATCCATATCCAATAATAGAGCTTCACGGGTATGCTTTTGGGTGTTGTCTGGGGTGACTTCTTCACTCTCATATTCTGATTTTGTTGCTACAACAAACATAACTAGTAAGAATCAGAGTTATTATAAATATTGCAGCCTGCCCTAACCCCTTGTGTTACTGTTATTGGTTGCAATATTTATGAATGTAACCCTGGATGATATTACCGCTAGTGGAGTAGTTGTTTTCTACTCATTTCTCACCCACTGGATAAATGGTCTAATTGTTAATGGCTTCCCACTGAATAAGTGGATGTGCCTAACTTTACTTTCAGTTTTCCCCCACTGAACAAGTGGTGATTCCCATGATTAAATGGATGCCCGCTATGTAAGTAGATGCCCACTGAATAAGTGGAAGTTGTTACTATTGCATGTTGGTTTGAAATGCTAACTCGAAAGCACTTGTATGCTCTCACCTTGCCTACATAGGGATCTAGTGTAATGTCCCCTTTTGGGACTTCCCTAAATCTTACCCTAAAATCATAAGTTAGGGTTACAACTTACCAATCAAATGTTGTAAGCAAGAGAAATCCTAGTTTATGTAGTGTCCTTAATAAGAATTATACTACTTTTATTCTAAACTATCAACTTTCTAAGAAAACAATGGGTTTAGAGAATACCTTGTCTTGACTTAATCCTTGCAACAAGTTATAAATCTTAAACATCAGTAAGTCCATAACAAATTAATAAACTTAATTAAATCTTACCTTGGGATGATCAACCATGGGGAGCATGGACTAGAGTGACTTGATAGGTGTAATTAATCTTCCTAGGTCTCAGGGTGGCTATACCATCCCTCCCTAGTCCTCATGTGGGGCATGCCATTCATATAAGGTGTCCTCCTTATGTGGCGTATGCCATTCATATAAGGAGCCCTCGATCTAATGTGGCACATGCCATTCATAATAGATCGCCTCGACCTCATGTAGTGCATGCCATTCATACGAGGTTGCCCCAGACTCATGTGGCGCATGCCATTCATATAAAGTTTGTTATCCTCATCTTATCATCTTTTCCATTTCCCATGATCGCTCTCTTTATATTGTCATACCATGATAGGAGAGTGAGGTTGTGAAAGGTGTCCTAGTAGCAACTCTATAAGCCTAGAGGCAGATCCCTTCAACTAAAAGGCAGAACCCCTCTGGCCCATGTGGGCTCATTGTGTCCCCCCTGGGAGGCGTACCTAGAAGAAAGTCCTCACACTGTTCCTCTTTGTAATTCTCCTTCTACATCATGGCGAAGGTGTGTGCAGAATGAAGTAATCAAAATCACATCAAATAATAACTTATGCATTTGCCATCTGATAATAACAAGCCTAAACTGTTTAAGTTGTACATTAATCTCCCATGTGAATATGGACTACCCCAAGTGGCTTAATGAACCATTCTTCCAATTTAATGCCTTTTTACTATATCTTGATTGTAGATCTGCTTATATGTTTTCTCCTTGATTGCTTAAATGATCTTCTAAATAATTCTTCTTGCCTTGTTTATATGTGCAGATTGAATATCAGGAATATATATATATATATATATACTCAGAAATATATTCTTCTTAATTCTATATTTTCTATGTCCTCACTACACCTTATGCCTCCATATATATATCATTCCTATCTTGATAGAGACAACCACCCTTTAAAAGAGTCACGACTCTTCAAAAGTCATGACCGCTGTCCTTTTAAGTTTGTTTGCTGCCTTTATTTAAAGGTTGATCACAGCCCCTCTTGACATATATTAATGCAATGATTCCTCTAACTATTCGTTGCATTTGTTAAGTTTTACTTTAAATATATATGCTGCCCTTAATTTTAGTATTGCAGCCTTCTAAACTAGAATCGCTGCCAACATAATAATAATTCCTATATGCACTGTCTTATTCACCTTTCCAAGAATCTAACGATTCTTTCTTAGAATCGTTGTCTTCCCTTTATTCGCTATAGTCTTTAATAATAGGAATCGCTGTCTTTAGATAGCCTTATATTTATTATTTATAATGTTTATAATATTTGATATGTAATATTTTATAATATTTATAATTATTATAATATATTTTATGTTTATATTTATATTATATAATATATATTATATATTATATTTAATAATAAATTATATTATACTATTATTACAATTATAATAATATTTAAATTAATAATATTTACATTTATATTTATGTTTATTATTTTATAAATACAATAATATATATTAAAATATTTTTATAGCAATATTTCACAATTTTCAGATGTCATGTCCCTGAAACCACCTATCTACTCCTATTACAATCATAAGTCTGTATGCATTTCTTGCATATAAGTATAAAACTATAACTATATATCTACATAGACTAACCACCAACCCCAACAACGCTCCACCTCAGGCATTTGCATCTGCTGCATAATATTGCTCCAAAATCTCCTTCATCTAGTCATCTTCTGGGTGTTGTCTGGGGTGACTTCTTCACTCTCATATTCTAATTTTGTTGCTATAGTAGAGATAACTGGTAAGAATCAGAGTTATTATAATTATTGCAGCATACCCTAACCCCTTGTGTTATTGTTATTGGTTGCAATATTTATGAATGTAACCCTGGATGGTATTACCGCCAGTGGAGTAGTTGTTTTTTGCTCATTTCTCACCCACTGGATAAGTGGTCTAATTGTTAATGGTTTTCCATTGAATAAGTGGATGTACCTAATTTTACTTTTAGTTTTCCCCCACTGAACAAGTGGTGATTCCTACGATTAAGTGGATGCCTGTTGCATAAGCGGATGCCCACTGAATAAGTGGAAGTTGTTACTATTGCATATTGGTTTGAAATGCTAACTTGAAAGCACTTGTATGCTCTCACCTTGCCCGCATATGGATTTGGGTGATCAGAAGAGTGTGGAAGAACTTAACCATTGCATCTTCCTCTTTGTGTGGAACTTTAAAAAAAAAACACTACGGTGACCATTACATAAAGCGACAAGACACATTACGAATGTGGGATAAAAAAGAAACTAATAAACAATAAAGAATATCCTAAAGTCTTTGACTTTATTAAAGCTTAAGACAAAAAGCTAATTGACCATTACTAAATAATAATTACTTTAATAGTTTAACCAAAGTTTATTAATCATTATATATTCATTCATTTATACCATACGACTTCGCTTTCATAGCTCTCAAACAAATTAAAAACCAAAAATGCTTCCCACATACCTTAAACCATAATTATCAAGTTCATATTGGATGGGATATTATCATGCCAAGAAAAGCATGATCATCAATAGTCTGAATTATACTAGTGATATTTACTCTTCTTTATTGACATAAAATATAAGTGTCTACATGTGAAGGCTATAGAACCTAGTTAACATATGCTGATAAGTATTTAAGTATCTAACATCCACTTCCCATGGTTACTACAAAAGGCAAAACAACCATTATGAGTAAAAGAGACAGAATTAGAAGCAAAATACTTCAGGTATTAACATATGAACAAACCTTTCTTGCAGGAGCTATTTGGGAGCCCTCGTCCCATTCTCCATCTGATTGTTTGCTAGGCTTGGGCTTCTTCTCAATGAGTTTGTGAATAAAAGCTCCCAATGATAGATCTCTAAGAGGATCACCATTATAAACAATATTGGCACCTAAAATAAGTGTTTGAGCCATTGTTGCAACTAATGGGTGGACATGTGATGTCAAAGTCATGAGTTCCCACCAACAGGCACGATCTACATTACTGTCAAAAAGAGGTTCCAAGGTATTAGATATCATTCAAATGTATTCTACAAGAGAAAACTTTGAATAATAACTAAAATAAATCTTAGGGGATCTCCTCACAGCTATATGTTTGCCAATATTCTGAGGGCAGGAAGGCTTCTATAAATATTAATTATTAGAGTAGAATGACAGTAATAAGTATTAAGAGAGAACAAGGAAGAAAATTGTAAAGGATATAATCCAAAGATATACCCACATCTTCTACGACCTTTGCAAACTAACATAAGCAATTTTACTCAAATTTGTACCATGCTGTATAAAATGCTTGCAAACTCTACCCTCTACAATGAGGAAGGTGAACTTAGTTAAATCATGGCTATATTCTCTCCAAAAGATCCCTTTATTTTGTTGGGGGCTAAATCTTTCATTGCTTAACTGTAAGACTCGTCTGAAACAAATTTTACAATAAGTCTAGGCAATGCATATTTACCAAAATACTCTAAAATCTAGACTAATGCATTAAACTAACAATGTCACAAAATGAACATATTTCATTGATAGTTTTATATCTCAGAAAAATGATGGATATTCCATATGCTAGTTGTCAATTTATAGAATTATTTAGATGACAATAAGACTGAAAATAAATAAACATGTTTGAAACAGAAATTAGAAAATAATAATGAGAGCACACATCACCATGAACAAATACAGAGGTTTACCCTAGAGAAACACATGCATGGGTGAAACTCCAGCAAATGTGAGCACAATCTCAGCTAAAAGTCTTTGTAAAATGGCATTACACAGGGTTTTCAGCCTCTCAGGCCATTACACCAATGAATCCCTCTTTGATTAAGCTCCTCTAACCCTAAAATGCACTCCAAAATGCTGTTATGGTTGCTATCACTTGTAAGTTGTAACAGTCATATGGAAATCAGAAATACACGGGAAGAACATTCTAATCTCCAAAGATTGGCCTTTTCCATCTTTATTTCATGTTACAAATGGCTTATTTAAAACTTACATTCCTGTGGGAAGATGATCCGGCAAGAAAATAAAAAGACAACAGCAAACTAGAATGCCAAAAGTCAATTTTCTGGCCCTTTCTTTAGCAAATAAAAAATAATTTTTTATCATTTATGCTATGCTGTTGGTTCGGGGTTCAGGTTTAGTGTTTTTTTCCTTAGGTTTGGTACAGCTGGGTTTAGCCCTGCTATATATATATTGTGTGTGTGGATTTGATTTCATTGCCCACAACCCATACAATTTGTCCACTAAGGACCAACATGTTCACCACAGGACTTACAATCTCATATATTGTCCAGTTCATACCAACTGTGGGATTACTGCTGGCACCACATGCTCCAGCACTAAGACGTCACTTTAGGGATTCAAACCTAGTCCTTCATAGTGAGAACCCAATGGGTTATCCATTTGAGCACAGCCCCTTTGACTATATATATATTAGTAAAACAAGAAACACATTTTATATCCATTTATATAAGACTATAAATGTATATCTATGTATAAGACTATATACGTATAATGTGTGTGTGTGTGTGTGTGTGTGTGTGTGTGTGTGAATTACTGGTTTGGGTGTGAGTTCGGTATGCCGATACGACAATTTTTTGGGGGGCTGGGTACACTTTGGGTATGTCCAAACAAACAAACAAACAAACAAATAAATATATTAACCTAAAACACAAATTCAGTTTAGATAGCCACATTACATTCATATAATAAACAAAACAACCATTAAAATTTTAGAAGATCACATGGACTTCAATATTAAAAACTGTAACCCACTTTTAATGAACACTAAAAAGGCTCTAAAAAGTAAAACATGTCTTGTTTTTAATAACATTAAGTCAATCATAATTTCTTTTTACAGAGAAATGCAACAACTAATATACTCCAAGACTTGTTGTAAGAAGACGAGCCATAATAAAAATAAAAATTTCAAAGAGCAACATACAACTTTAAAACAGCAACAGTGCTACCAATAATATCACCACCAAAACACCATCATTTTTGTGTGCATACTCATTGGCTTCTAGCAAAAATTCTTTCTGTGAAACAACAGTAGCACTAATGGTGATGCAGAGGCACTTTTATTTCTTTCTGTGATATGTGATGAGCGAAACTTAAATTAGAGTTTGAAGAAAAAGAAAAGAAAATGGCCCCTGTCTGCACCCATCCAATCAGGACCGCGAACCTGGACAAAGAACAAACCAATAACATATATAAATATGTACACATTCACACACACAAATGTATTTGATTGGTAAATTCGTATGTTCCATAGTGTTTTTGGGATGAAGATGGCAGGACACATGTTGGATTTTTCTGTGACAATAATATATATAATAAAATTTTAAATATTGGAGTATACATATATCTCTCCCCCTCTATGTGCATGTGGATTTGTAAATTTGTATGTTCCATAGCATTTGTGGGATGAAGATGGCAGGACACCTTCTGTTTTTTTTTGGGGATGGTAGTATTTTGTTTAATACACAAGTTGTTACCATTGGGGCAGCTCCCTTTATATTAAGGAGATGGTAGTAATTATATTAATATATATAGAATTTTTTTTTAATTATTTAAGTATATGTGTGTTTTCAAATATATATACTTTAATGTTTTTCAAATATTACATATTCATAAAGACATAAAATACTAGGCTACAAAAGTACATGGCATGTTTATGGCATAACTATAGTGCCCCCAATTTTAGTAGAAGAAATAGAAGCACCGTCTCTCTATGTAAGTGTGTCATTAAATATACATGCTTTAATGTTTTTCAAATATTACATATTCATTAAGATCTAAAATACCAGAGTATAGAAGTACATAGCATAGTTTGAAAACTCGCCAAGTACAAAACTTGCGAGTTTTTTTGCGGGCCATGTTGAGTCGACGCAACTCATGCACCAAGTTCTAGCGAGTTTTGGATGAAGACTTGGCCGAGTTTTAAAGGAATACTCACAATTTTTTGGCACGGACTCGCTTGGCATAGAATTACAAAACCCCCCCCATGATTTTTCATTTTAACGATTCATTTTTGACATTTTATACTCTTATTTTGCCTAACAAAAGACATCTTTAGCATCCAGGTGACAAAACATGCTAAGAGAAGGTTTTGAAAGTTCCAATATTTAAAAAGATTCTAGAATGATGATATTCTAGGTTCCTATCTTCAACTACGTAGCCCTCATCATTTAGACAGATCATATTCTCTAGATTCACCGTTAGTTCTTTGAAGAATGAAGATTTGGTTAAAAATAGTGAGGACATGGTGTTGGAGAAAAGTTGAAAATATAGTTATAAAATTATGAATGAT
This sequence comes from Cunninghamia lanceolata, assembly GCA_027924645.1. NCBI lineage: Eukaryota > Viridiplantae > Streptophyta > Pinopsida > Cupressales > Cupressaceae > Cunninghamia > Cunninghamia lanceolata. The sequence continues at coordinate 12,090,113 of BSBN01000693.1, forward strand.
GGCATGCACCATGAAGGTTCGTGTGGTCTCAAATGCCTTAATTTGGTCTTGGTGGCGGGGGCTCTACCCTTCAACCCCACCCTGTACCTTGACAAGGAACATGCTAGGGGCGTTGGGCCTGAACCCCACGAGGGTGTTGCCCCTTATCTCCACTAGGGACCCCACCCCCTATCATCCCCAAATCTAAGCTCTTGGTCCCCCCATTCCATCACTCCATGAAACTATATAATTTATTGATTTGAGGTCATATAATATATGTAATCTTTGAATTATGCCAAATTGATGATCAGAATAGACTTATGTGTTCTATAAATGCATTAGTTTCTATTTTTTTGTGTAATTATGTTTTTTCTTTTTTTTGCTGGGTTTTTGCAAAGTCCTGAGTTGGAGTCCAAATTTTGGACTACTGAGTTCACACAGAGTTTGAGTTTTTGAACTATGGTACATAGTGTGTTTATAGCAAATAGTTAAAGAGACAAAGGAATCTATACTTAGTAACTATATTGGTCATTGGTTTGTGTGTGTGTGTTCAAATATATATGCTTTAATGTTTTTCAAATATTACATATTCATAAAGATCTAAAAGACCACGCTTCAATGTACATGTTATGTTTGTAGTAAGTAGTTAAGGGGACAAAATAATGAATGCTTAGCAACTATGGTGGACCCTAATTTGTGTGTGTGTATTCAAATATATATACTTTAATGTTTTCAAATATTACATATTCATAAAGATCTAAAATACCAAATTACAAAAGTACACAATATGTTTATAGTGAATAGTTAAGGAGACATAAGAATGTATACTTAGAAACTATAGTGGCCCTTGGTGTGTGTGTGTGTGTGTGTGTGTTTCCAAATATATATGCTTTAGTGTTTTTCAAATATTACTTACTCATAAAAATCTAAAACACCAGGATACAAAAGTACATAGTATGTTTATAGCAAATATTTAAGGAGATGAAAGAATGTATAATTAGTAACTATAGCAACCCTTGATTTTAGCACAAGTAATAGAAGCATTGAACATATGATGTGTCTAATTTGTTATTCTATTGAACTAAACAATAAAATAATACTACTTAATAATATAAATTGTTCTCTTGATAAACATAGGATTAACATGTTTCCAAGTTTAGAACAAAATGGGAATAAGAGTGTGAGAATATGATCACAATAACACCTTGTTTGGAGAGACTCAAAACATATCAAGCAAATTGTTGTATCCAAACTTTATTAATGCCCCTTTGGGACCACTTGTAATTTTGTAGAAAATCGTCATATTTGGCATCAAGTTGGATGTGTCTTAGATTTCATGCCTTCAAGCCATATGTTTCATTTGTGTGAGCAATGTGAATATTCAAAGGTGACTATTCATAAAATATGCATCCTACCTTCCTCTTTCCTTCCTCTTCTTTGAAAAATATGACTATTTTTTTTAAATTTAAGAAAGGGGATGCATCCTTGATTTTTGGGGCCATGTTTTTGACTTCCCCAAAGGATAGGGGATGGCTAGGAGAAGGGGAAAGGACATCCCTTTCTGCCCCCATGTCCCAAGGATGGTGGTGGAGGCAAGCATGGAGTGGAGATGTGTCTGTGTGTATCTCTAGGAAATTCTATTTGCAAGGTGCTCTTTGTTTGTTGTCGATGTAGTTTAATTGAACATTCAAAATAGACAGAGTGAACAGAAATCCACTACATAACACATAAGAAAAATCAAAATCGCATATTCCATTATATTGCACAATGAACTCAGAATTACATATTACTTCAGAACTTGTAAGCACTATTCATAATCACAACAAAACACTAATGTTCCTTATAATGCTGATGACAATTATATAAGGAGCCAACAGTTGCCTGGGTGGCCCAACTATCGTGGCTGACTCCAACTATCGATAGGTAACAACCTTACTAACTACACTAACATATAACTAATCACATAAGTATAAAATGCTCGCAACATTATCCCCCCCAAAAAAACAAATTTTAGTTATCTTCCAGATTACTCAGGGATAAAACAACTCAAGAAAATCCAAAACTATTCTACTGAGAGGAAGGTGGGAGTGAAGTGGGTGTCCCTAGAGGGGTTGAAGTAGATGGTGCTGAGGCAGATGGGGCAGATGCTGACATTTTCTACTACTAAGAAAGATGAGCTCTTAGTCAGTACACCTCTTGTGTGCATTGTTTGAAGTAGAAAGAAGCCTTTCGCTACATTTTTGTAGCATCTTTTACCATCAGGATAGCCTCTGCTAACTGTTTCTTTGTCTTCTCGAGAGTGAAGTAGAGAGGTTAGATATAGTTTGATCTTTGACCACCAATGCTTCCTCCTTAGCTACCATCTCCTGTCTAAGAGCTTCTAATTCTTTTTGGGCAGCCATGACTTTGTCCTCTTCTAGCTCTGTCAAAGCCTGCTGCTGAACTATTTGTTCCTTACATTGTGAGAGTCGTTCATCATACATAATTTTATTTTCCTTGAGTGCTTTGTTGGCCTTCTTTAGTTTGTCTTTTCCCTTAGCCATTTCATTTTGTAATGCATACATGACACCCCTATAATTTTCCTCAATGGTATATAAGGCGGCTAAGATTTTACTGTCCCTACCACCAAGGAATGGTACCCGCCTAGTTGGTAACCATGCTGCCCTCATCTCCAGGGTCTCTTTTGCTGGCCATCCTTGCTGTAAAAAACTTCAGTTGAAGTCACCTTCACACTCCCCTGTTACCCATTTCTTAATACGCTGAGCTTCGTCCAACACCATTGGTGAATGCATGTTTTCTAATTGCCATGCAAGGCCTCCCATCTGAGTGATAAGTGCTCCCATGGAGTCTAAGTCTTGTACATAACGTATCATTGAGCCAAAAGGGTCCTGTATTTCTAGTTTAATCAAAGTGATAGTAAATTTTCTTGGACTTGGTGTTGTTGAGGAGGAAGGCTCTTCATCTTGTCCTAAAGTCTCATGAGAGATGTCTATTGCCTCAACTGCTGATGCTACCTTCTGTTGTGTAGCAACTATAGGAACTATAGATATAGCTGAATGGACTCCTTTAGCATCTGCTGGTGTAGAAACCAATGTAGGACTCTGGTGAGTTGGTTGCACTATCTTTACTGTATCTTTATCAATAGTCAGCTCTATATCCTTTGTAGGGCTCAATGGAGGAAAATTCTCTAGCTCAAGATGGTTTCTCTGGGCACTCAACTAGGCATGCAGGTGTGTACTCCATTCAGGTGTCCATCTAGTGTGGGTGGTATGAGTAGGGCTATTTGGTATGTTCTCTGATGAGAGTGCTGCTCCTCTAACTACTGGTGTAGGTGTCTTCACTGCAACTGATGGTTGAGCCTCTCGTATATCTCTAGGTTGAGTTTTGGCTCAAGGTATGGGACCTGTATGTGGTATCTAAAAGATAGATGATGACGATGAAGATATTTCCTCTACCTCTTCCTCTTTTGTGCTCTCTTCCTCCTCTTCAGTGGATGTGTCCATAGTCTAATATTTTCTCTTTTTTGGTTTACATGTTTGGCTCTGTAGATATGCCTAGCTTTGCCCATCTAAATACTGTAGGCATGGTTGGATCATACTCTGGTTTTGGATGAAACTGTCCACCTGCCAAATATGGCACCTATCTATATATAGCATCTAAGAATAAAGCAATCAGGTGTTGTGTCATATAGAATGTCTTATGCTTCATTGTCATAAAATCTTAGATATGCTGGGAAAGTACTATTGCCCAGTTATACACCATGCTCTCCCTCAACCCAACCATGTAATCTTCCATCCATACTGCTATGTCTGAGGATCTAGTTTCTCCCATTAACCTACTTTTTATGACATCCATGATACACCGCCATTCGTCATCATCTAGGTCATCTTTCCTGATCCCCCTATTGCCTTTGCCCTAAATTTTTGTCTTAGCTTCTTTTGACAAATCGGGTTTACATAACCTGTCAATATATGCTTCCTTCCCTTTTTATGTGATTTTTGCAGGAGGTTTACTTACATCAATTGCCCAGCTGGGAATACCAAAAACCCTTGTGAAATCTTCTAGTTTAAAAGTTACTCTCACTATTGTATCCATATACTGAACCGTTATTTCATTTTCAAGACTATTATAGTGTGCCAACATACTTTGTAAAAAAGGTTCAAATCTCTGTAATTGAATATTGGAGCAATAATTACCTTGTCTACTTTTGAATCAATTAAGGCTTCCTTGGGCGGGTGGTCTGCTACGTGCTTTTGTCACCAACTTCGACATTCATTTCCTATTAGACTCTCCCAACGGATGGAGTCTACCGAGGGTTTCTCTTTCGTGGTTTGCTGGGTGGGTTTCTACTTCTTTTCGGAATCCTTCAACAAGATTTTCGGTTTGAATTTGCTCAGCACTTCCTGTGTGATTTCTTTACCTGCCATTTGTCTACACTTCTATGTGATGGCAGCAACGTAGAGTCTTTTTATTGTTGTAATTGATAAGAATATTTGTTAAAGCTCTTCGAGTCTTTCTTTCCTTTTTTTTGGCTTAGCCTTAGCCACTCAATACTATGCCATACTCCTTTACTTGTTGGTAATGTACTACTTCCGTAACCTATTTGAGGTCGACCATCCTTCATTGCAAGACCCAATGCCTGCCTATCATCTTTGATCGCACGTCTTTGGACTATATGTTCATGTATAGCCACGACCAACTCCTGTAGATGTTAAGCATATGCTTTTTTGTCTAATACCTTCTAGACTTATGTATCATGCCCATGCACAAGTGCGACTGTTTAAATTTTTTTTACCAACTCCTCTTCATCGTACAACTTCCTCTTTTACTGTCTAGTCGATTGGAGTTAGGAGATGCCGATTTCTTGAGTGGAATGATTTGCCTTTGCAGATAAGTGAAAATTTTTCTTCAACTGACTACTAGCATCAATCGTACAGTACTAGGGTTTTTCTCTCATTGTATGGAAACCTCATTTTTTTTATACACCTAGCTTTTTACTAACTCTTGCTGATGGGTTTTATTTCTTCCTTCCTTTTGATGGGGTTTCTTTAGTTCTGATGCTCAAAAACTTGTCGATTAATACCTTGTCGATGGCTTCTTTGTATCGTACGATGACTTGTGTACAATTGCATTTATTTTCTTTGTTCCCTTGACATATGTCGATTAAGGTTGATAATCACTTCCATCTTTAGTTCTCACGACTTCGTTTATGCTTATCTTTGTATTAGTTGACTATGGAGAGGAGTCCGATTGTTGCTTGAGATCTATGTGTCTATTTGTTGTTGCTTCTTATCTTCTTCCACCCTCAAAGTTTAATCAACCTTCCCCTCTATAGTATGGCTTTTTCCAATTAAAAAAAACTTCGATCCTTCCTTTTCAATTATGCTCCTTTATCGTACAAGTTGTTCCTCTTTTTAGTCGTACATCTGATGGGTGGGGGGGTCGTACGACCCATTTATTTTATTTTATTTTTATTTTTTATTATTTTTTTTCACTCTAATTTTCTTTTTCCCTTCTCAAACTCTGCCATCATCCATTTACTTTCCCAAATTTCTCTCTCCTTGTCGTTGTCATTTTCCTCTTTCTGGTCTAGAACCTCAATTTCAGACGTGGCAGAAAATACATTCCAGATAGCCTTTCCATCGTAAACAGTCGTTGGAGCAGCATCGGTTGACCTTTTTGAGTTCCCATATCTGATCAAATACCTTGGATTGATCCCTAATGCTTATTAAATTCCATCCCACTGGTTCTTGGACCCATTGAAATGTTTTACCATTGTCATTCATTTTGACATTCTTGCTTTTGTTTTTTGCCTTCTAGATCTGACTCTTTAGGAGTTGTGTATGAGGTACCCCGTATGGCCGGTTTTTCATCCTTAGCTCCCAAATTTTGTCACAGTATGGTGATCTTTCTATAATAAACATGGTTTCTGCCAAGTATTTCCATTTTGGCAGGTCGCTTACTTCTTTTGGTAATAAAAACTCAAATCTGTCTCACACTTTATTGCATTCCTTTATCCATTTGTTCCATGCATCTTCATCTTCCTCTTGATTATCCTTGTTTATCTACGTACCTCCATAATCTTCATCAATTATGCGTTGTTGGGCCCCTATTTGCAGTGTTCTAGGTGCAAAGAACCTGGTTAATGGTTCAAAATAGGTACTTGAAAAAACCATACCATCAATTTTGCTTCCTGCTTCTATTTCACTAGGTTGTTTGCCTCTTCCTTCCATCCCGCACTGGTTTTTTACTGCGTATCCAAGCATATTTATTTGCACTGTTTCTCCTTTTCTGTGCTTGTAAATCTTCAACTTTGACCTGTTCACTGTGTCCTTCACAAGCTTCCATCTAGATTATCTAGTTTTATAGCCCCGTTGTCCAACAATTCCCGTACTCTAAATGGTCCCAACCAACGAACTGTGAACTTCCCCGGCTTGATTTTGTTATGGCTGTTATACTTCAAAACTAATTGTCCCATTCAGAATTCCATCTTTCGCAGGTGTCTATCATGCCAATACTTCTACTGTTTTTGCATAACTTTTGTCAACCACTAAGCCAAGATTCTCTTCTCATCCAACTTGTTCAATTGGAATAATCTTTCTTCTAAACTCTTTGTATCTCCCAATCTGTTTTCCACTACTATCCTAAGGTTTGGTACAAGGTACTCTACTGGTACTACCACCTCTTGACCATACATTAGCTGAAATAGAGTGTGTCCAGTTGTCACCTTGTAAGTTGTTTAGTAGGCCCATAATATAGCTAGTAGCCTTTCCTCCCAATCAGACCCTTCAATACCGCATGACTTGTGAATTACTGATATGAGTACCTTATTCGTGGATTCTGTTTGTCCATTTGCCCTTGGGTAGTACGGACTTGATAGTGTGTGGAATATTTTGAACTCTGAGGTCATGAGTCGAATGACATGGTTGACGAAGTGTCCCCCACAGTCACTTGTGAGTTGGATTGGTATTCCATATCTCATCACGATCTACTCATATATGAATCTTACCATACTCAATGCACTGTTATCTTCTAGTGCCCTTGCTTTTGCCCACTTGGTCAAATATTCGGTGGACACCACAATATACCGACATCGATGCAACTAGCTGACCTTCAATGGCCCTATGAAATCAAGTCCCCATCTTTTGAATCATTCTTGAGGCTGTGATGGCCATAGGGGCATGCAATCTCTCTTTAAGGATTTCCCTACCCTTTGGCAGGTGTCACATTGGATTACCCACTCTCAGGCATTTGTATGCAACGTTGGCCACCATAGATTGGTGAGTAGAACCTTCCTTGCCGTAGCATCGGGACCCATATGGCCCCCGACGAGTCCTTCATGGGCTTTTGCAAACACACTTCTTATTTCTTCTTCCATCACACATCTTCAAAGAATATGATCAGACCCCATTTTGTAAAGTAGTCCATTTATCAATTGAAATGTTTTGTTCTTGAGTGCAATCTTTTGCCTCTCACTCGCAGACATCTCCGGAGGGAATGTTGATGTTGAAAGGTACTGACCAATCTTCTCGTACCAAGGTGGGAGGGCAGCTATTTGGAACAGGTGAGCATCTAGAAAATCTTGATTTACTCCATCTGTCGGTTCTCCTGACTTAATACGTGACAATTGGTCGGCAATTATGTGAATTTTTCCTGGTTGTACAATAATAGTGAAAGTGAACTCTTGCAATAATAACAACCACCTACTAATTCTTCCCTGGATGATAGGTTTGTTGACCAGGTACATTAAGGCTTGGTGATCTACATAAAAGGTGAATGGTGTCACCAAGACATAATGCCTAAATTTCTGCACCGAATAGACCATGCCTCCCTCTTGGTCGTACTGTAGTTCTATTCGGCCTTTGAGAGTAGTCAGCTGGCAAAGTATATTGGGTGGTTAAGACCATGAGATCCCACTTGTGCCAGAGTGTCACCAATTGCAAAGTTTGATGCGTCGACATGCACATGGAATTCCTTGTCCTAGTTCGGGTAGGTCAAATTAGGTGCACTGATCAATCTTGTCTTTAATTCTTCAAACGCTTTCTATTGCTTGTCTGACCACACAAACTGCACCCCGTTTCTCATCAACATGTCCAGTGGGTAGGAAACTTGAGTAAAGTTCTTTATAAATCTTCTGTAGTAGCCGACATGGCCGAGGAATGAATTTATCCCAATGGCATCCCTCGGAGCTTCCATTTCCATAATTACCTGAATCTTGTCCGGGTCTGCCTTTAGTCTTGCTTTGCATACAATGTGGCCCAAATGTTTCCCCTGTGGTACCATGAATCGACACTTCTTTGGATTTAAGGCCAGTCATATAGACGTGCAATGCTCCATACACTCAGTGAGAGCCTTTAGATGCGTTTGCTAGTCGCTATAAATTGACTAGTCGTCCAGAAATGCTTTAACATTTTTCATCGACATTTTATCAAATATGTGCAGAATAATTCTCTGAAATGTTGTTGGTGCATTGCACAGACCAAACGACATCTGGTTGTATGCATATACACCATCCTCTACCACAAATGTAGTCTTCAGTTTGTCCTCCTCGGCAATGCTAATCTGGTTATATCCTGATAATCCATCCATAAAAGAATATATCTCATGTCTGGCCATTTCCTCCAGGATGGAGTCTGTGAATGGGATGGGGAAAGGATCTTTGATCATCACTGCATTGAGACATCTGAAATTGACATGGATTTTGAATTGTCCCCCTTGTTTTTTGAGTGATATGACAATTGGTGAAACCCGCTCACTTGTCTCTACCTTGAAGGTTATCTCGGCCTCCAACATTTTCTCTATTAGTGGCATAGTTTTTGTTCATCCTGTATGGCCTTTTCCTCACTAGACGTGCTCTTGGTATCAATGGAATTCTATGGATGCATAGCTTTGGTGGTATCCCCTTTAGGTCTTTGTATGTCCAGGCAAAAACATCTTTGTACTCTAGAAAGATTTTGAACGCTACTGCCTTCAGTACTGGATCCCAGTCATCTCCGACAAGAATTACCTGTAGGTTACTCTCCTCGCCGAGATTAACTTTCTTTGTCACTGGTTCCTCGTACATGATCTTCTTTTCAAGTTCAAACTCATGTGCCAGTGTGCTATCTATTTCTACATTCCCTTCTTTGTATTCCCCATATACAGCTGGAAACATGTGGGTCACTTCTTTCCCCTTGTCACTCATCAGTTCCTTTTTACCAATTGTTTCAATGTCACCAAGTGTTCCACTCGTCGGTTGTAATTTGCCTAGTGGTTCACTAGTCATCCTTGAGAACTCACCAATTTCTTTTATTGAAATCATGTTACATTCTAGTTGAAAAAATTTGTAATCCTCCATCTGCCAATGGAATAACCCGCTGAAGAAATTTGTCTCATCTTCTAAGAATTCATGTAATTTTAGTACTCCTTCGTCATCGGGCTCCATCGGCCCTCTTTCTCCTTCTGATGACCCCCCTCCATCCGAGTCAGAGTCCGATGCCAATTCCTCACTGACGGTTTGTGTTCTGAAATCAACGATAAACTTCTTACCCTTATTCTCTATTGATAGAGTGTTTTTCTTCTAGTTGTGGTTGGCCTTGGTGGCTATTAGCCATCCTCTACCGAGTAATGCATCATAAGACGCATTCCGTGCTATTATGACTACAAAATTCAACAAGAATTGCTGAATACCGATCCTTACCTTCTGAGCCATTAGCATTCCCAGTGCCTTGATTCCGTGCTAGTCAACTCCCACTAATTGGAAGTTCTATGGCCACAAGGTGGGATTGCTGAGGCTCTTTCAGGTTTCTTCTAGTAGCACATTCACTCTAGATCCACCGTCGACTATCGTACTCATCAAGTTGCTTCTGAGGATTTCCATATGTACTATGGCTGGTTTCTTCCCCATGTCAATTGCTAGTAACCTCGGGTCGAGCACTTGTTGACTAGTTGGCGGTGGTTCTATATGACGTCCTCTACTGCCTAGGCTTGGCCTTCGTTCAAGTTATCTTCCACCACTTTGGATATTGCCACCTTCAACTGTGGCAAGCTTTGGAGAAGATTCGCCATTTTAATTGGTACAGTAGCTTGTAGTACTTGGATTGCAATGTTCCTATCGGACTCTGACCGTAGGGTTGTGGTTGCCTTTTTGTCTGAGTTCCTTCATTTGGTTTCCATGGCCATCTCCACTTCCTTCCTTGCATTACGGAGTCTTTCTTTCTCTGTTTGGGGGTCTAGATAGTGTGCCTTCTTTGCTTGTGCTTGAGTGACGAAAAAGACTTCATCATCCTCTTCTTCAATGTGGATGAGATTCACTGTACCTTTCTATTTCAGGAAGTCATTGTCTTCATGATCGCCATGCCCACACCATTTGCACAGTGCATTTGGTTTATTCTGTTGTTGTTTGGGAAATCCCTCGCAAAATGCCCCACTCGTTGCATTGTCGACATTGGATTATCGGTTGTCCCTTTGCATCATACTAGATACGACCTCCTCTTCCTGCACCATTATATCTATTACTGTTGTTGCCTCCTCTTCGGTTGTTGTGGTATCCGCCAGGTGATGCATCTTGATTATTTGTTTTGGGCGGTGTGTTCAGTGGGGTAGATTGCTCCCCCTGAGTGTACAGTACCTGGGTGCTCCTTGTCTTCAAGTTGTATGGGCACTCCTTGATAGAATGGCCCATTACCTGGCAGATCTCACAGAACATCTTCCTAGGGCAGTTTTCTTTGATGTGGCCCTCATTGTTGAATTTCGTACACCACAATTCCTTGCTTTCCTTCACCATTTCCTTCTCGGCTTTAAATTCCCTCATCATTCTGAGCATGTCTTTTCTTAAAGCTTGTACATTTTTTGATTCCTCTTCGTCACTGTCATCCGAGCTGTCGTCATCTTCTTTTTTCTTTCCCCAACTTGACATCTTGTCTTCACTTTTGATGTCCATCACCTGGTTGTACGCCTTGGCGTACGATGCCGGCGGGACTATCTTCATTTTCTTTCTGATGGAGGGGATCAAACCCTCGATGACCCATCTTATTTTTAACCCGTCAGCTAGTTCCTTCTCTAACTTTACCAGGAGTTCTTTCAGTCTTCAGTTATATGCTCAGATTTTTTTGTGTTTGCCTTGTCTTGTATTATATATTTTGGCCACTATCTCATTATCATCCTGTAGTAATTTGAACTCTTCCTGGAATGCTTTCTTCAGTCCATCCCAACTAGCTCTTGATGTGACATCCAATTCTATATACCAGTCTATTGCAATTCCCCTTAGAGTGGCTAGAAATGATCTCAGCCAATAGTACTTGTAGTCCTATCCATTGGCTACCCATATGGTCTCGCATGTTTTGCAATGTCAAATGGGGTCCTCCGATCCGTTGCCAAGGAATTTTGGTAGTTTTTGTTTCTCCGTACTCGGACTCCCCATGTTTGGACTTCAGGACGGAGTCACCATGTTCTTTCCCCAATGTCTTCCTTGTGCATTCAACCTGACTGGACTAATTCTCCCTTGACGTTCCAGTCCCTTCCTTGTACTCTCGGCCATGTACAGGTCTTTCCCATGTCCCTCTTTAGTGTCGCTTGCACCTTGAGTTTTCTCGGGTTCTTTCTGATACTTCTTCTATCCTGGGGTTTTGGGTCCTCTAGTTCTCGGTTATTTGTCTTCTGATATTGAGAGTTCCTTGATTTGGTGTATACTATTTTCAAGTTCCTTTGTTAATTCATTTTCATCAACTTTCTCTTTTTCTTTAGTTACTGGTGTTCAAAAATTTTCTTTGTCATCTTCTTCGATGAGGCTTTGGTGTGCTTCTGTGGTATCTTGTTTATTTCATGATTCTCATTTATTTCTCTGACAATTTGTTTTAATCTCTTCCTTCATTCTTCTTGTTCTTTTAATCTTAGTGATCTTCTTAACCTTTCTTCGGTGTTTCTTGCCTACTCGGTACTTGATTTTTATCTTTGTTAAGTTGTATGGGCATGAATTAGCACTCGTATGATTATCAGTTATGTGATGTGCGAAGGCGGTTCTCATCGTGCTCCTGCTCTTGTTTCATATGTTCCTCATATCTCCAGAGAATTTGTTGTCTACATTGTTCTCTATCCCTTTCTTCTCAGAGGTCTTGCAGGATCAATAGATTCCTCGCCAACAACCTCAGTATACGATCCAGAAGATGGTCTACTTCCGAATTGACTTCTAGGTTTTCTTCAATGATTTCCTCAGGGATGTCTCTTCAGATGGCTTCGTTCGTAATGTGTGGTCTGACTGACAAGTCCCATAGGAAGACTAGATCTTGTGTCAGATCGTCTCCCTGATCATCTGGTTCTTGTTCGTTGTCACTTTCCTCTTGTATTCTTTGTAATTCTTCTTGTGTTCTTTCTACTTGGCATCTAGTGTATGTTTCCTCTTCTGATTGGATCGGTTGACCCATTATGCAACCATCACCATTGTCTTCCCTTTGTCACCAGGTATGCCTGACAATTTACTTGTGCCTGATGACACAACTTGTTATCAATTGAATGTCTTTGACGACTCAACTGTCATCGACTGAATGTCTCTGACGACTCAACTTGTCATCTACTTGTTGTCACCTTCTGACCTGATTTTGAACCGGCAATGATGCCAAATGTTTGCTATCAATGTAGTTTAATTAAACATTTAAAGTAGACAGAGTGAATAGAAATCCATTACATAACATATAAGAAAATTTAGAACCACATATTCCATTATATTGCACAATGAACTCAAAATTACATATTACTTCAGAACTTGTATGCACTATTCATAATCACAACAAAAACTGTCGTGGCCGAATCCAACTATCGGTAGGTAACAACCTTACCGACTACACTAACAGATAACTAATCACATAAGTATAAAATGCTCGTAACACTCTTCTTCTTAGATGCCATGACCAATGAGTATCTCTTTTACCACATTCACTCATGACTTAGACCTAGCCTCATTTGTTGGGGTACACCACTCCTAGAATTAGATGTGGTATTTTACCCAATTCAACATTTAACATTTGTAGATTTAAACATGTAGCATGTTTCATGGGAATTTGAACATGGGTCTGCAGCATGAAAACTCTGATGGTTTACCAATTAAGCTCATCCCATTTGGATCAACCAACAATATTGTATGAACTAGAACAGGGATAATTTTTAAGGAAGCATGCATATTTATAATATAAAAATCTTGGTGATTTTTTTTCAATATTGATTTTTTTGTGAAGAGAGCCCTCTTCCACTCTCGCTGAACCAGCTCTCTTCTCAATCATCACCCCCAACCCCCTTGTCTCAAAACCACAAAAATTGCTGATCCAAGCTCACCCTCTCATTGGAGGAGACCATGGCCTCCTCCATGGAGCAAGATTTGATCAAGCCATGAACATTTAGGAATGCAACTACAGCTTAACAAGCTCTACAAAACGGCTCCAAGATTTTTCATTTTTGCATTATTATGCCAAATGAATCATCAACTAGACCAACTTTCCCAACAAGGAAAGAGAAACCCTAATGATGCCCAAAGGTGCTCTCTCTCTCTCTCTCATGCTTTGTAAAAGTTTGGATTTACCATTGTTGAGTACATTGCTTCCTTGGATCTAACATGGAATAATTGTGTCAATCTTGATCTGTATAAACCAAATCTAGACAAACCACTCCTTGACAAGGTCATTCTAGATTTAGCTGGCATTGAGTAATAATCGAATAATTTTGATCTCATAACTCTAGGTTTAATAGCAAACCAAAATAGATTGCAAAGTACAATTCATAACATTATCAGACCACTAGTCTATTTTCCTATGTGTCAAGACAACACTCAAGCATCTACATAGCCCATTCAAGTTTGAAAGCATGTGGATCTTGGACTCTATGTTTAGTGACAAGGTTGTGGAATGGTCAAACACAATCCCAAATGATCCATAAACTTAGGCCAGCTATGTTGCACTTCGGCATATCAACTTATGGATATGTGATGAGACACTTCAACATTCCTCTACATACACTTAACCATCTCTAATGGTTCCCTATGTTTATGCATTCAAGGAATAAAATAAAATTATAAAAATATCTCAAATGCAAAACATAAAATTTGCATCACACAAAATAAAACATGCAACACAAGATAACATAGGGGAAACTCTCAAATCGGCAAAAAACTCCCAAAAGAGTGACTTATGCTATTTGTGTCACTATTCCATTGTCACCAAGTTATGTTGCCACTATGGGATTCCTTAATTGGCTACAATTCTACCTACATACAATCCTAAGATGAACATGACCTGCATCTCCTCTACTATGTGGAATTGAGGACAATACCTCGGACATAGGATTTTCTTTCCACACTGCAACAGTATGGAATATAGTTGCGTCAGCCCCATTGGCTCAGCATGCAATAGAATGATGAATCTAGATGTCTGAAACACCCTGTAGCTAGACCAACTAGCTTAGCTCTCCAATCAATTAGGTCATTCATGGCTTCCACAACCAATCTGCAATTGCTAGTTCCAACACTTTACCAACCAACATGCAACAATCAACTTAACTCTATCAATTCACATGCAACTAATGCGCATACCTCCATGATGCACTAACTCACCAAGTCAAATAGCTAATGCATGAACTTGTTGCAAGTTACAGCTTCAAGGTCCATCTCTACACTCAGCCAACAAATAGAAAACATCAAGGGACCTATGTTGACCTTTGAGGGCTGTCATTCCCTCAAGTCACCAACACAGACACCTCACTTGTCCTCTCTGCTCAACCCATCATCCTCTCTTCTACCTGTTTGCATTTTAATTGTCCCATCATTTCACCTTCCAACAGAAAATTATTTCTAGTTTGCTGCTAGATAGAAAGGAAGCATTAGAGACAGAGGAGGAATCGAGCAACAATTACATGGCTGAGTCATTGTCGAAGCCAACTGTCTAATGGGATTGTCAAGTCTCTTTTTGCAAGCATAGAGAGATAGAAGAGAGGATGATGGGTTGAGCAGAGGGTCACACACAAGTTGTGAAATATATGCATTCACCCTGATGAGTCAGATCTATGACTCATTTATTTCTTTATATTTCTTGTTCCCAAAGACCTTGATAAAACATTATGGCATATATATATATTCTATGACTCATTTATTTCTTTATATTTCTTGTTCCAAAAGACTTTGATAAAACATTATGGCATATATATATATATATATATATATATATATATATATATATTTGCCTTTTGGATGGATTATGCACATGTTTAGTATTCATTTACTTTTGATGCAATCTCTTAGCTTATTTACTTGAATTACATTTTCAAAGTGCATATCTCATGAATTTGTGGTATAAGTGGTGTATGTTTGCATAAGTATTACAGTGGTGAGACTCTCAGTGGTCTCTGGATCCCTCCAGAGCCCTTTTTCCTATGAAGAGCTTGAACTCTGGACGGCTCTAGACGCCATTACCCTCCAATAGAGCCATCCTCCCCTTGAGTCGATGACTAGTACAAGTCGATCCTAGGGCTCCTCAAAAGGTTCAGCAATGCAAACATGACACACGCCTCAATTAAAGTAGCTATTATAATCCTAGTTTCCATGCCACTTCATTTCAGTGACTAACTGAAATAGCTATTAATTAGCGTTAGTTCCAACTAAAGTCACTACCACCAAGCATTGTGCCATTCTAGGAAATCACTCAATCCGCCAACAACCAAGTCGATACAAATCTTTGATCTTCAGTAACCCGCAGTGGAATCATTAATGTAATAAATAAGCAACTGGCTTTAATTCCAGTTGGCTGTAGTTAGGTTTGCTGAAGTTATTTCCTTTCAATAAAGTTCAACTGTGTAAATATGAGCAAGTGGTCTCTTTAGGTTAGTTCCATTTTTTCATAGCAAGTTGTTATTCAGTTTGTATTTTCAGTTGGAGGAAAACTCCTTGTTTTCATTTCTGTATCCATGTCCATTTATGTACTTTGATTTAATGCAAATGAAGAGGGAATTCTTCTGAAAGACAGTTCAAGATCAAGAGGATCATCTCTAGCTGGGAAAGTAGGGCCCACTTCCCCAAACTGGAGGAGATCTCTTAGTATTTTATGCAATTTTGTTTCGTCTTTCCGTTTAGTAATATTATCTGTGCATGTTAACCTTGTGATATGTCCTTTCTATTCTGTATAACTGTTTAGCTAATTGTCACCTGCAGGTTTGTTTTATAAATTCTAAAAATACCAAAAATAGGATTGTTATTTCAACAACACTGATATATTTAGAGTGTCTCACTGTTGTGGTTTAATAATGGATGCAATTACTTTGAAGTTCTATTTTAGCACTTAAGATAGTTTCCTTCTAGCAATTTAACTAGTTTCTTTTCAAGCAAAGTGTGTTTATTTTTCCAGCAATTAGAATAATTTCCTTTCAAGCAAGTGTGTTTATTTCCAATGCAATTAGAATATTTTTTTCAAAGTATGTGTGTTTCCCTTCAAGCAAATAGATAGTTTCCATTCCTTGCATGTGTGTTTATTTCCGTAAGTTGAGTAAACTAGACTTTGTCCACCAACCACCGATTCGGATTCCACTCCAAAAATCCCCCACACTAAGAGTCTTGTCACAGATCACTCCAAACACCTCTAGATTGATAATTAAATGATGATGAATTAAAAACACTACTACGACCTCATCAGTTTTGGCGCCGTTGTCGGGGAAATAATCTACAAATAATTGTAGGTTAAGGTGTTGATAAGACTTCTTGAACAAGCACATTCTAGATCCATTAGTTTATGAGTAGGCCTCGAGACACCTTAGGTTGATTCATTAGACAAGCCACAACTAGCACATCTCTGGAACTTAATCATCTGAGTGATCAGGGATCCCCTATAACATCAGACTCTCCCATTCTCTCTGATATGCCTTCTACAATGGGTGATAATGGTGATCATGAGGAACTAGCTAATAATAGAACATTCTCTTATCCAATCTCCATCACTCCTGAGAGAAATGAACCTCCCATGAAAAATATATCTCCTGCATTCCTACCCACCTTTCGAGGAAAAACTTATGAAGACCTAGACCAGTTCCTGTTTGAATTTAAGGTCCTCTGCCAAACCTATGATTATGCCATAGACAACCAGAAATTAAAACTTTTTCCTTCTACTCTCAAGGAGTCAGTGCTCTGTTGGTTTATGGGCCTGAGAGCAGACTCCATCACTACTTGGGATGAAATGGAAATTGTTTTCCTTGACAAATATCAAGACTATTGTAGAGTCAAGGATTGGAAAGATGAACTCTTCCGCATGAAATAGATGGAAGATGAAAATTTGGAGGATTATGTGGATAGATTCCTATTTGTCCATAAGAGATGTGGTAATAATCTAGATGAGGAATTGAGTAAAACCATTTTTCTAAGAGGAATTGATGATGAAATCAGGGAAGCCTTAAACCTAATGGGAAAAGAAGATATTAATAAACAAGAGTTTGCAGAAATTGGGGAAGTTTGTAGGAATTACTCTCGCACTCATGCAAGTAAGAGAATATTGAAGAAAGATAGTACCAATGATGTTACAAAAGTAATGGAAGAGCTAGCAAATTTAAAAACTGACATCCTGCTTCACCTGAATACCACCTTGGATGGTATGCAAGCTAGTAAAAGGAACATGGAACCCTTGGCCATTTATTGTCCTCATTATAGAGAAAAACATCTGCTTAGGGAGTGTCCCTTAAACTGAACTGAGTTATGTAAAATCTGTGAGAAAAGTCATCCCACAAATGAGTGTATCTTTCTCCATGAAATCAAAAATAGATTGAAGAGGGTACCAACATACGAGGAAGAAAAAAAATTATTGGCCATAAACAACCAAATCATGGATTCAATTAGTTTTCAAACCAATATGCTCCAAGGGGCCCATCAAATTGGGGCACAACCTCTTGGAATGGACCTTGGGGAGGTCCACTTCCTCCAATGCAAATGCCACCCCAGTGGGGACCAACATGGCCTCAGTTAGATTGGACAAATCAATCTTGGACCAACCCTCAGTGGCCAAATCAACAACAATATCAATAGCAGTGGGCACCTCAATATAACCAAGGAATGAGGTGATTTGGGAATCAAACTCAAGCCTTACTTCTTGGACCCTCACAACGAGCAAACCCAAATCCAAGTGATCAAGTAAATCAACCAAAAATGCCTACCCAACTAGTTCCCAATCCTAAAAACAATAGACCACAACAATAGGTGTATAACACTGATCCAAATACAACCACCCTGAATGTTGTGGAAATCAATGGCACCCAGCTTCGATCTTGAAGCATTCCTGTAAATATTCCTATTGAGGAAGTCACCGAGGAAAAGGAAGTAATGCCCAATGTTGATAAACAACAAAAGGATGAGAAGACTGAGACTAAAAACTCAAAAAAAATTCCAAAAGAAACCTCTGTTCCATTTCCAGAACGTTTAAAATAGGCTCCTCCAAAATCTAAGGAAAACCAACTTGCACATGATGACTCACAGTTAATAAAGGAACTTAGAAAGATACATATTGAAGTTCCTTCGTTACAAGAAACAAAAGATATCCCTAAAATAAATTGAACCATCAAGAGCTTATGTTTAAAACTCCCAGGTAGAAAATGAAAATTAGCCAACACCATTCAGGTTGAAGGGAAACTTGCTGATGTCCCGTCAGGAAAGTTAATTCCTCAAAAATATGGGGATCCTAGAAGTCCTGCTATTTTAGTGGAAATAAAGGGAGTATCAATCTCTAATGTACTAATCGACTTAGGAGCTGCCATCAATGTGATGACATCAGAAACTGTAGAAGCTCTAGCATTGACACATATTCAGCCAACATCAACTATGTTACAGTTGGTAGATCTATCTATCACCAAACCAGAAGGGATTCTGGAGGATATTATAGTCACTATTGATACCTGGGACTATTCAGTTGATTTCCTCATTCTTTAGACCAGAAAGAAACGTTCAGGGTACCCAATAATATTGGGAAGACCTTGTCTGGCTACCACAGCAGCCCTTATTGATTGTAGGTCAAGAAACATGACTATTTCGATGGGAAAATGTTGAAGGAACTTTCCATTTATCCCCCTGCTAAACGATTCCTATAGTATGAGAACAAACCATGGATAGACGATCTGATGGATTCAAATGAAGAGGACACCTCCTCATTAGCAATGGTAACAATTGCAGAACATTTTGAAGAGTGCAATGAGGAGTATAAAAAATTGGAATCAAACAACGAAACTTGCTTGTATAGTGTCGCCCAGCAAGAGGTCTCTGGATGGTTCCGGAGAGATCCAAAGGGATCTTTCAAGGCATTCCACTGTCCATATTCTGAAAAGATTGCTTCCCACTTAAATTATCAACAAGCAAAAACATTACACCAGATTGTACCTCACCTTTGTCTACTAAATACTCTGTTAAGTCCTTAACAAAGACCTTTCTGTTCACAATGGCACAAAGCAAGTCACTATCCAAACCAACAAACAACTCTCTACCAGTAGTTGGTTAACAGAAACAGAAGAAATTCGATTGACAAAACTGCTGCAAAATCATACCTAGGCTTTCGCATGGGAATACAAAGACATGAGAGGAATCCACCTTAGTGTATGTACACATCATATCTACACTAAAGATGTCCATCCTGTTAGACAACCACAGAGGAGAATTAATCCAGCCTTGAGGGATATAGTGAAGGAAGAAATAAAGAAACTGTTACAGGTAGGATTCATCTACCCCATTTCTGACAGTCAATGGGTGTCGCCATTGGTTATAGTACCGAAGCAAAATGGCAAGTGGCGAGTTTGCATTGACTATAGAGAATTGAACAAAGACACTAAGAAAGACTATTTCCCACTTCCCTTCATTGACCAGGTGTTGGATAATCTAGCTGGTAGTCTAGAGGATCAGGATAAGACTACCTTCATGTGTCCATGGGGGACATTTGCCTACAGAGTTCTGCCATTCAGATTATGTAATGCACCAGCCACATTTCAACAGGCTATGTTGGCAATTTTTGTTGATTTAGCCAATACATGCATGGAGGTCTATATGGACGATTTCACAGTGCATGGAAAGACTTTTGATGAAGCCTTGAATAGTTTGAATAAAGTGCTTAAAAGGTGCAAAGAACATTAGTTATGCCTAAATCATGAAAAGTGCCTTCTTATGATGACTGGAGGGATAGTCCTAGGTCACCACATCTCACAAGAGGGAATGAAAGTGGACCCCAAGAAGGTTGAAATTATAGTTCAAATTCCCCCTCCTCAAACTCAAACAAAAGTGAGAAGTTTCCTAGGACATGTTGGGTACTATCGAAGGTTTATTGAAAACTTCAGTAGGAAGGTTGACCCTTTGTTCACCCTGCTAAAAAAAGATTCTGAATTTACTTGGACACCACAATGTCAAGAATCCTTTGAAGCCATCAAAAGCGCCCTCATGATAGCACCAGTCATCAAAGGACCAAATTAGAGTGAGCCATTCCATATTAACATAGATGCTTCCAACTAGGCCATTGGAGAAGTCTTAGGATAGGCTAACGAATCTGGAGGGATGTATGCAATATATTATGTTAGCAAAAACTTAAACCCTGCAGAGAAAAACTCTACCACCATAGAAAAGGAATTCTTAGCAGTAGTTTATGCAATCAATAAGTGTTGCCACTACATCCCAGGCTACAAATTTTTTATACATACTGATCATGTAGCTATTAGGTATCTGATGAATAAAGTTGTGGTAGGTGGTAGAATTATTAGGTGGCTGTTATTGTTGCAAGATTTTGACATAACCAATGTTGATAAACCTAGAAAAGATAATGTTGTTGCTAATTTATTATCTAGATTGACTGTGCAGGGAAGTAACGAACCAATGGATGACACACTTCTAGATGAACATCTCTTTTCCATTTCCATACAATCGCCATGTTTTGTAGATTTAGCTAACAATTTGGTATCAATAAGATGCCCACCACATTTCAATAAAAAAGAAATTAGGCGACTGATTCGAGATAGCTCCAGATACAAATGGGTAAATGGTATCTTTTTTAAAAATTGTCCTGACCATGTGTTGTGAAGGTGTGTTTAGGAAACTAAAGTTTATGACATAATCTAAGCATGCCATGATGAACCTTCTGGTGGATATTTTTCAGCCCTCCAGAAGGGACATAAAATTCTGGGAGCAAGATATTTTTGGCCAACAATGACCAAGGATATCCAATAGTATGTCAAGCACTATGACCAATGCCAGCGAATGGGACATCCAACTCCTACTAACGAGATGTCGCTCTATCCTCAAGTGGTTCTTGAACCATTTAAAAAATGGGGAATAGATTTTGTGGGGCCGATAGATCCACCTTCTAGAGGAAATCACTACATTCTGGTCTGCACCGACTATGCCACTAAATGGGTCAAAGAAAAAGCGCTACTAGAAGCAAAGGAGGAGAAGGTTGCAAATTTTCTGTATAAGCACATTTTGCAGAGATTTGGAGCCCCTAGAGTCCTTGTTTCTGATCAGGGACCACAGTTCATGTCTACTATGATCAAAGCATTCCTAGAGAGGTATCAAATCTATCATAGGAAGTCATATCCATATCATCCTTAGAGAAATGGTCAGGTAGAAGTGACAAATAGAGAACTAGAGAACATCCTCACAAAAACCATTTCAGGCAAGAGAACAGATTGGGTTGAAAGAAGGATGGAAACTGTTTGGACCTACAACACCACTTGGAGGACCACCACTAATTTCACACCATATGAATTAGTCTATGGGAAACACCCAGTGTTGCCTATAGAATATGAGGTGGAAACATTGAGAACAATTAAAGTTGGCATTGATTTAACTGAAGCACAACAACATAGGATGATGCAACTGAATAGATTGGAAGAGATGTGGATGGAAGTATTGCAGCACACAGAGTTGATTCAGTAGCAGAGAAAAGAACGGCATGATAGGCACATCATTAGTAAGCAATTCAAAAAAGGAGATTGGGCCCTACTGTACAATTTAAAGTATCAAGACCTCAAAGGAAAACTACACACTAGATGGTTGGGGCCCTATGAAATCCAAGAAACCTTCAGCAATGGGGCTGTTAGCTAATTCCCATTGATGGGGATCATAGAGTTCTTCTAGTAAATGGGCATAGATTGAAGTTGTATCACAAACTAGCTTCCAAAGAGGAATTCTCTATAGAAATTTAGTCTCAGATAAAACATTTTACCATGGAAGATCTCTCTTCCATGGGACTCATGTTTTAAATGATGATTCTGGAATGAATAAAGCAGTAAAGGTTGAAAACTAGAAATGACGGCCTTTTTTGCCATAAAACATATATAAAGAAAAAGGGCAAAGTTGAAAACTAGAAATGGTGGCTTTGTCTAGAGGGAAGATTGAAAACTAGAAATGGTGGTCTTTCCTTCGAATTTCCCATTTCCTTCAATAAAATTTCTTTTTGTAGTTTTGTAGCTCTTTGTGTTGAAATTTTTTGAAGAGCTCTAGATAGCTACCAATAGCTCTAGATGGCTACAGATGGCTCCAGATAGATATTGATGGATGTTACTTTCCAAAGTATCATTGGGCACTAGGTTATGTTGCATCGGGAAAAGTGATTCGGTAAAAGTTAAGGTGAAACCATCTTAGGGATGTGTACTATATAAATGTATATATTCCTACCTTAAAACTTGTATAATTATTTTAAAATGTATATATATGCCACGTGTTCCCCCAAATGACTTGCATGCAGTCCTTATTTTTCACACGCCCAAGGCAATTGCATGAATGATGGCAGTTGGACAAGTGGCAACAGCAGGATTGTTTTCCAATCTTGTGTACCTTGCAATAAGTTGTGAGTACTTGGTCATAATGATAACGACATTTGTAAAATGCCATAAAAAGAAATATGTACTCATTTGAGATGTAATGATAATCAGTAATCATAACCATAAATGGGAAGTGCATTCGCAAGGGTATGAGAGCTATGATTGCTGGTGTCAGCTTTGGATTTGAAAATAAAGGCAATTAAGGTGGCGACTGTGAAATTCCATTTCGCACGCTGCCACTCTGTGTGGAAGTTTTAAAGTATGCACCATGAATGCTGAAAGGACGGGAAGGATGGTGGCCAACCTGTCCATCTTGCATGCAGTTATCTTCTTGATCAAAGCTGCCAGTGACACCACAAAATTCACAGTTCTTCCTTCCTCAAGCAATAAGCGAAGATAAAACTAAAAACCAAAGTTCTATTTGGCATTTTTCCTACATTTTGATTAGAAAACAACTGGCACAGATGGGAAACAAATAAAGGCTAAACTTGAGAATGTCATTTTCGATGATGCAAGCACACAAATCTTCTAGCAGGCCAGATGGCTAGAATTTTTACAGAAGTTTGCAGGGTTTGAAACAGAGCTAGTTGAGGAACTTGTTAGGAATTTCCACTAGACCTTCATGATGGTTAAAGGGGTAAGGATACAGATAAACCCTACTATAATTACTCAAATTTATGGAATTCCTGTAGTAGGTATAGATTTGTTTCAGAGTAAACCATCCTATGAGGAACTAGTGCAGAATTTCCATGTTGCTTCGTAGCCTTTACCTAGATATGTTGTTAGTAAGGGAGCAACTAAAGGAATTGAAAGGACCAGTCTTTTGGACCCACGATAGACTATCGTCCTATGGATTATGAAGTTCTTTACATGTGATGGTCAATATGGTGTTGTTTTAGGGCTTGGAATGAGGTTGATCACTCACCTCAGGCATGGGGCAAATAACCCAAGATATTTAATAAATTTGTCAACCTTCCTGCATACCAGCCTAGTTAACATGATGACAAAGAGGAAGAGCAGTGAAGGACAAATAAGCCACCCTGGTTTGATTCACCTGATAATGAAGCACCACTTCTTGTAGCAACAAGATGGTCAGCAGAAATAGGACTTTCTTGCACTACAACCCAGAAGGAAGAAAAAGAAGCATCACACTTCCACCATCTCTATCTCGGGAGACCCTATTGTAGTCTCTTCAAAATCCCCTCAGGTACGATTTAGATGGCTCTGGAGGGGAACATAACATCACAGTCAAGCAAGAGAAGTAGTAGCTTCTACCCTTGCCAGGATACACCCCTGTACATTGGTAATTTCTTTATATGAGGAGGCAGAGCCAGACTACATAGCTATCTCAAGGGAACATTCATCCCCTGCTGAGCAACAAAGAGAAGAAACTCATGCTGACAAGGGAATAGAAGAGACTAGAGCAGAAGAGAACCCTAAAGGGACTGGGGGTGAAGTATGTCCTGAGAAAATAGAATAGGACATTTTGGAAAGAAGCCACAGAAAGAGGAAAGAACCCCTCATGGAAAGATCTGAGGATACCACAACCAAGGCCACTTGCCATGCTCTCACCTTATCAAAAGCAGAATATGACCTGAGGCAATGCAGAGCATAGCTAGAAACCCTGGCTCAGCAGTTGACAGCTAAGGCAGAGGAACTTGAGAAGCAGAAAGAAAAGGCTGCATTGGAGAGGGAAGAAAAAGAAAAACAAATTTATGTTTTTAAAAAGGAGATAGACAACCATAAGGCCATTGTGGCCCAAAAAGACATTCAGATCAAACAACTTCAGTAGAAGTCTGCTCAACAAACCCCTACACCTACATCACTGAATGTCTATGCCCAAAATTTGTAGCTGACTAGGGATAATAGACAACTCAGGGGTGAAATCCTCAAGCTCTGAAACAACTTGGAGATCTTTCAAAAGGAGAAGATGGCGGTAGAAAACAATTTAGCTTTAGCTTGTGAAATAGGGGAAACCCTGTTAGCCCAACACCCGCCATCAGGTGTGTATGCTCTATTTCTTAGAGAGAAATTTTTGAGATGGAAGTTGTTAAGGATAAGTTGCAATCTCCCATATGATTTTGATAATGATAAAGATTTTGTTAAGTGCTATATGGAAAACCCTAAGGGACAACAAAATCTCCTCTGTGAGTTCTTCCAACATGGTCACATAATGGGGCATGTTACCACTTTCATGCTAAATCTATATGTGGGAGAGCTCCAGATCCAAAGCTATCTATCACTGCTCAAGAATAATAGGTTATGGGAGGAACGCATGGAGGAGTATAATGCAGCAACCTCAACTATAGGATTGTTGATGAGACATTAGTGTCCTAGATCCACATGGTTCACCAACTCATTCAAAGCACAGGTTTACAGGCATGGTATAACACCTCAATATGTAAGGAATTTGAATTCTTGTATTTCTAATTTTTTTGACATAGCAGATTATCTGCCAAGTGCAACTGTCACAAGCTACCTATTCAGATTTGAGGAGCTACCAAATATGTTCAAAAGAACAGAACTAGTTTCCCTTGCAAATATCAGATGGATGACTGCCAGAGTAAGAAAGTTGATCCCCCTGATTTAGCAAAGGTAGTAAAATTGGATAGGAATGTAGTTCAAACCACCATTGATTCTAATGCTAGCACCTTGCCTCAGCAACCCTCCAGGGAAATCTATGAGGGAGGATAAGTTCAACAAATGGTTCGGCCAATTGCAGGAAAATAATTGGTTTGTACCAAAGAGGAGGCAACTTTTCCAACACAAAGATGAAGATTACAACTACAGTGTCATCATTGAAGAAAAGAATGTAACTAATGAGGGGGATGCAACACATCTATGAGGACATGGCATACTTTCAGTTGGGGGGAGATGATGAGTCAGATCTATGACTCATTTATTTCTTTATATTTTCTATTCCAGAAGACTTTGATAAAACATTATGGCATATATATTTATAAATATTATTATAATTATATTTGTCTTTTGGATGGATTATGCACACGTTTAGTATTTATTTCCTTTTGATGCAATCTCTTAGCTTATTTACTTGAATTACATTTTCAAAGTGCATATCTCATGAATTTGTGGTATAAGTGGTGTATGTTTGCATAAGTATTACAGCAGTGAGACTCTTAGTGGTCTCCAGATCCCTCCAGAGCCTTTTTTCCTGTGAAGAGCTTGAACTTCGGACGGCTCCAGACATCGTTACCCTCCAATAGAGCCATCCTCCCCTCGAGTCGATGACTAGTACAAGCCGATCCTAGGGCTCCTCAAAAGGATTAGCAACGCAAACATGACCCATGCCTCAATTAAAGCAGTTGTTATAATCCTAATTTTCACGTCACTTCATTTTAGTGACTAACTAAAATAGCTATTAATTGGCATCAGTTCCAAGTGAAGTCACTACCACCAAGCACCGTACCATTCTAGGAAATCACTTAGTACGCCAACAGCCAAGTCGATACAAATCTATGATCTTTAGTAACCCACAATGGAATCACTAATGTAATAAATAAGCAACTGGCTTTAATTCTAGTTCATTGTAGTTAGGTTCACTGATAGTTATTTCCTTTCAATAAAGCTCGACTGTATAAATAGGAGCAAGTGGTCTCTTTAGGTTAGTTCCAGTTTTTCATAGCAAGTTGTTAGTTAGTTTGTATTTTTAGTTGGAGGAAAACTCCTTGTTTTCAGTTCTGTATCCATGTCCATTTCTGGACTTTGATTTAATACAAATGAAGGGGGAATTCTTTTGAAAGATAGTTCAAGATGAAGAGAATTGTCTCCAGTTGGGAAAGCAGGGCCCGCTTCCCCAAACTGGAGGAGATCTCTTGGTATTTTATGCAATTCTATTTTGTCTTTCTGTTTAGTAATATTATCTATGCATGTTAACCTTGTGATATGTTCTTTCTTTTCTGTATAACTATTTAGCTAATTGTCACCTGTAGGTTTGTTTTATAAATTCTAAAAATACCAAAAATAGGATTGTTATTTCAACAACACTGATATATTCATAGTGTCTCATTGTTGTGGTTTAACAATGGATGCAATTACTTTGAAGTTTTGTTTCAACACTTAAGATAGTTTCCTTCCAGCAATTTAACTAGTTTCTTTTCAAGCAAAGTGTGTTTATTTTTCCACCAATTAGAATAATTTCCTTTCAAGCAAGTGTGTTTATTTCCAATGCAATTAGAATAGTTTCTTTCAAAGTATGTGTGTTTCCCTTCAAGCAAATAGATAGTTTCCATTCTTTGCATGTGTGTTTATTTCTGCAAGTTGAGTAAACCAGACTTTGTCCACCAACCACCAATTCGAATTCCACTCCAAAAATCCCCCACACTAAGAGTCTTATCGCAGATCGCTCCAGACACCTCCGGATGGATAATTAAATGATGATGAATTAACAAACACTACTATGACCTCATCACTATTGGGTTGTTTATCCTCATTATGTTAAGGTGAAATGATGGGATGATTAGAATGCAAATAGTTGTAGTTTGTTGGGTGTGATTGTAGGGCTAGTGATTATTCCTACATTTTTGTTGGATAGAAAGGAAGCTTTAGGGATGAAGGAGGATTCGAGTAACAATTACATGGATGAGTCATTGTTGAAGGCAATTGTCCAATGGGATCGTTGAGTCTCCTTTTGTAGGCACAAAGAGGCAGAAGAAAAGATGATGGGTTGAGTAGAGATGATCATACCCAAGTTGTGAAATTTATGCACTGAACCCTTGCTATGGTGTGTGTTCAAGTGTGGTCATGCATTGAGTTACTATTGGGTTGTTTATCCCCATTGTGTTAAGCATTGAATGGTGTGTGAAAACCATGTCCAGCCCTTGTGTGGGTTATGTCTTGATTGTGACCCTAGTTTGTGTGTGTGATTGGTCATGCTAGAAGTGTATCCATGATCTCTCTCCAAAGCTCGAGGTTGCCTAGAGTGGCATATGTATCTATTGTGGTGGGCTAAGGGAGCATGACCAGAAGCTTGCAATTGGGTATATAATGTTATCCTTATAAAAATAAAGAAGATATACCCCTATGACTTATAAGCCTAAACTAGCTAAGATTTCTTAAATAATATAACCCTCTAGTTTGTAAGGTTAAAGTGGTTGAGAGTTTATAAAATACGGGAGGATGTCCTAGATGTTCTTATAGTGTTGGTTGGTGAGGGGGCTTTGTTACAATGAATGACATTCTTGTCTCAAGACTAATTTCTATAGTCCATCTAGCAATGATTGTAACTACACAATTGCTCATGCATTTGGTATTCCTTATGACTTCTGTAGCAAACTCTCAATTTTAGTACCCACAATCAACTTCCGCAACAAGCCCAAACGACTTCAACAACCAATCAATAACTTTTTCAACAAAGTCATCTTTAGCAGTAAGAGTCTACTTTTACAACAAAGGCAATCTTTGGCACCAAGGTATAACTTCTATAGTGTCTTGTCGACTTCTACAATACCTATGCTCTTCATCAACAACTACAACTTAGGACATGATCCCAATTGTCCAATTGTCCAAACACATCAAAATTGGCTAATTGATTTCAAATCACACTTCCCTAACCAAGAAGGTTTTTGTCTCCAAAAGCTCCAAAGACCAAATAAACTAAAGATTCTCACATTCCTCCTGACAAACATGTGAATGACCTATCACTAAGGCTGATTTTCAATGTAGTGTACCATCATGTCATCAACAAGTCCCGAACAAATGTTTGATGACTTTTGCTACACCTACACATCTCTCTCCTCGAAGGAATTAATTACAGCTCCACATGCAACAACCCTTTCATGGATTGAAAACCACTATGGGATGAAAAATCCTCATGCTTAGCCCTTGGATTGAAATTGACATAGGAAAAACATAGTCAACTAGCAATGCCATGCTCATCTTAGCTGCTGAAGAACTCCACTACCTCAAAAATGTAGACATGGGGTTTTGTTGCATTAGTACCATTAACTTAGTATATGACTCTCCCTTAATTTGAGTTATGCCCCTCCTACATGGACAATTCAAATCTGCAAGCCCAACATCCTATATTTGCTCTAGCACCTCTTGAATGGGTCAATTCTAGCACTCACTTAAATGGCATTTTCTTTGGCTCTCAGCTCTAGCACGCTGAACCTCAGTATGCTTCCTCCCTCACTAACCCTCTCTACTCAAACAATCATCCTCTCTTTTAACTCTCTACACCTATAGAAAGAGACTCCATGATCCCAGGAGAATGGTGTCATGTTCCCCATAAATTGATTTTACTCATCCAAATTAAAGTTTTGTATGAGAAGTCTTTGATCATTACATCCTAATCACACATCAAAGTATTACAAAGAGCACCATGATCTATAATCGTGCCGAGTATATTAACTAAACACCCATCGAAGGAGAAGAAATCACGTAGAGAAGTAATACGTCTATATGCAACGATCAGATGAAATTATACGGCGTAATCAAAGGAGGGAATCGATTATAATTAAATGACATTGGTTACAAAAGAATAAAAGCAAGTTAAAGATCATGGAAGGGTGATTAAGATCGACAACCAAGTTAACAATATAATTAACGATCAATGGAGGGACACGTACGATCATCGAAATGACACCCATTCTAAGATATTCAAGGAGACGAGAGACATTGGAAAAGGATAATCGAACAATCATCTCTCAGCATCCCACGTAGAATCAAATATATGAGTCAAAACGCAGTCTAAATCCAATCAACGATCTGACTAAGTAATACATACAATCATTAAATCATCTGATAGCAGTAGCGCCAAGTATCAATCTGATAGAAAAGACACTTAAATCCATCATTCAACGGCTACTAATTCCCTATAAGAGGACGTTACACATATACAGATCTGAATCAAACATATACCTCATTCGGCAATCAGCAATTAAGAACAGCAAAGATATTATATCAGCAGATTCAGTATATTAGACCCAGCGATTGATTATAAGGTATGAGCTATCCATTAATCTACTTGTATAATGATAGAATAACATAAGTGTATATAAACAATTAAAGGTATGAAAGATATCTACCAAAGATATAAATTGCATAATCATATGAATAACATGGTCATAAACTACATATGGATAACATAATATAGATAGCATAACCACCTAGATTGAATGCATGATATGAATAATATGATCATGGATGAATAACATGAATATATATGCATAATAACTCCATCATTATAGGACTAAGTCCAAACAAGAAATGATTATACGTGATCAATAAGGATCTATAAGAATATAAAGGCAAAGTCCATAGTAATGAGCTCATGATATACTAGGGTCGAAGATCTCAAGTTATAACATTAATTTATCTACCACCCGTGAGAGTATGGGTTAGACTAGGGAAGAGCGGAATGTTATATAAGTCTCACACAGTAGGTGACTCTCAAGTTTAGCGAGGGACCACCGGGCGTGTGGCAAAGTTAATGGTGAGGGACTTCCGGACGTGCGGCGAAGCCAACTTGAGCCAAACGGTGAGGGACCACCGGGCGTGTGGCAAAGCCTTTGGGCCTACGATAGTGGAGATAGGTTTTACTCAAGTGGGTGAGGGATCACCGGGTGTGTGAAGAAACCCTTGGGCCAAATGTTACTAACCCGCACCCTATATCTACATTCCATCTCCACTAGGGTTTATGAATAATGAACAATCCCTAAGTATATCATGAGGCTTAAAGAATGATTAAGAATTGAGTTAAGAAAATAGATATTTGAATTATTGATTTATGATGATATCGATTATGTGGTTACTAACCCTAATTTGGTTATTTTTAATATGGTTTATTAATCTTATTTATTACTAATGTTTCTTTAAGAAGCCATTCTTGTGTGCAAGGTTAAAAATAAGAATCTTCTTATAAGGGACATTACAAGTGGTATTAGAGCAACTATCCTGCCATCCTGTGACATAAATTAATGCAAGCCTACTCTAGAAGGAACCAAAGCCGCAACAACAACATGGAGGCACAAGACATGAGGACCTTCATGGAAATGACCACTAAAGCAATGATGGACCAAAATGAGAGAACCACTAAAGCTATGATGGAGCAAGGAGAAAAGACAACACAAATACTTATTGAAGCACTCCAAAAGGTGGGAAATACCGTGGACAACCTCAAGACTCATTCCACAAATGGGAAGGAGGTAGGCTCCAATCAAGGCTCCAAGAATAGCAACACTTCATCTAGCTCAAGGATTTCGAGACCATCTTTCCTACCTGATGAAGAAACTTCAAGAACGGAAGATGTTACTCCACAAGCCATGAGTACCGAAGACATTGCTAGGGATTATGCAAGCCTAGAACCAGAAGTAAGAAGAGTAGTATCCTTCAATGATTTCAGCTATTCAAAAAGGAATGAGTCAACAAGGAAGGAAATGAGACCTGTCAACAAAGACTTGAAGCATAAAGCTAACAAGGTGAACCTTCCCAACTTTGGTGGAACAAACAAGATCACCCCACATGCTTGGATACAAAAGTTGAATGATTACTTCCACCTTAGCCCGATGATGGAAAGGGATGCCCTCCAATTTGCCATTTTACACTTGGAAGGATTGGCCTACGAATGGTGGCATCATGGGAAGCATACTCAAGGTCATGAAGCCATCACATCTTATGAGGAATTCTCCAAAAGATTCATTAAAAGATTTTATCGACGACATCCACAACAAGACTTCAAAGAGCTGACCCAAGTGAAGGAAAGAGGAACCGTGGATGAATATATAAGTGAGTTTGAGAAGATTGCTATCCGAGTTTTAGGAGTAGATGAAGATAGACTCACATACTTATTTATTGAGGGATTAGATGAAACACTACAAGGTTTAGTGGGAGCACTTAAACCCACAACACTTGATGATGCCATTGAAATGGCAATTCAATTAGAAAAAACCAAACCCTCTCGTCCATACACCAAACCATTTCATAAAAAAAGGGAAGTTTGACAAATCATTCCACCTCAAGGATAAGAAAAGGGATAGTAGCCTATGCTACAAATGTAAGGAACCTTGGAAACCCAGTCATACTTGCCTAGATAGGGAACCCTGTGACAAGAACAAATGCTTCAAATGCAAGGAAAAGTGGGAACTCGGACATAGGTGTGAAAAGAAGAGTCAAGCCCACAACCTAGAAGTTCTATCCGATGAAGTAGGAGATGAATTCCCAAACAAAAGAACTAAACATGATGATCAAGAACAAGGAGCTATAGCCGCCATATCCAAAATATCAAAACATCATCCCTTTAGGATTAGATGTGTTCTCAAAGGGAAAAAGGTAACAACCTTAGTAGATAGTGGGGCCACCCACAATTTTGTGGATGAATCATTAGCAAAAAGGATCAAACTAGAAACCAAAAACTTCGAAGGATTTAAGCTAGCCCTAGTCGATGGGACAACTAGAAATTGTACCAAGAAACTACCACAATTAAACTTAACTGTAGGTAAACACCCTATACAAGAAGACTTCTACATGGTCAACTTGAGTGAAACGGATGTGATTTTGGGAATGCCATTGTTACACTCATTAGGATGCATCACTTTAGACCTTCCCAAGTTGGAACTCATCTTTGAAAGTAAGGGAAAAAATGTCACCTTACATGGGTTGTCCAATGGATCACCAAGAGTGATCTCCTCTAAAAGAATGGAAAGAACCTTTAGACACAACCAAGTGGAATGGGCTGCACAATGTTTGATCCTAGATAAATCAACTCCATTAGGAAAATCCATACACATAGACATCAAGCCAATCCTAAAGAAACATAAAAAAGGTTTTTGATGAAATACCACCTGGCCTTCCCCCAAAATGAGGTTTTGAGCACATTATTGAAATGGAAAAGGATGCAAAACCCATTATTACCACTCCATATAGGCATCCCCAAAAATTTAAAGAAGAAATAGAGAAAACAATCAATGAACTTTTGGAGATGGGTCATATACAACCGAGTTCAAGCCCATTTACATCCTCCATGGTATTAGTGAAGAAAAAAGATGGTACCATGAGAATGTACGTGGACTATAGAGCTTTGAATAAACAAACCATAAAGAATCGGTATCCTATACCAAGAGTGGATGAACTAATTGCTGAGTTGCATGGGGCAAAATACTTTTTGAAGATTGATCTAAGATCAGGATACCATCAAATTAGAATGAGGGAAGAAGACATTCCAAAAACCACGTTAGATGTCACTATGGTCATTTTGAACTCCTAGTTCTGCCTTTTGGATTGACAAACGCTCTGGCCACATTTCAGTCATGCATGAATCACACCTTCTAAAAGAAATTAAGGAAGTTCTTGCTGATATTCTTTGATGATATCTTGATCTATAGTAAGACATGGGAAGATCATCTCAAATACATTGATGAAGTATTATCCATTCTCGAGCAAGAATATCCTTATATGCAAAGGCATCCAAGTGTGAGTTTGGAATGGAAGAAATCCTCTACCTAGTACATAAGATAAGTGAACAAGGAGTCCAAGTAGATGAAAAGATCAAAGCTATTAAGGAGTGGCCAAGGCCAAGAACGTTGACTCATCTCAAGGGATTCTTAGGTTTGTGTAGCTATTTTTGAAGATTCATCAAGAACTTCTCTAAGATTGCAGCTCCACTCACCAATTTGACCAAGAAGGGATCCTTCCTATGGGATGAGAAAACACAAAAGGCATTTGAAAATTTGAAAGATGCAATGAGCACTTGTCAAGTACTTGCCATTCTGGACTTCTCACTCCCCTTCGAACTTGAATGTGATGCATCTGGCAAAGGCATTGGAGCCATTCTAATGCAAGATAAACATCTTATTGCCTTCAAGAGTTGCAAGCTATCTCCCGCTGAAAAAATATATTCTACCTATGATAAAGAGATGTTGGCTATTATGCATGCACTGGCTAAGTTTAGGCAATATTTAGTTTGTGGAAAGTTCGTGGTTAAAACTGATCATAATAGTTTCCAATTCTTCTTAAAACAAAGGGATTTGAATGACCGTCAATAGAAATGGGTGAGTAGATTACAAGCCTACAATTTTGACATTGCCTATGTGAAAGGGATAAACAATGTGGTTGCCGATGCATTATCTAGAAGGCCATCGTTATGCACTGTGTCAAGTATTTCACCCGATTGGAAAAGCACTATTATAACTGAGTATGTTAAAGATCCTCTCACCAATGACACACTTGAAGGAAATATACCAAATGAGGAATTTAGAGTAAGGGATGAAATTATCTTCTACAAGAATAGAGTGTATATTGCATCCGGGTCTAAACTGAAGGAGAAAATCATTAGAGAATTTCATAATAATCCTTTAGATAGGCATCAAGGATATTTTAAGACATACAAACAAGTTAGAGATAAGTTTGCTTGGAAGGGTTTAAAAAGAGATGTACTCAAGCATATTCAAGAATGTGATACATGTCAAAGAAACAAGATAGAACAAACCCATCTAGCCAGGTTACTCCAGCCTCTACCCATCCCCGAACAAAAGTGGAGTAGCATTTCAATGGATTTCATAATTGGCCTTCCTAAGGTGCAAGGAAAAGATTGCATTTACGTGGTGGTAGACAGACTTACAAAGTATGCACACTTCATGGCTATCTCATCCAAATACAAAGCCCCTCAAGTTGCCGAGTTGTTCTTCAAGGAAATATTCAGACTTCATGGGCTACCAAAGAACATAGTCAGTGATAGAGATGGTCTCTTTATGAGTTTATTTTGGCAAGAATTATTTTGATTGTCCAGGATAGAACTTACACCTAGTACAAGTTATCACCCTCAAACCGATGGACAAACAAAAATAGTGAATAAATGGATCGAGGGTTATCTAAGGAATTATGTAACGGGACAACAAAAGGCATGGATAAAATGGTTGCATCTTGGAGAATATTGTTACAACACAATGCACCATATGTCAATTCAAATGAGTCCATTTAGAGCACTATATAGTTATGAGGCCATTTCCTTTGGGAGTTTGATCCTCCAAGAAAGCCGAGTACCCAAAGCCAAGGATTTCATCCAACAAACTGAGGATATCATGAAAGCTCTCAAAGACAACCTGTACCATGCTAAGAACCAACAAAAGATATATGCCGATAGGAAGCATGTGGAGAGGACATTTGAAGTTGGAGACATGGTGTTAGTAATATTACAGGCTTACAAACAATCTTCCATCAAAACTAGTGGTGCCGAGAAGCTCAACCCTGGTTCTATGGACCCTATAAGGTACTAAGGAAAGTTGGGAAAGTAGTATATGAACTAGATTTGCCCATGAATAGAAAAATCCACAATGTATTCCACATCTCCCAACTTAATAAAGTGCTTGGTCAAACAATCACTCCATGTGAAGAACTACCTCCTCTTGATGATGAAGGACAATTAGTTCTAGAACCTGAAAAGATATTAAGCAAGAGAGAAAGAAAGTTAAGAAGTAGAACTATCGTGGAATATCTCCTCAAGTAGAAAGGATTACCCATAGATGATGCCACATGGGAAGGAGATGAAATTATGAATCATACAAACATGCAAATTGCTTGAGGACAAGCAATCTTGAGAAGGGGGGCTTGTCATGTTACCCATAAATTGATTTTACTCATCTAAATTAAAGATTTGTATGAGAATTATTTGATCATTACATCCTAATCACACATCAAAGTATTACAAAGAGCACCATGATCTATAACCATGCCAAGTATATTAACTAAACACCCATCAAAGGAGAAGAAATCACGTAGAGAAGTAATACATCTATATGTAATGATCAGATGAAATTAAATGGCGTAATCAAAGGAAGGAATCGATTATAATTAAATGACATTGGTTATGAAAGAATAAAAGCAAGTTAAAGATCATGGAAGGGCGATTAAGATTGACGACCAAGTTAACAATATAATTAACGATCAATGGAGGGACACGTATGGTCATCAAAATGGCACTCATTATAAGATATTAAAGGAGATGAGAAATATTGGAAAAGGATAATCAAATAATCATCTCTCAGCATCCCATGTAGAATCAAATATAAGAGTCAAAACATAGTCTAAATCCAATCAACAATTTGACCAGGCAATACATACAATCATTAAATCATCTGATAGTAGCAGTGCCAAGTATCAATCTGATAGAAAGGACTCTTAAATACATTATTCAATAGCTACTAATTCCCTATAAGAGGACGTTACACATATACAGATCTGAATCAAACATATACCTCATTCGGCAATCAACAATTAAGAACAACAAAGATATTATATTAGCAGATTCAGTATATTAGACCCAGTGATTGATTATAAGGTATGAGCTATCCCTTAATCTAATTGTATAATGATAGCATAACATAAGCGTGTATAAACAATTAAAGATATGAAAGATATCTACCAAAGATATAAATTGCATAATCATATGAATAACATGGTCATAGACTACATATGGATAACATAATATAGATAGCATAACCACCTAGATTGAATGCATGATATGAATAATATGATCATGGATGAATAACATGAATATATATGCATAACAACTCCATCATTATAGGACTAAGTCCAAACAAGGAATGATTATACGTGATCAATAAGGATCTATAAGAATATAAAGGCAAAGTCCATAGTAATGAGCTCATGATATACTAGGGTCAAAGATCACAAGTTATAACATTAATTTATCTACCACCCATGAGAGTATGGCTTAGACTAGGGAAGAGCGGAATGTTATATAAGTCTCACACAGTAGGTGACTCAAGTTTAGCGAGGGACCACTGGGTGTTTGGCAAAGCTAATGGCAAGGGACCACTAGACGTGCGGTGAAGCCAACTTGAGCCAAATGGTGAGGGACCATCGAGCATGTGGCAAAGCCTTTGGGCCTATGATAGTGGAGATA
This sequence comes from Cunninghamia lanceolata, assembly GCA_027924645.1. Lineage (NCBI taxonomy): Eukaryota > Viridiplantae > Streptophyta > Pinopsida > Cupressales > Cupressaceae > Cunninghamia > Cunninghamia lanceolata. The sequence goes on from BSBN01000693.1 coordinate 12,126,750, forward strand.
GGATTTACTCAAGTGGGTGAGGGATCAATGGGTGTGTGAAGAAACCTCTTGAGCCAATTGGTGAGGGATCACCGGGTGTGCGAAGTAACCCTTGGGCCAAATGTTACTAACCCACACCCTATATCTACATTCCATCTCCACTAGGGTTTATGAATAATGAACAATACCTAAGTATATCATGAGGCTCAAAGAATGATTAAGAATTGAGTTAAGAAAATAGATATTTGAATTATTGATTTATGATGATATCGATTATGTGGTTACTAACCCTAATTTGGTTATTTTTAATATGGTTTATTGATCTTATTTATTACTAATCTTTCTTTAAGAAGCCATTCTTGTGTGCAAGGTTAAAAATAAGAATCTTCTTATAAGGGACATTACAAATGGATGGTTTCCTTCAACAACAACTCACCCATGTAATTACCACTTGACTACACCACTAACAATTCCTATCCACCTAGTAACAATCTAGGAATAATTACTGGCCCTAAAATAATGTCCAACCACATGTAGTTGTTCCTATTCTAACCATCCCATTGTTTCGCCTTCACGTTCAAATGGCTCCACCAAAAGAAATGTTGCTTGTCTACCCACCATGAACAAATCCTTCCATGGCCCATCCAACAACGAATAACTGCACAATCACCTGCACATTTGGCATTCTTGCCACCTATTATTGCCATGTAGATAAGCCAACAAATCACCATTTTCCATGTCAATGATTACTCAAACACCAAATCGTATGCTCTACCAAAAATTTGTGCTTTAGTAGCATCATGTTTCTATTGTAGTAACATGCTCACTTCGTCGACCAAATACCCATGACTTCAATAACACGCTCATCTTCATTAGCATCCTCATGACTTCAGAAACAACCTCTCAACTTTAGTAGCCACTATCAACTTCCATAGCAAGCCCAAATGACTTCAGTAGCTAGTTGATAATTTCTTCAGCAACCATTGTCATCTTTGTCAACAAAGGCAATCTTTGACAGCAAGGGAGAACTTTTGTAGCTTCTTGTCAACTTCTACAACACCTACACACTTCGTCAACAACTGCAACTTAGGACATGACCCTAATGGTCCAATTGTCCAAACACAATCTAATGTCTCCTTCTCGTGCATAATTAGTTTGAGGACAATTAGCCTATTTCTGAGTTTTCCCGTAGGCTAATTGGTGGTGCAAGGGAGAACTTCAACATTCTTGGAGAGTGATGGGATGAACATGCGATGTTTTTAATAGTGGAAATGAGTTCAAGAGACCTTCATGAGCCCAATGGCACTTTCTGAGTGCAATTCCTTCTTTCTGGGAGCACTCAACACTTCTTGGTGAAGCTTGCTATTTTTGGAAAGCACCAAGTTGCATACATTTCATTGCCCTAAATCCTAGGGATATCTTTGGTATGATGAGGAATTCATATTTGATTTATTTTAATGCTTTCCACAATAATAGATGATAATTAAAATTATTAAATAGTTATTACTTAAGTTGTCGAAAAGTGAATAAATAAAAAAGACAACTTATGTGTAATTATTTAATAAAAAGGTCTTCAGGTTGTGCAATGCTAAGCTCAAGGGGTCATAAGGGGACTTTGCACATAATAAAATGAAATGTTTTATTATTTTGAGGAGAATATGGAGAGATAAGGAAATAATATTTTATTCTCCCAAGAAGAGTTATAAAAGGAGGTGTTGAGCTCATTGTTGAGGTTAGACTTGACATTATATATTGCTTATGCATATGAGTGAACTTGTGTTCATCTCTGATTTACTTGAAAATGAAAGATCTCTCCAAAATACTGGTTTCAGGGATGAAATCCCCCTAGCTAGTCTTGGTGGTTTCATATAGGAATCACATTGAGTTGCAAATGGTGTTTTCTTTAGAATTTATTATTACTGATTTTGGAGTTTTAAGTTTTGTAGGTCTTCCTGGAAATCCATTAACTATGGTTATTTTTGAATATTCAAAGCATTAAGTAAGAGTTTTTTTGTGATTTTGAGTAATGTTCTTGCTGGCTGTACTGCTCTAATGCTTTCCTACAGGTCGTACGATCTCAGTTTGATGGGGAACTTCTATTGATGATCTTTTATTCAAGGCACAGGGATTTTTAGAACATCTTTTGTTGTTAGCATTGAAATTTTAGGGAAGGAAAGTCAACATATAAGTGGGCCATACAATTTGGTACAGGCCGTACCACTCATGAGGAAGGGTGTGTAGTTTGGGAAGCTGATTTACCTTCCTTTCTTTGGTGTTTCTTGCTATTTTTGAGGTGTCTTACCTTGGGGATATAGTTTTCCTTGATGAAGGATTGAATATATCAGTTTTTGTAGAGTTTTCTTTGCTAGTTAGGGTTTCAATGTGTCTACTACAAATCCTCATTGTGCTGCCAATCATATCAGACCTATTTAATAGTGATTTCAGAGGTATACAAAGTGTTTAAAGTTGGGTTTTGGCATCCTTCTTCATCTGCAACATCAAAAGCTTCAGTGGGTATGAATCTAATATTGATTTTTATGATTTTTCAGTGCCTCTTTTTAGTGATATTTGTTGCAGCAATAAAGTTCAGTTTGGATCAGATTTTATAATATTGTTATTGCAGCCATTTACTCATTGTAATATTGTCATCTTGTAAAAACCCATGATGGTAGTATCACTAGTGGTCTTCATGTTTGCATTTCAATGTTTTTGCACACTCCACTGAATAAGTGTAGATAAGGATGGCTTGCCGCCTTGTGTGCTTGTTATACTTATTTGTATTTACACACTCCATTGAATAAGCACAGACGTGGTCTACTCTGCCACCTAATGTGTTCATTTTCAGTTTCTTGCATCAAGTACACTCCACTAAAGGAGAGAAGACTTCGCTGGCTTTACTGCCTCGTGTGATTAGTTGGTTACAATTTTTTCATGTTGTTGCATTCATTTTAGATTGTTGGGAGTAGTCCTAAGCACTCTATGCTCTCACCTTGCCCATTTTGGGAATTGGGTAATCAGAAAAAGCGTTAAGGGCATTACATTGTAGCATTTCCTAAGTTGTATTTAAAATTAAAAAAAAACTCAGGTGGTTATTACAACGGTATCAGAGCTGGTGATCTTGCTAGTCTGTGAAGCTAATCTTGTCATGCAACCTATTTTCTATGCACAGTAGTGAAAGAGAAAAGAGGTATTACAAGAGAGAGTAGAGAAAACAATATCATTTTTCAAGAAACCAAGTAGAAGAGATATTTTTAGAAGCTATAGTTGCTCGTCAAATTCCCATAGTTGCCATAGAAATTGATTCAGAAAACATGGCAAAGAAAAATAAAGGTACAAATACCACAGAAAGCCCAAATGCAAGAATAGAAAGAAAGTTTGATGTCATGCTAGATATGATGGCCCAACTTCTCCACAAGATGAATCAAAACACAAATGTTCTCCAAAACCAGAATGGTGAAGCTAGCACTTCGAATGATCATAATCATCAGGGGAACAACAACCATTCTACTAGAACAATGGTTGGTTTTGCTGCTAGGCCTTACCAACCTACATGTCCACGTAGGGAGGAGACACCCCCTAAATAAGAAAATCAAGTTCCTATGGTAGAGGAAGTCTTGACAAGTTATGTTGCATACAAGACTCTTTTGGAGGAGATTCAAGACATATTGTCTCTTGACTAGTTCATGAATCAAAAGAAGAAAAGAGGTGGAGGTAGACAAGAGAATAGAGGTCAAGCATATTAGAGGGATTTTCATCATGCCCTGGGTAAGGTAACACTTTCTCCTTTTGATGGGAGTGACAAGTGCACAACACGTGCATGGGTACAGAAGTTGAGTACCTTTTTGTCTCTTAAGCCAATGCTAAAAAAATAAGCCATTAAATTTGCCACTTTTCACTTAGAAGGGGCTGCACATGAATGGTGGTACCACGGGTTGGTGGCACAAGGTCACATTTTCATTGATACTTATGATGAGTTCACTAGAAGGCTCATCATGAGATTCGACAAGGAGGACCCAGAACTGCAATTCAAAGAGTTGGCATAGTTGAGGCAGCATGGGACAGTAGATGCTTACATAGCTGATTTCCAAAGACTCTCTATGATGGTTCTGGATATTTCAGATAGAAGGCTTATTGTTTGTTTCATTGAAGGATTGACAGAACCTCTCAGGAGGTGGGTAAAAGCTTTTGACCCACCTACTTTACAAGATTCAATCAAGATAGTCAAGAACATGGAGTTTTCCATTCCCAAGAGTAAATTTCAGTCAAATACCTTTCCACACAAGTACAAGAAGCATTTACTGGAGAATTCAAATCGGCCCAAGAGTTTTCCATCAAAGATGGATGAGGACATTAGACATGAGCTAAGGTAGAAGAAACTTTATTTCCAATGCAAAGAACCTTGGGCCCCAGGCCACAAATGTTATGGAAAGGGTCAAGCTAAGTCCTTAGAGGTGTATTCTGCTGATGATTCAGAATCAGAAAAATTGGAACAATAAGCTAATTCAAAGGAAAGTGAGGAAGAAAAAACCCCAAAAGAGCCTGAAAAGAGGGTTAACGATAGCATTTTTGCCCAATTATCCTGTCATCTAAAGAATGATCCTTTTAGGGTCCATGGTGTGCTATGTGGACAATGAATCATTGCACTAATTGATATCAGTGCTACACATAACTTCATTGATGAAGGAGTTGTTGCATGGAGAGGCCTCAAGAGGGAGGAGTTTGAGGGATTCAATATTATGTTTGCAGATGGGTTTACTCTTCAATGCACTAGAAGGATTCTGAACATGAGTCTCCAGTTGAGAAATTATGAGGTAAAAGATGACTTTCATGTAGTAAGTATTGGAGATATTGATGTTGTCCTTGGGATCTAATGGCTATGTTCTTTGGGGGGAGATTTCATTGAACCTACAAACCATGGAGATCAAGTTCCAAGCTAATGGTAGAATAGTCATCTTGAGAGGAATGAAAAATGGTGTGCCTCATCCACTGCAAAAGGATGGAAAGAATTTCTCACAATAAGCAAATTGAGTTGGCATCAAGTAGATGTGCCTATTTTCTCACAATGAAAATAGGGAAAAATGAGCATCAAGTAGATGTGCAAGCCATACCGAATGAGCATAGTGAAATTTTTAGTAGTATATTTCTCAAGAGGTCTCCAAAAAGAGGAATTGAGCTTGCTAGAAATTTTAGAATAGAAACTAAAAATGCAAGTTCAAAATCTGTTCCGCATGAAGATTGGGTAAGCCAGGGGTCTAAATATGATTTTCAGCTATTTGATAATCCACTCTTTGAAATGGATGCTGATATGGCATTTGATAATCCATTTTTTGAGTTGAATATTGAGACATCAATTGTTCTTAGACCCATAGTTTGTGATGCTATCATGGCTAAGCTTCAAGAAGAAGTTAAAGTTGACTCAAATTTCCATTGGAAGCATGAAGAAGGATTCAAGAAGGATGCAATATTATATAGGGACTTCAATTATCCTAGAACTCTGGGAGTCCAACATGTTGAGAGCCCCTAGGAAGGGCATCAAAATTGCAACTCCATGGAGCAAGAGGAGTCACTTTCTCCTGATGGTATGTTTCTTACTTTGAAACAAAATATCATGGTGACAGATTTTGCATTTTTTGATTCACTAAAAAGTGATAAATACTATCATGAGTCAAAAATTAGTTGTGTAAGAATCATCCTTTCTAATAAAAATGTCCTAAGAATCACCAGAAGATCTGCAGCAAATGAAACCCACATGAATACCAGAGTAGCGCAACATAAGCATGGTGGCGTTACTTCATTGCTAAACATTCATGCAAGAGGTCACCAACAAAGCATGTTGGAGGTTTATGGTGATCGGAGGATTGTACCATGGAGGATTAAAATTCAAAATTTCAAATTTACTACTGTTGTTTTAATGCAGATCAACCACCACATGTCTATGTTTGCACACACTCAAACATGTTGGCGAGAAATTTCAATCAAGGGATGGAGAAATTTTCAATGGGAGGCTGTTGAGGAGGTTTTTCCAACCTCTGCTAAGGTAATTTCAGGCATTTCCATGCGTACCATACCTGTTTGTGCAAGGAGATTCCAAATTTGCAGTTGTTGTTCCATTATCAAGGTGCTGATTTTGTCAAAATCAGATTATAAGTAGTTGTAATTTGCTACTATACTTGGACAACTACAAGGTTGGTCATTTTAGAATTCCTAAACCTTTTGGAAATGTTGAAAAAAGGTTTTAGCAGAAGGAAATGAACATTTCAGCCATCATAGCTCCAATTTGGGTATGGATATTACAGTGGTATATCCAGAAACAATTCAGAAATTTGCCAACAACATTAGTTTTAAGGTGGATAAAACATGTTGGTAATTTGATGAGAGAGCACATATTGAGTTGAAGGAGCATCAAAGAATACTTGGTTAAGTGGAAGAATTTTCAGTTTAGGATGCTACATGGAAAAATGAATAGATTCTGGATCATCCTGACTTGCAATTGCTTGGGGACAAGCAATTTTAGGGAGGGAGGATTGTAATGTCCCCTTATCACGCATAATTAGTTTGAGGACAATTAACCTATTTTCTATGTTTTCTCATAGGCTAATTGGTGGTGCAAGGGAGAACTTCAACATTCTTGGAGAGTGCTGGGATGAACAGGTGATGCTTTTAATAGTGGCAATGAGTTTAGGAGACCTTCATGAGCCCAATGGTACTTTCCCAATGTAGTTCCATTTTTTGAGGAGCACTCAACACTTCTTGGAGAAGCCTACTATTTTTGGAAAGCACTAAGTTGCATACAATTCATCACCCTAAATCCTAGAGGTATCTTTGGTATAATTAGAAATTCATATTTGATTTATTTTGATGCTTTCTGCAGCATTGGATGATAATTAAAATTATTAAATAGTTATTATTTAAGATGTCTAAGAGTGAATAAATAAAAAAGCCAACTTATGTGTAATTATTTAATAAAAAGGTCTTTAAGTTCTGCTGCGCTAAGCTCAAGGGATCATAAGGAGACTTTGCACATAATAAAATGAAATGTTTATTATTTTGAGGAGAATATGGAGAGATAAGGAAATAATATTTTATGCTCCCAAGAAAAGTTATAAAAGGAGGTGTTGAGGTTAGACTTCATATTATATTTTGCTTCTTCATATGAGTGAACCTATGTTCATCTCTGATTTTCTTGAGGACGAAAAAAACCCTCTCCAAAATACTAGTTTCAGGGATGAAATCCCCCCTAGCCAGTCTTGGTGGTTTCATATAGGAATCACATTGAGCTGCAAATGGAGTTTTCTTTGGAGTTTATTATTACTAATTTTGGAGTTTATTATTACTAATTTTGGAGTTTGATGTTTTGTAGGGCTTCCTAGAAATCCATTAACTACGATTGTTTTTGAAGATTTAGAGCATTAAGTAAGAGTTTTTTGGTGATTTTGAAAAATATTCTTGCTGGTTGTACTGCTCTAATGCTTTCCTATAGGCTATACCATATCATTTTGATGGGGAACTTTTGTTGATGATCTTTTATCCAAGGCACAGGGATTTTTAGAACATCTTTTGTTGTTAGCATTGAATTTTTAGGGAACGAAAGTCTGCATATGAGTGGGCCTTACAATTTGGTATAGGTTGTACCACTCATGAGGAAGGGTTTGTGGTTTGGGAAGCTGATTCATCTTCTTTTCTTTGGTGTTTCTTGCTATTGTGGAGGCGTCTTACCTTTGGGATACAGTTTTCGTTGAAGGATTGAATAAATTAGTTTTTGTGGAGTTTTCTTTGCCGGTTAGGGTATTCAATGTGTCTGCTACAAATCCTCATACTACTGCCAATTCATATCAGACCTATTTAACAGTTATTTTAGAGGTATACAGAGTGTTCAAAGTTGAGTTTTGGTATCCTCCTTCATCTGCAACATCAAAGCTTCAGTGGGTATGAATCTAATATTGATTTGTATGATTTTTCAGTGCCTCCTTTTAGTAATATTTGTTGCAGCAATAAAGTTTAGTTTGGATAAGATTTTATAATATTATTATTGCAGCCATTTTCTCATTGTAATATCTTTACTTAGCTGTAATATCGTCATCTTGTAAAAACCTTTGATGGTAGTACTGCTTGTGGTCTTCATATTTGCATTTCAATGTTATTGCACACTCTGTTGAATAAGTATAGATAAGGATGGCTTGCCGCCTTGTGTGCTTGTTATTGTAATGTCCCATTTTTGTTTAGTTGAGCCATTATTGCGAAGTGACTTGGAGAAAGAAAAGTCGACTTCACCTAAGCTAAATTGAAGTTATAGTGAATACTGTATAAAGTGACTTAGATATTTGGAAAGTTGGTAAAAATGACTTGGGTTCGGGTACGAAAATATATATCATAGAAGTAGAAATCACCAAAAAATTGTGAATCGTCAAGTTAGGTGATTTTTTACCCCAAAAAATTGTGATTTTTTTATATAAATTGCAGGCGTCTAGGGTTTTCCAACGATTAGCGGGAATCTAGGGTTTTCTGTATTCATTTCGCTTGTTGTATGCGTCTAGGGTTTTCTATATTCGTTATCCCGTAATTCTGCCAATATTTAAACGGCATTAGATTGTTTTTCACATGATTTTTTCCCGGTGAGAACAACCGACAAGTTTAGAAATTTTTCTAGCATGAATTTTGTTACAAAGTGAGACAATTTTTTGAGCACTATAATGCTCTCAAATAAAAGCCTATCATCGAATAATTAATAATTATTCGATGATAGACAATTTTTTGAGCACTATAATGCTCTCGAATAAAAGCCTATCATCGAATAATTAATAATTATTCGATGATAGGCTTTTATTCGAGAGCATTATAGTGCTTGAAAATTTGTCTCAAGCCGTATAAAAATTCACGCTGAAAATTTTTCTAAACTTGTCGATTGTTAAAATCCTTTGAAAAACAGTCTCATATCGTTTATTAACTATAATATTTTATTAGTATTTATTATTTTATTTATAATATTTTGTCATGTCCCCATATTAAAGCATTGTTTAAATTAAAGATTTAAACATCATGATAAGACGGAGAAGCCACTTTGGATGGTAATCACATATATAATAATATTATTGATAATAATATTATATATATATTTATTGTATTTATGAATAATAAATATAAATACAAATATAGATATTGTTAGTATAAATATTATTATAATAATTGTAATATAAGATATTATTAAATATAATATTTAATAAATAATACTAAATAATATTATTATATAAATATTTTAATATAATATATAATATATTATTAACAAGATATATTATAAATATAAATAATAAATATAAGTATTAATATATAAGATATAAATACTAAATTAATATAGAAATCTACAACGACCCATATAGAAAAGGTACGGTAGTAACAATATCAATAACCAATGCTACAATTTCTTTTTGAAATGTTTTGGTAGCTAGTGACTAGTACGACCCTCTATGATATTAAATGGATTATGATACCACATATTGCCCACCATAATATAGTTTCATATAACAATTGGTTAATCATAGAAATAGTGTGACTCTCATATAATATGAACTACAACAGCTAATATAATATATGAAAGGTAATCTATCTCATCCTATAATGATTATGTGGAGCAATTTAAATGGGAGCAACGGTTCATATTAAAGACAAGTAATTATTAATTAGAGGACAATGCCTAGTATATGGAAAGTGGCGATCTGCATAAGGTAGGCAGCGCTTGAAGCAAAGACAAGTTTGTTATTTATATTTATGAAATGATATGATCAAGTTAAAAAGGTAGTAAATGTCCTTAAGGTGGTGATTTATCAAAGAGGAAGACAAAGCATATAGGGCAGTGATTAGTCTTAACAAAAAGACATGTCCTTTTAAAGAGTTGCCTCTTTGAAAAAGGTATCTCTATTGAATCTTGGAGATATATATTAGCTTTGGGAATGGCCAATGGAAAAAAAACACATTCAAGCATTCAAATACACATACTAGCAATCAAGAACAGCAGACTGGAGAAAGAAAATAAAGAATTAAGAAGTATATAATACTCATACAGGGATACAAGAAGAAATATAGAGGAAGGCATTAAATTAAGGAAGGAATAAGACATTTTCTGATTTTTAGAATATATGTATATTCTAAGTGAAATACATAATTCTGATTTATTTGATTGAACATAACAATAAGAACATAAAAGAGAAGAGTATATATGCAAATTTGCAATTAAGAAAGAGGCATTCAATTGAGGAAGATTCCATCAATCCAATTTGATATTAAGTCAGGACAAGGTACTCTCTAAACCTTTGTTTGCTTGGAAATTGATAATTTAAGAAAAAAAAAGTGTTGTTCCAAAAGGGGACATTACATATTTATATAATGTTTATGTTATTAAATATATATATATTATAATAATATAATATTATATTATTAATAATTCTATATTATAATATTAATATTTTTAATATATAATATATTATGTGTATTTATTATTCTATTATAATATTTATATCATTAATCTATATTTTTCTATATTAATATATTATAATAGTGTTAGTATTTAATTTCACACCTTTCAGTGAGAAAGAAAAATGGACAGAGCATTGGAAGTGGAAGCTCCCTGTAAAATAAAACTTAACTAAAAACTTCACAATCTTTTTGGGTTTTTGCAACGTGTGGAAAGCCAGAGACGCACATTCAACAGTGAAGCAAAGATTTTTATGCTTTTTGACTGAAAACAAAACCTAGGCTAAACGCTTACACTATTTAGCTAAATATAGAGGCTGAATAAAACAAGTACATAATTTTGGATTGATTGGACAAATTAACATCACATAATTATGAATGCCAAGACCAGATCAACTATAAGGCGACGCACAGATATGACTTATTCTTTCAATTTCACCTACAACGCAAAATTTGTAGTTTTGTTGAATCAACCTAACCTTCAGCACACATAATACATTTTAATGGATATTTGATAGCAAAATAGGCATACTAGAATCTATTAATGAAAAAAACAAGAACACGATTAAGAGAATATTAGACAAATAACAATTTAAGAGTAGAGGCATGAGAATTGCTATTGCTTTTATTCTTTGATTGAACACAAGACTGGATACTAAACATTGAATACTTTTGATTCCTTTGATTAAATCCAAAGATCAAAGGAAACAAATGAACATAGGTGAGCTGATTTTACATGAAAACACTTAAGAATAAAGAAGATGTAAAACAAATGTCTAAGCATAAAGCCCTAAACACTTATCTTAATCCCAACAAAACAAAAAAAAAACTTCCAGAAAGATAATGCATATATTTATTCTCAAAGTAATAAAGATATGCAAGATCATTGAACAATAAGATGTGAGCAATAAAAGCTTCAACATTTACCATTATATCATTTAAGTGTGTAGAATACACTTATTTATACCCTAAAAAGAAAAGATGCAAGGAAATAAAAGGAACAGTTAACTAACACTCTCCACTCTAACCCTAATGCTACATGGGAAGCATGAAAGCTTATTAGCAATTTAAAAATAAAATATCTCTCATGCAATTCAGTTAGCTAAACTTGCATGTTATTACACATTGAGTTCCACTTAAAGATATTTTGCATGATCTCCAAAACAAACCCAAAAATAGATTTATCTTTGAAAAGCAAAGTCAATTCTCAAAATAGAAATTGCTTTGGAAATCTCTCCAACTACCCAAAATAGAATATCCTACAAATACTGAAAAACTACCCAAAATAGAATATCCTGCCAATATTGAAAAATGGCTAAGTCTAAGAATTGAGATTTTGCATGAATTCATCAAGCTTAGCCTCTTCTGGGAAATGATAGGATCCAGATGCATGATCTTCATCTGTAGGATGGTGTTTGCATCCGCCACTGTCTTCGCGAAATCCAAATACTCCTTGACCTTTTGGATACTCATGAATGAGTACCGATTTGGCCTCCATGGTGATAGAAGAACATTGCATGGTTGCTTTGGGCTTATAGAAGTGTTCTTTTTTGCTGTCCCACACTAGAAAATGTAAACTCAGACCTCTTTTAGCTCGCTGTCCCAAAAAATCAGACTTTTCTTTTCGCTATCCAACTCTGATTTTTCATGAAAATGTATATTTTTAGCTTTGGAAAGTGAAATTTGTAGTTGTAACTTCAAATATTTGCCAGATCTGAGCTCTAGATGGTCAAGAATAATGGAAAACACCTTTTTCTGAGGTGGGTATGCGATATAAATGAAAAAAATTGAATATAAAGGCCTTAAAAATCACTTTTCTTTTGGCTGTAGGTGGTGATTTTTGGTTGGAACAGTCATAACCAGCAAGGAAAAAGCTTGAAAAACCTCCAAAAATGGCCTCCTAGACTTGGGTACCATTCTTTGAGTGTGAAAATAGGTCTCAGGATGATGAAGCATGAAGAAAATGGTGCCTTAGAGTTACCAATCCACCTCTTGGATGCATTGCTGGTCCAAAAAGTACCTCCAACCTATCATAAAAAGCTTTGAAACCCTCAACAATGGCTGCCAATGTGAAGAAATGACCTCCTCTCGTGTGGACATGCCTTGGAATGTAAGAGAGGTTTGGAATGATGCAAGAATATGTCAACTTGGCTTTGTATATGAAGATCCACTCCTCAAAACTACTCCAATCTGCCTTTGAAGCTTCATTAACCCTCAACAATGGTTGCCTAGCTTTGAACGCTACCTTTACTCCTTTACAATGCCTTTGAAAATAACAATAATAGTGAATAGAAGCCTTCTTTATAGTGAATGCCACCTTTTAGGGTTTCCAATGTGCTTTACTCTAAAAATAAAGTGCTTTTTTATTCTCCTCCATGCAAAAAAGAATAGGTTGAAAAGGAGTGCAAATCACCCAAAAGGCACTCCTTTTTGAAGTTTTTCAAAAAGGAGTGCATTTTGGCAAAAAGGCACTCCTTTTTGAAGTTTTTCAAAAAGAAGTGCATTTTGGCAAAAATGAGTGCCTTTTTGAAGTTTTTCAAAAATGAGTGCATTTTGGCAAAAAGGAGCGCCTTTTTGAAGTTTTTCAAAAAAGAGTGCATTTTGGCAAAAATGAGCACTTTTTTTGGAGTTTTGCAAAAAGGAGTGCAATTTCTCCAAAATGGGTGCCTTTTGCCAAGGTGCTTTGCCTTAGCAACTTTCTCAGATTTTGTTTTTAAAAATTTTGAATTTTGCCCTAGCCATTTTTTACAGAGATTGCTTAGATCAATGTCATTTGTCTCTGCCTGTGAAGCTTCTTCGCTATTCCTCTGCATCATTCAACAGTTCTGCGTCCTCTAAACAACACTGAAAACTTGAATATGATCCCTGGCAAAAGAACTTCTTCAACTTTCTATTTTTAGAAAATTTTGCCAGCATTCATATCTCAAGAAACCTTGAAACCTAGAATTGACGTCTATTTTTAGAAATTTTCTAAAAATAGAAACTTTCTATTTTTAGAAATTTTGGCTTTTTGACTTTTGACGACCAATTTTTTAGAATCTTCACAAAATGCCTTTTATGAAGCAAAAATTTGATTTGGCATAACATAGCCAATTTGGCTTCTTTGAATCCTTTTGCATTCGGGCCTTGTATTGATTTCCTTTGATATATCTTGTACCTACGGGGTTAGTAAATAATGACAAGGCAACATGGTACTTGGGAGGTGTGTTTAGGCATCTTTTTAGGATGTTTGTATGCATAGACAAATTTTTTTGTATGGGTACAACATTAGGCTCTGTCTGGGGACCATGGTATATACTTGCGGCATAGGAAGACCTCAGAATCTTTGGGTTTATAGTGTAGATCAGTGTCTTATCAGTTGGGCAATAGAGTCAGTGCATTTACCTAAAATCACCTAGAGGTGGAGCTCTGGTCTACCTAACGGAACACGACAAATACACGATACATAACTCAGAAAAATAATACTACATAACAAATACATTACTGAAAGGGGAAACACAATACAAACCAATTTGACACACAAAATGCTCTTTTTTTGAGTGAGGACAAGAAGAACAAAAATTGTTAGACAAAACCATCAACAGGTTCTGAAAAATAAGAACTTCTACTGAGCGGGGAAATTTGTCTTGGCAGCACATAGTCTTTCTTTCTCTACAACACCTTCTCGAAGAGGCATGATTCAAGTGGGTAGAGGCCATGAGAAGTTCATGATGAATTGATTGATGTGCATGAGCTCTGTTGAATCATCTTCTTCCATAGTGAAAAATCTTTGCAACAGGTGAAGGTACAGAACCTCCTTTTGAAGGTATGAAGCAAGATCTTGTGGCCAAAGTATGCTCATGGGAATGGTGACCACCACATATAGAACTTGACATTCTTCATCCATGTCTTCAATATATGCAACTTTAAACTTAGTCCATGAGTCATCCTTTAGAAAAGGTTGAAGCTGCTCATACAAAATCTCCATCACTGGTTCTTGGCTTATAGGATCCACAACTGTCAACAACAACTTATCTAATGATTGAGGTACTTCATCATTCTCATCAGTCATATCTTCATCCATCTAATCATTAGAATCTGAATGTGATAAGTAATCAAGATCTGAATCTTCGAGCTCCTGATCATTATCAAAGTACACTTTGCTGGATAACATCTTCAGCAAGTAGCTCACTTCGCCATCCATCATTTTGAGTCTTATCAACCTCCATAGAACAATCTCCTTCAACAAATGTATCTTTGAGACCATGAATGTGGATATCTGGTAGCATCTCATCTTTGGCGACAACACACTTCTCCTCTTCTAACATGCGAGCAAGATCAAGGACAAATTCTTCTGAGCTTTGTGTTTCTTCTTCATCTGCTTGATTGATCTCACACACGACATATCTTACAACACACTTGTCAAGAATTTCAAACTTCTCCAATTGATTCTCTTTGATGACCAAGACTGAATATTCCATGAGCTCTTCTCCTATACGAGCTTCTTCATATGTTTCTTCTTGTGTTGATTTTATCACATCGATGATGTCCTTTTCTTGCATAGGTTCATGGTAAACCTCAAAAGGTTTAGCATCATCTTCTTCACCGGTGTGTATGAAATTCTCTAGAGATAAAGATGAAGATGGACTAAACTACAAAAGAAAACTTACGGTATCTTCTATGGAAGATTCACTCTCCAAGTGATGTAGGAAACTATTGAGATCCAATGATGAATCTTCCATATGATCTCCTGATTTGATAAATTCCTCCAATGATGAATCATCTTCAAAATGAAGATCCTGTTCTTGCTCCAATTGCAATGCTTCCTTGGTCTTTTCTCCTTTGAGTGCATTTGATGTGGATTCTTCAAACCAACTTTCAAAAGATGAGAAGAACAAATTGGATTCACCATTTCTTTCTGCAGCATATTTGATCTCTTCTTCACAAATTAGCTCTCGAGAGATGTGTTGCACTTCTTCAGGTTCTTCCATCAATGATCCTTCTTCATATTCGAAGAAATTATGCAAATTTTTAGCTTCTGATGAATATTCATGTTCCATGTACAAACACATGATGTTGCTTGAAATAGAGTTAGGAAAACGATTCCTTCTAACATTTGATTTACACTAGGTAAATCCCCTCATAGAGCCTCCATCGAATTTGTCTAAAAGACTTTCAGGATTATCTGATAATTTGTGATTTTCATTTGAAGATTTTAATACTTGCATGAATCTTCTCATCTCCAGACAATTTTCTCCATCATGTTGGTTTGTTGCATGGAACAAGCAGTAGATTCATATTACAAAAGACACATCCGCTATTTGATGCACAGGTGAAGCAGGTTGATCACTAACATAGTTAATGAAAGAATCTCGCATACTTGAAGGAGATGAAACTTCCTGAAGTGGTACAACATTCAAGGGCACCAATGACTTGATGGAATCTCTCTAGATCTTTCTTGAAGTGATCATATGATCCTCTAATTCAATAGCATACTCCTAAGCTTCTTGTAGTTTTGTAGCATGTCTTTTCTTGAGATAGAAATAAACCTCAGAAGACTGCGCATTGGTGAAACAACTTAGCAAAATTTCTGATGAAGACTTCAAGGTGTTTGCAACTTTTCCAACCAAATGGTTGAATCTGGCCACGAACTCTTGCATCAGCTCACTTCTATCTTTCTTGATGTTTGAGAGTTGTGCAAACAAGACATGACTGTCTTCTACAGGCTTAAAATAGGCGAGAAATTTCTCCCTCATCAACTCCCAACTTGTGATAGAACTGGTAGCAAGGTGATCAAACCATTCAGATGCTGAGTTTTGCAATGATTCTACAAACAAACACACTGCAACATCTTCATGTGCAACGATGAGAATCCCACAGGTAGTGGTGAAGGAAGAAATGTGCTCATTAAGATGCTACTTGCCATCGCCATGAAACTTTGGAAAATTCTTTCTTGAGCCTTCAGGAAGTTCATGACTTTCTGCCAATGCTAATAGGCCGATCTGGTTTCCCCATGGCTGGGGTGGGTGATTATTGATGTGATTAGCCTCCTGATCTACCATAGGAAGCCTTCTTTGAAATTGGAAAAATTGAGTGAACTTTGGATCTTTCTGTAATGGATAAGACAAAGGTCTTATGTCATTCCCCAATAGAGTTGTCAAAAGCTATTAGTGTTTAATTTTGCACCTTTCGGTGAGAAAGAAAAACGGACAGATGTGCAGTAGAACTGCTCTTTGAATTGGAAGGGGAAGCTCCCTATAAAATAAAAACTAACTAAAAACTTTACAATCTTTTTAGGTTTTTGCAACGTGTGGAAAGGGAAAGATGCACATTCAACATCGAAGTAAAGATTTTTATGCTTTTTGACTGAAAACAAAACCTAGGCTAAATGCTTACACTATTCAGCTAAATACAGAGGTTGAATAAAGCAAGTACATAATTTTGGATTGATTGGACAAATTAACATCACACAATTATGAATGCCAAGACCAAATCAACTATAAGGCAATGCACAGATACGACTTATTCTTTCAATTTCACCTGCAATGCAAAGTTTGTAGATTTGTTGAATCAACCTAACCTTCAGCACAAATAATACATTTTAATGGATATTTGGAAACAAAATAGGCATACTAGAATCCATTAATGAACAAAATAAGAACACGATTAGGAGAATATTAGACAAATAACAATTTAAGCAAGTAGAGGCATGAGAATTGCTATTACTTTTATTCTTTGATTGAACACAAGACTAGATACTGAACATTGAATACTTTTGATTCCTTTGATTAAATCCAGAGATCGAAGGAAACAAATGAACATAGGTGAGATGATTTTACATGAAAACACTTAAGAACAAAGAAGATGTAAAAGAAATGTCTAAGCACAAAGCCCTAAACACTTATCTTAATCTCAACAAAACAAAAAAAAGCTTCCAGAAAGACAACACATATATTCATTCTCAAAGTAATAAAGATACACAAGATCATTGAACAATAAGATGTGAGCAATAAAAGCTTCAACATTTACCATTATATCATTTAAGTGTGTAGAATACACTTATTTATACCCTAAAAAATAAGGATGCAAGGAAATAAAAGGAAGAGTTAACTAACACTCTCCACTATAACCCTAATGTTGCATGGGAAGCATGCAAGCTTATTAACAATTTAAAAATAAAAATATCTCTCACGCAATTCAGTTAACTAAACTTGCATGTTATTACACATTGAGTTCCATTGAAAAAATTTTGTATGATCTCTAAAACAAATCCAAAAATAGATTTATCTTTGAAAAGCAAAGTCAGTTCTCAAAATAGAAACTACTTTAGAAATCTCTCCAACTGCCCAAAATAGAATATCCTATAAATACCAAAAAATGGCTAAGTTTGAGAATTGAGATTTTGCTTGAATTCATCAAGCTTAGCCTCTTCTGGGATAATGATAGGATCTAGATGCATGATCTTCGTCTGCGGGATGGTGTTTGCATCCTCCACTATCTTCGTGAGATCCAAATACTCCTCAACCTTCGGATACTCATGAATGAGTGTTGATTTGGCCTCCATGGTGATAGAAGAATATTGCATGGTTGCTTTGGGCTTGTAGAAGTGTTCTTTTTCATTGTCCTGCACTAGAAAATACAAAATCAGACCTCTTTTAGCTCGCTGTCCCAAAAAATTAGGCTTTTCTTTTCGCTGCCCAACTCTAATTTTTCATGAAAATGTATATTTTTAACTTTAGAAAGTGAAAATTTGTAATTGCAACTTCAAAGATTTGTTGGATCTGAGCTCTAAACGATCAAGGATAATGGAAAACACCTTTTTCTGAGGTGGGTATGCGATAGAAATGAGAAAAGTTGAACATAAAGGCCTTAAAAATCACTTTTTCTTTCGCTATAGGTGGTATTTTTGGTTGGAACAATCTTAACCAGCAAGGAAAAAGATTGAAAAACCTCCAAAAATGGCCTCCTAGACTTGGGCACCATCCTTTGAGTGTGAAAATAGGCCTCAGGATGATGAAGCATGAAGAAAATGGTGCCTTAGAGTTACTAATCCGCATCTTGGATGCATTGCTAGTCCAAAAAGTGCCTCCAACCTGTCATAAAAAGCTTTGAAACCCTCAACAATGGCTACCAATGTGAAGAAATGACCTCCTCTTGTATGAACATGCCTTGGAATGCAAAAGAGAGGTATGGAATGATGCAAGAATGTGTCAACTTGGCTTTGTATATGAAGATCCACTCCTCAAAACTGCTCCAATTTGCCTTTGAAACTTCATGAACCCTCAACAATGACTGCCTAGCTTTGAATGATGTCTTTACTCCTTTGCAATGCCTTTGAAAATAACAATAATATTGAATAGGAGCCTCCTTTATAGTGAATGCCACCTTTTAGGGTTTCTAATGTGCTCTACTCTAAAAATAGAGTGCTTTTTTATTCTCCTCCATGCAAAAAAGAATAGGTTGAAAAAGGAATGCAAATCACCCAAAAAGCACTTTTTTTGAAGTTTTACAAGGAGTGCATTTTGGATAAAAAGGTTCAAAAAGGAGTGCATTTTGGCAAAAAAGGAGCGCCTTTTTGGATTTTTTCAAAAAGGAGTGCTTTTTGGCAAAAAAGGAGCACCTTTTTGGAGTTTTTCAAAAAGGAGTGCATTTTGGCAAAAAGGAGCGCCTTTTTTGGAGTTTTGCAAAAAGGAGTGCAATTTCCCCAAAATGGGCGCCTTTTGCCAAGGTGCTTTGCCTTAGCAACTTTCTCAGATTTTGTTTTTGAAAATTTTGAATTTTGCCCTAGCCATTTTTGATAGAGATTGCTTAGATCAATGTCATTTGTCTCTGCCTGTGAAGCTTCTTCGCCATTCCTTTGCATCATTCAACAGTTCTACATCCTTTGAACAACACTAAAAACTTGAATCTGATCCTTGGCAAATGAACTTCTTCAACTTTCTATTTTTAGAAAATTTTGCCAGCATTCATATCTCAAGAAACCCAGAAACCTAGAATTGACGTCTAAAATAGAAATTTTCTATTTTTAGAATTATTGACTTTTTAACTTTTGACGACTAATTTTTTAGAATCTTAACAAAATGCCTTTTACGAAGCAAAAATTTGATTTGGCATAACATAGCCAATTTTGCTTCTTTGAATCTTTCTGCATTCGGGCCTTATATCAATTTCCTTTAATATATCTTGTACCTACGGGGTTAGCAAATAATGATAAGGCGACATGGTGCTTGGGAGGTGTGTTTAGGCATCTTTTAGGATGTTTGTATGCATAGACAAAAATTTTTCGTATAGGTACAACAAATAATATAATATTCTATATTATATTATTAATATTTATTAAAATATAATAATATATTATAAACATTATTATATTTATATATTATGTTATTAATAGTTATATATTATAATATTAAAATATAATATTTATATATTAATCTACATTAATATATTATAGTAACATCATATTATAATATTAATATTTATTATAAATATAATAATATATTATAAATATTACTATATTTAATATTATATTATTAATAGTTATATATTATAATATTAAAATATAATATTATTATTCTATTATAAAATTTATATCATTTAAAAAATAATACGGTTTTTTCTCCTTTTTGTATTTTCTACATTTTTCCGAGATCCGATTTTTCCACAATTTTTGAAAAAATCTTATACTTTTGATTTGCCAATTTTTCCCCCAAAAGATTTTTGCCCCTATGTTATATAGTTATATAACTCTAAGACTAAAACTTAAAAACAGTAATACTCATAATTGCCAATAATTATGAACAAAATAATATCATATCTAAATACCTCATAACTTGCAATAAGGAAAATAATAAATACTCATGAATTGAAATTCATAGTTTAGTGATTTCTCAAAGAGTCAAATACTCAAATGTCAATACAAAATGAAAATTACAATTAATGTTTTGATTCATTGTTCAATAAGCATCATATGGGTCTTCATCAAAAGCATTATAGTCAACATTTGGTTCAACTTCATTTGAACCACAATCCGCTGGAAAACCATTCCCACCAGCCATGTTTGTGTCATGTGTAGTTGTCTCATAGTCCTCATTGATAGAGACTTCTAAAATGAGCATTCTTAGACTTGGCATTGTTACTCCTATAGTGATAGAGGATAACATAATTGGCTTCTCCAATAGGCCACTGAAAACTGACACCTGAGGGTTTGGTTCCCAGCTGGGGTGGTCTTCTTTGTCGAACATCTTAATGTCTTTTATGGTCTCATTATAGTCAACGTTTGGTTCAACTTCATTTGAACCACAATCCGCTGGAAAACCATTCCCACCAGCCATGTTTGTGTCATGTGTAGTTGTCTCATAGTCCTCATTGATAGAGACTTCTAAAATGAGCATTCTTAGACTTGCAATTGTTACTCCTATAGTGATAGAGGATAACATAACTGGCTTCTCCAACAGGCCACTAAAAACTGACACATGAGGGTTTGGTTCACAGCTGGGGTGGTCTTCTTTGTCGAACATCTTAATGTCTTTTGTGGTCTTATTTTTTCCTTTTGTACATCACAGATTATATGATAGCAACACAAATTCCAGTCCAAATAGGTAAACACTAAAAGCTAAGGACAAAAAGTACCATGGAATTTTTTATTCACATAATCATTACAGTCATGAAGGAAGGCTGAGTATATTTTCTTGGAAATTGATGCTAGTGGAACCCATGATAATGTACCAGGACACTGGGAATTCACCTCCACTGCCCCCGCCTCCAAAAAAACAATGGAAAGATTTATATTGCATATCTTTAAGTGACAAATGCAAGCAATATCATTTTGTAGTTAGCATATGTTACATCAGATTATGATTACATCTGATAGGTTCTGCACTTCAAAATAGCCAGCGTCACATACTGCAAACAAAGATTTGAGTAACTAAATAACTAGGATCAATTTACTTTTTTAACATTGTTTGCTCAAATCAATAATAAATATAACAGTATCAATCTTCCTAACAATGTTTAATTGTTAGTGTCTATTTTGGAGATGTTTTGGAACTGTGAATTCTCTTATGCAGGTCTAACAAAACAGTTTTGAGTTTCACCATATCTGCAAATTTGAGCTGTGAGCAGTTTCCACCAGTGATAAATACTTCCTTATGCCTCAACAGTATTCATGAGTTGAAAAAATGTTAGATCTGGAATTCAAACTCTCCTCCCATGAAATCTGAGAGCTAAGTCACAAGGTTCATGTTTGTGTTCAAGTTTGGCAGAGATAAAGTTTGGATCAAGTTTGGTGACTCCTAAAATTTAGAAAAAAATCGTAATTAAATTCAAAGAACATAAATATATCATTTTAAATTTTAAATATTAAAACTTAAAAATACTAAATTTTGAATAAATTAAAAAACTAAAATTTAAATAAATTTAAAATTAAAATCTAACCTAAAATAAATATATTAAATATTAATAATAATTTAACCTTAAACTTTTATATTAATCATCGAGAGTTCAAAGTATCAAATATCCAACAAAGACCCAAGGGCAAACAGCTAGCCCAAGGGGTCAAACTAGAGTATCAAAATCACATAATAAATAGTACGGAGATACAAAAGAAGAGAATAACCAAGAGCAGCTAAGTAAGAATATATAACTATTAATATATATTTTTAATTTACAAGCTAATTAAAATTAAAGTGTATATGTTAAACCTAAAAAAGACAATTAAAAAAAAAAAAAAACTATAACAGAAAATAAAAATAAGATAGAAATCTTCAAAAGGAAATAGCATTATCGAGATTCAAAACTCGGGGTACAAAAATAAAGATGCTGCTACCACTGCAGTCTCACAACACTAAGCCCACAATATGTTTTTGTAGGTCGTTCAGGTTCATTTACAGAAAAAGTTAAGAAAAAAAAACCTAATATAAAATGCATTTTAAAACTATTTTTATAAAAAAATTCCAAAAAAATCATAAGCCCTTTTCCATATGAGTCTTAGGGCGAACTAAAATGAATTTAAAGTTTTTCTTTTTTTTAAAGTTTGTTGGATTTTGTATTTTTTGGATAAAATCCGGCGAACTCTATGACTTAGTCTGAGAATAGTACATGTCTGCAATTCCACCGGTGGTAAATGTCTTGTTATGCCTTGAAAGAATTAAAAGGCTAAAAATGTTATGCCTGGTAATGAGTTGTTTGTAATTTCACAACATTGTGTTGGGTGATGGAAGTACACACATTTTCTAAGGTAGGCCATGTGACTTTTGCCTAGCTTGTCTGCAAAATCCATTACCCAATATTGATTTTTGGTTGAGATTTCTTTTGCTTCTTGCGAGATCTTCCTCATACAACGTGCCCCCAAACACACAAAAAAATCACATTTATAAAAAGATGTTAGAATATCAAAATAAAACTTAACCCACTCACTCTATGCATGCCCTTCTTTTCAAATAATGAATATTATAGCCATATTGTTCGTCATTATTTATTTATAACAGTAATGTCCACTATGACATATTTAATTTTCTTTATCTGGTCCTTCAAGAAATAATAAATCTATAAAATGACTAGTAGAAGATAAATACAGATAAATCTACTCAAAAACTAAATATAAGTGCCACACTCAGAGCATTCATTTCCTCGAGTTTGATATTCGTACCAAAAAGCAGGCTCTCGCATGCGAGGATTATAGTATCCAAGTCCTGTCGAGACATTCCTTTTGCCTTGCTGATCAGATCCATCTTTCATCTCTAATCTTTTTTCAGAAGACTTGATATGCTTTGCTTGTTGATTATTAGTCCTAACATTTCCAAGTAAGTCCTCATCTTCATTACTGCTGTCATCTTCAGAATTGGAAGCATGAACATGATTTTCTCCATCATCGGATTCCGAATCACTTCTGTCAACATCTTTGGTCAAATTATCAAGGCGAACAAATTCTGAGCTTTCTAATCTCCCAGAATTAATGTTTTTGTCATTTTCTGCCATTTGGTCATCTTCTTCCTTTACATCTACAAAATGTTCGAAGTCTTCATCATCATCCTCAGGCTGAAGAACTGCATTCCTGCAAAGACCCAAGTTAAAATTGGCTTTAGTCGATAAAGGAATAAAACAAATTACTTGTATTATTATTTTACAGCCCCCCAATTCCAACAATAGGAGAATATTATACCAATATGACTTTACAATTGAGGAATTAGAATTAATCATCTATAGTTACTCACCAAAGAACAGGTCTCACTTTTAGCAATTCAGACAAAAGTAAGAGACATGCACAAGCAAACTGTGGAGGCTGCTGAAGAGAAACCTGCAGAAAAAACTGACAGTAATGTCAATAACACAATCTCATAGTTGAAAACTACTTAACAGATAATATCAGAAGCCTAACTCCAGTGTGCTTAAACACATACTAAAAACTGACTGAGGATAGTGTACTGAAATTTGCGGCGGCTGATTTAATCCCAATAGTATTTGTGTAAAAAAAGCAAAGTATAACTCTGGCACTACTCAGGCTGTATTGGACTGAACAATTGGCATGCTCTTCAAATGTGAATATGGACTTGAATTGTTACTTAAAACCAGTTATGCAGAACTGAAGACTTAAGATGAAACCATGACCTTGCAAAAGAAGTAAAGACAAAACAAAGACAACGAAGACAAACCTGCAACAAGCGTTTTAAAAATGCTGCAATTCTCTTCATGTTTATATCATTCTTCATTCTTCAATGCTTTAAACATAAGACCTAGCAACATTTCTGTCTGTATAAAAAGCAATAAAGAATATATCAGCAAAATGTGCAACAATAACAATATTGTTTACTCTAAACTTAATAGAAATTTAACTTTCCTCACAAAACTTGAGAAATAAATTAAATACGTACAAGTTTCCAAGACATTTGAAATTTCATCATTTTCTCCACTACCCAAGGGATGCCTAACTGCTCTTCTTTTGTAAAAGAATGTATTAAAGAGGGGGACCTCTCAAGCGAAGTTGCAGAACAAATGGATTAATGCAAGCAAACATTGGACCATTTTCTATTCTAATGATCCTGAATCCTGATACCAATGGCTATCCTGCATTCAATCAAAATCAAGCCTTTACTGACATTTATGCTAAGGAGATAAATATCCATCAGTGCATGCCGATTTACATCATTGGAAAATATTGAAAGAAAGAACACTAAAAAGGAAACTTCAAGATTGTTAATTATAGATTCAGTCCAGCTTAAATGTTTGGCACATGTTAAGGAAGCAATTGATTATCAAGACACATTTCTTTCTTTCTTAGAGAATCCCTCCAATAGTTGACAAAATAAATGAACTATATAGATCACTTCTCAAGACTTTACTGCCACATTTTTTTCACTTCTATATAAATCTCACATTTTTATATTCTGTAACATACACCCCTAGTATATGCTTTGCTCTGTATGTTTTTTTTGTTTTCTGTTTGTTAGGTGTTTAGGGTTTCATGGGTTTTGCTTGCATGTTTGTTTTTGTACGAAATACATAGAATATAAAGCATAAACTGAAAACCCAGAAGAACTAAAAAGAATATCAACAAACGAACAACTACTCAGATAGAAATGGGCCAAAATATGAAGATTTACAACATACCCATGTTGGGATTTACAACTTTGTTCCAGTGCTGACGGAGTGCCAACCATACAAGCTTCACAGTAAAATTGCTACAAACTCCCGTCAAAGACAAATACTCAACAAGCAAGGATTTACAATATTTTTGTTGCCCTTAGGCGCCCAAAATGTAAGAGATTTTATGACCCAACATGAAGTCTTTCCTAATTATGGAGACCCACGAACTGTACCAGCATGGTACGGCTTGCTGTAGCTTTAAATTTGCCCAAAGCCCACTCAAATCAAGCTCTTTTACCATTGTTCTGCATCAGCCATGTATGCAAGTGATAAGCGTGTTGGATTAGGTCCGGACAACTAAGAGGGGGGGTGAATTAGTTGTCCCACAATTTAAACTTTTCTATCTTTAATCTTCTTTTATAATCAAATTAGTGATGTAAACATTTCAACATCAATCAATAACACATAAGCAGAAACATAAATAACACACTTGACTCCAAGATTTTTGACGTGGAAACCCGGTTAAGGGAAAAACCACGGTGGGGGTTAACCCACAAAGATTATACTCTGTTAAAAGTATTACAATGGGGAATGCACATGCATTCGGGCTCACTGCCCATAACTCACTGTTCAAAAGGAGGCTCACTGCCTACAAAAAGAGAATTACAATAAGTTTGAACTGATATTTAGCATCTATCAATCCTGGAGTTTAGTTTCAGTTAAGCATAGAAAACTGACTTGACACACTTCATCCTTGCTCTGCTCCTCTTACTGCTCTGCTAACATCTGAACTTTTGATCTCTGCTCCTTTCACAATTACACCATAGTCGCAACACACACACCAAAATCATCCATATCCATTGGCTATATATATCCGCATCCTGATCTTTGATCACTTTCTAGTCGACTTCAAGAATACTTGGAGCTTTATTGAATACTCTACTCTGTCAGCTAGATCCATGCATAACTTGAGACGTGGACCAAAACTTGCACTCACAAATCATCAAACAGGTTAGCCACTATCACTGGTCATCACTACTTGCCCAATCAACAACTTCCATACATCCGGAACCAAGATCATTTACAAAATCACCTGTTCCTCTTCTGTCTACTCTATAAAACTGAAACCCGATACTCAGAAGCTAATATCTTTTGAGTCCTTCATCTCCGGATGACAAGACTCTGGATTTAGAGTGTCTTGACAATGCTTACAACTACCTTAGATCTATAACAAACCATGCCTTTCCACAGGAGAGATCCGGACCAAGATACCGGACCTTGTCACCTACTCTGTTCCTGACTGCCCAAACTTAGACAAATTCTGATTCTGACTTCTGGTGTGAACAAATTGTGTTATGCGGATGATTGGGATGATCTTAGTTATCATCAATGACAACACCTATCAATGTGAAGCAGTGTCTCTTGCCAACAAAGCAACCCTAGATGAAGGCTCAAACTCCACAAAATCTCACACAAACCGCTGCAAGAAGGAGGTACAGCCCTTAGGGAGTACGACCAGTATAGCAGAATGTACGGCCCGCCTTATGTGGACTGCAACAGGAATAGAAAACCAAAGAAAATGCATATGTTTGTTCTTCTAAAACCTATTCTTAGCTGCAACCAATAACTCCTTTGAATATGTTCATTTCACACTGAAATCTCCACTGAAATGTATCATCCAAATGCACAACTGAAGCCTCTGGATGAAGTCTCCAAGTATCCTCTCCTGATGCGGTCTTCCATGCATGAAGAAAGGTGATATTGCAAAGGGTTTCATCTCCACAAATCAATATCAAACCCTAGACCCATGCTTCAAAGCCAAAGCACGACAATATCCCAATATGAGAGCAAATTTCATAAACTTCACATATGTAAAATAAAATCTCTTTTTTGCTTTTAACCTTCTCCTCTCTCCCAATGCCCAAGAAACAATTTATTTTATTATTTTATGTTAACTTCTTATGTCCCCTTTGTACCTTGGGCGCCCATCTCCTAGACATGTCACTTTAAGTTACAACTTCATTTTATAACATGACATTATATTATAACTTAAAATACATTTTTCCCTTATAAATAAAACATAAGTTAAATCTTTAATTTAACTTATATTTAATCGATTAATGCCTTGGAAAGTCGAAACCATGAGTCCTCATGCTAAGACCCCCTGCCAATGCCCTACTATAAATAGCAAGTGCTCCTATCCTGACTTACTATAAATAGTAAGTCACCCAAACTGACCCCCTAAACACCTCCATTAGCCTACGAGAGTCTGATAATAGGCTAATCCTTGTCTACTGATCAAATGGGCTAAATGGGGGACATTACAGTCCACCCTCCACAAGAATGCTTGTCCTCAAGCAACCTTAGCTCAGGATGCTATAGTATCTGTTCACTCTCCCGAGTAGCATCCTCAACTGGTAGTTTTTTCCACTTCACCAGGTACTCCCTGATGATCTGTTTCCTCAAATTCTTTTCTCTGGTTTCAATAGCTTCTGGTACCCAGATTAGCTTCCCCTCCTCATCCAATGGTGGAAGATCAGATGAAGGAATCACATTAAGGCCAAGAGTTTTTTTCAACCTGGAAACATGGAAAACATTATGCACCTTACTATCCATTGGCAACTCAAGCTCATATGCCACTTCTCCCACTCTCCCAATAATCCTGAACGGACCATAGAACCTGGGTTTTAATTTTTTTGCTCCACTCTTCTTGAGAGTGGACTGCTTGTAGGGCTAGTGCCTCAAATACACCATATCTCCAACCTCAAACTCCTCTCTACTCGGTGCTGATCAACATAAAGATTTTGTTGATTCTGTGCCTGTTGGATGTTATCTTTGAGTTCCTTCACTATATCCTGACTCTCCTGTAATAGATCTTTTGCCTTTGGCACCAGACTATCACCAAGTAGCAAATCTGTAAGGCATGGGGCATCATATCCATACAAAGCCCTGAACGGAGACATCTTGATTGACATGTGGTATGCCGTGTTATAGTAGTACTCCCCCAGGTGTAACAATCTAACCCAAGCCTTATGCTGCCCTACCACATAATTTTGAAGATACCCCTCCACCCATTTGTTCACAATTTCTTTCTGGCCATTTGTCTGTGGGTAGTAATTGGTACTGGGAGTCAACTCAGTGCCACATAATCTGCATAATTCCTACCAAAATAAACTTAGGAACTTGTTGTCCCTATCACTCACTATACCTCTGGGTATCCTGTGTAATCTAAAGATCTCCCGAAAGAACAAATCAACCACCTGTATAGCTGTGTATGATGTTGAAATGGAAAAGAAGTGTGCAAATTTGGTCAATTTGTCAACCACAACAAATATGATATCCTCCCCTGCACCTTAGGTAGCCTCGTAATGAAATCCATGGAGATGTATTCCCACTTTTGATTGGGAATTGGTAGTGGTTGTAACAGTCCTGCAGGATAATTATGCTCATGCTTATTTTGTTGACAAATGGGGCATTCACGAACATATTTGAGGACTTCATCCTTGAGTCCTTTCCATGTTAATCATTCCCAAATTTGCCTATATGTCTTAAAGAATCTGGGGTGGCCAGCCATGGGATTGTCATGGAAAGTCCTTATGATCTTTTGTTTAAACTATGAATTAGGCACGAGAAGTATTCTATCTTTGTATATAATCAAATCCTGCACTACAGAATACCTATCATCCTTAATGGTGCCCTCAATGACTCCTGCTACCTAAGAGTCCTTAGCATACTCTTCTAAAATCATCTCTTTCCAATTAGCAGATATTTCACTAAATAAGCACAAGTGAGGTCTCCTCGATAAAGCATCTGCAACTATATTTCTTTTCCCCTTAACATATTCAATGTCGAAGTCAAGCCTGAAGTCTGCTTACCCACTTCTGCTGTCTATCGTTCAAGTCCTTCTGGTTCATAAAATACTTAATGTTGTTATGACCTGTTTTGATTATGAATTTGCCTCCAACTAGATAAGGCCTAAACTTGGCCAATGCATGCATGATGGCCAACATTTCTCGGTCATATACGGAGTAGCTCCTCTCAACACCCTGAAGCTTGCTACTCTAAAATGCTATCAGGTGCTTTTCCTGCATCAACACTGCCCCTATTCCCTCCCCTGAAGCATCACACTACAAATCGAAAGGTTTGGAGAAGTCAGGAATCACTAGCATGGGACAAGTAGACATTAAGTGCTTAAAGTCATCAAAGCACTGCTGAGCTATGTCATTCCACTCAAAGGCTCCTTTCTTGGTCATGTCTATCAATGGCACAACTGTTTGTGAGAAGCCTTTTACAAATCTCCTGTAGAAACCACGAAGTCTAAAGAAGCCCTTAAGCTGTGTGAGGTTTGTAGGTGGGGGCCAATCAACAATTGTCTTAATCTTTTCTGGGTCTACCCTGATGCCATTAGCACTGATAATGTGGCCCAAGTAAAGCAGCTCTGTCATGCCAAAGTCACATTTGGACTCCTTGGCATAGAGGGACTCACTCTCTAAAATACTCAACATCTCCTCCAAATGTCACATGTGCTCATCCCAACTCCTGCTGAAAATCAATATATCGTCGAAGATCAATACAAATTTTCGAAGCTGCTGTCTGAAAATCTGGTTCATGAAACTTTGGAAGGTAGCAGGGGCATTGGTTAACCCAAATAGCATCACCAAAAACTCAAAGTGTTTGTAATGACACCTGAAAGAAGTCTTCTTTACATCCTCTGCCCTCATACAAATCTGATGGTACCCTGATCTAAGATCTATCTTGGAGAAATAGCAAGCCCTATGAAGTTCTTCAATCAACTCATCTATGTAGGGAATAGGATACCCATTCTTAATAGTCTTCTTATTCAACACTCGATAATCAATGCACATTCTAATTTTCCCATCCTTCTTTTTGACTAAAACAACTATAGAAGCAAAGGGACTCTTACTAGGTCAAATGTGCCCCATCTAGAGCAACTCCTTGATCATCTTCTCTATCTCATCCTTAAATCTCTTAGGATGTCAATAGGGAGTAATCATGATGGGCTTGGTCCCATCCTCCAACTCTATGACATGCTCTATACCTTTGTTTGGTGGCACTCCTGGCGGTATATCTCCAAACACTTTGTTGTGCTTGGTCAAGAGCTTTTGAATGTCTGGATGATAACTGCTCTTTGGTTGTGGTGAGGACTCTGGCATGATAAGGCATTCTGCTGCCCATTCTACCTAGTCATGTCGTAGCATTCTTTCCATTCTCTTAAGTGACACTACCCATGGTCCACCATCTGATAAACCTCTGAGACATATTTTCTTCCCCTTAAATTCAAATTTCATATCCATTTTGTTTGCATTCATGGTGAACTCTCCTAGCTACCTCATCAAATGCATGCCTAACACAACATCTGTATCTTAGATACCAACAACATAGAAATCATAAACCAACTCATACTCACCCATAACAATCTTCAACCCAGAGATTTTCCTATTGCATGTCATCTTGAACCCATTGGATAACATCACTTTGAAGCCTTCAAATTCCTCTACCTACAATCCACATCTAGCTACCAACCCCTCATTGATAAAATTATGTGTGGCCCCTGTGTCAATGAGAGTGATGATACGCTGACCTCCAAGTACTCCACGCACCCTGAAAGAGCCAACTTTTTGGAAACTAGAAAGCTGGGCAAGGTTCCCATCACTACCAGTGCTGTGTTGTGAAGCAATCTCATCCCCACTGTCCTCATGGTCTGTAGGCTGATCTGAAGGTGAATCTGATGCCTCTGATTGTGTCTCCTCAGCTAAATAATATTCTATCAGTTTGGCCTTAGCCTTGTGAGGGCATTTGTGTGAAGGTTCCCATGGTTCTTTGCACTGAAAACACAATTTTTGCCTTCTGTACTCATTAAGGTGATCATTTGTTAGTTTATTTGATTTTTCTTTTGTGTGCCCAAAGTCTTTCTGGAAGGGTCTCCTATCCTTCTCCTTATCCCTCCTATGCTAAAAACTCTTAGACTGGAATTTGCTTCTACAAAGAAAAGACTCCATATCCCTAGACTTTTTTAGGGCCTCTTACAGTGAAGAAGGGTCCAATCCCTTGACCCAACCATGTAATGGATCTGTCAACCCATCAATAAAGAGCATGATCAATCGACACTCTAAGATATCTGAAACCATCACTGATAGGTCCTAGAACTTGGATATGTATGAATCCATTGAACCCACTTATCTCAACTGTGCCAGTTCCTTAAACTGCATTTTTGGATCCTTCTTATCGAATCAGTCTATCAACCTGGCAGTGAACTCAATATATGAGGTAATCTGATCATGGCCCAGAGTGACTTTGCCATTACTCCACCATCTGTGTGCACTAGCCTCCAGGTGTAGTGTTGCATAAGTTATGACATCTGTCTCTGGCATAGGGCTGATTTGAAGATAGTTGTCCAACTTTTGGACCCAAGCTCTGGCTAAAGTCTTACCGGAGCCATCAAAATAAGCCAATGTTATTTTGCTTACCTTCTTCTGTAATTCCTGATTCGATTGCCTATTGCCTCTGCGGGGTCTATGTTTCATTCTGAGATCTGAATACTCTTGAAATGCCATCTCAACTCTAAACTTCTCGCTGGATGCCTGCCAATCCCTCAAGATCTCATCCTAGAACTCCAACTGTGTGGCCTCTTGGTCAGGAACATTGTTCCTAGGAACAAAGGTGGGAATGCCTGGTCTATCTCCTGTGGTCAACTGAGAGATCCCTCTATTGGTGGCTGAGGCTTCACCCTCATCATCTCTATCCTTTTATCTATCTCCATTATGCTTGTCACCATTATGCCTATCACCATTATGCCTATCTGCATTATTTTTGTCACCATTGTTTCGGTCACCGCCATTGTTGGCCCTGTTTTTTTCACCCATGTTATTTTTGTTCCTGTCATGGTCATTTTTGTTGTTCCTATCATTCCTGTCATCTCAGGACAATAACCTGGTGAGGATCTGTGTTCCAACTCCCTCTGAGAATCATGCATTGTTCATTCTATGGCGAGCTATCCCCTAACCAATGAATTAAGGATTTCCCATATGCTAGGCTGTTCAACTACTCTATCACCCATTTCTTCTACCTGCACTGGGATCTCCCCTGAAAATGGGTCTGTCACTACTACCAGATTCTGTAGTTCTTGTAACTGTGGTATCTGTGTTTCTTGTTGTAACCTGTTTCTTCTGGTATTGTAGTGGTGTGTCAATGATTGCATAGGTAACATATCTCAGTTTTTCATCTGCATTTTGGTTCTACTCTCAAAGGATAGCAGAATCTTCTGTTCTGATACCACTATAACATACACCCCTGGTATATGCTTTGCTCTGTATGTTTTTTTTTTGTTTTCTATTTGTTTGGTGTTTAGGGTTTCATGGGTTTTGCTTACATGTTTGTTTTTGCATGAAATACATAGAATATAAAGCATAAATTGAAAACTTAGAAAAACTAAAAAGAATATCAACAAACGAACAACTAACTAGATAGAAATGGGCCAAAATATGAAGATTTATAACATACCCATGTTGGGATTTACAACTTTGTTCTAGTGCTGACGGAGTGCCAACCATGCTTCATAGGAAATTGCTAAAAACTCTTGTCAAAGACAAATAATCAACAAGTAAGGATTTACAATCTTTTTGTTGCCCTTAGACACCCAAAATGCAAGAGATTTTATGACCCAACATGAAGTCTTTTCTGATTATGGAGACCCATGAACTGTACCATCATGGTACGGCCTGCTATAACTCTAAATTTGCCCAAAGCCCACTCAAATCAACCTCTTTTACCATTGTTTTGCATCAGCCATGTTTGCAAGTGATAAGCGACCCTAGATGAAGGCTCAACTCCACAAAATCTCACACAAACTGCTGCAAGGAGGTATGGCCCTTAGGAAGTACGACCAGTATAGCAAAATGTATGACCAGCCTTACGTGGACTGCAATAGCAATAGAAAACCTAAGAAAATGCATATGTTTGTTCTTCTAAAACTTATTCTTAGCTGCAACCAATAACTCCTTTGAATATGTTCATTTCACACTCAAATCTCCACCGAAATGTATCATCTGAATGCACAACTAAAGCCTTTGGATGAATTCTCCAAGTATCCTCTCCTGATGCGGTCTTCCACACATGAAGAAAGGTGATATTGCAAAGGGTTTTGTATCCACAAATTGATATCAAAAGCTAAAGAACGACAATATCCCAATATGAGAGCAAATTTCATAAACTTCACATATGCAAACTGAAGTCTCTTTTTTTCTTTTAACCTTTTCTCTCCCAACCCCCAAGAAGCAATTTATTTTATTATTTTATGTTAATTCCCTATGTCCCCTTTGTACCTTGGGTGCCCATCTCCTAGACATGTCACTTTAAGTTACAACTTCATTTTATAAAGTGACATTATATTATAACTTAAAATACCTTTTTCCCTTATAAATAAATCATAAGTTAAATCTTTAATTTAACTTATATTTAATCAATTAATGCCTTGGGAAGTTAAAACCATGAGTCCTGCTAAGACCCCCTGCCAATGCCCTGCTATAAATAGCAAGTGCTCCTGTCCCGACTTACTATAAATAGTAAGTCACCCAAACTGACCCCCTAAACACCTCCATTAGCCTACATGAGTCTGATCATAGGCTAATCCCTATCCACTGATCAAATGAGTTAAATGGGGGACATTATAGTCCACCCTCCCCAAGAATGCTTGTCCTCAAGAAACCTCAGCTCGGGATGTTGTAGTATCTGCTCACTCTCCCAAGTTGCATCATCAACTGGTAGATTTTTTCACTTCACTAGGTACTCCCTGATGATCTGCTTCCTCATATTCTTTTCTTTGATGTCAACAATAGCTTTTGGTACCAAGAGTAGCTTCCCCTCGTCATCCAATGGTGGAAGCTCAGCTGAAGGAATCACATTGAGGCCAAGAGTTTTTTTCAACCTAGAAACATGGAAAACATTATGTACCTTACTATCCGCTGGCAACTCAAGCTCATATGCCACTTCTCCCACTCTCATGATAATCCTGAACAGGACCATAGAACCTGGGTTTTAATTTTTCTGCTCCACTTTTCTTGAGAGTGGACTACCTGTAGGGCTGGAGCCTCAAATACATGATATCTCCAACCTCAAAAATCCTCTCTACCCGGTGCTGATCAGTATAAAGATTTTGGTGATTTTGTGCCTATTGGATGTTATCTCTAAGTTCCTTCACTATATCCTGACTCTCCTGTAATAAATCTTTTGCCTTTGGCACCCGATTATCACCAGGTAGCAAATCTATAAGGCATGGGGAATCATACCCATACAAAGCCCTAAATGGAGACATCTTGATTGACATGTGGTATGCCGTGTTATAGCAGTACTCCCCTAGGTGTAACCATCTAACCCAAGCCTTCTACTGCTCTGCCACATAATTTTGAAGATACCCTTCCACCCATTTGTTCACGATTTCTGTCTGGCCATCTGTCTATGGGTAGTAATTGGTACTGGGAGTCAACTCAGTGCCACATAATCTGCATAACTCCTGCCGAAACAAACTTAAGAACTTGTTGTCCCTGTCACTCACTATACCTCTGGGTATCTCGTGTAATCTGAAGATCTCCCAAAAGAACAAATCAACCACCTGTACAATTGTGTATGATGTTGAAATGACGAAGAAGTGAACAAATTTGGTCAATCTGTCAACCACAACAAATATGATGTCCTCCCCCTGCACCTTAGGTAGCCCTGTAATGAAATCCATGGAGATGTATTCCCACTTTTGATAGGGAATTGGCAGTGGTTGCAACAGTCCTTCAGGATAAGTATGCTCATGCTTATTTTGTTGACAAATGGGGCATTCACGAACATACTTGAGGACTTCATCCTTGAGTCCTTTCCATGTGAATTGTTCCCGAATTTGCCTATATGTCTTAAAGAATCTTGGGTGGCCAGCCATGGGATTGTCATGGAAAGTCCTTATGATCTTTTGTTTAAACTATGAATTAGGCACCAAAAGTATTCTATCTTTATATATAATCAAATCTTGCACTACAGAATACTTGTCATCCTTAATGGTGCCCTCAATGATTCCTGCTATCCAAGAGTCCTTAGCATACTCTGCTAAAATCGTCTCTTTCCAATTAGCAAACATCTCGTTAAATAAGCACAAGTGAGGTCTCCTTGATAAAAAATCTGCAACGATATTTCTTTTCCCCTTAACATATTCGATGTTGAAGTCATAAGCCTGAAGTCTACTTACCCACTTCTGTTGTCTATCATTCAAGTCCTTTTGGTTCATGAAATACTTAATGCTGTTATGATCTGTTTTGATTATAATTTACCTCCAACCAGATAAGGCTTGAACTTGGCCAATGCATGCATGATGGCCAACATTTCTCAGTCATATACCGAGTAGCTCCTCTCAACACCTCGAAGCTTCCTACTCTCAAATTCTATTGGGTACTTTTCCTGCATCAACACTGACCCTATTCCCTCCCCTGAAGCATCACACTATAACTTGAAAGGTTTGGAGAAGTCAGGAATCGCTAGCATGGGGCAAGTAGACATTAAGTACTTGAAGTGATCAATGCATTGCTGAGCCGTGTCATTCACATCAAAGGCTCCTTTCTTGGTCATGTTTGTCAATGGTGTAACTGTTTGTGAGAAGCCTTTTACAAACCTCCTGTAGAAACCACAAAGTTCGAAGAAACCCTTAAGCTATGTTTGGTTTGTAGGTGGGGACCAATGAACAATTTCATTAATCTTTTCTGGGTCTACCCTGATGCCATTAGCACTGATAATGTGGCCCAAGTAAAGCAGCTCTGTCATGCCAAATTCACATTTAGACTCCTTGGCATAGAGGGACTCACTCTCTAAAATACTCAACACCTCCTCCAGATGTCACGTGCTCATCCCAACTCCTATTGAAAATCAGTATATCATCAGAGATCAATACAAACTTCCAAAGCTGCTGTCTAAAAATCTGGTTCATGCAACTTTGGAATGTAGCAGGGGCATTGGTTAACCCAAATGGCATCACTAGAAACTCAAAGTGGCCATAATGACACCTGAAAGCAGTCTTCTCTACATCCTCTGCCCTCATACGAATCTAATGGTACCCTGATCTAAGATCTATCTTAGAGAAATAGTAAGCCCTATGAAGTTCTTCAATCAACTCATCTATGTGGGGAATAGGATACCTGTTCTTAATAGTCTTCTTATTCAATGCTTGATAGTCAATGCACATTCTAATTGTCCCATCCTTCTTTTTGACTAAAACAACTACAAAAGCAAAGGGACTCTTACTAGGTCAAATGTGCCCCATCTAGAGCAACTCCTTGATCATCTTCTTTATCTCATCCTTAAGTCTCTTAGGATGTCGATAGGGAGTAATCATGATGGGCTTGGTCCCATCCTCCAACTCTATGACATGCTTTATACCTCTGTTTGGTGGCACTCTTAGCGGTATATCTCCAAACACTTTGCTGTGCTTGGTCAAGAGCTTTTGAATGTTTGGATGGTAACTGCTCTTTGGTTGTGGTGAGGACTCTGGAATGATAAGTAATTCTACTGCCCACTCTACCTGGTCATGTCATAGCATTCTTTCCATTCTCTTAAGTGACACTACCCGTGGTCCACCATCTGATAAACCTCTGAGACATATTTTCTTCCCCTTAAATTCAAATTTCATATCCATTTTGTTTACATTCATGGTGAACTCTCCTAGCTACCTCATCCAATGCATGCCTAACACAACATCTGTATCCCTGATACCAACAACATAGAAATCATCAACCAACTCATACTCATCCATAACAATCTTCAACCCATAGATTTTCCTGTTGCATGTCATCTTGAACCTGTTGGCTAACATCACTTTGAAGCCTTCTAATTCCTCTACCTGCAATCCATGTCTAGCTACCAACCCCTCATCGATAAAATTATGTGTGGCCCCTGTGTTAATGAGAGTGATGATACGCTAACCTCCAAGTACTCCATGCACCCTAAAAGAGCCAACTTTTTGGAAACTAGAAAGCTGGGCAAGGTTCCCATCACTACTAGTGTTGTGCTGTGAAGCAATCTCATCCCCATTGTCCTCATGGTCTAAATTCTGATTTGAAGGTGAATCTAATGCCTCTAATTATGTCTCCTCAGTTGAATAATATTTTATCAGTTTGGCCTTAGCCTTGTGAGGGCATTTGTGTGAAGGATCCCATGGTTCTTTGTAGTGAAAACACAGTTTTTTCCTTCTGTACTCATTAAGATGATCATCTGTTAGTTTATTTGATTTTTCTTTTGTGTGCCCAAAGTCTTTCTGGAAGGGTCTCCTATCCTTCTCCTTATCCCTCCTATGCTGAAAACCCTTAGATTGGAATTTGCTTCTCCACACTGAAGACTCCATATTCCTAGCCTTTTTTCATGGCCTCCTGTAGTGAAGAAGGGTCCAATCCCTTGACCCAACCGCATAATGGATCTGTCAACCCATCAATAAAGAGCATGATCAATCGATGCTCTGAGATATCTGAAACCATCACCGATAGGTCCTAGAATTCAAATATGTATGAATCCACTGAACCCACTTGTCTCAACTGTGCCAGTTCCTTAAACTGCACTTTGGGATCCTTCTTATCGAACTGATCTATCAACCTGGCAGTGAACTCAACATATGAGGTAATCTGATCATGACCCAGAGTGACTTTACCATTACTCCACCATCTATGTGCACTACCTTCCAAGTGTAATGCTGCATAAGTTATTGCATCTGTCTCTGGCATAGGGTTGATCTGAAGATAGTTGTCCAACTTTTGGACCCAAGCTCTGGCTGAAGTCTTACCAGAGCCATCGAAATAAGCCAATGTCATTTTGCTTACCTTCTTCTACAATTCCTGATTTAATTGCCTATTTCCTCTGTGGGGTCTATGTTTCATTCTGAGATCTGAATACTCTCCAAATGCCATCTCAACTCTAAACTCCTCGCTAGATGCCTGCCAATCCCTCAAGATCTCATCCTGGAACTCCAACTATGTGGCCTCCTAGTCAGGGACATTGTTCCTATGAACAAATGTGGGAATGCCTGGTCTATCTCCTACGGTCAACTGAGAGGACCTTCTATTGGTGGCTGAGGCCTCACCCTCATCATCTCTGTCCCTGTATCTATCTCCATTATGCTTGTCACCATTATGCCTATCACCATTATGCCTATCTGCATTTTTTTTGTCACCATTGTTCTGGTCACTGCTATTGTTGGCCCTATTCCTGTCACCCATGTTATTTCTGTCATGGTCATTGTTGTTGTTCCTGTTGTTCCTGTCATCTCAGGGCAATAACTTGGTGTAGATCTGTGTCAAGTCCCTCTAAGATTCTTGCATTGTTCGCTCAATGGCTAGCTATCCCCTAGCCAATGAATTTAGGATTTCTCGCATGCTAGGCTCTTCAACTTCTCTATCACCCATTTCTTCTACTTGTACTGGGAGCTCTCCTAAAAAATGGGTCTGTCATTGCTACTGGATTATTTGGTTCTTCTAACTATGGTACTTGTGTTTTTTGTTGTAACTTGTTTCTTCTTGTATTGTAGTGGTGTGTCAATGACTGCATAGGTAACATATCTTAGTTTTTCATCTGCATGTCGGTGCTACTCTCAAAGGATGGCAGAATCTTCTACTCTGATACCACTGTAACATACACCCCTGGTATATGCTTTGCTTTGTATGTTTTTTTTTGTTTTTTGTTTGTTTGGTGTTTAGGATTTCATGTGTTTTGCTTGCATGTTTGTTTTTTCATGAAATACATAGAATATAAAGTATAAACTGAAATCCCAGACAAACTAAAAAGAATATCAACAAATGAACAACTACCGAGATAGAAATGGGCCAAAATATGAAGATTTATAACATACCCATGTTGAGATTTACAACTTCATTCTAGTGCTGATAGAGTGCCAATCAAACAAGCTTCACAAGAAATTGCTACAAACTCTCTTCAAAGACAAATACTCAACAAGCAAGGATTTACAATCTTTTTGTTGCCCTTAGGCGTCCAAAATGCAAGAGATTTTATGACCCAACATGAAGTCTTTGCTGATTATGGAGACCCATGAACTGTACCAGCATGGTATGGCATATTGTAGCTCTAAATCTACCCAAAGCCCACTCAAATCAACCTCTTTTACCACTATTCTACATCAGCCATGTCTGCAAGTGATGAGCAACCCTAGATGAAGGCTCAAACTCCACAAAATCTCAGAGAATCTGCTACAAGGAGGTACGACCCTTAGGAAGTACGACCAGTATAGCAGAATGTACGACCTGCCTTATGTGGACTGCAACAACAATATGTTTGTTCTTCTAAAACCTGTTCTTAGCTGCAACCAATAACTCCTTTGAATATGTTCATTTCACACTCAAATCTCCATCGAAATGTATCATCCAAATACACAATTGAAGCCTCTGGATGAAGTCTCTAAGTATCCTCTCTTGATACAGTCTTCCACACATGAAGAAAGGTGATATTACAGAGTGTTTCATCTCCACAAATTGATATCAAACCCTAGAGCCAAGCTCCAAATCCAAAGCACAACAATATCCCAATATGAGAGCAAATTTCATAGACTTCGCATATGCAAAATGAAGTCTCTTTTTTGCTTTTAACCTCCTTCTCTCTCCCAATGCCCAAGAAGCAATTTATTTTATTATTTTATGTTAACTCCTTATGTCCCATTTGTACCTTGGGCGCCCATCTCCTAGACATGTCACTTTAAGTTACAACTTCATTCTATAAAGTGACATTATATTATAACTTAAAGTACCGTTTTCCGTTATAAATAAAACATAAGTTAAATCTTTAATTTAACTTATACTTAATCGATTAATGCCTTGGGAAGTTGAAACCATGAGTCCTCATGCTAAGACCCTCTACCAATGCCCTGCTATAAATAGCAAGTGCTCCTGTCCTAACTTAATATAAATAGTAAGTCACCCAAACTGACCCCCTAAACACCTCCATTAGCCTACGGGAGTATGATCATAGGCTAATCCCTATCCACTAATCAAATGGGCTAAATGGGGGACATTACATATTCATCGTACATTCACAACCTCAACAAAGAATTTTTCTGGAACTTTAGAATGAAATCTTTTAAATTCCAATATAACACCTTATTTTGTCCCTGATATGGAGAGAAATTGAAGATAAGTGGCAGCGGTTATATTTTAAAAGGAAATTGATAAATTTTAAAATAAAGATTTAAACTACATTCCTAAAGAAGGCCGACTTGCCTCTTAGCACCAAAAATTGGAAGTTCAAGTTCAAAATTTAAAATAAACCTTTGTTATTAAATGAGGCCGACCTCATGTATGATGTGCCTCACAAAAGACAAAGTGGATGTTGTGATATATAAAGATGCAATTAGAGACCAAAAGGTGATCGACTCTCATGCCTTAAGTGCCTTTGTAAAGGCCTAACACAAAACATATGATGATGCTAAGACAAACGATTACTATTCTATATGCAGTTACTTTATTATGCAAGGGAAATAATTTCATTGTGAAGAGGTGTAAGTTTAAGAGCAGCGGATAATTTGAAGGAGAGGGTGTTGAAAAATGGAGAAGATAAAGTAGCCCTCAAGGCTAAAGTTAGGTAGCTGTGGTAGTACATTTCCAATCTTTTTCATGGCACGTCACAGGTTGATTTACTGCTTCCTCCAAATCTAGAATCACCGGCCGATCAACAATAGTTCAGTGAGTTGCTCATTTATGGGAGGCATATGAAATATTGGGTGGAAGAATTTGTGACTAAAGGTAGAGTTGTACTTTCACAGATCTATCAATTAAAGTATAACGCTCATGATCTGCATCAAGGTATTCAAGGGTTACAACAGACTATGGCTAAAAATAGACCAGTGTTTGAGATCATTATCTCCAACTTGAAGATAACATATAATTCTGTTGATTTAGCTGAAAATAAGAAGATTGTTTCTATTTGGAAAGAACAGTATCTTTTTACAGTAAAAACTTGTGACAGTATAATCTCGGATTTAGCAGAATGGAAAGAAAAAGTGGTAAAAGTTCTGAAGTTTGTGAGATCTTTTGTTTCTCATATTCTGTGTTCATATGAAAAAGAAGATGGTACCCTGTATGATCTTAGGGAAGTACAGACAGAGTTCCAGACTCTCGTCTGCAATAGTTTTAATGATGATATCAGTGCCGACAAGATGGATCATTTTGCTGCAATGACAGTAAAGTTTGATAAAGTTGTAGGCGAAGTTCATGAATTCCTTCAGATGGTTGCAAATGGTGAGGAAATGTTAGAGAATTAGCATATCATTCTAGAGAGTATCAGTGTTCCTAGAAAAGATGTGGTCACTCAACTTTTAGAAGATATTATTTCCCAAAATATCAATGCATGACATCACCACTAAAGCAAGAATGTAGATGAGGATGTGACTCAAAAGAAAGCAGCTTTAACTCAGATGCTTTTTGTTTTAAAGCATTTCCTTTCATCTAAAGGTCATCCATTCTTTATTTAGAAAGAAATCACTTTGTAATAGTTGGAGCTTTATTTTCTTTAAAGCAAATTGTTTTAAAGTGTTTGTTAGTTGTAATCTTTGTCGTAGAATAGAAATAAAGCTTGCGAGTTGGCAAGTTAGTTAGGTTAAATCAAGGAGATTTTAGGGTCCCCTACTCCTTTGATTAGTATAAATAAGGGCAGCCTTGCCCATTGTAAGTAATGGTAATTGTGATAGCAAAATTTGTTGTGCCTATTCTAGCCTGCAGAAATTGTTATTCCAAGTGCTCGTTCACTCTATGTTGTCTGTTTTCCAGTGTTTGATCTTACATATTGTATGCCTACCTTTTGCTACAATATTGTTGTTTTGGAGTTGTATCAACTTTATGATATTGGGAATAGAAGTCTTATGCCTGTCATTTGCTCTGATTTTCTATCTCTGATCATCTAGTTTTGTTGTCAGATGTGTGGCTTGTGTAATCTTAATTCAGTTTTCATCTTAAAGTACAATGAGTCTTCTGATGTGAATCTGGAAGGAGTTTTTTAAAGATTTTATGTTAAAAACAAATCATTCCTTGTTAACTTTTAATCC
This sequence comes from Cunninghamia lanceolata, assembly GCA_027924645.1. Classification (NCBI taxonomy): domain Eukaryota; kingdom Viridiplantae; phylum Streptophyta; class Pinopsida; order Cupressales; family Cupressaceae; genus Cunninghamia; species Cunninghamia lanceolata. The sequence goes on from BSBN01000693.1 coordinate 12,168,835, forward strand.
CTTTGCTCTGAATTTACTCAGGAGATTAAAAGCGTCATTTAGCTTAGGCCTAGCTATAGTTAGAAGTTCTAAAAAGGTAAAAACTCTGCTGCAGTGAATAGAGTTTTATAACCTTGTGTTCGCAGCTGAGAAACAAGAAGAAGATAGGCAATTTTTTTTTATTCATCTTTTTAGCAAACATCATCAAAAAGGGAACTCCCCCTCATAATAGGAGAGCAGCTTATCTGTGCATAGCTATCCATTTCCAACTTGCATTTCAAAGGTGCGAATTGAAACGCCAACAAATATCTTCTGATAATTACGGTGACAAAAAACTGCAGATATTCCCTTGTAAATCCTTCCGTGACTGAGCTCCAAACTTCCAAACTGAATATGAATGAAGCACAAATGCAACCATCGAGTATGGCTGCTCCAAGCACCCTTGGGTGGTCTCTCACACCTACAGAATGTTGATACTAATGGAGGATTTCATCTCCAAAAGCCAATGATAGTTTTCTCAAACCCTCATTCTCTTTGTAGAGCAAAATATCATAAAGTGTAGTAGTCAAGAATGAATCAAATGAAGCTCTTTTTCCCTCCTTATACCCCCAACACCACTTTTGGAGTTATATTATTTTATTTCTTTTTAATCTCCCTTGGGCACCAAACATTAGTAACTTTATGTCTTCTAAATATTTCATATAGTTCCAAAAAACAAATAAGTCACTTAATACAAATGTTCTAAAGTCCTTTTTAAATAAACATTATTATTTTATGGACTTTAAAATGGAGGCTCAAAACACATTGAAATCCCAAGGCCTATAGACCGTTGGAAAGGTCTCGCTGAAATGCTTCACATCCAACTCTAAGAGTCTCGAAATGGACAGAAACCCTAACTTACTAAAAATAGTAAGTATGGGCAAAAGGATCCAAAAACACTTTGGGAAGCGTCATCATGGACTCCTGACATTACTGAGCTTAATGCAACACCTGGAAAGGCCCCGAGACAGCCGAATTTCCATGTCACCAAAATAGTGTCTAGACTGACACTTACTATAAATAGCAGTGTTCTTTGAGGACCAAAGAGAACAAACCCAGAAAAACCTAGAAATATTCTTGACATGCAAGCATTTACTATAGATAGTAAGTATGGCTAAGTTTTCCAAAATCCCTCTGAAAAGTGTCATATAGCTCCACTAGAACACCTGAGCACACTGGTGACATCAAAATACTCCTCTAATTAGGTTGTCACAAACCTAGAAAGTCAGCTCCAATTGCGTTGCAAGAGAACCTGAAAATGGGGACATTACAACTTCTACATAAGATTTTATTGAAAGTTTAAAAAAACTTTTGTTTGTTTATTAATATTTATAATTTTACAAAAAGTCAAAAAGGAGAACAAAGCATCTAAATACACCCACCAAACTATAATAAGATCTAAACTATTATGACCAAAGTCGTCAAATACTTCCTTTCTCATGTCCAAATAATGTACAGTTTGGCACCATAACTAGACATACCAAATAGGTATACGATACTCTTAGATACAATATTGGAGGTATTCATATATGAGCCATATCTGATGTGCCTGGGTATGGTGCACACTGTCCGATGACATATCAAATTGAGGGTTTGCAAAGACATTCAGAAATTGCAAAAATAGACATTAAAAATAAATTGTTCACTTATATATATTTAAATATTTAACAAGCTAAGTCAAAGGGGTTGTGCTTAAATGGCAAGGCCATAAGATTCTCAAGATGGAGATCTAAGTTTGAATCCCCCAAGTGACATCTATAGTTGGAATTCCAAGTTGTGGCTCTTGGCCTTCCATTGTGGCTTCTATGTTGAATAAGTGATCTAAGTTGAATATGTGGATGGGGAGGAGGTCCCCCCTTGTGACCTCCATTGTGTGGGCCTAGCCTAAATAATCCCTCCTTATTGATCCAACAAAAATATATATTTAACAAGATAAATATAAACTAAAAACATAAAAACCAAAATATATATAATAAATATTTCCCAGTGTTTATCCAAGTTTTCTGGGATGAGGGGATAGAGTGATGCAAGGACAAGGTTTCAAGGATGATAGGGGATGTCTAATGAAACAATATTAAAATATTTATATTTAATTTTAAAATTAAAAATAGTGTAAGTGAAAATAAGAGATCCAATAATCCATTTGATAATCAGAATGGCATAAATCATTGATAGTGATTTTTCAGTTATAATGAATATTTATATCAGTAAAACATTGAAAGTTGACACTTGAATGTTACAAAAGTCAATAGTTCAAAAACATCAAAGTAAAATGCGTTGAGAATCACAACTACAATCTACAAGTGACAAACATCGAAGTGACAAAATGGGAATTCCAAAAATAGATGTGTAGCTCTTTTTTGTTTGAGCAACAAGCTCAATGGACAATCATCATCCTTTGGATATCTCAGAAATTCTTTCTCATCACTAGAACTATTGGAATGAATTATATACCCATCCTAAAATGTGAGCCCAACAAATCCTCATTGCTAGCAAGTAACGCGGGCTAAGGTCTTTGGGCAAAGGATTGGGTGGATTTTTTGGCTTTGAGTGTAATTTAATTTATTTTTATAGACTTAAATTTGATAGTTGCGGGGTACGTTGGGGATGGCAAGCTATCCCCATAGGGTCCTCAAAAAGTAGGGACATTCCAAAAAGCGTCCCCCACTATGGGAAGATGTCCCTAGGGACATCACCAAAATAAAACAAAAAATTGGGACTGGGAGGGGATTTTCTAACCACGTCCCCTAAACACCCCCCCATCCTTAAAACAGTGCAAGAACTCTAGGGATATGTCCCTAGAACACACTTTTTTTCATGCAATGTTCTATGCCTTTAGATGTATATAGTATACATAATTCAATATGTTTATGTAATTGTTGTATCCAAAGGAGCAAAAATCATTTGGACAAAAATCGGCAAACCAAAAGTATAAGATTTTTTTCAAAAAATTGGGAAAAAAATCGGATTAAAAAAAATTAAAAATTTATAAAATATTATATTTTTTAATATATATAATTATAATTATAGTTATATAATATATTATAATTATATATAATATTATAATTATAAATTATAAATTATATTTTATAAAATATATAAATTATAAGAAAATTATAAATAATATATTATATAATTATAATTATATACAAATAATAAAATTATAACTTATAAATATATATTATATAATATATTATTTATAATTTTATTATTTATATATAAATTGAAAAATATAATTTATAATTTATAATATTATATAAATTATATATAAATAATAAAATTATAAATTATAAATTATAATTTTATTATTTTATTATTTATATATAAATTAGAAAATATAATTTATAATTTTAATATTTATTAATATTACATATAAAATTATAAATTATAATATATTATATAACTATATTATAATTATAATATAATTATATAATTATAATTTATATTTATAATTTTACATATATATGAATTATAAATTTATTAAATTATAATTATATATTATATAATAATTTTAATATATATAATATTTAACCATAAGTTTTTATATGAATTATAATTTATTAATTACAATTATATTATATATTAATATTAATATATTTAATATTTAAGTGATACTCTTTTATGTGAGCATTATAGTGCCTGAAAACACCGTAAAAAAAATTCCCGCTGGTAAGATTTCTAAACTCATCAGTTTTCCCTACCTGCATATCCCTGGAACCTCCCCCATTGCCTATGGCTCATCGCGACATTTCAATTTGCTAAATTTTTCCTATCGGCAAAGTTATATTTACTCAGCCGTGAACTACCACGTTAAACCCTAAACGCGTACGTAAACCCTAGTTTTTTGTATTGTTGGTCAACGATTTAATAGGAAACATGATTTAAACTAGGGAAAAATTTGGGATTTGTCCCCGATTCACAATTTTTTGAAAAAATTGCGATTAAAATTCGATTTCTGCTTCTATGGTTGTATCTAGTCGTATGTATATCAGGGAGTTTTGAAAATTGTTGTATCAATATCTTGTACCATATTTGTAGCTATTTCTATGAAACCCTAACCATTAAAAAATTAAAAAATTAAGAAGACAATAAATTAGAAATAATTTTGGAATTTGTAACAAATGCATACATTAATATGCCATTTTGATTATGGAATGCCGAAGTTATATTCAAAGAGCATCTTATTCATATTCCAAGAGATGCCTATTGTGTGTTTAAATGCTTTCCCTGATAAGGGATGACCATTTCAATGAGGTCGCAGAAACCATAGGCCTTTGACAAGTTGAAGAATATGTTGGTCAATGAACCTATATGTGTTCGTTCGAGTCCATGGAGCATGTTTTCTTTGAACAAGTCAATACTAGTTGATATCCACGAAATATGTACCTGCATAACAAAATGTTCATCTAATGGGAGAAAGATGTCCATATTAAGTGCATGAGTGATTGTACATTATCTTAAATAGGAACCCACAAATTGAATCATCATACAATCAATAGATTGCAATGTGACCATCGTTAGATGATATCGCACCCCACCAGAATAAAATGAAGAATAGAATAAAATAGAATAGCTTTTAATGTCCATGAGGCTAAAAATAGCCTATGAGATAGCCAACCCAGTCAAATTTTATTTTGCCTTTTTGTTCTACTTTTGTGTAAAGATATTATGAGCTCTCCCACCTTCTCCAAAGACCCCTCGACCAAAAGATCATGCCAAGAAGCCACTGCTAGTGTAAGCATCACATTCTAAAACAAAGTGTTTTTCTGATTCCACTGCCCCATAAGTGTAAAAAGCACACACTCTCTCTTCCCACGCTTCTTTAGGTCTCTTCCACCTTCCCGTTTCACATCGGAGCTGATGAGAGTTAGTGCTAAGCTGACCAATCAAAATCTTATCTCTCCAAGGTATATCTGCCGCAATGTACGCTTTTTGTAAATGATCACATGTGGGATTAAACATTTCAAGGTAATAACTTTTCTTTCTCCCTAGAGAACCATCCCACATATAATTATGAAATTTCTCTATGACAAAAGCTTTAATTTCTTTGCCATCAGAAGGGCAAGCATTGAAATATATATTCCACTTTTCCATCCACTTGCTATTTTGTTTCATCCATGATTTCTTTCTTTCCCTTATAACCTCACTGAAGATAACCTTAGGCCACCTACTAGTATCCATCTGCTCAATTCTTTTGAGATATCTTAATAGATGCATCATAGCTGTAGCTTCCATTGGAACAACCCCTATTTTAGCTAGTAAAATCTCATACAGGGTTGAAGCTTTCATCCTGAACTTGCTAATGATCATGTGCTTTTGGATTCTCTCTATTTGCTTCCACTTGGATTCCGACATGCTGCTTGCCCAAATCTTGCACCCATAAAGTACCACCGGGCTTACCAATAGCCCAAAAAGAGTCAGTGTAGTTTTCCAATCCCATAATTCTGCCTCTCTGCACCTATTTTGGAGGGCATAACATGCTTTCCAACCTCCCAAAATTCTTTTCTTTCTACAAGTCTCCCAAATAAGCCTGTTGTTAAAGTCGATCCTGAGATACGTGTACTCCTTTACCTCTTCTAGGATATTCCCTCAAAGAAAAAAATGTGTTGAATCTATTTCTTTTTGTTGGAGAAAATCATGATTTTCATCTTGCTAGTATTGACTTGCATACCAACATCTCTACAGAAGTGCTCAAGAGAAAACAAGTGCTCTTGTAGCCCATTGGGGGACCTTGGAATCAAAATAAGGTCATTAGCATATAAAAGGAGCCTTATCACATAACCTCCCAGTTACACACCATCCCCATCTTGGAAGTTCAGCCACTCTTCAAGCTTGTTAATGTATAAGCCAAAAAGAGTGGGGGATAGAGGGCACCCTTGTTTAACTCCGATGTCACTCCTAAAGCTTTCTGAGATGCCTACTGAAGTTCTAATTTTGACTTGAACCTCTTCATAAAGCCTATGGACAGCTGCTCTTAGATGCCCCGGAATGCTAAGTTCCTTCATCCTGCCCCATAACTTATCTCTAGGGACCATGTCAAATGCCTTTTTAAATTCAACAAAACAACAATAAGCTTCTTCCTTTTCATCCCACACTTTTTCAATGATGTGTCTCAGTGTAACTCCATGATCTAAGGTAGAATGCTTAGGCCTAAAGCCTACTTTTCCTTTTGCTCTCTTACCCTTCTCTTCAGCCCACTTGCTAATTCTCCTTTCAACCATGCTACCAAACAATTTTGCAAACAAAGGATTGATCATGATGGTCCTATAATTGGAAGGATTGTTAGCATCACCACTCTTAAAAAGGGGTATCACTAGACTAGTGATCCAATCTCCCGGGAAACCATGTTGGATAATGCTATTGAAAATTCTGGTAATGTGAGGCTCGAGAGTACTCACCCCCCACTTAAAGAATTCAACCTGTAGTTCAACCAAATCCTTAGCTTTCCCAACACCCAACTTTCCAATACCAAACTTCACCTCTTGCACAGTAAACAACTTAATTGACGTGTTGATCAAGGGAGGAGGCTCAATCTCAACTTCCTGCTCGTAAGCTGCTTTGCATAATCAAACCATTGACTAGCCATGATGTTGTTCTTGGTATGTTGCTTCTTTGGCTGAAGCTCCTTCCAAAATAACTTCGGATTATTCCTACCTAGGTAAATTAACTCCTCCTGCCTAGTGCTCATGAATTCTTCTTTTTTCACTTTTATGATCTTCTTGTAACACTTTAAATTCAACTTCTCTTTACCTGGCTTTTTCAGATCTTTCCTTACTATTTTATAATCTTCATCAAACCAAACATTTGCCGAAAAACAATTTGTTACCAACTTCTTATTTTTTGCTCTTTTACACTTCTCAAGTGCACTGTGGATAATCGTGGTTAACTCATAACTATTAAGACCTTGTGACCTAGCTTTCCCCTTGCTACAGAATTGCTCTAGTGCTGCCTTGAAGGTAAAATGGTTTTCTTGGGTTAAAAGAATTCTACCCTTAGCAAATGGTTGTTGAGAGGGCTGCATTTTTTTCCAACTAAGAAAACCTTAAGTAAATTGGCCTATGATCTGATTTTAATTCCCAACAATGATCACCATTCATGATATCCGCAATCTTATCAATCACATTTTTTGAACAAATTGCATAATCTACAACACTTACCCCATTGTAGGTGCTGCATGTAAAATTTTGAGACTTCTTCCATCTACCCATACCATTGCAGATGATTAGATCAAATGTGCCACAAAGATTGAGTAACTCTTCGCCAAAATGATTGATGTCTTTATTGTCTTCTGAACATCTCACCCATTGTTGCTTCCCTTCCTCCAAAAGCCAAATAGGATTGTAGTCCCCCTTGCTACATAGAACATTAGCTTGTAAACTTGTTGTCCTAGCATTGAAATCGCCTAAAAGAAGAACTTCCCCTTGTTGGGCATAAACGGAGATATCCTTTTTGGTGGCTGCATATGGATCTTTGTTGTCCAAACCATGTCTTTTGTAGGATTTTGAGATTTGAGGGGCAAAATAACATGCAACAATGTTTATGTGGTTTCCATTTTTAGAAATTTTGACCCAAATGTATTGTTTATTGTTGTCCACTCTTTCCAACTGAATTGTACGACCTTCCACTTTTTTCACTAACACCATGATGCCCCCGTACCCTTTGCCATTACCCACTGCTTTGTTCCAAACCACCAACTTAGTGTATCCTTCAAAACTGGGAGTCTTGTAGCCTTCTTTTTCATGTGTTTCAGTAAGACAAATTATATCCCTTCCCTCAGCAATGGGCCCTAACCTAGGCCCCCTCCTCCAAGGGTAGCCTCTACAGTTCCAGCACACTGTTAGCGTTTAATTTCACACTTTTTAGTGAGAAAGAAAAATGGACAGATGTATAGTAGAACCGCTCTTCGAATTGGAAGGGGAAGCTCCCTATAAAATAAAACTTAACTAAAAACTTTATAAACTTTTTGGGATTTTGCAACATACGAAAAGGCATAGACGCACATTGAACAGCGAAGCAAATATTTTATGCTTTTTGACTGAAAATAAAACGTAACATTCAACACAAATAATATATTTTAATGGATATTTGGAAGCAAAATAGGCATATTGGAATCCATTAATGAACAAAACAAGAACACGATCAGGAGAATATTAGACAAATAACAATTTAAGCAAATAGAGGCATGAGAATTGCTATTGGTTTTATTCTTTGATTAAACACAAGACTGGATAATGAACATTGAATACTTTTGATTCCTTTGATTAAATCCAGAGATCGAAGGAAACAAATGAACATAGGTGATTTGATTTAACACAAAAGAACAAAGAAGATCTGAAACGAATGTTTAAGCAGAAAGTCATAAACAATTCCTCTCAATCTCAACAACACAGACAACTTTCAGAAAGACAACGCATATATTTATTCTCAAAGTAATAAAGATACGCACAATCATTGAACAATAAGATGTGAGCAATAAAAGCCTCAGCATTTACCATTGATTAAAATAAAAGTGTGTAGAATACACTTATTTATAACCTAAAACAAAAGGTGCAAGAAAATAAAAGGAAGAGTTAACTAACACTCTCCACCCTAACTCTAATGCTGCATGGGGAGCATGCAAACTTATTAGCAATCTAAAAATAAAAATATCTCTCATGCAATTCAGTTAACTGAACTTGCATGTTATTACACATTGAGTTCCACTTAAAGATAATTTGCATGATCTCCAAAAGTAAAATCCAAAAATAGATTTAACTTAAGAAAGCAAAGTTAGTTCTCAAAATAGAAACTGCTTTGGAAATCTCTCCCATTGCCCAAAATAGATTCCTCCTATAGATAGTGAAAAATGGCTAAGTCTAGAAATTGTGCTTTTTCTCCAAGTCGTCAACTCTAGCCTTTCTCAGTATGCTGATGGAAACAAGGTGAACTATTCTTATCTATAGGTTGACACTTGCATCATCAATGGTCTTTGAAAGATCCACATACTCCTCCATGGTGATAGAAGAATATTGCATGATGACTTAGAGGGGTCTTGTTTTGATGCCTTTTTGCCTTGAAAATTACCAATTTGGACTTCTGTGTGTTTGCTGCCCAAGAAAATAAAGTTTCCTTCTTGCTGTCCAAACTTTATTTTTTTGTGTAAAAAAAAATATTTTTTTTTTTTTGCCCCTTGGAAAATGAAAATTTGTAGCTGGAACCTCAAAGATTCAATATATCTAAGCTCAAAATGGCTAAAGATGATGGAAAACACTTTTTACTGAAGTGGGTATGCACTAGAAATGAGAAATTTTGGACATATAGGCCTCAAAAATCACTTTTATTTTGGTTGTAGGTGGTGATTTTGCCCATGCATAGTCATAACCAGCGAAGAAAAACCTTGAAAAATCATCAAAAATGGCCCCCTGGACTTGGGTGTTGCCTCCTGAGTGTACAAATGGGCTTGGGAATGATGGAGGATGAAGGAAAAAGTGCCTAGAAGTTATGAATTTGCCTCTTGGATACTTGGTTGTCCAAAAAGTGCTTTTAAACCTGTAATAAAAAGCTTGAAATCCTCAACAATGGCCGCCAATGCAAAGAAATGGTCTTCTTGTGAACAAACATGCCTTGGAGTGTGAGAGAAAAGTATAGAATGATGCAACAATATGTAGACTTTGCCCCATATGCGAGGATCCACTCCTTAAAGCCTTTGAATCTGCCCTATACAAGCTTTCACACTTCCATTAATGGCTGCCCTATGTGAATGCAACCTTTAGACCCTTCTCTTGCCTTTGGAAAATGACAATAACAATGAAGAAGAATCTCCTTTATAGCTTGCCACCCTTCTAGGGTTTTCAATGTGCTTTTTCCTAAAAATAAGATGCTCTTATTTTTGGCTCCATGTACAAATGAAAGAATGAGGGGTGAACTTCTATTTATAGCCTTGAAGCATCTCTCTCCTAGGCGTCAATATTCTCTCTCCTCAACGCCCAACTCATGCAAATTTTGGCACTTTGAAATGGAGTGCAAATGGCTCAAATGGAGCTCCTTTTGGATGTGTTCAAAAAGGCATGGGAAATGAACAAAATAGGCACCTTTTTGGGGTAATGAAAAGGCGTGGGTTTTGGAGATTTTAAGCGCCTTTTGGAAGGTATGGAAATAGCCATGCAATTTGGGCTATTTAGGCATCTTTTGAGATGGGGAAATAGGTGAGCAATTTGAAGAATTTTAGCACCTTTCAGGATGATGAAAAAGGAGTGCAAAACCATGAAATAGAGCGCCCTTTGGAGGTGTTTGAAAAGACATGGATTTCCTTAAAAATGAGCACCTTTTTAGAAGGCATGAAAAGGCATGGGTTTTGCTTGAAATGAGTGCCTTTTGCAAGGCATGAAAAGGCATGCAATCTCCTCAAATTGAGCACTTTTTGGAGGTGATTTTGAGTGTCCTGGGTGGAAGTATATTTAAAAATATATTTTAGTATGTGCTCAGATATTTTGAAATATACTTCTAGGGAGATAGGTCCCGAACCCATGGGATTTAACATGCATATTCTAGATTTTTGAGGATCCACCAGATTTCAGACTTAGACAGTTTTCAGGATCTCAAAACATCAGGCTTCAGGGCACTAGACTTAGCCAATTTCAGGGCTCATTCTTTATGATTCTTGACCTTGAAAAACTTTGAACTTTGCCTTGGACGTTTTGACAGAGGTTGTCTCGATCACTGCCGTTTGTCTTTGCCTTTGGAGCTTATTTTTGCCATAACTTCTTCATCTGATGACAAAATGTCTTGAAGTTTGGAAATTAGGCTCATATGATCCAAAGCTCTCATTTAAGCCTCTCCTCCAAGAATTCTACTCCAAGATGGAGCACATTTTAGCCAAAAACACCCAAAATGCCTTAGATTTTTTTTTGAAATTTTCCAAAATTACAAAATTTTCAAAATTGAATTTTGATTTACTAGATGTATTTGCATTGCTTCCCTTAGTTCCCTTATGTCATTTTGGCCTTCAATTCATCACTTTGACCTCCTCTTTTAGATGTTCTTTCACTACTCCAGGCCTAATTGGCTTGTCAGAATCTCCCTCCATTTGAGCCTTGGATTGCCATCTTTTGATATGTCTTGTACCTGCAGGGTTAGCGCAGTAATGACAAGGCTACATGGTGCTTGGGAGGAGTGTTTGGGCACATATATGAAAAGTTTTGTATGGGTACAACACACAATAAGTTTAAGTGTGCCTAAGGGGGCCCTAATTGCTATTTATTTTGATGCATCAATTGTTACCAAGTATGAGTCTGTGCCCCTTTCTACCCATTCTTGCTAGCCTACATTCCTAGTTGCCCTGAGAACATCCATTCTCCCTTTGCTGACTTCTTGCTGCTCTATTTTAACATGTGACTCTGACTTGGTAACGATTGCTTTTCCTTTGTATAACCATGCCCTTTTTCCTTCATCCCTTGCTGCCCTTATTTTAGCCATTTCTACCCTTCTCTCCTCTTGCTGTTTTACAGTCAAATCATCTTCTAAAAAGAAACGGGAGCCTCTCAGAAGCCTCTTTTTGCTAAATATCCTCCTTGCTTGACAGATTTGTCCTTGCCATTGTAACTTTTCTCTCATGAAATCCTTTGTAAGGTTAAAGGTGCTTTCATTTTTGCCGTAATCCCTTACACCTCTTATGATGACATTTTTTACCCTGTCTTGTCTTTCTTTGTACTTTCTTTCTTGCATACTAGCAGCCTTCGAATTTGCCTCTGCTGCTAAAACCTCTGAATCTCCAATGACACGTGCCCAAGTTTTGCCAACTTTTGTAAGAATTTCTTTGTTATTTACATGCATCCCTGGGCCCTGATTGTTTACTTGCTGAACTACTTGATCCTCTGTTCCTAATAATTTAGCTAAGTCTAACATGTTTTTCCAAGCCAACTTCATATGATGCCACTCATGTTTCCTTATTTTTATTGCCTCTTCAAGAAAACCCACCTGCTCATGTAATCTCTTATTGTCCTCTAGCAGAATCTAGTTTTTTTCAGTGAGCTCATGGAGCTTGTCATTTCTTTCCAGCTCCTTGACTTCCAAATGCTCTAACTGGGATTTGACATTAGTCAGTTCTTGCACATAGAGATGTGAAGACCAGGTCAGAGGTATGGGTAGAGCTTGTTGTTTCTTTCTAGCTCCTTGACTTCCAAATGCTCTAATTGAGATTTGACATTAGTCAATTCTTGCACATAGAGATTGCACCCGATGCCAATATAGAGGTAGGGCATTCTATAGTGTCTGGTAGAGGTAGGGAGCCCATCTCTACCCCACGATATAGAGGTAGGGGCCCACCTCTATTACCAAATAGTAAGTTTGTATTTGTCTCCACCTCGAAGTAGGGAACCACTTCTAGTAGGCAGGTCAAATACAATTAAAAGTTAGAGATGCTTGAACTAGAACTACTGCCATTAGTGGTGATATCCTCCCATCCGTGGTCTTCACCACTATTTCTCATGCCTTAGCGGCCTGAAATGGAATGGATGTTGTGGGTATAGATGTGGTGCCCCTACTCCCATGGGCATTGGAACTTCAACCACAGAGTCAGGAAGGGGCCCTTCCTCCCACCCATTATTTCCAAGTTCTCCACCCCATGCACCCTCCCTCAGCCAACCAAGTAATTCCTGGGTACATTGCATAGATAGGTCCCACCAATTCCAATGACTTTTGAATTCAATCTGCACCTAAGATTTGATTTGGAAATCATCTTAATATGCTTTGACTTCACATCAGCTCTCCCCACCATTGTTCCTACTACCTGAACTCTCAACTCTGACTGCACTACTACTACATTAGTTGTGTTGGATCCCACAGATACTATCCCACCCAAAGATAACAATTGTGGTGGGCGAGATGGAATATAGCAATCTAAATTGAGTTGGCCTGTGTTGGCTTGGCCCTCTAGTGAACTATATATAGTTCAGGTTGACCCAAACATGATAAAGTTCTACGCAAAGAAAACTATTAAACACAACAGAGGAAAATGACACAACTATTTAACAAGCACTACAAATGATATTTTCAATTCAAAAATTTCACCATTATCTAATGTTAAGGTACACTTAATCCACAAGTTATCTATAATTTTACAACATATTTTTTCATCTTAACTCCCAACCTATATTACTGACACCAATTTTGGTTCAAGTATGAGTACAAGGGTTTGCCATTTTATCTGGACCTTGTGTACGGTAGGAAAAGTATAAAAATTATAGACAAAATTTACCATAATGTGCATTTAAAAAACATAAAAAAAACTGAAACATTATTGATAGGTGATATTTCAAATTATTAAATGAGACATGATATGTGATATATCACGTAGTTTTATAGTATCTGTTCATAAAAAAAAATACATTAAACAATCATAGTCAAATTCAAGATGGCTCTTCACCAAAAGCATCCAAATCAACAATCGGTTCATTTTGATCAAATGTAATAGAACTAGCAGCAGTTTCAATGTGTTCTTTTATTTATTTTTAATTATATGTGTTTCTTTTTCTTTTTTTCTTTTCTTTTACTTTTTTTTATGATTGATTTATCTGGACCAACACTGTCTTTTAACATTATTTTTATTATGATATTTAGCTACCTAGAATAATAGAATAAGCTAGGAGGTGAGTGGACCCATAATAGTAGCAGAAAAGTACAGGTACGGGTAATAGGGGCTTCTAGGAAAGTACCCAGCACTGCATCTCCTAACCTAAACAATTCACATTTGTAGTCTATATGTGGTAAAATTCAATAAAATATTAAGATGGATATAGTTGTTATATAAAAATGTATAATTTTTATGATATTTTAGATTATGATGTGATGTGAATGTATATCCTTTCTCCCTCCTTCCCTCTCCCTCCCTTCCTCTCCCTCTCCCCCATCTCAATCTCCCTCTCAATCTCCCTCTCCCTCTCCCTCTCCCTCCTTCTCCCTTCTTCTCTCACTTCTTCTCTCCCTCCTCTCCATCCTTCTCTCCCTCCCACACCCTCCACCTCCCCCTCTCTATCCTCCCTCTCCCTTCCTCTCCCTCTCCCTTCATCTCCATCTCCCTCCCCCTCCCCCTCCCTATCCCTCCCTCTCCCTCTACCTCTCCCTTCCCCCCTTCTCTCCCTCTCCCTCTCCCTGTCACTGTCCCAGTCCCTCTCTCTTTCCGTCCCTCTCCTTCCCTCTCTCTCCTTCCCTCTCTCCCTCTCTCCCTTCCTCCTTCCCTCCCTCTCCCTCTCTATCTCCCTCCCTCCCTCCCTCCCCCTCTCACCCAACCACACACCTCCCCTCCCCTCCTCCCTCTCTCCCTCCTCCTTCCTCGTCCCTCTTTATCTCCCCTCCCTCTCTCCCTCCCTCCTCCCCACACCCACCACCACTCCACCCCAACCCCACCTTCCCTCTCTCCCTTCCTCCTTCCCTCCCCTCTCTAATCTCCCTCCCTCCCTCCCCCCCACACCCTCCACCACACCACCCCTTCCCCTCCTTCCCACACCCCCACCACCAACACCCACCCACCCACCCCACACCAACACCCCCACCCACCACCCCCCACCAACCCCACCCACACCCACCCCCACACACACCAACCCACTCACCCAACCACCTCCCTCCCACACCCACTTCCACTCCTTGCCTCCACACCCACTTTCCCTCCCTCACCCTCTCCATCTCCCTCCACCCCCCACACCCTCCCCCACACCCAACCCCTCCTTCCCACACACCCCTTCCTCCTTCCCTCCCACTCCCACTCCCTCACCCACCCTCAACCCTCACCAACACACCAACCCCACACCAACACCACCTCCCACCACACACCCAACACCCACCCAACACCCCACCACCCTCCACCAACACCCACTCCCCCACACACACACCCACCCACACTCACACTCCCTCCCCTCTCCTCACCCTCCTACCCACCCACCCCACCATCACCACCCACCAACCCACACCCCAACCCCCCCACTCCCCACCCCCACACCCACACCCACCACCCCACTCCCACCCCACCCATCCCACTCCCACTCTCCCACCCCACTCCCACACCATCTCCCAACCCACCCACCTACCAACCCTTCCTTCCCTCCCACTCCATCATCCCCCCCCTCACCCTCCCCTTCCCCTCCTTCCCTCCCTCTCCCTCTCCATCTCCCCCTCTCCCTCCCCTCCCCCTCCCTCCCTCCTTCCCTCCCTCTCCCTTCCTCTCCCTCTCCCTCTCCCTTCCTCTCCCTCTCCCTCTCCATCTCCTTCCCTCCCTCTCCCTCCCTTCCCCTCTCCCTCTCCCTCTCCCTCTCCCTCTCCCTCTCCCTCCCTCTCCTTCCCTCCCTCTCCCTCCATCTCTCCCTTCCTCCTTCCCCTCTTTCCCTCTCTCCCTTCCTCCTTCCCTCCCTCAATCTCTCCCTTCCTCCTTCCCCTCCTTACCTCTCTCCCTTCCTCCTTCCCTCCCTCCCTCTCCCTCTCCCTCTCCATCTCCCCCTCTCCCTCCCCTTCCCCCTCCCTCCCTTCTTCCCTCCCTCTCCCTCCCCTTCCCCCTCCCTCTCTCCCTTCCTCCTTCCCTCCCTCTCCCTCTCCCTCTCCCTCTCCTTCCCTCCCTCTCCCTCTCTCCCTTCCTCCTTCCCTCCCTCTCCCTCTCCATCTCCTTCCCTCCCTCTCCCTCTCCCTCTCCCTCTCCCTCCCTCCCTTCTCCCTCCCCTTCCCCCCCCTCTCCCTCCCCTTCCCCTCCCTCCCTCTCCCTCTCCCTCTCCCTCTCCTTCCCTTCCTCTCCCTCTCTCCCTTCCTCCTTCCCTCCCTCTCCCTCTCCATCTCCTTCCCTCCCTCTCCCTCTCCCTCTCCCTCTCCCTCCCTCCCTTCTTCCTTCCCTCCCTCTCCCTCTCCCTCTCCCTCCCCTTCCCCTCTTTCCCTCTCCCTCTCCCTCTCCCTCTCCCTCCATCTCCTTCCCTCCCCCTCTCTATCTCCTTCCCTCCCCCTCCATCTCCCTTCCCTCTCCCTCCCTCTCCTTCCCTCCCTCCCTCTCCCTCTCCCTCTCCATCTCCCCCTCTCCCTCCCCTTCCCCCTCCCTCCCTCCCTCCCTCTCCCTTCCCTTCCCTTCCCCCTCCCTCCCTCCCCTTCCCCCCCTCTCCCTCCCCTTCCCCTCCTTCCCTCTCTCCTTCCCTCCTTCCCTCTCCATCTCTCCATCTCCATCCCTCCCTCTCCCTCTCCTTCCATCCCTCTCTCCATCTCCATCTCCCTCCCTTCCCCTCTCCCTCCCCCCTCTCTCTCCATCTCCATCTCCCTCTCCATCTTTCTCTCTCCATATCTCTCCCTCCCTCTCAATCTCCCTCTCCCTAGATCCATCTCTCTTCCTCTCTCCCTCTCCCTTCCCCTAGATCCATCTCTCTCCCTCTCACCCTCTCCCCCCATCTCCCTCTCTCTCTCCATCTCTCTCTCTCCCCTTCCCCCTCTCTCCTCTCTCTATCTCCCTCTCTCCCCTCCCCCCCCTCTCTCCATCTCCATCTCCCCCCTCTCCATCTCTCCATCTCTCCATCTCCATCCCTCCCTTTCCCTCTCCTTCCATCCCTCTCTCCATCTCCATCTCCCTCCTTTCCCCTCTCCCTCCCTCTCCCCCCCCCCCTCTCTCTCTCCATATCTCTCCCTCGCTCCCTCCCTCTCAATCTCCCTCTCCCCCCCCCCCGCCCCCACTCTCTCTCTCTCTCTAAGCTCAAACACACCCTTCATACAAACAATAAATGCAAACAAAGTGAATTGAATTTTTAAACATACAAAGTGAATGAATATATCTTCACACAAGTTATTCCCAAGGTTCAAATCCATCCTTCACACAAACAATAAATACATCAAATTAGAGTGAATACCAAAGTTTAAACACACATTTCACATAAACAATACGTAGATTCCAAATTAAAACACACTAAACAAACATATTTAGATTGCAAGTTGATTAATATCACAAAACTAATAATTACAGTACATACAAATTGAATCAAATATAAGTTAATGCCAAAGTTCAAATCCACACTTCACACAAACAATAGGTAGATTCCAAACTAAAACACACTAAATGAACATATTTAGATTGCAACTTGATTAATATCACAAAACTAATAATTACAATGTATGAATGTATGCATGAATAAAACATAAGTTAATACCAACAAGGTTCCTCTTGAAACCATGGCTTACGGGCAGAGCAAGGCTCCTCTTGAAACCATGGTTTGGGAAATTTCATCCAACAAGTATTTCCAACAAGGCTACGAAGACAGTATTTCCAACCATAACACAGTTCAAATAATAAATCAGTGAAGTCCTACAAATCTGTTAATTATACACTGTGTTTCCAACCACGACATTATTTAAACAATAAGTTGATGAAATCCAACAAATTTTTGAGTTGAGCACTTCAAATCCTCAATCTTGGCATACAAATCAGAGAATGGGTCAAATTCAGTCTTGGTTGCTGCATATGTTTGGAAGGGCGGGGAGGCTAGGGCAAAAGGAATGTTGGGCTTAATAAATTTATATTTTTTAAGAGTGCTGTGTTGGCAGTGAATCAAATGGCAATGTTCTTCTGGGATTAACTGCCTAGTATTTTTAGATTCTGACTTTTCAAGCCATACTACCAGATTCGGATCCATAAGCAGGGAAAAAATACTACACAGTTGATACCAGAAGCACATTACCAGTTCAGGAATTTATTTGAAATTAATTTCAATGTGAAACAGACCAAGATAACATTATCAAAAGTACAATGGAAGAACAAAAGCATCTCCAACAAGTTGACACACAACTGAAACGAAGCCAGAAAAACAGAACAGCATCAACTGAACAAAAGTACAATGGAGTAGTACTGTAAGACTCAACCATATAAATCACGACAATTTTCCAGATGAGTTAGTGCATTTTATCAGCTATCCATAGCTATAGGTACCTGAATATTTTATTTTCTTACTAGAGAATTCAGCCATATCAAGCTTAAGAATTTGTTCTCTAACATGTTTGGCCTCTACTTCATTGCTGAGAGTGAAATAATAACTGGAGGCTGAAGATGAACGGTTGTTTAAGTTACACCTTTCTGAGATGCTCTAGTCTTTTCAGATGAGAGAAGTTTTATCTTTTCCTTGGCTTGAGAGGACCTTTGGAAGGTCTTACAACCCAATGCAGGCTTCTGAAAGAATGGATGCTAGAGTGATGTGCAAGGCCAAAGCTATTGGAAAACTCAGAATAAAAAGGATCTAACAACAGATAACACAAAAATGAAACTCTGAATTATCTATTATTGAACAAGAGATTACAATTTATAATAGTAAACTAACTAAACTACTTCCTATAAATCTGCTATCTAACTTGACAACAAACTCAACTAATTGACAACATACTAACAGCTATTGACACAACTACAACTACATCTAACAAATTGTGAACATCACATAGGCAAGCTGTCTACATGCAGAATAGCTCACTATTACATTTATTAATGTTGGTGCATATATTCCAACAATGGCAGGCATTTGATTCCTTGTCTAAACTTTTATTTAGTGAAGATAATATATATATTGCACGCTTAGGTCCATTACAACAGTTCAGTCATTTTGCAGATTTACATGTCAACAAAGAATATGGAAACAGTAACAAAGGTTAGAAAACTGCAGCATAAATACCAATATGAAAATCAAAGCTCTTAATATTAATTCCAAGTTGTAGTTTGAAATTGAAGAAGCCTTCACACTTTCATTAAGTTGTGGTGAATAATGCAGGCATGCTCTGCATTCTAGCTTTAGAGTTTGAACATTCTATTGCCAAAAAGACTGCATCACAAACTACATGGTGTTTAAATGCATCTGTGTCATCATCTAATTGTCTCCTAGGAAGCATTATGGAAAATTAAGAGAAAAGAATGCCCCTTTCATGAGAATTACAAGGGAAAATAAATTGCCCGAGGAAATGCCCTCTATGCTCTTAGAGGCTCAACATGTAGACTTGCACAGAAAGCATGCACAAGTACAAATGGAGGACAACATTAGCATGCATAGTCGAAGATTCCACAAGGCATGCACAAGTAGAAGCATGCGAAAGTACAAGATTCAATAAAGCATGCACAAGAACAAGTGGAGCATGCCAAGAGAAAGAATGCATGGGTAAATGTGGAGCATTCCTCAGTTAAGGAGAAAGGAAAAACAGAGACAAAACATGTTCACAAGAATAATAAGTTATCACAAGGTAAGAATGCATAAGTACTCATTTAAGACTCCTTAAATAGGGACAAAGAAAAACAAAGAAACACTCACAAGAATAAAATGCTATCACATAGTAAACCATATGATGGCTACTTACACTGAGTATATATTGTCACCAACAAAATGTAAGGTTTAAGTACGATTCATGGAGCCTTTATGTATCAATATCATATGCAGTATTAGAAGCAGGGGACTAGGACTCTGTCCTCCATTTAGTTATTTGCTAGGAGCTAATATTCAGCTAAAAATTGAAGGAAAACAATTAATTTTTAAATCTGATTCACACGCTGCCAAAGGTCATCAAACAATGTGACACATATAAAGTGTTATCATTCAGATTGACACCTTAAGGTTTAAATGAATTTAATCTGTAAAGGGACGTCTCACAAACAGTTTTTAGGATGGTATAAATTATTCCCAGGATCAACAGAAGAAGATAGAAGAAAACACTTAATCGATCCATTTGCCGAAGAGTAATGGATTCACTTACTGAAGAGTACCTATTCCTTGATGATGAGCATGTAGCATGGGATGAGCCAGCTGGGCAGATGAGGCTGGACAGAGAACGATGCAGGGGTTGTTACAGTTAGCCTTTTGCTGGAATCCTCAGTTTCTGTCGGGACTGGGTAGATACTAGAGAATGAAGCAGGGGCTGTTACAATTAGAGTTTCATTGGCATTTACAGTTTTTTCCAGGATTTTACCCACTTTACCGAGCGGCTGGATAGAGGCAAATATCTAAAAAACAAGAAAGTCACCTCATTAGCAACGAGCAAGTCAAAATGTTCAGAAGACAGAATCTGAAAATGCTGCTGCCTATGGATGTGAATATGACAGTCACAAGCTTTCCACTCAATTTCAAACCATTAAAATGGTAATAATAAAGAACTTACCCCATACAACAGCATGAAAATCTTGGTCTTGGAATTCTTGCTCCAAAACAACCTGAAATTGTCAGCTACAAATCGAATAGCTTCGTCCCAGCTGAGTCCATACTGAATCTCATATAAATATCCTGCTCGATGGGGGAAGGGAAGCCAATATCATAATAATGTCGGGCTTCTGTTCCATAATCTTCCATGCTCCTTGTAGGCGTGATGCAGGTATAGGGTTTGTTACATCATCGGACTTATTTTTGAAGTAGCTTTTGTTGGTGAAATCGTGCTTTTTTGTACGGTAACATACAGAAATCAAAATAACGACCATCTGGTCGATTTGATCTCATCCCATCCCTCAACGGCTATCTCGTCCACAAAATCAAGCCGAGTCACTCCCACTTTGGTATCCAATCAAAAAAATCCACATGGAGTACCCACATGATGAGATAAAAGGCAGAAAGATTGTGAGCACTTCTTCCCATTTTAAAGTATCCCCATCTTGATATTTAGTTGTTTAGTATATTATAAAACTTGTTAGTTGTTTAGTATATTATAAAATTTGTTAGTTGTTTACTATATTATAAAATTTGTAAGAAATTAATGTTATTTACAATATCTTATATATTAAGGAGATTAGTTATATATAATTTTATTTATATATTAAGAAGATTAGTTGTATGTAATTTTATTTATCAAGATGATTCATTATAGACTTTACCATTTTAAAAGTTGTCTTAACGATACTTTAACTTAACTTTTATCTTTAAATTTAATTTTCAACCTCATTTTTAAGATATAAATGGGTTCATTGTTCTTTAACATTAATCACAATTGATTAGGTATAAGAGTGTACATTAACATATATCTCAATTCTTCTTCTTTTTATTTTTCAACCTCATTTTCAAGATATACATGGCTTCATTGTTCTTTAACACTAATCATAATTTATTAGGTAAAAGAGTGTAAACTAACATATGTCTTAATTCTTCTTCTTTTTAATACTACTTGCCAGGAGAATAAAGATCTTCTTAATAGTACTTATGAGGAGAATCAAGATCTCTTTTTAATACTACTTATTGTTATGGACAAAACCTCATAACTCCTTAGCAAGTGGCCTTCCCCTCACTTGTGGTGTGGTCAGGGTTTGAACACAAAACCAATATACATGTTTTCCAACAACTTATCGATCAATCTAGACCCTAAGGGCATCTTGTTTTGGATTATTATTTTATATAGCTTTTTCTTTTACTTTCTTTTCTTCATTTTTATAATTTGAAATATATATAGATATTCAAACCCTTTATACCAATTAAGTTTTTTTAGTAAACACTATTATTATTATGGCACAAATTACATATACCCATGCCCCTTCTCCCTTATGTATTGGACCCACTTTGATTAGAGTGTCATAAATGTAATTACTAGTCTACATGTGGCATATTCTTACATAAATTTGACTCATGACATCACCATATCTTGATACTGTTATCATTCATACCCTAAAATCAGTCTTGCTCCCAAGATCTCCTATCTGTCACCCTAGACCAAATTCACAGGTGTAGACTTGACCCCATAAGTGCCTAAAAACAAATCTAGGCATACATGGCATGTTCAATGATGACAACACAACCCAACACCCTAGGAATTCATCTCTAAATCAATATCTTATCACATGCATGCATATTGAGATTATTTAAATAGCCGAAATGTGACCCAAAATATCACTTGAGTATCAAAGAGAAATAGAATAATTTAATTAATGTGATATGGGTAGGTATTGAGGGTTGGGAAGCACACATAAAAGTGGGTGGGGTGTTTATAAGTGGCATTCCAAATCCTCTACATATCTCTTTGCACAATTCAATCATGAAACTTTATCTTTTTTTTACACCACATAGTCTTGGATTTTGTCTAAATCCTAAACAAGCACTAAGCCTAGACAATTCAATAAAAGAGAGGAACCCCAAAAACATAAAGAACAAATTTTCTTTCAAAAATTAACTCAAAATTTACTCATTTACTAATTCAAGTGCAAAAGATTCTAATGTGATATTTAACTTACATTAAAATTGCTAGAGCTAAACTTAACATGCTAATTAATAGTATTTGTCCATATAACATTCTTATCTATTTCTTTGCAAATACTCTTACCTTTCAAAATTACACAAATCATTCATATCATGGTTCTTTGATTTGAGTTCCACATAATCAAGAAAGGGGATTAAAAGAATATTAAAAGTAAATGAGGATTTTATAGGTGTTCAATTGACCCCATGTTATGTGCCATGTTTTTTTGGGAATATATATTATGATGTTTGTAAATTGTAAAAAGTAAATAAAATAACTTATCCATATTATGAAAAATTATTTAATTACGCCGAGAGGTGGTCTACAATGGCAGGAAGGGGCTGAAAGATTCAGATTCCCATAAATATGTAAACAAAATTCAAAAAATTCAAAAAATAAAATCTTTATTAAAAAAAACTACAAATTAGAAGTGGGGAAGGTGAAATGACTGGTATTTCATGGATGGGATGGAAATTAAAAATAATTCTTGTAATGGAGAGTTACATAATGGTGCAAATTAAAAAAAAAGAACAGACATATCAAATTGTACGATTTGAGGTGAGTGCAGTAAATTGATAAAAAAATAGGAGAAAATTATCTCTCGACGTACTTTAGATATATATTTTTAAATATAAATATACTAGTTACACTGAGAGGCATTCTACACTCACAGCAAGGGCTCCAAGATTCAGATTCTCGTAAACAATTAAGATTCAGATTCCCATGTAAACAAAATTCATAAAATGTGTAAATAAATAAATTTGTGGAAGCCAAATGGATAGAAAAATAGAAAAACTTGGGCAGTTATGGAGTGAAATCTTTATCACATTAAACAAAAAATAAATAAATTTGACAAAAAATAAATAAATTTGTTGGCCGCCAAATGGATAGAAAAATAGAAAAACTTGGATAGTTATGAATTGAAATCTTTATTATATTTGAAGAATACGAAAAGTCTCGCAGCATAGTGTCTTTAAATTAACTCATGTGAGCATATCAAATATTTTAACTGCAAGTAATTTATAAATTCCAGCAAACTCATGTGAGCATATCAAATATTTTAACTGCAAGTAATTTATAAATGCCAACAAATTGGAAGATATCTCTTGGTGTACTGTAGATATATTTTTTAATATTGCAGCAATATGAAATGATTTATGCATACACATCAACACCAACCTAAAGCATAAATAATTTTGAGAGATGATTATAAATTTTTATCAATAGTTATTTTGATTTTGATTTTTTTGCTACTTCTTGATTTTTATTTTGTTCTTCTTCCTTCTGTAATTCATGATTTTATTTTTAGCTTCTTCTTTGTTTCAGCTCCTTCCTTGTTCTACTATAACTTATCTAATTATTTTTGGTATTGGAGAGTTATCAAACATTTATGTTATATATATATATATATATATATATATATATATATATATATATATATATATATATATATATATATATATATATGTTTTAATTATTAATTATCATTTGTTGGCTATATTTTTGTAATGTTTATGATTATTATTTTAATATGTCAGCTATATAATTATTTTTTAAATTTGTTTTTGTTAGCACACTCATGCCATTACACTCCACCCTGTGCTACCACTGTAGGTTACACCTCTCAACATAATTAAGATTTATGGATTTCAAATTTGACTTAGTTGAATTAAAATGTGTTATGGTCCTATTTTTCTTTAGAGCACTTAAGATAGAATTCAAAAATGGAAAGGAGATTTGAAGTGAGATCAGATCTAAAGTCACATCTAACTCGACTAAGCCTCCTTTGAAATTTAGAAGGCTCACTAATTTTTTCTTAAGCTAAAAAGATCCTCTGGCTTGGTTTAATATTATGCACACTATATTTCATACAAATTGTAGGGAAATACATTCAGGCATCTAATTATAGGATTATTTACACTATAGTAAGTCCTCTAAGATCTTGATACATTCACAGAAGGAGGGTCTAATGAAGGACAGTCCAGCCATGCAAACAATACCAATAAACACATACACAAAATTGAACTCACAATAAGTTGACACAAGATATATCGTATGAAAATTCCTCAAAGAGAAAAAAAAACCTAGCCTTCAAATGATTCATCATTATAATATTAATTCTTAACAATTTGCAATATGTCACAAGAGTGTATATGTTAGGTCATAGTGATATGACAACTAAAGCATATAAAATCTTTATTCTCAAACTTTATTTATCATGAATCGTCATGCTCTTTCCTATGCTTAGACTTCCAATGAGCTTGCTCAACATTTGTCCTCTCTCTTCATGATTCCAAATGATTGTAGGCAACCAATTTATATTAATCTCTAGCCTCCATAATGATCTACATCGACTGTAGGGTGGCCCAAAGTTCTATGCTCCTTGAAACGTGTTGTCATCTAATGCAAGTTAATTTCTTGGACTAAACCAAATCAATAGTAAATAAAATTGTATGATGCCCAATGTTTGTACCCATGGGTCCAAGAAGTCTTCACACGTCTTCCTCGATTGTCACAAACCCCAAGTTCTTTGGTGCTAATGGTAAATCTATAATTGTGATATGCGACAAGTTTGATATAGGTCCATAAACCCACATATAACATTACAAGAATCCAATTCTCTTCAAATATGGATATGACCTATATATACTCCTCAAGAATGGTACACCAAACCTACAAGACTCAAATTCAAAATGTGGAAAAATATGGTGACATCTTCTACAACCAATTGATGAATTAGAATTGTAAATAAATGTTCGATGGTGATGTAGGATTGCTTTGTTCCCCTAAGGATGCTCTTACATCAGATACCTTAGTTAAATTCAAAAGTGAGTCCCTCACTTTCCAGAGACTAGAGAGAAACCTAGTTGGTTTAGCTTAGGCTTATAAATCTAACTTGAATCTTCTTCTGGCCTTCCTATGCATTTCATAAAATGCTCCTCATATTGCCTATTCTTGATGCTTTTCCCAATTCTATATTCTAGTAATTCTTAAATTTCTTCTTTTGGTTGTAGTGGTATTGGGTTTTGTCCTCAATCCTCCATGTTGCTTCCCTCTGAATCCCCCTCATGATACTAGTATAGGTTTGTAATGTTGAATACTAGAGATATACTAGGGTCATTTGGTAACTCTACCTCATATGCAAATGTTATCGAAGTCAAATATCCATATGATTCTGCATGGACCAAACTTATTAATTTTTATCTTATTATATGTTCTAGATAGAAATCTCTCCTTTCGAAGATATACCATCACTTCATCTCCTAATGCAAAAGCTCTATGTCTTCTAGTTTTGTCCACCTATTGCTTATACTTATCATTCATCTTCTTTAGGTGATCCATTACCTCTATATGTACTCTCTTCATGTGTTCAAAAAACTCCTTTGCCTCTACACTGCTTTTGTCTTGTTTGCTAATATCTCTTAGTTTTGATATATTATTTGGATTGCTTCCATTAATAATCTAAAATGGTGTCTTTTTGGTACTCCTATTCACTGAATTGTTGTATGTAAATTTTACTTGTGATAAGACCATGTCTCAATTTCCTACCTTTTCTCCAACCCAAGATCTTAGTAATTTACCCAAACTTTTGTTTACTACTTTTGTTTGCCCATCAATTTGTGAATGGTATGTTGAGTTGAATTTCAAGTCTATTTTCATCTTCTTCCACATGGTCCTCCAAAAGTATCCCTCAGACTTAGTATCCCTATCTAAAACTATACTCTTTGGCATACCATGCAATATTATGACCTCTTTAAAGAATATATTAGCTATGTGTACCACATCATTGCTTTTGTTATGTGGAATGAAGTGCACCATCTTAGAAAATCTATCTACTACCACCATGATTGAATCATTTTCCCTTTGTGTCCTTAATTGGCTCAATACAAAATTCATACATATGTCCTCCAATGGCTTATAGAACACCAATAGTGGTCGGTATATCCCAACATTTTGACTATTTCCTTAGGAAACTTGGTAGGTCCTACAACTTTGAATAGATTTCCTCACATCCTTGTATATTTGTGGCCAAAAAATATTTTTTATTAATTGAGGAAATTATCTTGTCTATCTCAAAGTGTCTAGAAAAACCTCCACAATGCTTCTTGATGTAGAGAAGGGGTAGGTTCCTTAGGTTTCTAGAGAGATTCAAACATCTTCTTGGTTGATCCTTTCAAACACATCCAATCTCCTCTTACATTCAACATGGTCTTTAAAGGGTGTGAAATGTACTAAACATGGCTTAATCACATAGACCTCTTACCAACCCCTTGTAACACCTTGAACCACACTAACATGATAGGTTTAGACTGCCCAAACTCACTAAAAGCCTTGACTCCTTCCTCTTCCTATCATTCCTTAGTAAACTGTCCTATTGGCTTGTAGCCCTTGGAATAGGGTTTTATGAGCATAACTTGAGGAAACCCTTACAAACCCAGAAACCAATTGGCATTTCATATACCCTTTTGTATTTTACACAACATATAAATAAAGAAAGTGGGATTGTTTTGGATCATAAGCCCCAATAATTGACTGGTAATGCTGTAACTAGGCCTAATTAGTCCACTTTTACAAAGCAAGTACAAGCAAAACTCACTCCAAATCACAAATTCCTACTTCAGGGCTTTAGGGAGGTTGCAAAAGGTTAGATTATGTAGGTTTTGTGGGTTGTGGACATCACCAGGTCACCTTTCCAATACATCATCAACACACCTATGATAGAATGCCTAATACATAAGGATATTAGGTACAAATTGCTTCACACAGCACTCCAGTCCTATCCCTTGCACTTACAACATTATCCACCCTAAAATGCATTCTATCCCATACCATTCCACCTAGTTATGGATGATGACACTGGTGGAATGGCTCAAAAACCCATTTCCTTACACGAATCCTCAAACCTTAAGTTTTTCAGGCCTGATTTCAAAAATTAGCTTGTAAAATGCTTCACACTCAATAACAATTACTCTAACTTGACTTAAATGAAAGTTAACTCAAAACACTTCATGTTCCTATGCATCTCAGACCACAACCATACTGTACTGGGCTGTACAGGACATGAGAATAGCAAGAAAACACAAAAATTGCAGGAAAATAGGAAATATCTTTATTGTTTTGTCTCCAAAACTTCTTCAACAACCTACCAGAAATGATTTTTTCCTCATTTAAACATGGAACATCAAACTTGAATAGTTTCAACTAACTTGCCAAACTGCCAAGTCGTTCAACTTCTCCAAATGCATGGGAATATTACATTTCTTAAAGAAAAATGTCACTTTCGTAAAGGAACATGTAACTTTTCACCCCTAGGTCTGACCTTAGGACACAAAACACATATAATGACATGAAAAATGGTCTCATCAGACCTTATTACAACCAAAACTGGCCTTGACAATATTTTACCATCATGTGGTGTGACTAGGACAAGGTGCCCCTGTAGCATACACCCAAGGAGAAAAGAATCTCAGGCTCCACCTGAGATCAGATCTTGGACTATTGTGCCATGGTTTGTGATGTCCTCTTTTGTCATCCATGTTGCATCTTCATGAGGGATGCCTTTCCACTTGACTAGTTATGCCTTGTAAACCTTATGTCTAGTCCTCTTTCACTTCCTTGGCATCGAGAATGCATTCCAGCTTCAATGGTTTAGGAGGAGGTAAATCCTGCACCCAATCTGCATCATCAACATCTGGATCAACACTTGGACCTATGGTAACAAACCCCTTGAAAGGATAGAGTCAACAACATTGAAGATAGGAGAGATAGCAACTCCAGGAGGGAGTTCTATCTCATAGGCATTAGATCCAAACTTATGGACCACTCTACAAGGCCCAATTTTCTTCATGAGCAACTTGATGTACTTGTCCTTGGATGACCTTTCCTTCTTCAGATATGCAAGGACCAAGTCTCCCACTTTGAATTGTACATCTCTTCTCTTCGAGTCAGCATGTTTCTTATACTTGTCAACACTTGCTTGCAAATGGTCTATGACTTGCTAATGTATCTCTCTCATAGCTTCGTCAAAGGCTTCTCCTTCAGCACTTCTCTTCTCCATCCCCGTCAAGTCTCTAAGCTCAAAGACACCTCTGGGTTTCAGACCATACACCAATTCAAAAGGGCTTCTCCCTATGCTTCTATTAACTGAATCATTGTAAGCATATTCAGCTCGAGGAAGCACTAAGTCCCATTTCTGCCCATGCTCCTTAGTGAGACATCTCAAGAGGTTCCCATGTGATCTATTGACCACTTCAGTCCACCCATCCGTTTGTGGATGATAGGCAATACTAAAGGTCAAATTAGTTCCAAGATTCCTCCAAAGGGTCCTCCAAAAGTGACCAATGAACTTTGAATCCCTGTCAGATACAATTGTCAAAGGGAGACCATGAATTCTAATAATTTCTTTGAAGAACAACCCTACAATATGAGAAGCATCATTTGTACACTTGCATGGAATGAAGCGAGCCATCTTACTAAATCTATCAACCACAACAAATACACTATCATAACCCCTCTGAGTTCTTGGCAAACCTAATACAAAATCCATGCTTAGACTCTCCCATGCCCTGTTAGGTATTGGTAAGGGCTGATAAAGTCCTGCATTAGAAGTAGAACCCTTGGCTCTTTGGTAGATTGTACAACTTTCCACAAACTTTCTAACATCTACTTGCATTTTAGGTCAAAAGTAGAACCTTCTTATCTGATCCAATGTCTTATCAACCCCTAAATGTCCTTCTAGACTTCCACAATGTTTCTCCTTGATCAACTTAGTTCTTATGGAGCAATTTGGAATGCACAATTGAGCACCTTTAAACAACAAGCCATCTTGCAATAGAAAATCATAATATTGCTCATGAAAAACATCCTTAAACTGATGAAAAATAGAATATACCTCTTTGAAGTCATCATCAACAGCATACATGTCCTTCAATGCATCTATTCCCACACTTTGAAGTTGGATTTCATGCACCAACATTGACCTCCGGCTTAGAG
Organism: Cunninghamia lanceolata; assembly: GCA_027924645.1. Classification (NCBI taxonomy): domain Eukaryota; kingdom Viridiplantae; phylum Streptophyta; class Pinopsida; order Cupressales; family Cupressaceae; genus Cunninghamia; species Cunninghamia lanceolata. The sequence continues at coordinate 12,198,010 of BSBN01000693.1, forward strand.
CATCAACAACCTTGTTGGATTGACCTTTTTGTGCTTAATAGTGAAGGTATAACTCTACAAATATTCAACCCACTTGACATGTCTATGGCACAACTTATCTTGACTATTCTAAAATTGTAATGCATGGTTGTCAGTGAAAACAATGAACTCCCTTGGCAAAAGGTAGTGCCTCCATTTCTTAAGGGCCCGCACCATTGCATACAACTCTAGATCATAGGATGAATACCTTCTCTTGGCTTCATTAAGATTTTCACTGAAGAAAGCCACTGGTCTACCTTCTTGGCTTTAGACTGCACCAATTAAAAAGTTACTTGCATCACATTCTATGGTGAAAACCTTGTTGAAGTTAGGTAGAGCAAGGATAGGTTGTTGTGCCACTCTGTGTTTTAGATATTCAAAGTTCCCATCTGCCTCATCAGTCCATACAAACTTCCTCTTTTTGTCCCCTTTGATGGTATCAAGGATGGGAGAGCAGATATGACTAAAGTTCTTGATGAATTTCCTATAGAAAGTAGCTAAGCCATGAAAGCTTCTTACCTCTCCTACTAATTTTGGAGTTGGCCAATTGAGTATTGCCTCTACTTTGGTGGGATTCATCTTCAATGAGCCTTTGGAGATCATAAAACCAAGATACACTAGTTCTTCTTTCATAAATTCACACTTTTTGAGGTTTATCATCAACTTCTCCTCATTCAATCTCTGCAAAACCATATCAAGATGCTACAAGTTCTCTTCCTTAGTCTTGCTAAACACAAGAATATCATCCAAATATACAACAACAAATTTTCCAATAAAAGGCTTTAAAATCTCATTCATTAACCTCATAAATGTACTTGGAGCATTTGACAGTCCAAAGGGCATTACCATCCATTCATAGAGACCTTCATTGGTTTTAAATGTGGTTTTGCATTCATCTCCTTCCCTTATCCTAATTTGGTGGTATCCACTTTTGAGATCAATCTTTGAAAAATAGCATGCACCTCCCAAACAGTCCATTAGGTCCTCTATTCTAGGGATTGGAAACATATATCTAATGGTGATTTTGTTTATTACCCTTGAGTTAGTACACATTCTCCACTCCCCACCCTTTTTGGGTGCTAAAATAGTAGGGACATCACATGGACTTAAACTTTCTCTTGTGAGACCCTTGTCTAGCAATTCTTGGACTTGTTTCTTGATCTCTTCATTCTGCTGAGGAGTCATTTTGTATGCAGCCTTGTTTGGCAAATTTGCACTAGGGATTAGGTCTATATGATGGCTGATATCCCTCATGGGAGGCAAAGAACTTGGGAAATCATCCACTACAATGTCCTTGTACTTATGCAACAAAGTTTGAACCTCACTAGGTATATCCTCTACCTTATTTGCTCCTAAAATAGACTTGAATTTAGGTCTGATCACTAAGGCAAATCCCTATCCACCTTCTTCCTTCATTTTTTCAAGAACTCTTTCTCTCCTACTACCATAACACTAGACCCAACTTGTTTGTCAAACTCTTCATCTTGGAAGGGTGTCAATGTGAATGAGACTCCATCTTTATTTATTACATAAATGTTTTTCTCACCATCATGCTTGACCTTTCTGTCATACCGCTAGGGCCTTCCTAGCAACAAGTGACAAACATCCATGGGGATGATGTCACAAAGGACTTTGTCTCTATAACCCCCAATGTTAAACTCTACCCATGACTGCTCATTTACCAAGACTTGTTGACCTTTGTTTAACCATGACACTTTGTATGGTATGGGATGAGGAATTCTTTTCATATTTAACTTTTCTACCATTTCTAAGGAAACCAAATTATCAGTAGAACCTGAATCAACAATTATTTTGTATATCTTTCCATGTGACTTGCATGTGGTCCTAAACAAGGACTTCCTTTGTGGAGGTTCTTTGGTTGTTGGCACTTTAATAAGTGTTCTCCTCATCATCAAAGTACATCACCTACCTTAGGGGCAACATGTTGAGATGGTGAATTAATACTTTCATTGTCTTCCTCATGCACAATTTGAGTCCTCTCACCTCCATGGGAACTTGATGCTTGTTTGTCTGGGCACTTCCATGCTGGATGTCCAAACTGATTGCAATTGTAACATTTACCTGAGAAGGTGTTTGACCTTCTCCCTTGTCCACCAAACCTTCCTCTACCATTAAATCTTCTTCCTCTGAAGTTACCTTTGCCACTTGACTCACCACTTTGCTCTTGATGGCTGCTTGCTTCACCTTGTTGCTTTTGTGATTGCCCTCTTACACCAAAGTTGCCTCTACCTCTAAAATTCTTCCCTCTGCTTCTTCCTTGCCACTCTTGTCTCCTCTTGATCCTTTCTCTTGCCTTAACTACCATTTGGAAACACTCTTCAACTATCCTAGGTGTAGAGAGGCTAATTTCATCTTGGATGTTGTACCTTAGGCCATTTTGGTACCTTGCTACCTTTTCTCTTTCATCCTCAACATGTCCTTCTGTAATACTTAACATATGGAACTCCTTAGTGTATGCCATAATATCCAACTCCTTTTGCTTTAGAGTTTGCAACTTCTTAAAGGTCTGAATTTCATAATCTGTAGGTAGAAATTGTCCTTTCACCTTAGCTACCATTCTATCCCATGAATTTATCTTTACTTTGCCCTTCTTTTTTCTCTCCTCTTGAATATAGTTCCACCATGTTAGGGCAGGACCCTTCCACTTGGTTTTTGCATACTTCACCTTCTTATCATCTTCTACCTCCTCAAATTCAAAGAAATTGTCAAGAGCATTTATCCAACCCAATACTTCTTCACTGTCCATCTTCCCACCATACATGGGTACTTCCAATTTCAACTTAGGAGTACTTTCTCCCTTGATATCCTTTAGCATTCTGACCATCCTTACTTCTTTAGGGTCCATTTCTTCTTCCTCATCTTGGACTCCTCCTTGAGGGTTTTAATCTCACCCTCTTCCTCTTAGTCACTTTGATTCCCACTGACCACACCTCTCTTTAGGCTAGATTCCAATGCTATAATTCTAACAAGGGCAGCTTCATGAGATTATTTCACTTGTCTCAACTCCCTAGCATGTTGTTCTTTTAACTCTCTAACTTCTTTGGCCACTAGATTGCTCTTTGGAGGCACCTTGTTTATGCAAACTCAACTCTTCTTTCCTTATAAATCAGGACCTATGCTCTGATACCACTTGATGTAGAGAAAGGGTAGGTTCCTTAGGTTTCTAGAGAGATTCAAACATCTTCTTGACTGATCCTTTCAAACAAATCCAATCTCCTCTTACATTGAACATGGTCTTCAAAGGTTGTGAAATGTACTAGAGATGGCTTAATCACATAGACCTCTTGCCAACCCCTTGTTACACCTTAAACCACACTAACATGACAAGTTTAGACTACCCAAACTCACTAAAAGCCCAGACTCCTTCCTCTTCCTATCGTTCCTTAGTAAACTATCTTATTGGCTTGTAGCCCTTGGAATAGGGTTTTCTGAGCATAACTTGAGGAAACCCTTACAAACCTAGAAACCAATTGGCATTTTAGATACCCTTTTGGATTTTACACAAGGTATCAAGAAAGCAAGTGGGATTGTTTTGGAACATAAGCCCCAATAATTGATTGGTAATGCTACAACTAGGCCTAATTAGGCCACTTTTACAAAGCAAGTACAAGCAAAACTCACTCTGAATCACAAATTCCTACTTTAGGGCTTTAGGGAGGTTGTAAAAGGTCAGATTATGTAGGTTTTGTGGGTTGTGGACTTCACCAAGTCACCTTTACAATACATCATCAACACACCTATGATAGAATGCCTAATACATGAGGATATTAGGTACAAATTGCTTCACACAACACTCCATTCCTACCCCCTGCACCTGCAACATTATCCACCCTAAAATACATTCTATCTAGGACCATTCCACCTAGTTATGGATGATGACACTGGTGGAAAGGCTCAAAAACCCATTTCCGTGTACAAACCCTCAAAACTTAGGGTTTTCATGCCCGGTTTCAAAAATCAGCTTGTAAAATGCTTCACACTCAATAAAAATTACTCCAACATTACTTAAATGAAAGTTAACTCAAAACACTTCATGTTCCTATGCATTGCAAACCACAACCATACTGTATTGGGCAGTATAGGATGTGAGAACAACAAGAAAACACAACAATTGCAGGAAAACATGAATTATCTTTATTGTTTTGTCTCCAAAACTTCTTCAACAACCTCTCACGAATGATTTTTTCCTCATTTAAACATGGAACATTAGACTTGAACAATTTCAACCAACTTGCCAAATTGCCAATTCATTCAACTTCTCTAAATACATGGGAATATTACATTTCTAAATGAAAAATGTCACTTTCCTAAAGTAACATGTAACTTTTCACCCCTAGTACACAAAACACATATGATGACATGAAAAATGGTCTCATCAGACCTTATTACAACCAAAATTGGCCTTGACAACATTTTACCATCATGTGGTGTGACTAGGACAAGGTGCCCCTGCACCACTTCTCCCTAATTAGGTTCTCTCTCATAGATCTCCTCGGTATGCATAACTACCTTCCATTGAATATCTCAATTTGAATCAAGTAATCAAACCAATTACTTCTTTCTATGCTTACCAACTCCCTATATGCCTTCCAAGCCTCGACAAAATCAGGATCAACCTCATACAAATGTTTTAACTCCTCAAAATCAACTATCTCTACCCTCATTTCTGTTAGCAAATTATGTCTTCTACTTAATGCATTAGAAACTTTTTTTGACTTACCACTCCTATGTTTCAGTATAAAAGTGTAACTCTACATGAATTCTACCCACCGCATATGTCTTTGATTAAGTTTACTTTGATTAAGAACTATAATGTCTGACAATTAGTCTACAAAACAAACTCTTTCGGTAATAGGTAATATCTGCTCATCTTTAGGGCCTGCATTATAGCATAAAAATCTTGGTCATAAACTCAATACTGCTTTTTGGCATCATTTAACTTCTCACTGAAATAAGCTATTGGTCTTCCTTCTTGGCTTAACACTACCCCAATTACATTCCCACTTGCGTGACAATCCACTTGGGATATCTTATTGAAATTTGGCAAGGCTAATATTGGTTGTTCTATTAATTTTCTCTTTAACTGTAGTAAACTTGAATCCCTTCTTATCCCCTCTCATTGTTAGTTAGCAATGCAAAAATACTACAAAAAACTTCTAATGAACTTCCTGTTAAAAAATAGCCAACCCATGAAAATATCTCACCTCCCCTACATTTGTTGGTGTGGGCCACTCTACAATGGCTTTGAATTTCTCTAGGTCTATCTTCAAACCTTCCATTGAGATCACAAATCCCAAATATACTAATTTTTCTCTCATGAAAAGTTACACTTCATCAAATTTATCTACAACTTTTCTTCTCTAAAGTTTTGTAGTACTAATCTGATATGCTCTATGTCACATCTTGTTTGCTCTCCTAGTTAATTATGGATTGAAAAAATAATTAGAAAAGAGAATTGAATTAAAAATTGTCTTTTGATTTTAATTGAAATGATTCTTTTTGTAATTTTAAATCATTTTCAAGTGATATTGATGGTGTGTTCTATTGGAGAGATAACATTATTTATTTATTTATTCCTACTTGGGCTTAGAGATGTATATCTTGGTACTTGTTAGTCTTATGCCTTAGTGGATGACTTCCCTTTAAAAAATATTTGACTTAATAAATAAATAATTGGGAAATTGTAGTGCTATGCATTGAATTAAATTAATTCGTTTTCTTCTAAATTAAAATTTTGTTGTCTATGTTGTTTGAAAACACATGTAGCTTTGTGAATTAGAAATTCTTTGATTTGAATTGATTAAAGTAGTAAAAAAAGAGTTATCTAAATTTGTGTCAACTAGATGCGGAGCGATGTGTTAGTTTGATGAATTTACATCTATTGAAATAGGAGAAATTAGTTTAAGGAATTTATATTTATTGAAACATGAGAAAGGAGGAAGGAGACGGTAAAAATAAGGTGTGGGGGAAGAAAGGAAGTTACGGGAAATTAGGATTGAAACAAAAAAAAGAGAAGAATTGGGATCTGGAACAAGCAAAAACTTATGGGTTTTCAGTGGCTCAAATTTGGCAATATCCTACAGTTTGGAGTTATGAAAATGACAACCCTTCCTCTGCAAGTGTGAAAATTTACTTGGGTTGATTGAAATTATAGTAAGACAACAATTGTTCTATTTCAAGTTTGAATTCAAAGGTTAGTTTTACTAAAAGACAATTTAATTCTCAAATGATTTAGAATTTGGGTAAATTGAATTTAACTAGAGGAAAGAAATGGTCACTGGAAGTAAAACTTAAGAAAACCCATGAAAGAAAAATAGTCAAGTTCTAAGTAATTGCATAAAAATTCCACTTCTGGGTAAAATATAGAACCCTTCTCCTTCATGAAACATTCACTCAGAATATTAGAGTTTTACTATTTAAGATAATATGTAATTGCTCAATTGTGTTGATCCAGTTTAAATGGAAGCAAAATTATTTATATCATGCCTCAAAGCATGCACATAAAACTCTCTATTTTGGGTGTTTAAATGCACAAAAACATTTTTTCCACATATTTGAAATTACCTTTGGAAGAGAAAACATTAGAATTATTTTAATTGAAACTAGGTCTTTGTTGGGGCAACCAGAAGTAATACACACAACAAAAAAAGAATTGGTTGATCTTTACATGCCCAAGTAATGGATGTAGGAAGGAATATATTAGTTTCTTTTAATAAAAAAAATATAAAGCAAATGAGAAAGGATCTATTCAAATCCAACAAGACATCTCCATGAGCTAGGATAGTGCCTGGAACAGAGAGGGGCGAGTCTCTACAGGATGCCCTCTCTCTCTCTCTCTCTCTCTTTCTTAAAATGGAAAAATAGTAAGAAGTCAGATTTTTCATATTTTGGCATAGTATTAAAATGAAATTATGTTATTGTGCTATATTTCTATTTTTAAAAAAATCTCTTTCATAAAACATGAGTTTAAATTTGGCCAAAAGAATGATGGTTGGTTTAATTTACTTTATTATTACCATTCCAGTTTAAGAATTTAATTTCCAATATAGAAAATTTGAGTCTTTCCTTACCAAAAGATTGTAAGCTCAAGCTAATGCAGACAAGAAATGTATTTTTATAACCATGGATAACCCTTGGAAATTTAATTGTTCATATGCATTTATTTTATGAATAATGATTCTGATTAATACATCTAAAGTGTTAATATTTTGTTATCAAAGAATGGATTTGATAGTAAGGGAAAACATAATATTTTTTCTTTGGTATGAGTAGTATAAATACATGACGAATGTCAACTTTCCCTTGACTAAAAGGATTTATTAACATTGAAACACTTAAAGTATTTACATTCTACTATATTATTTTCTTCCATTATGCTATTAAAATTTAGATATATTTGAAGGGATTAAATTTTGGTTATATAATCTATGTTTTAGGCATGCATGATAGGTGAGGATGTGGATTAAATGCTTTGCCACTTCTACATATTTTAGATAATGCATTGCTATATGTTTTCAAAATTTTGCATTAGTTAGAATACATTTAAACACTAGGTCTTCACAGGATTTCATGCATATCAGTCTCGAAGGGATAATATCTTCATGATGGGTTGGGGTACTCATGTGATAGCATGGGGAAGTCTATGACTTCATGGTAGGGCAGAAGTTGACCCAATGATGATCTCTCTTCTTTGAGGTATGAAGAAAGAGCTTGAGGCAAGAGTGTTGAATATCAAGAACACTGAGAGGGGGGTGAATCAGTGTTCCATAGAAGCTTTCATGCACTTTCACTTTTAACCATTTACCAAAATTAATTAAACAAAAGGACAATATGCAAATGAATAATAACCACAAAGACATAACACATGGACACCATGATTTTTTCATGGAAAAACCAAAGGTGGGGAAAAATCATGGAGATGATTAGCTCTCAATATATAGCAATCTTTTACAAATGATGATGTTCAGGCTTGGTCACTCCACGAGCCTAGAACATACTGGCTCATTGCCATGAAGTACAACTAGGTCTAGTAGGTTTCCTACCTCAACTCTTAAACTAGAAAGATTACAACAAGGGTTGTTAAACCCTAATGGTGGCTCACTGCTAGACTCACTACCAAGTACAAGTAGAATTATATAGGAAATTTGAATACTACAAAAGCATCTATCAGTACGCCAGGGTGCAGTCACTTAGCAACTGAATTATCAGTCCCGAGTCTTCATCATCACTGATCTTCTATCTATGCTTTTCTATTCTCATACTCACATCATTCACTATCATATAAATGTTGCCTCAACAAAAAATCATCTCTCTTATATATCTGCATCATGATTTGATCCATAATCAGGTCGACATCCAAAATATGAAATGAGTACATTGAAAGATGTAGATTGTCGGCTCAATCCAATGCATTATATGTTATATGCACCCAAATCCTTGCACAAGCATGTTCATATAGGTTCATAAAAAACATTTAACCACTTAAGACATTGATCCATACAATATAACTTATCCGCATGGAGATCAAACATGTCTATCAGCTTCACCCTTAAGAACATACTTGAACAATTTGACTGTCATATCATAACTTGCACTGCAGACCAAATGGGACCTCACAATTCATATCCAATGTTCATTACTAACCACTTGACATACCTTCAGAACCGTAGAGATCAATATACATTTGCAGAGAAATGCAGACCATTAAACTGTGTCCCGTTCACTGTCTCTGTTATACCTCTATTCATCCAGACTTAGATATTTCTTCCAAGTGACTTCTGGAGGAAGTTAGGACTTGATCACTAGAATATAAGAACACCAAACAATTATGAACATTATACCTAAGCCACATTTCTAGGTATTCATCTACGAAAGCACATTGATCCACTTACTGTCCCTTACTTTGTTTCTTGCCCATACTTAGTTATTTTTGCCAACTAGATCTGAATTCCAATAAGACCTTCCGGAGTTATGTCTTCCTATCATAGTGATGAGATCTCTGAGCCTTGTTTCCATCAATTACAACATACAAGTCTATACTGGAGCAGTGTCTCTTGCCAACAATCTCCCCCTTTGGCATTGATTGCAACACTTAGTGAAAAATGCTTGACTTCTCCCCCTTACTATATACACTTTATTCTCCTACTCCTCCTGATATGTTTATCTATTTTTCACTGATCTTCTTCTCCTCCTTTGACATCAATGGCAAAGGGTGTGTTTCGGAACCAAAAATTTGTCAAGTCTTCAAAATACTTATGGACTTTGCCGCATAATTACAAGTACAATCTTCATCTTTATATTACATGTGTTGGAGAATGTCATTGAATATGTTCTTGATCTATGCCAACCCACCATCCTAGCCTTTCTTGGCATTATCCAAAAATTGGATGTGTCCACTGAGTATAAAAACTAGAGTTTCTACCTTTTGTAAATCTGATGGTGTGGCAGTTTGTCCAGCAAGTTGTGCTTCAGCCACAAGCTTAGTCATTGAATCTAGTTTGGGACTGATCAGTCTTTGCAATTATCTTATTCTACTTTTTATTTGATACATTTGATTTATTAAATCATTCAAGTCATTGTGGATGTTGATTACTTGAGCTTCTTTGTTGCTCATTGATTCATGTATCGGATCAAAATTCTTAGAGATATTCATCAGTTTCTCTTCCAATTCCTTGATCTTTTCTTTTGTCTTCTTTGTAACTTCTGGCCATGATAAACAAAATTTATATACATCACCAACTTCTACAATAGCACTACGAATATTGTGTATCCCATTATCTAGCCGAGCCTTATCATGGGCTATCAACTTTGTCAACTCATCTAACCTTTTCTCGTTAAACTCTTGTCTAACTTTTGTTTCAACAGATTTTTCAAGAGATTCAAAGTGTGTACTTACAGAATGAATTAGTCCCTTGAGTTGACAAGTGGTAGATAAAGAGGTATCCTTCTGGTATGTTGGAACCAGCTTTTCCAAAATATTTGATGCATCCTTTATGAGTTCACTGTCCTCAATATGGGTCCTCAACATCTCTTTTCTTACTTTGGCTTGAGCAACTAAGGAAAAGTTGAGCATTTGAGTAGGAGACATTGTATCCAAGTTTATTGGACCTTGGATTGACTCAGCCTCATCTAGAACTAGTTCCTCCTTTTCTAAGAGTTCTTTTACTACCTCTGTAGTGTCTCTTGCTGCATCAGAGACCACATTTTTATGTTCCTACTCTAGAGGATTAATGTTTACTGCGTTGTTTGTGTCCTTTTTCTATTCATCCTCTATTAAATCCTTTTCAATCTGATGTACTAGAGAGGAACTTGTTTGAGTCGATGGTATTTCTTCTTTTGTAATCTTCCTGTTAATATCATTGTCCACTGTTTGTTGTTCCAGAGAGACAAGAGTTTCTTTTTCTTCACTCATTTGGTCAACTTTATCTGTCTCCTTTTCAATGTTGACTTTTGGTATGGATGTATTATCACCAACATTATTGTTTTCATTGTCAGAGAATGCACCCATTGGATCCACTTCTGTTGCTTTAAATGGGTGCTTCTTAAATTTAGGTTGAGGTCGCTCAGTAATATCAACCACTTGCAGAGTTTCCATTTCAAAATTTTAATTAGATTATTTAATGGGGTTTCAATGAGAGTACCTTGTTCTACCGAGTTAGGGTTTCCTTTCTTCGAATTTCTCCAAACACTTCAAATCTTGGTTGTCGTTGCTCAAATTCTACTTCAATCTCTCTGAACACCTTATAGCTTCGAGTGTAAAGTGATTTTGAGACTAAACTATTTCCCTTTTATCCCCCGCATGATTTAACATAATTGTTATTAATTCTTGTTCCAAAAAGCTATCTATTCCCTTTTGATAGATACAGTCGATTAAAAATTGCTCCATAATGTTTCTCATTAGATTTTTAACACTGCTCCCCCTGAGCCAGAGCTCTCAATTTACTTCCCAGAGGAAATATCTGCACCAGAGACTGGTGTGAATCCATTCTTGACTTCATTAGTATATTTCCTGATCTAGATCTTGCTCATTTCATTCTTAGTTTCTACTAGATCAACCTTGTTCTTGCCCTTGACATCTTTTTGCCCTATTTTCCCTTTCTCTGCAGGATGGTTTCTTGTTACATTTCTACTTTTGTAGAATTTGGCAAAGTGTTCGGACTTGTTGTGATTAAAACAATCAACATTTTTTTGACCTTGATTTTTTCTATAATTGGGAATTGGCCTTGATCTATACTGATTAGCCATATGCCCAAATCTGTTGCATGCGAAACATTGTCCATTGAAGGACTGACAAATCCTTGAATTGTTTAGATAACTTCTTGACACACTTCTACACTCAATTGCTTTATGACCTATTTTTTTACAGTTGAAACATTGACTAGAGAAAGATGTAACATTTTGATTTATTTTTCTTCTATACTGAATAGCCCTATGACCATACTTATTGCATTTAAAATAGTAACCATTGAAAGATGGGTACCTTTGAGCATTTGGTTGCTTGACCAGAGGTCTTTTAGGTCTTCTTCTTTGATTTCTTACCTGATGGTTTCTACCTCTTCCTTCTTTAGATCTATCTTGCCCTGAATTTGAACTTTCTCCCTTTTCAAATCCCAAGCCTTGTTTATCATCTAGATACTTTTGATTGGCTAGCATCTTATCAATGCAGAGCTTATTTTGAATTTTTCTTCATCGCTATTGGTTGCTTCTAGATCAAATTTAAAGAGCAGAACTTCTTTCCCTAGTTTTTCACATTCCTCTGACTTGTCCTTCACAACTTGATTCAAATATTCCTCATTCTTGGTCTTCTCTTTAATCACCCTGAGAAGACTCTCGGTAGATTCACTTTCTTGTTTTAGTTGCTCACATAATTCTTTCCTTCTTTCCTGAGATTTATTAATCTGCTCTTTTAATTTCAGAATGCAAATATCAACTTCTTTGATACTCTCCTCTAAATCCTTGACATCAACCTTGGAGTTGTCACGATCTTTTAGAGTTGCTTCAAATTGTTCATTATTGACATATACTTGATTACCAATCTTAATGCTACCAGGAGGATCCGCTTTAGGATAAGTGAGATACCTTTGTGGTGCCATGAGAAAACCTTCCCAAATCTTCCTCAAGTTGTTAGGCTTGTTCCAAGGAACCTTTCTTTGATACCAATTGTTGAATATTAGGAACACTGAGAGGGGGGGGTGAATCAGTGTTCCATAGAACCTTTCATGCACTTTCACTTTTAACCATTTACCAAAATTAATTAAACAAAAGCACAATATGCAAATGAATAATAACCACAAAGACATAACACATGGACACCAGGATTTTTATGTGGAAAACCCCAAGGTGGGGAAAAACCATGGAGAGGATTAGCTCTCAATATATTGCAATCTTTTACAAATGATGATGTTTAGGCTTGGTCACTCTACGGGCCTAGAACATACTGGCTCACTACCATGAAGTACAACTAGGTCTAGTAGGCTCATTGCCTCAACTCTGAACCTAGAAAGATTACAATAAGGGTTGTTAAGCCTTAATGGTGGCTCACTGCTAGACTCACTGCTAAGTACAAGTAGAATTATATGGGAAATTTGAATACTACAAAAGCATCTATCAGTATGCTAGGGTGCAGTCACTTAACAACTGAATTCTGAGTCCTGAGTCTTCATCATCACTGATCTTCTATCTCTGCTCTGCTATTCTCATACTTGTTTCATTCACTATCATATCAATGTTGCCTCAACCAAAATTCATCACTCTTATATATCCGCATCATGATTTGATTCATAATCAGGTCGACATCTAAAATATGAAACATGTACATTGAAAGATGTAGCTTATTGGCTCAATCCAATGCATTATATGCTATACGGACCCAATTCCTTGCACAAGAGTGTTCACATAGGTTCATACAAAGCATTTAACCACTTAAGACATTGATCCATATAATATACCTTATTTGTATGAAGATTAAACATGTCAGTCGGCTTCACCCTTAAGAACATACTTGAACAATTCAACTGTCATATCATAACTTGCACTGTGGACCAAATGGGACCTCACAAATCATGTCTAATGTTCATTACTAACCACTTGACATACCTTCAGAACTGCAGAGCTCAATATGCATTTGCGGAGAAATATAGACCATTAAACCGTGCCCCGTTCATTGTGTTCGTTATACACCTATTCATCTGGACTTAGATATTTCTTCCAAGTGACTTCTGGAGGAAGTCAGGATGTGATCTAATGCAAGAGCATCCAAGGTGTAAGAGCAATCTTGCATCAACCAAAAAAAAATGTTGTTTCTTTTCAATAAAGGGCTAAATTTGGTAGGGTTACTATTTTTAGTAAGTTTGCATTTATGCACAGCTGGATACAAAATCTTACACAGACCTCTAGAATGGTGAATTGAAGCTAATGGTGAAGAAATCACTTCAATATCATTTGTAATTTGTGAGATAATAAAATTTCAAATTCCAAAAATCCTATTGAAATATTCAAAGTCAAATTTAAGGCACTTAGAGGCTCCGAATGGGCCTGAAATTTGGTGGGAAACCCAAGCAGTCTACCTTTGCGAAAAGGTATTATAACTGAAAATCCAACGGTCAAACCGAAAGTTATGGCCCTGTGAAGTTGACCTATTTTTGGAGGGAGATGCAAATTTCAAAATTAAGCTAGTGGCCACCAAAAAGGGCTATATATGACCATTTTTGGGAACCCTTGGGGTAGTAGGGTTAAGGGGGAAGGTGTAGAGTCAGGAAAAGGTGAGAAAATAGAAACCCTAGTTGATTTGGGGTTACGGAAGGCTGAAGATTCCAGAGTCTTGAGAGAGGGAGTTGTAATGTGTTGCAGCCTGTAGGGGATTCATCCTCTGATTGTATTTGAGCTTATGTAATGTAATGTTTTGCCCATATTAATAAAATATCATTCTATTTTTTGTGTGTAATTTCTATTATTGTGTGTTTTATGAGTTCCCCCCCTTCATCATGATCACTAGAATATAACAATGCCAAACAATTATGAACATTGTACCTGAGCCACATTTCTAGGTCTTCATCTGCAAAAGCATACTGATCCACTTATTATCCCTTACTGTGTTTCATGCCCATACTTAGTCATTTTTGCCAACCGAATCTGAATTCCAATAAGACCTTCTGGAGTTATGTCTTCCTGTCATGCTAATGAGATCTCTGAGCCTTGTTGCCATCAATGACAACATACAATTCTATACTAGAGCAATGTCTCTTGCCAATAGAGAGATTGCACCTATAGGCCACATATTATAATGTATTAAAAATAAAATCCAGAAGTATTCATGTATGTGAAAATATTACTTAAAAATATAATTGAATCAATGTATGTAATATTTGACTATATTATCAACATTGTGAAATTACAAAATAGTTTGATTTCATAAGTGTCATTTCATATGTATGAAGGGAAACCGTATGTTGAATTTGAATATGTGGGTTAATAAGTGTTGTAAAACACTAATTAATATGAAAAGATTCAGTCATTTAAAAAGTACTTTTGGAATATCTAATTGTATGATAGAAATACCATGGAAGGAGACTATGAATTCAGTCTTGTGTATTTGTATTATTTTATTTATTGGCATAGTGCAATGATAAAATACGAACATTGAAAATTTTAAAATGATTACATTATATGACATTAATATGTTACTATTAATGCCTTGTATAATTTCTTATATGATTTAAATTTGGCATAACTAACATTCTTAGATTGTGGGACTTGATGACATGGATATGTATAACAAGATTTTACAAATCCTTTAAAACTATATGTGTTGAAGACTTGTTTGTTTAAAAATACTTTCCTTGATGAAGGGTTGTGTTGTTGAACTACAATGCCTTTGCACATTACGTAGGCAAGGCCATCTTGTATGAGCCTCTGAGGCGTAGGTCTAGCCCTTAGGAGGGGTCCTTTTCAATTTTTTGAATTCTTAAAGTTCTTTGGCCGATAAACTAGATTAAATACTTAAGTAGTGTAAGTTGTAGGTAAGTTAAAAACTAATGATCATTTTGATTTATGTTTTTTTGTGATGTGAGTGACATGGAAACACCTTCATGTGTGGTTCTTCTTTTAATAGTAATTGTAAACATAAGTGGTGTTTCATACACTCTCGTATGAGCCTATAAGGCCATGTTGGTTTAAGGGACTAAGCCCCAAGTGAATTACGAAGCTAATTGTTCAATCCTTTAGCTATTCATTGATAGAGTATGTCTGATGTGAGATATTCTAGGGAGTTGCATTTCTCTAAATTTTTAAACTTTCAGATGCTATAAAATACCAATCTAATAAATCAGAGAGTGAAATAAAACATCAAATAGTAACTATTACTAATTTTACTGACATGCTTTGGCCAAAGCATCTTTGAAGCCGCTAATGGGTAGGTAGGTTATAAAAAGAAACCTACCCTTCTCTAGTGTTCCATATTCAACATGCATCCATGCTCTTTCTCAATCTCAACAAAGAGAAATGTAGGAATACATTCACAACATATAACATCAACATTGCATACAAGGTCGCATGAAAGGTCACTTACACAATAAGTATGAATGCATCTTCATAAGGAAACAATCAAACATTCAAAGAGAAAACAACAACATGCAATTAAAAACATAACCATACAAATGGATCAACATTCAAAAAGATTTCATGAAAATATGATATTCTATAAGTCAATTCATAGCTTAATAATTTCACAAAAATTTCAAGTGGGTACACAACCCTTTCTAGGGTCTAGTTCCCCAAACAATTTCTTGTCGACTGCCACCCACTCAAATTTTCTAAAAGAGTAAAAAATAATCAATCAATAGATTAAAGTTATTGTTAAAAAGGAAGAAAATTGATTTGAAATGCCTAATAAGATTTACAGGATTCCAAAACTTGATCAAGAGAAACTAATTCCTATCATTACATAGAATCTCAAAAATATCCTACTTCAATGAATCTAACACATTCAATGACTACAACGAGTTAATGTCCTAAGTGCCAAAGAATATAACACTTTGAACTTGGAATTGTTGTCATTTATGCTAGGGTAATAATTCACTACTTACAACATTCAACAAGAAAACCTCTCACTCTTATGTCATTAGTTAAGATATCTTGCCGAGGTAGTACATGTTTAAAAAAGACAGTATGAAATTACCTTGATCCTATTAGAAATCTAAAATCTCAAGCCTAATCAATAAGGATTAATAATGGTATACACATCAACTAAAAGTCATTAGATTAATAATTGAAATTCACCTTGCAAATTATTATCATGAGATCAGTAGAATACAATGCATTATTATCACAACCCTACCGTTAATGATTTAACTAGGTATATAACTTCAAAACTATGTTACTTGCCAATGTGTTCCACACATTATTGATCTGTCTTGAATGAGTTCACTACTCATGTATGGTTCTCATTTCATCACTTGAACTAATAATCATGGATGGGCAATGAGCTTGAAGCTCATGCACTCACTTGATGTAACACTCCTTTAGTTGAATATGTTCTATTTAAGTAATATGAATATAAACTTCTATTCCATCTCCTCTTGAGATTTAGGGGCAGCATACTAGGCTCAACCCTTGTGGGAGCCCATTTTTACACCACATGCTATGATGTCTTAAAAAATGGATCAGCAACATAATTTCCCCTATAACTACACAATAAACAAACATGTTAGATAAAAACATTGAAGATCAATGCTCTTGTGATGTTTCATATTTTAGGCTCTCTTACATATATCTAATGTTTTTCAACTGATTCAGTACAACATAGGCAATGTATTATACTTCTGTTGATAGGCACATAAGAAGACTCATATTCGGAGCTCTAACAATCCTTCTTAATCACTACAAGTTTACTTGAAGATCAAGAGCAAGGATGGGAAAGCAACAACAAAAACCAACTCAAGACATTAAATAGGTAATGATGGCTATATGTTTTTCCTTATTTGTTTCTTCATTCTTTAGATGCATAGTACATTCTTTATGATGTGCTAGTTCAGCTATTCCCATGACTTGTGTGGGACATTTGATCTCTCTTTTCTTTTTAGTACAACACTTATGTAGTTTTGTGTATACCTCATTTGTAAAGTGAATGAAACACTGTAATACAAAAAGAAATAACTCTTTATCATCCATGAAATCTCTGCAAAGCATTAAATTATAAACTGAATGTTCTCTCTTTTGTCATAAAACTGAACCCATTCTTTTCCAAGCAATTTAAACTATGCAAAAGCCAACATAGCAGAAAATGTTAAGAACCTTTCATCTTAAAATGCAACAAATATTTCAACTCTACCAATTTGAGCTCTAGGTGAAAAATTGGTAACATTTTGGCAATTTCTACTAAATGCTTGCCTACAGGGCATATAGACTAGTTGCCTTAACTGTCCATTGAGCATGGAGTCAAACTCTGCTCATCTCAAACTTAGAAAACTATAGAACACAGTTGCTAGCTACTCCAAACAACAACAGAAAAATGATCAAAACCAAACTGAAAGCAAACTAGAAGGCCCTGGTGGCTAGAAGACATGTGCAGCAACACTTAGGGAAAGATAATAACTGAAATAAATGTGCCTTAAGCACTTATTAGTAGAAAATACTACCCTAACCTACTAACTAAAGAAAGGCTGCCTAAACAAAACCATTGACTGGTTCAAGAAAATAACTACCCTTCCTTTGCAATATGCAATACTCCATAAGTTTGTGAGTCAACCAAAAGAGGTGGAGAAAAATCAAATCTCCAACAAACTGTTGCAACACCTTTTTGAGAAGGAAAATGGAGTCACTTACCCACCTGATTTGTTTGGCAAACTAATCAAGTGAGCAATTAGACTAGTTGTGCTCAACTTGAGACCCTCCTTGATGATCCAGATCAGTGTCACTATGAGGCTGCTCCCTCTTGTTGGCTTGCAACCTAGCCATATGCCTAATAGGACACCCCTTGAAAGCTTTGGATTGGAGAGAAAGCAATTTGAATGATTAGAAACAACAACATCAGCATCACTTTGCATGATAGTTTGCCATGTTGCTTCCTCCTCCATAGTCAATGGGCCATCCTCCTCTGTTAGGGTAGCTAATAGCTCATCAAAGTTATCAACTCTTGGAATGCTCTTAACAAGAGTTGGACTAGGTTCAAAATACTCATTATTACTCAAGGAGGTACATTTTGAAACAGGAGTATCTTCTTCAATGAAAAAAGGCAAGTGTTAAAATAATGAGTTAGCCTCTTTCAACAAACCATCAATTTGAGCATTAGCTTCAAGCTTCTCTGTACAACAAAAAGGCAACTCCTCCAACCAGTCAAGATTAGGTTGTTGGTTAGGCTGCTCCATAACCAGTGACTCATTCAAGAATATAACCACTTCCACCTCTTTCTTTTTCCATTCAAGTTAAACCCCCTCCAAAAATGCTAGCATAACCTCTAAGTGTGAGTAGAAAAGATGAATTTCATCTTGAAATAGATTCTCCTTGAGCTCTTGATCATTCAAATCAGGGCTGCTTTCACATATCTGTTCTTGGATCAACACCTTATCTAAATGGTCCTCATCACTGTGGTGATTAAAACTTAGCATAGCCATGCCATTTTCAGTTTCATACTCAAAGTATTTCCAAGCTAATCAAACAGATTAACTAGAAATGGAGGTTCAACACAAATTTCTTGCACATTATCCAAGTTTGTAATAGAGACCTTAAGATCATTCTAAAGAAAATTTTCTTCACAATTTTCCCAGCTCTTTGATGAAAAGTGGATGTCCTTTACCTCATGACAACTTTCACTAAGCCTATTGGGATCCAAAACAGGTTCATCTTTATCCCCTTCCTTTTGATCCAAGGTTCTATTATCATATTAATGATCTTGACTCAGCAACTCACCACAATGTTTGACATCTTTCTGCTCTTCATCCTCCTCATCGTTGTACCAGCTAGATACCTCACAATAGTTAATAATATCCTGTTGTTCCAATAACCAAACCTCTTCGCACATGCCTCATTCTTGTGTTCAGCTGATAAAATGGTACAATCAGTAGTAGTCTCTTGCTTTATATCCTATTGTGCCGGTTGATCTTCTAAAATTTTTTCATCATCTTCCACAAAACAAGGAAGCTAATTAGTGAAAACATTGGAAGATTCATCAGGAGAAGTCGTTTCTTGATCGATCTTCTGCTGCTACAAATGGTAAACTTCCAAAGCTGAATGCAATAGATTTACCTTTCTAAGCTCCTTGATGAAGACTAAGGTATTCTAATCGAAAGGTTCACCCTTGGATTCCTCAGGTGGGGAAACTTGGGGAGCTTCTAGGATTTCTTGCGAGGAAAAGGGTTGCTCAAGGGGCTGATCTGCAACTATACTAGGCTGAATATGATTATTTTCCTCAACTTGCAAGGGATGAAGGCTTCTGAAACTTGGTATTTCAAGATTGAGATGCTGGCTTGAGGAATTAAGGACTTTATTCTACCTAAAACTTAGAATCTCAACTTTAGGACCACTAAGAGGCTCATTCTATCTAAAACTTGGAAACTGATATTTATGAACCTCTTCTTGAACAAGCTGATCTGGAACTGCAGGAGTTGCTTGGGATGATTTCCTTTGTGTTTCCAACCACTGCTCATAGAGATAGGCCTGCTAAGCCATCTCTTCTTGTTGCTGATTATACTCATGCTACCTCTTGATCTCCTCTAACTACTACATGAAGTCAAACGATATACTGTTAATGCTTGCAATATCCTCCTTTTCATGCTCTTGGAGTTGGATTTGAGTATATGAAGGCTGACATGGAGACTGAGCAGGGGTGGGTGGGTGGTAATTATATTGGGCATGCTGGTTTTGAAAAGCCATGGAATTGAAACCAGCAGCATAATTGGTTTGATATGGTTGATATGGAGATGGGTAAGTGGCATTTTCATGGTATGATGGATTGTAAGGCATATTTTTATGAAACATAGGCCTATTCATTCATTGAAAAGATGGAAAACAAGCATGAATTAGATTTTCTGAAATAGACCAACACTTGGATCTGCATGCAAAATCAGAGAATGGAGTCATCAAGTATAACTTAAAACCTCTAAAGGCTAGAAACACTGCTGCATATACCAGAACAACAACTTAAAACTTTGAAAAAATTTCTCTAAAACAAGTTTTAGGGTCCCATCAGGTTTGCCAGAAATTGTTATCAACAAAGTATGCACCCAAATGGTAAGCTATCAAGTTAGCTACCTGTTGACACATGGGAACACTCCTAGGCTTGTGGGTTGCCTAAAACTTGGATGAACCTCCAGAGTGAGCTCGTTCTTTTGGTAACTTCACCTAATCTAAAAGACTTTCTAAGGGAAAAGGATAGAAGGTTGACTAAAAATGAAGTTCTAAACTCTAACAGGTGATGCACAAAACTCTAATCTATTTCAATAATTTCTCTCACAAACAACTTCACAAAAGTCTTTAATCCTCACAATTTCACTAAAATTAATGGAATACATAAATGGTTTGTATGAAAATTTGAATAGTTAGAAGTTTGTATGAAGGACGAACAAATGTTTTTATCACAACTTCAACTTAACTAACTAGTTTAAACATGACATACAACCTGCATCACATGAGACTTTTGCACTCAATCTTTCAATAATGAGACATATGAAAAGGACTTAAAGGTCGAATCATAATTGAACATCAGATCATTGATTGCAAAATGAATTATAAAGTATGAAAAGGAGAACTTGACTACTTTATTAAAACTGAAAGGAGTAGAAATTGAGTACATAATGTTTACAAAACTCTTTGCAGGTGAACAAGAGAGGAAGAAACAATATTCTGAACTTATCCTAAAAAAGCAAGTCTCTCTCCTACTCATAACTCCAAAACTCTTCCCAAGGAAAAGCTGAAAATATCTCCAAAATAGCCATCTTGATCCATTTTCGAGCTCCACAGAAAACCCTCCAAAAAAGTAGCCAAAACTAGTCCAAATTGAGTGTAAAAGCTGACAAAACTTTCTATGAATATGAACTTCTATTCCATCTCCTCTTGAGATTCAGGGGCACCATGCTAGGCTCAACCCTTGAGGGAGCCCAAATTTTTACACCACATGCTATGATGTCTTCAAAAATGGTTCAGAAACATAATTTCCCCTATACTTGCATAGTAAACAAACATGTTAGATAAAAATAGTGAAGCTCACTGCTCTTGTGATGTTTTATTTTTTAGGCTCTCTTTTATATAGCTGATGTTTGTCAACTAATTCAGTACAACATAGGTAATGTATTATACTTCTGTTGATAGGTCCATACGAAGATTCATATTTGGAGCTCTAACAATCTTTCTAAATTACTGTAGGTTTACTTGAAGATTAGGAGCAAGGATGGGAAAGCAACAGGAGAAACCAACTCAAGACATTAAACATGCAATGATGGCTATGTTTTTCCTTATTTGTTTCTTCATTCTTTAGATGCATAGTACATTCTTTATGATGTGCTAGTTCAGCTAATCCCACAGCTTGTGTGGGACATTTGATCTCTCTTTTCTTTCCAGTACAACACTTATGCAATTTTGTGTATACCTCATTTGTAAAGTGAATGAAACACTGTAATACAAAAAGAAATAACTCTTTATCATCCATGAAATCTCTGCAAAGCATTAAATTATAAATTGAATGTTCTCTCTTCTGTCATAAAATTGAACCCATTCTTTTCCAAGCACTTTAAACTATGCAAAAGCCAACATAACAGAAAATGTTAAGAACCTTTCATCTTAAAATAAAATAAATATTTCAGCTCTACCAATTTGAGTTGTAGGTGAAAAATTGGTAACATTAATCAACCATGTAATATGCTTATTTGTTGCTATATATATAAATGTTGATGTAATATTTTTTGAATGATCTATGTTGATTTGTGCTATAATTGTTCAATACTTCCTAGATGATCATAATGAATTAGGATTTGTCATTTTAAACAACACTCTATAATACAATTTGAAATATTTTGTGTTTAAATAGGTGGGCACCAAGTACTAAAAAGTGGAGGGAATATAACCAGTTTTAAATTTTGAAAATTTCAAAATGCTAAGGTTGATTTCACTCTATAATTTTAATCCAAGGTAAGAAAGAGACTAAAAATCTAAAGATTCTTTGAATACAAGAATCCTAATTAAGGAAGTTGTTTTAACCATTTATCAATGCATGGAGTTAGACCATGGTTAATGTTGGCAGGTTGTAGTAGTATTGCAAATAACATTATACAAAGTTTTATGATGTTATCCTATGCTACAAAGGGTTTGTGGTATTGTACAAGAAGAGTTCCACATCCTATAAAGACATAGAAGAATACTATGCAATACCACATGCTACACTAAGAGTCTTGCTGTCAAATCTCGTTTTATGGACTATATTATTACCTTAGATTATTCAACATTTACTATGATTGTTTTACCTTGAGTGATTCCACGTGTGTGCAAGTAACTTTCATAATATTATAAATGCATGATGTTGAAAGTTGATTTAATAATTGAAAATTATTGGTATGATTATGGATATACATTATGATTTCTTCAGCTATACTTTTTGGGAAACTAGCCTACTGATGTGGAGTTGAGTGCGACTGAATGTAGATACTCATCAAAGATGAGAACATGGTTGAGGTAGAGATGTTCTAGCCACTTGGCAAGAATTGTTTGGAATGGATAACCTTGATGCACTCACACACTCACATAGTCTCATGTCATATTGCATTTTTGAATGATCCTAGTATGCATTATTATTTAGTTGATAAATGTGATTGATGTTTTGCGAGTAGATAAATATGTGTTTGAGTTGCTTCAATAAGTCTATTTGAATGTATGAATTAGTCATGTAATATTATTATTCCTTCAATTTATATTTAATGAGTGTATATTATATTATTTTCAAAAATAAATAATAAAAGTGTTATTCTTTTATTTTATAAATATTATTGTTTGAAAAACAATTTCTTGGTTAGATTTAAAAACAATTTTATTTTATTTAAAATAGATATTATATTATTATATTTAGAAATCCAAATAAAGGAATTAAAAGAATAAGCTTCTGTCATGCATGCAACAAAAATAAATAAGATATTTTATTTTATTTTCAAAGGAAATGGGAGACTTTTAAAAGGAAAAAACTCATGTAAAACGTAAGTAAACTGGAAGTTATCAAAAGAGGATTGAATATAAATTTATGATTGCTAAGATTAGAGGAGGACGGAGGAATTAAAAAAAGAACAACAGAAAGAAAGGTATGGTTGTTTTTAGAGCGACATAAAGCAGAAAAGAGATCTGTAACCAATGACAGAAGGTGGAGAAGAGATCAACATTAGGGAAGGATTCAACTTAAATGATAGCGTATTAAACTGGGTATTTTTCTCTAAAATTAGTTTGCAAAAAAATGTAATTGTATAGACTATTTAAAACAACGATCTACAACTTGTTCCTTTTATGATTTTATTGATACTTTGAACGACTTAATTATGGAACGGTATTTGTGCCTTGATTTTTCCTATCACTAGCTTCTTTTATCTCTGTTACCTGTGTCTTTTTCAAGTGTGTATGTTTGGATCGGCCTCTTTCTGAAGGCATTAGCTCCTTAATCTTGCTCGAACTGTCTATGTATACCTGGCTTGACCACCAACATCTTCTTTGTTTTCCTAATGGCTTGAATCATTCCAACAGCCTGCAAAATAACAATTGGCTAAAGATACCTATCTAAACAACCTACTTAAAACTGTAATTGCCTAATCTCGTTCTCTGTATTTTTCTGTTAAAATTGATTCTTGATGATTGAGACAGCCTCTCAAATCTCAGATGCCAATAATTAAATCATTGTTGCAGATCTATTTTTACTTTTCCTATTAATGTTATCTCATTCTTTAGACATACTTTAGTAACCTGTTTAGTATACATGTAGCTTTTTGTTTTACCACTACCGCAGTTATTTGTAATCTTGTTGCAGTCTATTAATTTTGTATCAGACTTCTTGCAAAACTCCTGTATCATTCTATTATCTCTGTCGCCTTATTGATCATAGTCATATTCTATTTTTTTGTAACTTATTTTATAAGTTCCTATAGCCTGATTAATATTTTTCCATAAATTGACTGTTATGTTCCTGTAGCTTCATTTTAAAGTTTGAAAACAATTACATTATTACATAAAACAAAGAAGTGCATTTTTCTATTTTTTCCTATTCTTTTTAAATTAGTTGTGAGATGTTGGAAACCAATCTTACACTATATTATCAACTCTTATTAAGTCTTATTTTAAATGATTTCTTGAATTAT
Source organism: Cunninghamia lanceolata (assembly GCA_027924645.1). Taxonomy (NCBI): domain Eukaryota; kingdom Viridiplantae; phylum Streptophyta; class Pinopsida; order Cupressales; family Cupressaceae; genus Cunninghamia; species Cunninghamia lanceolata. Next base: position 12,222,363 of record BSBN01000693.1, read on the forward strand.
GAAACAATATTAGATATGCAGTAAATTCATTAGTTTTTTACAAACTATTAAAACCATGGAAATATGGTTAGAGAATATAATCAGATTACAAAATCTATGTTTATATTACTTTTAAATGATTTATGATGTTCTTCTTTATTGCTTTCTTGAAAGTGTGTTTTCATGAATGATGTCATGGAAAGGGATTATAGGTTGTTATAGGTGAATATGGGTTGTTATTTATTTATTGTGAAAAGAAAGTAGATTTTAGCTATGAGTGTTTTGGGTTACTTTTGGGCAATGATGCCAAATGTGGAGCATCAGAGATGGCTTTTCCTCTTTTAAGGAATTGAACCAATAATTATTTTTTCAAATGTTTAGGCCTAAGAAAGAAATCATTGAAAAAGATCAATACTTGTCTAGCAAACTTTATATATATATGTCTGCCATATCCTGTTGTGAGATAATCTACATTTTATTATTTAGAATTGTACATTAGACATTAGGTTACATTGGGTGTTCCCTCCTGCCAGTTGATTCCACGTAGCTAGACATTTCATGCAAGGCTAGGTTTCCTTCATGTTATGAAGGGATCCAATGAAGTGTAATTGCTTCATGGTTGGGTGGAAAAGTGCCTGAGCCATGTTCCCATCTCTCAACTCACAAGAGGACCATGTGGGTTTGTGGCAACTAGAGAGTTTGTTTGATTTATTATTCTTATATTGTATATGATCATTGTATCTTGTAATTTATCATTGGATGATTTATGGCATGAAAGCCAAAGGACTTTGTATATTCTTTTATAGTGCTATCACTTGGATTAAGCACATGATTTTGTAAGATTTAATGACTTTTATTGATTCATATTTATGTGATTTAGCTTTTATCTCTATTGCCTCTGCCTTTTTCATGTGTGTGTGTTTGGATTGGCCTCCTTCTGAAGGTGTTAGCTCCTTAATCTTGCCTGAACTATCTATATATACATGGCTTGAATTGTTCCAATAGCCTGCAGAATAACGATTGGCTAAAGATACCTATCTAAACAACCTCCTTAAAACTATAATTGTCTAATTTCTTTCTATGTATTTTTTTGTTAAAATTGATTCTTGATGATTGAGATAGCCTCTCAAATCTCAGATGGCAGTAATTAAATCATTGTTGCAGATCCATTTTTACTTTTCTTGTTACTATTATCTCATTCTTCAAACATATTTTAGTAACCTATTTAGTATACCTGTATCTTTTTGTTTTACCACTACCACAGTTATTTGCAATCATGTCGCAGTTTATTAATTTTGTATCAGACTTCTTACAAAGCTCTTGTAGCATTCTATTATCTCTATCACCTTATTGATCATAGTCAGATTCTATTTTCTGTAGCTTATTTTATAAGTTCCTATACCTTGATTGATATTTTTCTGTAACTTGACTGTTATGTTCCTGTAGCTTCATTTTAAACTCTAAAAATAATTACATTATTAAATAAAACAAAGAAGTACATTTTTCTGATTTTTCCTATGCTCTTTAAATTAGTTGTGAGATGTTGGAAACCAATCTTACATTATATTATCAACTCTTATTAAGTCTTATTTCAAATGATTGCTTGAATTATGAAATAGTATTGGATGTGAAGTAAATTCATTAGTTTTTTACAAACTATTAAAACAATGGAAATATGGTTACAAAATATAATCAGATTACAAAAAACTATAGTTATATTGCTTTTAAATGATTTATGATGTTCTTCTTTATTGCTTGCTTGAAAGTGTGTTTTCATGAATGATGCCATGGAAAGGGATTAGAGGTGGTTATAGGTGAATATGGGTTGTTATTTATTCATTGTGAAAAGAAAGATATTTAGCTATGAGTGTTTTGGGTTACTTTTGGGCTAGGATGCCGAATGTGGATTATCAGAGATGGCTTTTCCTCTTTTTGAGAATTGAACCAGTAATTATTTTTTCAAATGTTTAGGCCTAAGCAAGCAGTCATTGAAAAAGATGAATACTTGTCTAGCAAACTTTATTTATGTATATCTCTACCATATCCTATTGTGAGACAATCTAGATTTTATTATTTAGAATTGCACATTAAACATCAGGTTGCATCGGGTGTTCCCTCCTGCCAGTTGATTCCATGTAATGCCCCTCGCTTTTGCTTGTGATAGATGTTATTTTCATGTTTCCTATGACAATTCTGGTAGAGAGGATAGTCTTATAGTGCATGTTTATAGTTTCAAGATATTTTGACTTCTATGTTATGGTTTATGCTCTCCTTGATCTTGATGGACACTTTGTTATTATGTGAACTGATTATGGATCTATGTTAGGATGATACTTGATTACTTGTACTTTGTGCTTTCACAGTTTGATGGACATGATTATAGATTAATGTTATTTTAGGTTTAATGTGTTATTCGATCATGATTATGATGTATAACTGGTAACGAATGTAGTTATCTAATGATGTGTTTACATGAATGGAACAGTGTTGCATTACTCGTGTCTGAGTACCCTGCCACGCTATGACTTCCATTCAATGTGTCAGTGATTACATGATTATATATGGATATATGCACAACCTTGTTGTTTGTTGCAGGATACAGGTACCAGGCATCGACTCCACCTAAATTACCAGGTTTGAGCGTGCCCTAGCTAATGGAATTGTGAATTGGAGTTGACATGAGGTTCCCTATTTAGCCAACATCCTCAAGGAGGATGAATTTCCAGTGTTGTACCCTGTCGTCACCGTCAGTGGGACTGATGTCGTCATTTTGTTGTCATGTCCTGTGGCTTCACATGGGGTCAGGTATCATCTCATAAGTTAGGGTATATCTAATTTAAGTGTCAATTTATGCATGGTTAGTATTTCATTAAAATAAGGTTATAATTAAGCTAACATGAAATAAATAGGTGCTGTGGGAAGTATGTGTTGTGATTATGTAAAAATGATTTAATTGTGTGGTAATTGGTAAAATTAACTGGAATTAGTAAATAAATAAATAAAATTAGATAAATAACTAAATGAAATATTAAATTGCAAATTGTAAGCAGATTAAATTAAACAGAAAATAAAAATGCATATGTAAAAGTGAATAAACAACTACATTGTTGATAAAGTAAATTTATAATAACAATGATATTATCTCAAGGTTAAAAATTTTGTCTAGGGTTGTCGCTTAACACCACATATTCATTATTTTGGGATGAGCAAACTTAATGCCGTGTGCCGGCAATTACAAATTGGAGGTTCGGAATTTTTTGATAGGGTAAACTTTTGAACATTTCAAGATGGTGGGTTGTGGAAAAAGAGAGGAATGTCTCTTCATTCACTCGAGGAGTCCAACCCGTATTCTGAGAAAGTGGGTGTCAGGAAGAGAGGATGTCTCTTGCTTTTATGGGAGGGAGTTGAGTCCTGTTGGGAGAGCAGGAAGAACAGAGAAAAATTAGTGGCAAGAACTGGGAAGGGGCTGAGGAGTTTTGGAGGAGGCTGAAGTTGCAAGCTGGGGTTCGAAAGAAACAGTAATCCATCAGCAGTCCAGGTTCCATTATCCTTCAATCCCTCTCTTTCTGCTTGTATATGTAAATGGTTTTAGATAGATAAATGTTGCTTCTTCTGTGCCATGTGTTTTTTCCCTTGTTTGAGCCTTCAACATATTGGCATTAAAATCTGTATTTTTCTTACATTTTATACTTGCCATTTTTGGCATTAAAATCTGAATTTTATTTTATGTTATATTTGCTCTTATTTCACATTAAAATCTGTAGTTTTCTTTTATGATATACTTCTCATTATTGGAGTTAAAATATGAATTTTATTTTGTGATTGTACTTGCCTCTATTGGCATTAAAATCTGTATTTTTCCTTCATTTTATACTTGCCATTTCCGGCGTTAAAAGCTGGATTTTATTTTATGTATATTTACCATTATTTCACATTTAATTTGTATTTTCTTGTATGTTATACTTGCTTATATAGAACTGAATGTGAGAGAGAAATGAACATCTATTTCTTTTAAAATGTGGCATCATGTATGCAGCTACCACCACTACCACTGAGATCATATTAAATTTGTGCTGCTCAATCAGTTACTCAACCTGTTGTAAATGTTGTTGCTCTCTTCTTTGTGATTTTTTTTATCTGATTTTTGTTTTGTTTCCAGCCATCTCATATTTTAGTCGTTGATGGTTATAGTTGTAGGAGAAATGCTTATGGTTGAAAATTATAAGCTGTTTTAATAATTTTATTTGAGAACATATTAAACTGCCTTCGGTATAATTTGCTATCATTGACAACAATGACATATGCTATGGTATGTACAGCTTTTAAACTAATCCATAATCATACATACGTCTATCATAAATTTCATTCCCAAGATTTCTAGTGGCTGTAATGAGGATTGTATTCTATTTTCTGTGTTTTATTTCAGGAAGTTAAAGCACATTAATACCCTAAATATATATATATATTTGTTGTGCTTAGTGGACATTAAAATCTAAAAATTATTCAATTAAAATAAAATTGTATAGTCTCATATAAATGCTCAAAAATTAGATTTGTCAGCTAATTAAATTTTAGCATATAACTTATAGTTGTAATTAGTCATTTTAGCTATAAATCACAACTAAAGGTTAAAATAAATGAGTGTATTATATGAACAGAGAGATTTAAACAATTTGTCAAATTTACATAGTTATAATGATATGCATATTAGGTTTTTATGTGAATTACTTATATTAAAGTAGGTCAAAGTGTTTCAAAGGCACTATTGAATAGATAATTGTTATATAAAAAGAAATTAAATGGAGGCAAGGGATTAATATAATTACTTCTCATGGGATGAAAATATTGCTATTGAATGATTCAAGGTTATAATTATAATTATAATAATTATTATTATTAATCCTCAACCAACTAAATATGTACATTAAGAAACATAATCCATATTGTAATATAAAAATTACCTTTCTTACTTGAGTTGAATTGCTGGTAAATAAAGAAATATATATATATATATATATATATATATATATATATATATATATATATATATATAATTGATATTTCTAGGATTTAAATTTAATTTAGCAACCATTATTGGCATCATTTACTTGCTATTGTTTTAATTAAGAATTTTGTGACTTATAGTAAGGATGCCTCTCGTGTTGATTAGTTGTATTAAAAGAATGTTAATATTATTACTTGAGGGTAAATGAAGTGTTAGGAACGATGAATTACATGCCTTAGGTTAAGATGGAAAAATATGTTTTTTTCTTAAGAGTAAATATTAACACTTTTGCTATAAATAAGATGTAAATTGTTATTGGTTGTTTTACCACAGAAGAAATGATATTTATGTAGAGTAATTAAAGTTGTTTCTTTTTTTACTTTTAAGTTAAATATGTTTATAAAATAAATAGGAACCCTCAAATTTATCCTCAAGAGCGGAATTTAAATGATATTGTAATTATTTAATTAACTTGCTTTATTCAAATAATTAATAGTGGCTTACTTTAGTTATGTTAATAATATATATAAATAAATTTATGTCTCTTAAAATTAATTAAATAATTGTTTTTATAAATATTTACATGTAGTTAACTTTTATAGTAGTTGCAGATTTAATCCTTAATAAGAATATAATCAAATGATAGGCTATGTTTTAATGTTAATATACTAGTAATAACTTAGTCAATTGTGATCAGCTATAGTGGATTAATTAGCTGTAAAGTAGGCCTAATTTAATTATCAGTGTGTTGATTTTGGGAAAATGGAAATTGCTAGTAATAGGCTTAGGAAATTCAATATGTGGGTCATGAACTAGTTCATATAGCCTTTCAAATTTGCATCTACTGGTTTGGTTAGTTGTTCTAGAGGCATAGGATAAAATGGTTTAATTTCAAGTGTAGAGTTGTTATCTGTTCTGGATTTATGATATTATCAGAAATATGTTGTCTCTAGTTGTGTTGAGGTATAAGATCTTGTGAGTGATGCATAATCTAAGTTGTGAATGATAAATGTATTGCTCTGTGTATATAATGTTGTCCATTCAGTTGTATTTGTCATATATCTAGTTTTGTGGTGAGTTATGGAATGGGGAGACATGGAAATCATAGAGATGTAATGAATGTGTGTTGTTATGGGCAATGGTTTAGGAGTTCTGCCCTTATGATTATGTTTGAAGGGTCATCACCTTGCATTGTTATATATATATGTTGATATAAGGATAATTGTTATGCAAGATGGTTAATGCCTTGCATGGTTCATGTATCCTCGTTGTCACAATGTCATTTGCTATGCTTGTTGAGAAGGGTCTACTAGTTGTAGGTAGGGGAGTGGCTTCCAATGTGGGGCCGGTGCCCAAAGTGGCTGCCAGGGTAACCCATTGGCAGTTGGTAATCAAGTGATAACCTAATAATAAATCTAGGGGTTGGGTAGTTTTCACACTAATCAAGATAATTGGATGCCTCACTCATGCCTATAGTGCTCGTTCAGGCTAAGGATGAGATGAGAAGGCCATGGTTGGCGAAATCAACTTCCTTGTCCTCACAAAAGGAAGGTTGATTCCGCATGTGTCACCCTATGGGGCCAGTGCCTAGAGAGAGGCTGCCAGGGTAACCATAGATGGGGGCCAGTTTCTAGTGAGAGATAACCTGGGTAACCCATGCTAGGACCATGCGATGACACTCTCCCTACTACAGCCTAGCATTCCCTAGTTGTACTCTCCCCATTCGTTATGTGTTTGCCTTTGGAAGTACTATTGTGTTGTTGTGATATCGACTTGTGATGTTGGAGTCATGTGTTGTCTTATAGCCACTATCCACCTGTCTGTATGTTATAGTGGGAACCTTATGTTAACTCCTAAGCTTGGGGGGTGGACCTCAGGATTCCACATGGTCAGGTGGAAGAGCTTTATCCATTGATTTTTTCTCTTTCTTGCCATTGTTTGAGAGCGAGGAGGATATACCTTGTGTATCAGACATCAAATCTTGTACCTGGTTATGAAGATAGTCATTATGCTCATGTACTAGCCTGTGTATCAGTTGATTTATAATGTATGTATTCAGAAGGTGATAATGTATCAATGTATTGATGTACTCTTATGTATGGACCTAAATATGTACATGTTATCTTGATTAAGTTGATTATCTAACTGATGTCATGAAATGGAGATGTATATATATAATCATCAGTGTAATAGTTTCAGAATGTTCTACCAATGTTAGTTAGTAATGCATGTGAAATATGTTGATTAAATTGTCAAGTAATACAACCATGAGACCTTGGAAGACAAGTTGTTAGTTAATGATGTGCATAGATTTGTTCAACTTTACCTTGTTATTTTATACAAAAAAAATATTTCTGTCTTGCATAGGACAAATGTGTTGTTTTTTAGGGTTATCTTAGCAGGGTATTACATCTGGTATTAGAGCTTGGTTTAAACACTGGGTACCTTGGTTATACTTGAGCCCATTATGTAACCTAGTGCTTAAACTCTGTAGAATGATTTAACTCCTGTTGTGACCCTTTTTCGTAATTTAATAATTTGCCTTTTTGTAATCAGGATAGATGCCTAGATGTAGGGGCTGAGGTCGGGGCAGAGGTAGGGGTTGTGGAAGAGGTGGAGGCAGAATTTCTCCTCCCAGTTCTCCTCATGGGAGTGGCCATGAAGGCGGGGGTCAGAACATGGATGGTCAGGGTCAGCCTGATGGAGCCTAGTTGAGACAGATTCTTGAGGAAGCCCTTGCTTGTTTAGGCCCTAGACAGGAGGGTGAGCAACTCAGAGGTGGAGAGGAGGTAGACTAGTCAGGTCCTAGATAGAGAGAGAGGTCTCCCAGGCGTAGGGAGTTGACAGCTGAGCAGGAGGCCACATTAGCTAGCCATATGAGGGATTTACTGAGAGCATGCCCTCCCACCTTTGATGGAGCTGGTAGAGGACTTGAGGTAGAGATCTGGTTATAGGATGACCACTTAGGAGCACAAGGAGCTTCGACTACAGTTGGAGGAGCTATTAGCCAAAGGGTTCATATGACCTAGTGTTTCTCCTTGGGGAGCACCTGTGATCTTTGTGAAGAAGAAGGATGGATCTCTACGACTATGTATCGACTATAGGCAGCTCAATAAGGTGACAGTGAGAAATAGGTATCCCTTGCCTCCGATCGATGATTTGTTTGATCAGATCAAAGGAGCTAAGGTATTCTCAAAAATTGACCTTAAGTCAGGATATCACCAGTTGCAGATTTTTGAGGCAGATATTCACAGAATGGCATTTCACACTCGTTATGGACATTATGAGTTCATAGTGGTACCATTCTGGTTGACGAATGCACCATCAGTTTTCATGAGCTTAATGAATGGTGTGTTTCGCACTTATTTTGACCAATTTGTCCTCATATTTCTTGATGATATATTGATCTATTTGAGGACTATGGAGGAACATGAGGAACAATTATGTCAAGTGTTGCAGTGTCTGAGAGAAAATCAGCTTTATGCTAATTTGTCAAAATGTGAGTTCTTCCAGACAGAGGTTAAGTATTTGGGTCATGTCATCTTTGGAGAGGGTATTGCGGTGGATCCCTCGAAGATCCAAGCTATTATGGACTGGCTTGCACCCACTAATGTTTTCGAGGTCCGTAGTTTTATGGGGTTGGTAGGTTACTATCGTCGCTTCGTCATGGGGTTTTCGAGAATTGCTCACCCCATTACTTCTCTTCAGAGGAAAGGGAAGAAGTTTGTTTGGTCAGAGTGGTGTCAGGAAGCCTTTCAGACTCTTAAGGAACAGCTAACTAGTGCACCTATATTAGCAGTTCCGGATCTTGATAGGGACTTTGTTGTTTGTATCGATGCTTCCTTGGAGGGTTTGGGAGCAGTTTTGATGCAGGATGGTCGCGTGATTGCTTATGAGTCTCACAAACTCAAGGATCACGAATTGAACTATCCCACTCATGACCTAGAGTTAGCAGCGGTTGTACATGCCTTGGTGAGATGGAGGCATTTTCTTTTAGGGCATTGGTTTGAGCTACACAGTGATCATCATAGTTTACAGTATATTTTCACGCAACCAAACTTGAATGCAAGGCAAAGGCGTTGGATGGAATTCTTGTGCCAATATGACTTTGAGGTCAGATATATTCAGGGTAAGGAGAATGTGGTAGCAGATGCTCTTAGTCGTCGGAGGCATGAGATCTCAACAGTTTCTCTTACAGTCGATTTGAGAGGTTGGATCCTCGCTGCTCTTCCTACTCACAGTTGGTGCCAGGAGGTGAGATCTGAGATTGAGTCTGGTAGACCTTTAGAGGGTAGGTTCTCCGGTTATTCCTTTGAGTCAGATGGTCTTTTACGACACTTGGGACGTATCTATATTCCTAATTCTGATCGTCTTCGCACTCTAGTTTTGTCTGAGGCACATCAGGCACCCTATTCTGCTCATCCAGGTGTCAAGAAGATGCATGCAGATCTGCGTCAACTGTACTTTTGCAGTGGTATGAAGCGGGATATTGCTGATTTTGTGTCGAGATGTCTTGAGTGTCAAAGAGTGAAGGTGGAGCACCAGCACCCTGCAAGTCTTTTGCAGCCTCATTTGATTCCTGAGTGGAAGTGGGATATCATTTCGATAGACTTCATTGTTGGTTTGCTGATGTCCTCTCGATGACACGATGCTATTATGGTCACTATGGATAGGTTGACGAAGGTAGCTCACTTTTCTCCTGTCCGTGCATCCTACAATGCCTCTACGGTGGCTAGAGTGTTCATGGAGGACATCGTCAGACTTCATGGGATTCCTCGTAGGATCATCTCTGACAGGGATCCAATGTTCACTTCCGCCCTTTGGACCTCCTTGCAGCATGCCTTGGGAACACAGCTAAACTCTAGTTCAGCTTATCATCCTAAGACTGATGGTCAAACTGAGAGGGTTAATTAGGTTCTCGAGGATATGTTGAGGATGTATGTTATGGATCAGTAGAGCTGTTGGGAGGATTACCTTTACCTAGTGGAGTTTGCCTATAATAATGGTTATCATAGTTCTATTGGCATGTCTCCCTTTCAGGCCCTATATGGTCGTCCTTGTAGGACCCCTTTGAGTTGGGATCGTTTGGAGGATAGAGTTCTTTTGGGTCCAGATATGCTTAGAGATATGGAGAAGCGGGTTGAGAGGATTAGAGAGCATTTGGTGGTAGCTCAGGATAGGCAAAAAAAGTATGCAGATGCTCATAGGATCGATCGTCAGTTTTCTGTTGGAGATTGGGTGTTCTTGCATGTGCGACTGCAAAAGAGTCCAATCCACTATGGGAAGGGCTCTAAGCTAGTATCGCGCTTTGTTGGACCTTTTGAGGTGTTGGAGAGGATCAGTCTAGTTGCTTATCGTCTTGCTTTGCCGCCTAGCCTTTCATGCATCCATGATGTGTTTCATGTTTCTGTACTTAGACCTTACTATCCGGATATTGCTCATGTTCTTGATTGGACTGCTCTACAGGTAGAGGACGGGCAGCTGGCTTTGGAGCCCATAGGCATTCTTCAGCATAGGAGACTTGCTCTCACAGGTAGAGACATGGAGTAGGTCAGGATCCAGTGGGATCCTAATGATGAGACCTTCGCTACCTGGGAGGATGCTACCAAAATGAGGGAGTTATATCCTCACTTATTTGCACGCTTCCAGGAGTAAGCCTAGTTCTAAGGGGGGGAGGATGTAATGCCCCTCTCTTTTGCTTGTGAAAGATGTTATTTTCATGTTTCCTATGATAGTTCTGGTAGAGAGGATAGTCTTATAGTGCATGTTTATAGTTTCAAGATATTTTGACTTCTATGTTATGGTTTATGCTCTCCTTGATCTTGATGGACACTTTGTTATTATGTAAATTGATTATGGATCTATGTTAGGATGATACTTGATTACTTGTACTTTGTGCTTTCAGAGTTCAATGGACATGATTATAGATTAATGTTATTTTAGGTTTAATGTGTTATTCGATCATGATTATGATGTATAACTGGTAATGAATGTAGTTATCTAATGATGTGTTTACATGAATGAAACAGTGTTGCATTACTCGTGTCTGAGTACCTTGCCATGCTGTGACTTCCGTTCAATGTGTCGGTGATTACATGATTATATATGGATATATGCACAACCTTGTTGTTTGTTGCAGGATGCAGGTACTAGGCATCGACTCCACCTGAATTACCAGGTTTGAGCGTGCCCTAGCCAATGGAATTGTGAATTGGAGTTGACATGAGGTTCCCTATTTAGCCAACATCCTCAAGGAGGATGAGTTTCCAGAGTTGTACCCTATCGTCACCGTCAGTGGGACTGATGTCGTCATTTTGTCATCATGTCCCGTGGCTTCACTTGGGATTAGGTATCATCTTGTGAGTTAGGGTATATCCAATTTAAGTGTCAATTTATGCATGGTTAGTATTTCATTAAAATAAGGTTATAATTAAGCTAACGTGAAATAAATAAGTGCTATGGGAAGTATGTGTTGTGATTATGTAAAAACAATTTAATTGTGTGGTAATTGGTAAAATTAACCGGAATTAGTAAATAAATAAATAAAATTAGATAAATAATTAAATGAAATATTAAATTGAAAATTGTAAGCGGATTAAATTAAACAGAAAACAAAAATGCATATGTAAAAGTGAATAAACAACTACATTGTTGATAAAGTAAATTTATAATAACAATGATATTATCTCAAGGTTAAAAATTTTGTCTAGGGTTGTTGCTTAACACCACATATTCATTATTTTGGGATGAGCAAACTTAATGCCATGTGCCAGCAATTACAAATTGGAGGTTCGAAATTTTTTGATAGGGTAAACTTTTGAACATTTCAAGATGGTGGGTTGTGGAAAAAGAGAGGAATGTCTCTGCATTCACTCGAGGAGTCCAACTCTTATTCTAAGAAAGTGGGTGTTAGGAAGAGAGGATGTCTCTTGCTTTTATGGGAGGGAGTTGAGTCCTATTGGGAGAGCAGGAAGAACAGAGAAAAATTAGTGGCAAGAACTGGGAAGGGGCTGAGGAGTTTTGGAGGAGGCTGAAGTTGCAAGCTGGGGTTCGAAAGAAACAGTAATCCATCAGTAGTCTAGGTTCCATTGTCCTTCGGTCCCTCTCTTTCTGCTTGTATATGTAAATGGTTTTAGATAGATAAATGTTGCTTCTTCTGTGCCGTGTGTTTTTTCCCTTGTTTGAGCCTTCAACATATTGGCATTAAAATCTATATTTTTCTTTCATTTTATACTTGCCATTTTTGGCGTTAAAATCTGAATTTTATTTTATGTTATATTTGCTCTTATTTCACATTAAAATATGTAGTTTTCTTTTATGATATACTTCTCATTATTGGAGTTAAAATCTGAATTTTATTTTATGATTGTACTTGCCTCTATTGGCATTAAAATCTGTATTTTTCCTTCATTTTATACTTGCCATTTCTGGCATTAAAATCTAGATTTTATTTTATGTATATTTGCCATTATTTCACATTTAATTTGTATTTTCTTGTATGTTATACTTGCTTATATAGAACTGAATGTCAGAGAGAAACGAACATCTATTTCTTTTAAAATGTGGCATCATGTATGCAGCTACCACCACTACCACTGAGATCATATTAAATTTGTGCTGCTCAATTTGTTACTCAACCTATTGTAAATGTTGTTGCTCTCTTCTCCGTGATTTTTTTTATCTAATTTTTGTTTTGTTTCCAGCCATCTCATATTTTAGGCGTTGATGGTTATAGTTGTAGGAGAAATGCTTATGGTTGAAAAATATAAGTTGTTTTAATAATTTTATTTGAGAACATATTAAACCGCCTTCAGTATAATTTGCTATCATTGACAACAATGACATATTCTATGGTATGTACAGCTTTTAAACTAATACATAATCATACAAACGTCTGTCATAAATTTCATTCCCAAGATTTCTAGTGGCTGTAATGAGGATTGTATTCTATTTTCTGTGTTTTATTTCAGGAAGTTAAAACACATTAATACCCTAAAAAATATATATTTATTTATTTGTTGTGCTTAGTGGACATTAAAATCTAAAAATTAGTCAATTAAAATAAAATTGTATAGTCTCATATAAATGCTAAAAAATTAGATTTGTCAGCTAATTAAATTTCAGCGTATACCTTATAGTTGTAACTAGTCATTTTAGCTATAAATCACAACTGAAGGTTAAAATAAATGAGTGTATTATATGAACAGAGAGATTTAAACAATTTGTCAAATTTACATAGTTATAATGATATGCATATTAGGTTTTTATGTGAATTACTTATATTAAAGTAGGTCAAAGTGTTTCAAAGGCACTATTGAATAGATAATTGTTATATAAAAAGAAATTAAATGGAGGCAAGGGATTAATATAATTACTTCTCATGGGATGAAAATATTGCTATTGAATGATTCAAGGTTATTATTATTATTATTATTAATCCTCAACCAACTAAATATGTACATTAAGAAACATAATCCATATTGTAATATAAAAATTACCTTTCTTACTTGAGTAGAATTGCTGGTAAATAAAGAAATATATATATATATAATTGATATTTCTAGGATTTAAATTTAATTTAGCAACCATTATTGGCATCATTTACTTGCTATTGTTTTAATTAAGAATTTTGTGACTTATAGTAAGGATGCCTCTCGTGTTGATTAGTTGTATTAAAAGAATGTTAATATTATTACTTGAGGGTAAATGAAGTGTTAGGAACGATGAATTACATGCCTTAGGTTAAGATGGAAAAATATGTTTTTTTCTTAAGAGTAAATTGTAGTGCCCCTCGTCTCATCGTCCATCAGATTGATGTTTGCTTAAACTTTATAGTGTCCTAGACCGTAGAAGATGGATCTCTTGTTATCTTGTTACTTCATTGTGAACTTAATTGTTAAGATAACAGATGTTGATGTTGGATTATGCCATTTTATGCTTTACAATTTGATAAATGAACTGATGTTTTAGATGCTTTGATGTTATTCATTATATGGATTGGAAGTTAGTTGATCATTTTATGTCGTAGATTAGTAATCTGATACTCTGTTCCATATAGTTGATTGTTATTTATAAATGTGAATGGAACAGTGTTGTATTACTCGTTCTCGAGTACCCTACCCCACTGCGATTTCCATTCACGATAGGACTGCTTGTGATGTATATGTATATCTTGTTATGGTTAACTGTGCGTTGCTGCAGGATGCAGGTACTAGGCATCGACTCCACCTGATTACAGGTCTGAGCGTGCCTTCGCCAATGGATTAGTTGGTTGGAGTTAACGTGAGGTCCCTAGTCAGTGTTCCTTCATCGTCAGTTTACCCTTGTGGTTAGTGGTGGTTATTCGCCCATGTCTTACGGTCAGGTAATGCCGTATCTTGGAGTCTAATGAGTTCTGCAGGTGTCTAAGTATGTGTGGCAATGTTGTGCTTTAATTAGAATTATTCTACGGAAGAGTATAAGTGTTGTTAAATGGGCATAATGCCGTTAGTTGTCGATTTTAGCTATAAATAAATTACTATTTTAATAGAAGTGTTGTTGATAAATAAAGTTGTAAGAAGTTTGTATTATTCAATATAATATTAATTATAATAAATATTTAAATAAATAAATAGATGTAATCATGTTGTAAATTGTGATTTACAACTTGATTAATAAGATAAATTAAAGTATAGTACAAAAATATATAATTGTCGATATAGTACTATTCTATTTATAACAATAATTTGGGTCGGCTATAAAGAAAAATAATAATAAAATAAAATATCTAATAATTGGGATCTTTAAATTAAATAAAAAAAAATACATATTCTTTAAATGAGTGGTGCTCGGGATCGAGTGCCAAGCACTTGGAGAGGAGAGAGGCTGAGTTATAAAAGAGCGGGAGGGGCTTCAAGGAGATCATGACAGGTGAAAGGAAAGAAGCAGCTTGGAACTGCAACGATTGAAACAGATTCGTCAAGTGGATTGCGTAGCCAGGTTCCGTCGGATGCCTTATCTCTAAATTTTCTTTCCGAATCTGCAAATGCTGTTGTAGTTTATTTGGTTTCAAATAGTTTGTTGATTGGACATCCATTTTAGATATATTACGATCCGAAATTAGTTTGTTCTCTGTGTTCTGCCATCAAAGTTCAAGTCTGTAGACTGTCCTCTCTGTGTTAAAAAGCATTTTTCTCTTAGGGTTTCAAATCGTTCCTTTCTGCTCAAGGACTCCATTGGTCGATTGTCTTCCTTTCACTGGTTGCCGAATCATTCCGTATGCACTCTCAGACCGGCGTAATCTTGGTAGGGTTTGCAGATGTAAAAGACACCTCGATAGGGTCGCCGTAGATCGCTGTTGGTTTTAGCTAGTCGTCCCTGTAAGATCTGATCAATGTTATTAATGTTCTTTCTCTGTGTTTAGCTGGAAACTGTCTGGAAACTCGCTGTATGTCTTTTGTATTCATTGATCCTCATGGGCTGCGTGTCTTTTAAACCTGCCTTCCCCACATCTGTAAATGGAAATTCTATCTGCTCAGCAACCTGTGTAGCGATGGTTATTTGAGATTTAATTTATTCTTTGAATCCTTAGTAATATTTACTAGTGACTCAATAATATTAGGAAGCGCTGCAAGTTGGCAATGTTAGGGCGTGATTGGTAGTTCGCCGCCATGGTCTTATTGTTATTCGATTTGGTGAAAACCTCTGAAGCTGTGATATTCCATCTTTCATCTAGGGTTGTGATGTGTTAGGTTTTATTCTTTTGGAGGACCGATAGTGTTAGGTAGCCGCTGCCTTGATATCTCTAGTTTTGAATGAAAGTATCATACTATGTTCCATTGTCTAGCGTACTCCATTAAACTAGGGATCCAAACCATATAACAGCAAGAGCCGCAGGGCAAATCACAAGGATTAATATAGAGTTCCAGAAAGTTAGAAAATCCGATATACTGCAAAGTAATTGAAAGTTAATCCTTTTTGGAGCGGCAGGAACAAACAAGTAGAGCAGTTCTGCGCTTGGTAGTGATCTGGCGTCCCTTGTAGGGCTGGCTGAAACACGTTGTTGGGCTAGGTAGTTAACCAAAGAAGAGATTCCAGCACTTGTTGCTTTTTTCCTACTATACAAGATTTATAGCGCTACCTGTTCGAAGAAAAGCCCATGTTCCAAATGCAACTTACACGAATAAAATAAGAAATAATAACAGCCCCTGAGCCCTGCAATAAGCACCAAGAAGCCATTGCGAAAATAGAGCATAGTGAAAGCACCTGTACCGGGTACTTATATAAAGTCAAACATACACAATCACATTCCTTGTTTGCTCTCTGACAATTTAGTTTTGCACTTGTGTTTTTCTCGTAAGGTCAGATTTGGGCTGTAAATGGCCGACGAAAATCTGAAGATGTCTGTCAAGCTGAAATCTCATCCAGTGAAGAGGAAGGATGATTCACACCATTATTATAAAAAAATTCACAGAGATCATTCAGATCCTCACCCCAAACCTCCTACCCCAAAGATACCAGTATTGGATTCAACCAAAAGTCTCAAGCCACCACTGCCTTCATCATCATCTAAGCCAGGAAATCTCATTAAGAAAACAAAGGAGACAGGGATTGGTAGCAGCCTTAAGAAATCCATTGATGATGTTAAGCCTAAATTATCAACCAAGGAGCAGGTTAAGACTTTAGTGGGGAACCCATCTAAAGTGAAACAAGAAGTTATTACCAGTACGCCTAAGAAGAAAAAACCAGTTCGAGCAATGCCAAGGAAAAAGAGAAGAAAGTTTACAGCTTGCCAGGGCAAAAACATAATCCTCCAGAGGAGAGAGAACCATTGAGGATATTTTACGAGTCATTGTATGAACAGATACCCACAAGCGAAATGGCAACCATTTGAACGGAATCAACAACAGTTGGCAATAAAAATGATCAAATCAACGTTATTCTGCTGTTGCTGCATGCAAACTCATCATAATTGAATCATTAAATTAGAAAAACTATTTGCGGCCATGTACCTAGGGTGTGCTCATAGGCAAGTCTGCATCTATTTCAGGTCCACATCAGTTCTGAGCAACATATCTCACTTACAGTCATCAGGAGTGGAGGACCTAGAAATCCAGAAAGAGACAGACTAAGAGGCAAATAATTTAATAAGTTTCATGCAAGAAGGATGTAACTGATTGAAGCAATGCAAGTGCATCCAAAAAAAAAGGAATTTCTTGCAACACTAGTGTTTGGCCATGCCTCTCCTAGAATAGCTGGACCTTTATAAGTTTAAGATAAGGCTTCATCCATCCTTTACTAAAATTATTTGCTTTATTCCACCATATTTGTGTTCTGTGCATCTGTACAAGTCCCTGTATTCTAATCACATCGTTTAAGTGGGCTTCAAATGTGTTATATTCTCCACCTTCCTATTTAATCAGATTTACATTAGAGTCACTACGGAGTTCTCTGAAGAATTTAGATGACAATCCACAGTGCGTATTATGGAATGTTCTCGAAGTCTTGGCAACAGCAATCTGTTTTACAACAGCAGCCATCCATTCTCAGCAACAGCAGCAGAGTTCTGTTGAACAGCAGAAGCAGTTACTGCAAGCCCAAACCCTGATTGATAACTCAGGAACAATAAAATATGGCTTGTAAGGCACGCAGGATGCTAATTATAGATCTAATCTAATATGCAGCTTTTAAGCCATGTTATCAAATGATTAATTGTGAACAGAAGTCTTCCTTGCCTATTCTACCAGTCCTTGGATAGTAGAAAGGGTAGACGAAGCTGAGGTAGATTCGGTGAGCATAAGAATAGGAGTTGTTCTCTGTTTAGGAGTTGTGGTTTTGATATTACTTGGAAACATTATTAAGGTGTTGGGATCTCAAAGAACATCCTTGGAACCTTCGTCAAACCTATTGCCTTCGTTTTCGGTGACCATTGACTTTCGTGAAAAATATTGTGATAGAAAGAAAACTGTTGAAGTGTTACCGCCAATTATGTCAATTGCAAGTTTGAAGGAGTTAGATGGACGCTACCAGAAGTTATTAGACTAAACTAATATCGCCCATGTCTAGGGTTAAGCGGTCATTAACAATTTCACACCATCTCTACGATCAGTGTTTACAATTCAATAGGTTATTACACTTGAAACAGATATAGTAGAAGCCTTTACTAGAAAACTGTAATGCCTTGGGAATGAACATAGTTGATACATCTATTAAGTTTTGACGGCGTGAGAATGTCTAGTCCCGATCTTCTTCTTAGACAGATTTAAATCACCTTTGATTAAAACATTTCAGAGACATCGTTATGACGAAGAAATCCAAGCATAGTAAACTGTTATCTAATTGAGGTCAAGAATATCTGAAGGACCGTATTAGGGTAGAACTTGGAGGAAAATGAAAACATTGATGATGGTTGGATCTTTGTCCTCGTTGTATTGCCATATAGTTATAAGGTATCATTTTAGTACTTAATCCAACGTTGGAAAGGTAAGTTAATTAGTGTAAAATTTGTTATACTTGTGTTTTATAATCTATCTTTAGAAACAAATGTAGAATGTTTAAATAGTTTAATTGTAATGTATTAGTATAATTGTTGTATTTATTGTGAAATCAATTAGTTTGATTTAAAGAGATAATGTAATCCATTGTTGATTTCATTACAAAGTTATTTATGTTGTGCCAAGAAGGAATTTTAGTGTTTAATTTCTAGAATCTGAATTGTACTGTGTGAGTTAAGTTTTTCTATTGTCTTAAAGAGTCAAATTGAGAGTGGTCATACTCGAAATTCCAGAGGCTGAGTTTGTCGTTGTGTGGATGGATGCTTTTTTGTATTTGTGATGTTATAACGATTATGTGATTCAAATTTAGTATGAAGTATAATGGAGTATTGACTAAGTTGATTATGTGTTTTGTGATATAATATTCTCGGGATGAGATATTTAACCAGTTGTGACTATCTTGTATCCGTTTTGTCGTAATTGTTGTTTGGAGAGACCTGGTATCTGTGAAAGTGTAAAATGTTGTAATGCTATAGGCGATGGATAACAATTGGTGTTATGATTCTATTTGTAATGCAAGAGGGTTTATGCCTTGCGATGAACACGTATGTGTATTGCTATAATGCCTTGTATGATGGTTAAGGTTTACTAGGTGTTAGGAAGGAGAGTGGCTTTCAACGTGGGGCCGGCGCCCAAAGTGGCAGTCAGGATAACCCGTTGGAAGTAGATTAATCAAGTGATAACCTAAAATTAACTAGGGGGTTAAGGGTAGATTTCACATTAATAAGATTAATGGATTCCTCTCCCATGGCCTGTAGTGCTTGTTTAGACTAAGGATGGGTAGAGAAGGCCTGGTCGGCATGATTGACTTCCTTGTCCTCATGAAAGGAAGGTCGATTCCGCATGTGTCACCCTATGGGGCCGGCGCCTAGTGAGAGGCTGTCAGGATAACCATAGATGGGGGCCGGCGCCTAGTGAGAGGCTGTCAGGATAACCCATGTTAGGACCATGCGATGACACTCTCCCTACTACAACCTAGCATTCCTTGTTCGGTGTCTCCTCATTTGTTTTGTGTCATCTCTGGAAGTGAAAGTTAAGTTAAGTTATGTTGTGTTGTATTGATATTGCCATGTGTTGTATTGGCGTTTGGTCGTCCTTTGTTCTTGTTTGTCCTTCGTCTACCTGACTGTCAGTGTTTGGGACCTCATGTTAACTCCTAGCTCGGGGGGTGGACCTTTGGGTTCCACATGGTCGGGTGGAAGAGCTATTTTATCCATTGGTTCTCTTGTCAGGATCTTATGCAGAAAAGGATTTGTTTCAGTTGTGCTTGTACCAGTTGATGAAGATGTATGTGTATAACCTTGTACTAGATTTGTGTAACAGAACATTTATTGTGTATGTAATTCTGATGTAGTCTACAAATGGTGATATCATGGTGTACTCATGTGTAAGGAAAGCATATCTGTTGTGTACTTAATTATGTAGATGGTATTACATTATTTGTCGACATGCAAGGAATATGAATCAGTTGTTCAATTATGCATTGGATTGGATCAGTTGTTGATGTATGTTAAATTATGTTAGTTGATTTGTTAAGTGATGCAGCCTTGGACCCTTAGAGAATATGTTGTAATTAGTTATGTTATCGTTATTTAACCTTTTTAAAAAAAAAATTTTCCTGTTTCATATTGCAAAAGTGTGTATTCTTTAAGGCGTTCAAGGCGGGCGCTACATAAATATTAACACTTTTGCTGTAAATAAGATGTAAATTATTATTGGTTGTTTTACCACAGAAGAAATGTTATTTATGTAGAGTAATTAAAGTTGTTTCTTTTTTTACTTTTAAGTTAAATATGTTTATAAAATAAATAGGAACCCTCAAATTTATCCTCAAGAGCCGAATTTAAATGATATTGTAATTATTTAATTAACTTGCTTTATTCAAATAATTAATAGTGGCTTACTTTAGTTATGTTAATAATATATATAAATAAATTTATGTCTCTTAAAATTAATTAAATAATTGTTTTTATAAATATTTACATGTAGTTAACTTTTATTGTAGTTGCAGGTTTATTCCTTAATAAGAATATAATCAAATGATAGGCTATGTTTTAATGTTAATATACTAGTAATAACTTAGTCAATTGTGATCAGCTATAGTGGATTAACTAGCTGTAAAGTAGGCCTAATTTAATTATCAGTGTGTTGGTTTTGGGAAAATGGAAATTGCTAGTAATAGGCTTAGGAAATTCAATATGTGGGTCATGAACTAGTTCATATAGCCTTTCAATTTTGCATCTACTGGTTTGGTTAGTTGTTCCAGAGGCATAGGATAAAATGGTTTAATTTCAAGTGTAGAGTTATTATCTGTTCTAGATTTACGACATTATAAGAAACATGTTGTCTCTAGTTGTGTTGAGGTATAAGATCTTGTGAGTGATGCATAATCTAAGTTGTGAATGATAAATGTATTGCTCTATGTATATAATGTTGTCCATTCAGTTGTATTTGTCGTATATCCAGTTTTGTGGTGAGTTATGGAATGGGGAGACATGGAAATCATAGAGATATAATGAATGTGTGTTGTTATGGGCAATGGTTTAGGAGTTCTGCCCTTATGATTATGTTTGAAGGGTCATCGCCTTGCATTGTTATATATATACATGTTGATATAAGGATAATTGTTATGCAAGATGGTTAATGCCTTGCATGGTTCATGTATCCTCGTTGTCATGATGTCATTTGCTATGCTTGTTGAGTAGGGTCTACTAGTTGTAGGTAGGGGAGTGGCTTCCAATGTGGGGCTGGTGCCCAAAGTGGCTGCTAGGGTAACCCATTGGTAGTTGGTAATCAAGTGATAACCTAATAATAAATCTAGGGGTTGGGTAGTTTTCACACTAATCAAGATAATTGGATGCCTCACTCATGCCTATAGTGCTCATTTAGGCTAAGGATGAGATGAGAAGGCCGTGGTTGGCAAAATTAACTTCCTTGTCATCACGAAAGGAAGGTTGATTCTGCATGTGTCACCCTATGGGGCCAGTGCCTAGAGAGAGGCTACCAGGGTAACCATAGATGGGGGCTAGTTTCTATTGAGAGATAGCCTAGGTAACCCATGCTAGGACTATGCGATGACACTCTCCCTACTATAGCCTAGCATTCCCTAGTTGTACTCTCCCCATTCGTTATGTGTTTGCCTCTGGAAGTACTGTTGTGTTGTTGTGATATTGACTTGTGATGTTGGAGTCATGTGTTGTCTTATAGCCACTATCCACCTGTCTGTATGTTGTAGTGGGAACCTTATGTTAACTCCTAAGCTCGGGGGGTGGACCTCAGGGTTCCACATGGTCGGGTGGAAGAGCTTTATCCATTGGTTTTTTTCTCTTTCTTGTCGTTGTTCAAGAGTGAGGAGGATATACCTTGTGTATCAGACATCAAATCTTGTACCTGGTTATGAAGATAGTCATTATGCTCATGTACTAGCCTGTGTATCAGTTGATTTATAATGTATGTATTCAGAAGGTGATAATGTATCAATGTATTGATGTACTCTTATGTATGGACCTAAATATGTACATGTTATCTTGATTAAGTTGATTATCTAACTGATGTCATGAAATGGAGATGTATATATATAATCATCAGTGTAATAGTTTTAGAATGTTCTACCGATGTTAGTTAGTAATGCATGTGAAATATGTTGATTAAATTGTCAAGTAATACAACCATGAGACCTTGGAAGACAAGTTGTTAGTTAATGATGTGCATAGATTTGTTCAACTTTACCTTGTTATTTTATACAAAAAAAATATTTCTGTCTTGCATAGCACAAATGTGTTGTTTTCTACGGTTATCTTAGCGGGGTATTACATTCCACGTAGCTAGATGTTTCATGCAGGGCTGACTTTCCTTCGTGTTATGAAAGAATCCAAGGAAGTGTAATTGCTTCATGGTTGGGTGGATAAGCAGTTGAGCCATTTTCCTGTCTCTTCGATTGCAAGAGGACCATGTGGGTTTGTGGCAACTGGAGAGTTTGTTTGATTTATTGTTCTTATATTGTATATGATCATTGTATCTTGTAACTTATCATTGGATGATTTATGGCATGAAAGCCAAACGACTTTGTATATTCTTTTATAGTGCTATCACCTGGATTAAGCACGTGATTTTGTAAGATTTAATAACTTTTATTGATTCATATTTATGAGATTTATCTTTTACTTGAGATTATGTAATTAAGTGGATTATTTACTTCATGTAACATTTGTGATGGTTTGAGTACTTTACACTTGCAGTACTACATATTGGAATTAGACAATCAGTTGAGGGATATAGGAGGTTGTGTGGCATCACACAACCTCTACATATTTCATTTGGATCCCTTAAATAGCTGAAAACATCTCTTAACATCTATAAATAAACTATAATAAAGATAAATATCATAAAAGGAAAGGTGAATTTGTGGAAAGAAGATAATTAAGAGTATTTATGAAAGGTTATAAGGAAAAGGCAAGATGAAAATGCATTAAGATGCTATATAAGGAAAGAAAAAGTGGAAGATAAAAGCATGGAATATATGAGTAAGAGATAAGGAACATAGAAGAGAGAGATAAGATATGTAAGATATGTATAACAGTTGTAAAGAGAATGTATATAATTGATATATAAAGAAAAGAGAGAGGAATATATGAGAGGATATTGTATGAGAGATGAATATATACTGTAGACACCTAAATTTGACCACATCCTAGCATCACCTGAATCATCCTGCATATCTCCCCTTCTAATGTTAATTACATAATTTACTTGTTTAATTAACCAATTCAATCATCTTCCTAACATTAATTAAATAACTCATGTCATTTATTTAATTAATCAACCATATTCATCCTTATTCTAATGTTCTATACTTTAATTAAATAAATTAGCATTTGATTAATTAAACCATCTATCCTATGTGCATTCATCCAAAAATTTAATAAATAGTCAATATTTATTTAATTCATCTATTTTTTCCTTCGCCATTAGTCAAATAAATAAATTGTGTTTACTTAACTAATTAATCATTTGCACAATTCTAAGCATCATTAGCCAAGTCAACATTGCACATGTCTCCATAAAATCCTCTCATCAAATCTTGTCCATCCATTCAATCTAGAAAATCTCCCCCATATAAGTCCCTTGAATTATGGACCTCCTCATGTGCACCAATCACAAGGTGACACTTGGAGGCTTTTCATACATTCTTTCCTCCCAATTAATCTCATCCATTGATCCTCCTCATCTAAAATCTGTAAATGGAATGTTCCATAAGTCATTTTCAAAGAAGTCTTCTTGGAATACATCATCATTTTATCCAAGTGACCAACCACATTCCCTCTTATCCACACCAAACGCTTTGAGCACAACCACCATTGGTGCAACAAAGGTTTGTGTTGGTGAGAGATTTCTAGTTTTCATTAATTTTTGTTAACCCTTTACCCTGTCTTGAGGTTGTGATCTAATAGAGTAAATAGATTGGTATTTGCATGCTTTCTATTTGTCTGGGCTTTATATTTCATCATATACATTTTGGCACACCTAGTGTGAACCATGTCCCTTTCTAATTCTTTTGCCTTGTAGGTTTCTTGAGATTTTTAGTTGTAGGTCTATGATTTAGCATGTGTTCTTTGATTTTGGCATTTTTTCTCAGATTTTGGTGTGTCTGCTTCACCATTTGACATGCCCACTTAGTTTCTGTGCAATATTTTGGCTAGTGGCCTTGACATGTTTTGATCATTTTGATTGTTTTTCTTACAAGATTATCATCATCATAGCATGTTTTTTAGGTCTCCAATCCTTTTTTTAGGTTGGGATGTATTGGTAAGCACAACTTTGGGTTGGTCTTTTGGAGGCTCATTTGACAAACTTAGGTTAGACAAGGTTGTTTGTAAAAGATCTATTTGCTGAGGAATGGAAAATGAGTCCCACATAGAAATACTAACATTAGCATTCTTTGTATGTTCCAACACATTGAATGGGACTGTACAAACCTTTTTCTATCCCTTATGAAGAATAATGTCTCCTTGTGTTTGTGCTATGGGAATGACTTCTAGGCTACTCCTTGTTTACTACAACCTGTGTTCTTGGTAGTATTTACACATTTAGAGTGGAAGATGGACCAACAACCCATTGGTAGCTTGTAGATACCTAAGCATGCCCTTAATCAGCTTTCTTCTCCATATCCACAACTGTCTTTTTAGCCCTTGTATTAGTTGCTATGGAAGTGTAGGAATGGTTTTGTCCTTATAGCTGATTGATCCCACAAAACTCCTCTCCTTTCCAATTCATAAGAGTCACATAATTTTGAACATGCTCTTGAAGAGTACCCTGTTGTTCATGTCTTTTGTGTGTTGCATTTTGTGGGACAACATAGGCATTCTACACAATAAGGGTCTGATTTAATACACTATTTGAGTATGTGGCCTAGATATGGAGCTGATTGTAAAGGAACCACCATTCGTAGTCATGTTCCAAGTTCTTCAGGATAGGCACTATGTAGTGCCCCTCCATTCTCACCTTGGATGAGTAGGTGGTTGGGTTATGAAGCATGAAGAAGAAGGTAAATTTTTTTTTTGGAATACTTAGGGTATCATAGAAATGTTGATGGTAGGCTTACTATTACGATGTAGTTAATGACATTCATTGATGTTTACTATGATGACACTATTGATACTTTATGATTAGTACATTATGCTTATGTTGTGATCAGTTATGGATTAAGTAATTATGTAGATTTGTTTTACTATGTGAATTATACAACTATCTAACTATGTGTTATATAGTTGTTTAGTTACTAATGAACTTGTTTAATGTGGATATTTGTGATGTGTTTTGTGAAGGGACAATGTAGTATTACTCATGATGATTACCCTACTACGTTGTGACTACCTGTAATGCCCGCCATGCAACCCTAGAGATAAGTCAACTAAAGTAACATAAAAGGCAGAATTTATTTTTTTTGTAATAGAATTAACCAATTTAACATAGTCTGACACAACAAGTTAACTACATCTCTAGGGATAACATGACTGCATTATTGAAATTAAGTAATAACCAACAACATACATAACTCATTCAAACATGATTATATTACATGATCTAACTAATTGCCATGATTGTTCTAAATCTAAATGAGTACACACACACGCACAATGAAGTAATGTTTACCCAATAATGAACTCAACAGGGGGTTAAGATTCTGATTTACATATTTTATCATAGCTCCCGAGTCCTGCATGGCTTATAGATCTCAAACTGCACATCTCAGTAAACATTAGTCCTGTATAGTTATGGATTACACATTACAAATATCAATTGTATGAAATGGCAAACCTAAGGCCCTAAGGGGCCAACCTAATGTCTTGGGGGCTCATATTGGCCTTGCCTAGGTACGCGTAGCACAGAGACATCGTAGTTCGGGACTTGATCATACAATTCACATAAAGCTACAAAATGAATCAAAATAGTGATATCTTCTCAAATATTCTCAATTCAATCCATACTTAAAATCGAGATTTACCCTTTATCAGATGTTCCATAATTAGTACTCAACCATGTTCAGTTATTTACTCATTGAATAGAAATATAGGAAAGAAAGCTTCAATGCAAATTCTCATAGACAAACCAATATAATAAGACCAAGAAGGAGATCCACAAGTTTTATCAAGTTATTAGATGTATCAACAAAAGTACCTTGCACTAGCATAAGAATACTATAATATCATTCACAATTTTCTAATCATAAAACTATTCTCTATAACACAATTATACTTAACATTAACTTAACCAACACAAAGGTACGTTTGATCAATTGCTCAATCTTCTATTATTATATAAAACTCTCTATTATTATAGCTCACTCGGCAACTGCATATTAGATATATCTAACATTATATCTTAATACCTCATTACCCAAGAGACTTAAATGATCATCTAACCGTAATAAGATAAGAACTAACTATTCATTCAATAATTATCATCCATAAATACAATAGAAACATTGTAAATCATAATTATTCCCCAAGAATTAAATGCATTCAATTCTTTCATATTATATTTTAACAGTGATCATAATTACAACAAAAATAAATTTCAAACAAATATTAAATCATGTTCTTTCAATATAAATAAATAAAGAAATAGAATCATTCTATTTAACAAATTAATTCCTTTCATATTTTCTTTAAATAAATAGAGAAAATTCTTATCTAAGTTATAAATAACTCAGGATAATTAAATTATAAAAGGTATGATTCTAAAAGAATAAAAGTGATTTAATTTCTAAATAAAGAAGATTTTAAAGCACTAAGGATTTAGATTCTACAGAACTATGATTTTCCATAGTTTCTAATTTACATGATAAAAGTATTATATTAGCTAAAATTAAGTCTTAAACTAGAACTAGAGATAGATTCTCTACTTCCTTCTATTTATTAATTTTGGCCATGTAACTAATATGAGATTTATACTCTAGTGCTATTATGTGACAGTTTAATATGAGATTTATACTCTCCACAGCAATTCCGTTAGAAATGGGATTCCCAATACTATAGAAAGAAAGGAGGAATTTATATATAATCTTGATATCAAAAAAAAACAAAAGAGGTCAATGGAATTTAAAACAGAAATCTAAATCATAATGGAAGGAGCATGAAAATCTTCAAATCAAATTATTTTAAACCTCCTCAATCGTAGAAGTTCATTAGCATTGACGATTGTAATCTCCAAGATGCAGTCTCTAACAATGTTATCTGTAGCAAAGCTTTGAATGATGGGATCAAATGGAGGAAACTTCCGAGGAAAAAAGAGATGAGTGTTGCTTCAAGGAAGAGAAGAGATAATCCTAGTGATATTGATGGTTGACAAATTGTTGCTAGGAGTAAAATGGTTAGGAATACATGGAAGAAGTAAAATTACTCTTTCATACAAGAACTAGTTTTATTAGTTCACCTAGGTTCTGAACTTATAAGATATGAAGATGTCCACAATAAAGCCAATTAGCATTGAATCCAAGCATCCTAGACACCATAAGATAAGCGTATGCCTTTACCAGATAAAAAGAAATCACCCTTTCTAGGATAGTTGAATCATAATACAAAACCCAACACCAAAAATAATGAGCTCTAGACAATCAGTAATTTAAGTTTTCTAGAACATGCGGATAAATACTATTGCCCAAAATCAATACATTCTTAGGCCTGCAAGGATTAATTTGTAGAATAAGAATTAATTGGGCTTGGATTTTGGAGGCATGTCACACCAAAAACTCACAACCTTACAGCACTCAAAGAATTCTTCTAGCAGCAACTAGTCTTTATTCTAAATTTATATTGTTTAGTTGAAATCCGTTTGTCGAATGCATCAACAAATTGATAATCTTGTCTGTCATGTTCTCTTGATCTTTGAGATTCATTGAATGCCTCAATCATATTATGTTTCTACGCTATTTGCAAGGTTAATGAATTAGTTCGTTGTTAACTATTTATGGATAGAAAACTAACCTCTGCCACAACTATTTATTTTTACTGCCTAAAAATCCCTTCTGCATCTGGTCAAGAAATCTAGAGTAAGGCGAATGGAGACTAATTGTGGGAACTTCCAAAATTAGAGAAATTGAAATACTAACAAAAGATTTATAGCATTACATGGAAATGGCAACTGTTGCTATTTATGCTTGCAATTAAAGATAAGCCAGGGTGTTCAGCGAAAGATCTTCTTAAGGAAAAATAATGATTGCTGGATATGCACACCGTGGATTTTGTCAAATCTAAAACCTAAAGAATCGTAGAGAGAGGTCCTAATAATGGCGGACCTTCTATAGCCACCATAATCTTTTGAAAAGATCATTAATTCCAACACCAAGTGAATGTACATTTCAAAACAAGATGTCTATATGGACTTATTCAAACATTTAACCAATAAGGCACAGAGAAAAGGCACATAGGATCAGGGTATGGTTATCCAATTTAAAGGCAAAATGTGGAAGCATAGAAATCATGCACATGTGGTTTTTTTTTTTAACTAAAAGCCTCGTGAGATATATTCTTATGGAATGGAATGACTACAATATATGCACAAATGTGCCTTGATAGATTTAGAAAATGTGCATTTCGATGGCCTTCAAGTTGGTCTAAAATTTAAACAATTCAATTAAAACCATGTTCCAATCAGAAATAGGGTCATCCAAAAGAATAATTTAAACACACATTGCTTGACGCCCCTTCACAAAGAAAGATACGTTAAGTTAATATCTTAAGAGGTGAATAGGCCCAGAGGATTTGAATCTTAAATCTGTATATAAAAAAAATTCTCATCAAACTGAAACCCTAGGTGAACCATGCTAGGCACTCGTTGCAGAGGGTGTTAGGTTAAAAACTTAAAAGCAAAACATGAATCGCATCTAAGAAGTTTAAATTTATATTGTAACCTATTTTGTTCCGAATCAAACCCTAAGTGCACATTGCCAGTCACATCCTACAGAGTGGGGTTCAATGTTGGATTAAAAATGTCAAACTTGAGTAACCCTTTAGAGGATCTAAAACTTAAATCAAATGTAAAAAAAACCATAGACAACGTTTATGAACAAAATACTGCAAGAAATCCCAATTCCATATTCATCAACTACACACTAATTGGACAGAAAAATCAGATTCCAAGATCGATAGATACACTATCAAAACATACCAGATCTTGCAAATGTGAAAGATAGATCATGATTAAAATCCTCATCTTGGCTTGATCTCTTTTACCTCAATCTTCCATGGTGCCCTACACATTCTTACCAGATACGCACAAAATAGATTTGTTCATCCTTTTTAAAAAAAATGAGAACTAGAATCATTCCTCCAAAAAAATGGAAAAAACATGACTCTTTATCTTCCCATAAATAATTTTTCCAAAAGACATCCACTAACTCCAATTTACTAAAATTAACCCCATTAATTAGAAACTAAAATAGAAATATTACTCCCAACTATCCCTTCATTAAATTGTGTAACTGCCACTTCTAAATGTGGACCTAAATAATAATGAACTAAAAGATTCTTTATAAAATATGGAAATGTAAAAGCATAAAATAACAATCCATGCTTTTCTTTCGTAACCATACTAACTCATTTAGATAATTATTCCAAAACAATACAATTATTAAAATATCATAATTAGTAAATAAGTTTCAAGTATGCTCTATACCTCTTGGTGGAGAGTGTATTCTGCACCTGAGTCAAACTTAGTCAATGATTGTTAAACTGCACATCCACGGTGAGAATGGAGGGGCACTACACTACCTGTCACAGTGTGCCTGTTGGATGATTATATATATGTTGTATTCGACACTTTTGTTTGCTACAGGATTGCAGCTACCAGACATCGACTCCACCTGAATTAGTAGGTATGAGTGTGCCTTCATGCCAATGGGTGTTGTGGAAGGGAGATAACATGAGGTTGCTTCAGTTTGTCATCATCCTCGATGAGGATGAGTTCTCAGTCTCGTGTCTCGTCAGTTGGTCGGTTGGAGCTTGATTTTGAGTCTCTATCATTCTATGGTATGTTATCATCGGTAAATGATTGGTATATAGTCCCTGAGTTGTTTTGTTGGTCTATTGTCTTCATCAAATAGATTATTAATCTATTTTGTAAGTAAATAATATTAAGTTTAAAATATATTAAATATTTGTCTAGGTTGTTAAAAGAATAATGTTAATTTTTGAGGTATAGGAATTAAATTAATAATTTTTAATACTTAATAATAATAATAATAATAACAAATAAAATATAAGTATTTAATATTATATTAGAGGAATAAATATTTATTTTGTATAATTTGAAAGATATTATTTTATATTATTTATTAATTTATTGGAATGTAGTGAGTTGTCATGAGTGGTGTAAATAATAAATTCCCAGATTGGAGAATCTTCCTGTAAGTGGAGATTTATTGCAATTATTTTGGGGAGAAGGTGGATTTTTAGTAACAGAGATGTGGTGGAGTGGGAATTTATGAACATGACTATTTTTTTAATAGGGGAAATATTTGAGGATGGAGGGGAATTGGAAAAAAACACAAAAAATTTGGGAGTTTTGCAGAGCAAGAATTGGGGAAAAGGAAGAAAAGGAGAACTAGAGGATACTAATTTGGAGTCTTAAAGTTTAAATCTGGGTATGTCTATATTGTTATAGCCCTATGCATGATACTCTCTTTTGGTTTCTTTGTTGTTGCCTGGTTATCTTTAGACCATATTTGTTTCTTCCTTTATCATGTTCTGTCCTCTTGTCACCAGGAGGTTTCTTGTAATTTTCAATTTGAATCATTCTCTTGGGTATCTCAATCTTCATTTGGTACCATTTTGGTAATGGAAGATCGATAATCTCTGGAATCATTTCTGAAAGCATGATTAAACTCAAAACTAGGGCATATATATTAGCCAGTCTCGCTTTCAAATTTGAATGTATTATTTTACTCTCTAAGCCTGCTCTGCAATAACAATTATAACTATAATGCCTTCCTAGTAGACGTCTCTACAAGAGTCAAATTCATTTGATTATCTTCTGAAATTAAAAATTAAGAAGATGGCCCATATGTGGTGACCCGTCAGGAACCTTCTTTTACCTCATCATTATGAGAACTATTTAGATTTCGTGAATCCTCTTTCATAATTACCTTTTTAGTCAAAATTGCTCTATCTGAAGTATGAGCCAGAAGGGAGAATGTAAGTATTTCTCTCTACAAAATAAAACCAATCTTTTCAAGTGCTTCTTGTATCAATGACCCTGTCCATTTACTTGTATTTTGCAATGTTTCTTCTGGTGAAGCAAGAAGAAAATGTTTTCTGCAAACAAATTTATTTTATCATGCTCAAACCCTTTGACATCCTTCTTTCAAAATTTGTAAATTGTTCTGTATTATTCTCATAAGCAAATTGGTATAATTTCTGCCAGTAAACTTTACATTGTTCTTTAAATCCAAAGGAATCATATCAACCCTCTTATTTGAAAATGAAAATTGTGTTGCATAAATTTGCTATCCTCCTAGTGTACTGACATCGAAGCCATGCTTGAGCTCATTCTACAACCTATAGGTATCATTGTACAGTCTCTCATATCTGAATCTCTCTTTGCATAAATAAATTTTAGCCTTGATAGAAAATAAGAATAGTAAGTTTTTAGTGAAATAGTAATTAGCTCTTAAAGGTTATTTGAATAGGAAGTGGAATAGATAGTTTCCTTATTACACTCATGTGTAACTAAATTTTAGATAGGGATATTAGAAAACATTTTTCTTTTAAATTTTTAAAATTGTAAATAATATTGCTTTTTGCATTTAAATAATATCTATCCCATAAGGAGTAATGCGATGGAATTTATCTTAGGAAGTTATTATCTCATAAAAGTAGCTCATGTATTACCAATAATTCATTTGGAAGCTAGGTAATTATTTATTATTATAACAGAATGGAATTTATTACATTAGAGCCTTGCTTTTTTTTCATTATTACTTTTATTATTATACTGTAGGAAGAGATGTTTTATTATTGTCAAATTTCTTTTTAAAGAGTATAATCTTTTTTTCTTTTTTGATTTTCTATTTATTAATAAACATAAGTTTGTCATTCTTTTTAGGAAACACACTTCCTTTATTTTAGGAAGAGTAAGTTATTTTTAGGTAAAACATATATATATATATATATATATATATATATATATATATATATATATATATATATATATATATGTTTTGAATCCTTATTTCTTATTAAAATGTATTTTTATTAATAGGGAATAGATATCTAAATTGTAAGATATTTAATTGTTGGTTGATTAGAGGGTTTTAACCAAAATATTTAGTTAAGCTCAGTTTCTATTATTATTATTCAATTCAATTTTAATTTAGTGTAAATGGTGATATCATTATTATTGAAATAGTCATAAATGGTCAATATAATATGAAGAAAGTATTATTGGAAATTTTGTATTTAAAAATGATTTTTATATTTCAATGTACTGTGAAGACTATGTATTTAATATCCTTTGACCTTGATTGTAAATATAATACTTATGATGGTTATTTTAGTAGAATGTAGTAAGATCTAGATATTAGGATTTAATCTAGTTCAAATAGAGTATAAATATTATACTTAATTGTTAATTAAAATTAGTAAATTTATTATTAGAGAAGTAGGATAATAGGTATTTAGTCATGTTACCTATTTATAAAGAAAATATTTATTCATTAATAATTTGCACTAGAATATTTATTAACTTAAATCTTAGTTAAATGTTGTAATGATGATGTTCTGAAAAGATCATTAGTTTTGTTTAAAAATAGGATAAGGGATAAAATAGTTCCTTAAAATTGTTGTTGTATTAGTGTAATTTGTCATCATGTTAATCTAATGTTGTTTAACTATTATTCTTTCATGATTATGTCTTTAGTTTAGGAATTCCGCTCATTTAGTGTCTTTTCAAATTATGGGTATTGTAAATTCTATGAGTAGTTCATATTGTCGAAAATACAAGCCTATAGAAGTAAGTAGGAATGATTTAGAAATGAGTTGTAATGTTTGTATTAACCTTTACATTTTAGTGGTTTGCTCCAGAGGCTTAGGGTGCTTTTGATCCTTTATGTTTTGTTTATACAATTATTTTGAATAGAAATCTCAAAGTTATCTAGAATTTTAATAAGATCAACATTAGTGTAGAAAGAGGTTTAGTCTAATAACGGGTAGTATCTTGTTTGACTGAATTTTCTATTATAGAATAATTAGTAACCCTTTTAAGTTATTATTGTTCTACATTATTGGGATAGAGTTACCTTATGTTGTTAGATGATTGATCATGCTTGGAATAATGTTACATTCTTTAAGACTATTATTAGTGCATTAGATCATATGTTAAATTTCTGGTTTTGTTATTGAATTATGGATCTTGGTTTATCATGTGCTTTCGAAAATGAATTTGATGTATGACCATTGCATTTTAATGGTGTCATGTGTTTGTGTTATTTGGGGAAAGTGGTTTCTAGAGGCCTAGGAGGGTGTGATTATGTGGGGGTTGGCTATGTGTGCATCTTGTGAGTTGAATGAAATGCATTCTTGAAATATGGTTTATTATTCATGTTGGAATGACGCATGTGCAATATGGAGAATGCCTTGCTCAGTGTACTTATTCATGTGGTTATGATGAGCATGCAATATGGAAATGCCTTGCTTGTGTAATGTGAAATGATGTATATTTTGAAGAATGTGATAGTTCATGCTTGGTTTATGGTATGAGTTGTGAGAATTTAGATTTAGTGAAAGGGGAGTGGCTTCCAATGTGGGGCCGGTGCCCAAAGTGGCTAACCAGCGTAACCCATTGGGAGTTTTGTAATAAAGTGATAACCTAATAAATCTAGGGGTTGGGTAGTTTTCACACTAATTAAGATAATTGGATTCCTCACCCATGCCTGTAGTGCTCGTTCAGGCTAAGGATGGGATGAGAAGGCCTGGTTGGCAAGATCAACTTGCTTGTCCTCAAGAAAGGAATGTTGGTTCCGCATGTGTCACCCTATGGGTCCGGCGTCTAGTAAGAGACTGTCAGGGTAACCATAGATGGGGGCTGGTACCTATCGAGAGACTGTCATGGTAACCCAAGGATGGGTGCCGACATCTAGCTAGAGACTAGATCAGGGTAACCCATGTTAGGACCATGCGATGACACTCATCCCTACTATAGTCTAGCATTCCCTAATTGTTTTTCTCCATTCATTATGTGATTGCCTCTGGAAGTGTTGTTGAGTTACTTGTGTTAGTTACCTATGTTGTAATGGAGTCATGTGTAGTTCTTGTTCCTTTTAGACTACTGTCTACCTGTCTGTCTATTGTCATGGGACCTCATTGTTATCTCCTAGCACGGGGGGACCTTAGGGTTCCACATGGTTGGGTGGTTGTGCTTTATTCCATTGGTTCATTGTCATTGAGGCTCGTGTGTGAAGAGGATGTGTCTCTCATGTTTCCAATTTTGCATCTATATCTAAGGACAAACATTTGTACTACTTGCACCTAGATTTTTGTATCAATGGAGATCATTTTGTAATTTGATGTATTCAGGAAAAAGCTTATGTATCATTGAAATTATGTAACTCCTTTTGTAGAATACCCTATTTGTACTTGTAATTATTATTAAAAGGATAATGTAACAAAAGTTGTTAGTTGACTCTTTGACTTATTCGAATAAGTTATGTATGCTGTTGAATATGTTGATGTATCAATAATGCAACTATGTAATCCCTAGAGATGTTAGTTTAATTTGATACAATTAGATTATGTTAGATTTTGTTATTGTTATTTCTTTATTAAATTTTTTTTTTTGCCTTTTTATTGCTTTAGTTGAACTTTTCTCTAGGGTTGCATGGCAGGGTATTACATTTGGTATCAGAGCCTAGGTTGTAACACTAAGACCTTTGGATTGTTGTTGTTGCTATAGGTTAAGTGATTTTCTCTTTGTGGTGAGTTGGTAATGGTACCTTCCACCTGTGTGCATTAGTATGACATTAGAAGGTTGATAAGTTTACAGACTTGTTCTTTGACCTTGGAAGAAATAAATTCTTAATGCCTTGTTTTACTTATGTCCCTGCTATGTGTTCTTTCTCCTTCTTTTCTGGAAATGTGATGTTATATCTAACAATATTTCTTTCCTAAATGTTAGTGCTTTTTGTTTTGTCGAGGCTTTGAGTTTCTCTTGTGGTCATTAGTGCATTATACGAAAGAAGCATGGTTACTGTTAGTGCATGTAATTAAGTATTTTAATGATGTTGTCATGTGTGGGGTATCTTTACATGGATGTTGATAACCTGACACTTATCACCAAGCTAGTCATGACCTCATATGAAAGAATTGTTGTGATTTAAGAAAGTCATCATTTTGTATGCCTGTGTGAGAACTATGTGCAGGATATCAAATTGTAGCTTGCATTGGACCCATAAGATCATGAATGTGATACTGTAAGTCAATTATAGTTATCAATTATTCTTGTGTGTGACATCATACACGTTCTAGGTAAATATCCTCTGGCATAAGGAAGTAATTGCATATTTTCATAGCTTAGTAAAAGGAAATTGTACTGTATTAAAGATAGAAGTTGTTTGTATATAAGTAAGGACTCTGTTGCCTTAAATCCTTGTATAAAAGTAGCTTAGATATGAGGATGTAGATAACGTAATTGTCTGTGTGTATGGTGTACGTTCTCTAACACATTCTGGACCTTGTGTCCTTGAGTGTTGTGTAGCGGATACTCCCTTTTTGTGGCTAAAATTACTCACACCGTGATGTGAATTTGTTGTGTAATTTGGTTGGTTTGAAATTCTTAATGTTTGTTTCATGTGTTGGTGGGGGGTTAGCAATGAATTTTCTTTCTCTAAACTTTTTTATGACAGGAGTGGTCACCAAAACCCTTTCCTTTATAATTGATTTATTGTTGGAAATTACTGGCACTCTGTGACTTAAAGTTGGATTTGATTATTTTCCCACTTGGTTTTGCATTTACTTTTAAAATCTCTATGGTGTCTATTCTGAATGTTTGTTTTTGTTGGCCCCATTTTGTGTTAAGTGTTGTTTATATCATGTTCATGTCGAACCTCTGATAGTATGTTCAAGGGAGGACTCCGTGGAGAATTGTACTGTGTATGTTGGTAAATAGTCAAAAGAATAGTGGAAATAAGATATGAGATGTATTTTTCCTTGATTATATGTTAATGCAATTCTCTAAATCGTATGAAACTTTCAAAATATGTGTGATTAGATATAAGTAGATCACATGATACACTTTAAAGGTAAAGAATTGATGTTCTTCTTGTCTTTATTGAACAATTGTGCCTGTCTTATGAATAATTGCTTGATATGGATGCGTATGATTGGCAATAGAAAGTTGCAATACTAATATATTATGTTTCCACCCTAGTCTGTGACTTCCAGGAGGAAGTCAAGTTTTAGGGGGGGAGGATGTAGTGCCCCTCCATTCTCACCTTGGATGAATAGGTGGTCAGACTATGAAGCATGAAGAAGGTAAAAAAAACTTGGAATACTTAGGGTATAATAGACATGTTGATGGTAGGCTTACTATTATGATGTAGTTAATGACATTCACTAATCTTTACTATGATGACACTGTTGATACTTTATGATTAGTACATTATGGTTATGTTGTGATCAGTTATGGATTAAGTGATTATGTAGATTTGTTTTACTATGTGAATTATGTGACTATCTGACTATGTATTATCTAGTTGTTGAGTTACTAATGAACTTGTTTAATGTGGATATTTGTGATGTGATTTGTGAAGGGACAATGTATAGGATTTTTGAGGTATATGAATTAAATTAATAATTTTTAATAGTTAATAATAATAATAATAACAAATAAATTATAAGTATTTAATATTATATTAGAGGAATAAATATTTATTTTTTATAATTTGAAAGATATTATTTTATATTATTTATTAATTTATTGGAATGTAGTGAGTTGTCGTGAGTGGTGTAAATAATAAATTACCAGATTGGAGAATCTTCTTGTAAGTGGAGATTTATTGCAATTATTTTGGGGAGAAGGTGGATTTTCAGTAACGGAGACGTGGTGGAGTGGGAATTTATGAACATGACTATTTTTGTAATAGGGGAAATATTTGAGGAGGATGGAGGGGAATTGGAAAAAATAGAAAAAATTTGGGAGTTTTACAGAGCAAGAATTGGGGGAAAGGAAGAAAAGGAGAACTGGAGGATACTAATTTGGAGTCTCAAGTTTTAAATCTGGGTATGTCTATATTGTTATAGCCCTATGCATGATACTCTCTTTTGGTTTCTTTGTTGTTGCTTGGTTGTCTTTAGGCCATATTTGTTTCTGCCTTTATCATGTTCTATCCTCCTATCGCCAGGAGGTTTCTTGTAATTTTCTATATGAATCATTCTCTTGTGTATCTCAATCTTCATCTCATACCATTTCAGTAATTGAAGATCGATCATCTCTGGAATCATTTCTGAAAGCATGATTAAACTCAAAACCAGGGCGTATACTTTAGCCAGTCTTGATTTCAAATTTGAATGTATTAGTTTACTCTCTAAGCCTTCTTTGCAATAACATTTATAACTATAATGACTTCCTAGTAGATGTCTCTGCAAGAGACAAATTCATTTGATTATCTTCTGAAATTAAAAATTAAGAAGATGGCCCATAATTGGCGACCCATCAGGAACCTTCTTTTACCTCATCATTATGAGAACTATTTAGATTTTGTGAATCCTCTTTCATAATTACCTTTTTAGTCAAAATTGGTCTATCTGAAGTACAAGCAAGAAGGTAGAATGCAAGTATTTCTCTTTGCAAAATAAAACCAATCTTTTCAAGTACTTCTATCAACGACCCTATCCATTTACTTGTATTTTGCAACGTTTCTTTTGGTGAAGCAAGAAGAAAACATTTTCAGCAAACAAATTTATTTTAGCATGCTCAAACCCTTCGACATCCTTCTTTCAAAATTTGTAAATTGTTTTGTCTTATTCTCAGAAGCAAATTGGTATAATTTCTGCCAGTAAACTTTACATTGTTCTTTCAATCCAAAGGAATCATATCAACCCTCTTATCTAAAAATAAAAATTGTGTAGTATAAATTTTTTATCCTCCTGGTGTACTGACATCGAAACCATGCTTGAGCTCATTCTACAACCTGTAGGTATCATTTGACAATCTCTCATATCTTCATTCTAATCAATTTCCTCAATCCTCTGAAAAGCTTTCATAATGAATAGAAGTGAATAAATGAATAGCTTTCATAATGAATAGAAGTCAATAAATGAATCTCTCTTTGCACAAATAAATTTTAACCTTGATAGAAAATAGGAATAGTAAGCTTTTAGTGAAATAGTAATTAGATCTTAAAGGTTAGTTGAATTGGAAGTGGAATAGATAGTTTCCTTATTACACTCATGTGTAACTAAATTTTAGATTAGGATATTAGAAAACATTTTTCTTTTAAATTTTTACAATTGTAAATAATATTGCTTTTTGCATTTAAATAATATCTATCCCATAAGGAGTAATGTGATGGCATTTATCTTAGGGTAAGTGCAAGAAGATGGGGGGCCAAAAAGGGGTCATAAGTGGCCACTTTTTTTCTGAAATTAGGAAATACTAGCCTTGGATGAGAAATTGAGCATAGTTACACTCAAATTTTGGAGATGCAACCAAAACAATGTTTGTAGTGCTCCGAGTCTACTTTCTAAACTACTATTTTTTTTTAAAAATGTCATAGATTAAGGGGTTCAAAAGAGGGAGCCACATAAATTGGTGTTGTTTCTGTTAAACAAACATAACATAGCATGTTTTGTGGCTCCCTCAAAAGGTCAACTTTTTTTTGGTATTTTTAAAATTGCTTTAGTGAGAAATTAGCTAATAGCATATAGTTTATGCTTGATTTTTTTGATAATTTTTTGATGAATATTTGATTTTTTACTAATTTTCAAAGTGGACACATCCTAAAAAATAGAATTTTGGCTGTGCTACCCCTATAAATTTTGAAAACTAATTGAAAATCATTTTTTTCTTTTTTTAATATTTGTAGAATGGAGTCTAGTTTCTAAATATGTAATTTTTTTAAAATTTCAATAAATAGTTAATTTACAATGAAAAAAAGACCAAACAATGGTTTTTACCCAAAAACAGACACACAAACAAAAGAAATTAAAGATGAAAGGCTTAACATTGTTAAAATGTGAAAAAAATCACATCGTCAAATAGCTAAGAGAAAGCATAACATTACCAAGGTGTTTAATTTGTTTGACCTTGAAACATGTGCAAATCTGAGGGTTAGCACGAACAAAATTATGTGAAATCTTGAAGAATATGGAAAAACATGTCTGTGACTGTTCAAAAGGCACTCCAAGCCTTTGGGTTGGAAATCCAAAGCAAATCCCAATCCCAAGGCTTGGGATTCCCAAATCAAGAAATAACGCAAGCACGCTATAATTTGCTCGCGTTATGTTTTGCTTTGCATTTTTCCTTTTTCGCTAGTCTATTGTTTGTCATGCTTGACATAATGCAAGCGCGTTATAACACACTCATGTTATGTTCCCCTTAAATTTTTTTCTGTTCAAGTCTATTAATCATGTATGTATGTATGTATGCCTATATGTATGTATCTATGTATGCCTATATGTATGTATGTATGTATGTATGTATGTATATATCTATGTATCTATGTATGCCTATATGTATGTATGTATCTATGTATGCCTATATTTACGTATGTATAGTGTCGAGGGCAGAGGAGGGTAGATATGGGAGTGAGCCAGATAGGGGAGGAGAGGGGTGGATAAGGATTGAGAGATTAAGGTTTAAGGTTGAGGGTTGAGCATTTAGGGATAGGATTTAGAGTTTAGGGATAAGCGATTAGAGTTTAGGACCTTGAGGGATTAGGGTTTAGGGTTGAGGCTTTAGGGATAGCGTTTAGGGTTAAGGGTCAAGGGATTAGGTTTAATGTAGAGTGTTGAGGTTAGAGGTATTAGGGATAGGGTTTAGGGTTGAGGGATTAGGGTTTAAGGTATAGTTCAGTAGTTCTTGTGGATAGAGCCAGTAAACAATGGGAGATTATTTGCCTGTTTCATAACAATATACCTTCCCTAAGTGTGGGGTGGACAGTAAGAAACATAGATGTACCCCAATGCAAATCTTTTCTCATAATGATCATCCTTCTAATTTCAACTGTTAATTGCTCACTGTGGATGTACCATACGCAAAGCTTTTCTCATAGGGTTTAAGGTATAGTGTCGAGGGTTGAGGGTTTATTGATAGTGTTTAGGGTTGAGGGTTAAGGGATTAGGTTTTAGGGTTGATGGATTAGGGTTTAAGGTATAGTGTTGAGGGTTTAGGGATAGGGTTTAGGGTTGATGGATTAGCATTTAATGTCGAGGTTAGGGTTAGAGTGTCGAGGGTAGAGGGATTAGGTATAGGGTTTAGGGTTGAAGGTTTAAGGATTGAGGGTTGAGGCTTTAGGGATGAGGGTTTAAGGCTTAAGATATAGTGTCAAGTGTTGAGGGTGTAGGGATAGGGTTTATGTTTTAAGGGTTAAGGGTTGAGGGATAGGGATTAGGGTTTAAGGTATAGTGTTGAGGTTTGATGGTTTAGGGATAGGGTTTAGGTTTGAGGGATTAGGGTTTAGGGTTGATGAATTAGGGTTTAATGTTGAGGGTTGAGGGTTGAGGGTTGAGGGTTGAGGGTTGAGGTTGAGGGATAGGGTTAATGGTCAAGGGATTAGGGTTAAATAAGAGTGTCAAGGGTAGAGGGATTAGGGATAGGGTTTAGGGTTGAAGGTTTAATGATCTAGGGTTGAGGCTTTAGGGATGAGGATTAAGGGATTAGGGTTTAAGATATAGTGTCGAGTGTCAATCATGTAGGGATAGGTTTTAGGGTTCAAGTTTTAAGGGTTAAGGGTCGAGGGATCAGAGTTAAGGGTTGAGGGATTAGGGTTTGACGTTGAGGGTTGAGTACATTGAGGTTCAAGGGTTAAGGGTTTCGGGATAGGGTTGAGGGTTGAGGGATTAGGGTGAAGGGATAGGGTTGGAGGGTTTAGGGATAAGGGATTAGGGTTTAAGGTATAGTATCGAAACCATTGAGGGTCTAGGAATAGGGATAGCATTTAGGGTTTAAGAATAGGGATATCATTTAGGGTTTAGGGATAAGGGATTAGAGTTGAGGGATGACAAATTAGGGTTGAGGGTTGAGGGATTAGGGTTTAAGGTATAGTGTTGAGGGTTTGGGGATAGGTTTTAGGGTTGAGGGATTAGAGTGAAGTGTTGAGGGATTAGGATTTGACGTTGAGGGTTGAGGGTTGAGGCTTTAGGGTTTAGGGATAGGGTTGAGTGTCGAGGGATCAGAGTTAAGGGTTTAGGGATTAGGGTTTGACGTTGAGGGTTGAGGGTTGAGGTTCAAGGGTCAAGGGTTTAGGGATAGGGTTGAGGGTCGAGGGATTAGGGTTAAAGTAGAGTGTGGAGGGTATAAGGATTAGGGATAGGGTTGGAGGGTTTAGGGATAAGGGATTAGGGTATAAGGTATACTATCGAGTCAGTTGATGGTTTAGGAATAGGGATAGCATTTAGGGTTTAGGCATGAGGGATTAGAGTTGAGGGATGACGGATTAGGGTTGAGGGTTAAGGGATTAGGGTTTAGGGATAAGGTTTAGGGTTGAGGGTTGAGGGATTAGGGTTTAAGGTATAGTGTTGAGGGTTTAGGGATAGGGTTTAGGGTTGAAGGATTAGAGTGAAGGGTTGAGGGATTAGGATTTTAAGTTTAGGGTTGAGGCTTGAGAGTTTAGGGTTTAGGGTTTAGGGATAGGGTTGAGGGTCAAGGGATTAGAGTTAAGGGTTGAGGGATTAAGGTTTGATGTTGAGGGTTGAGGGTTGAGGGTTCAAGGGTAAAGGGTTTAGGGATAGGGTTGAGGGTTGAGGGATTAGGGTTAAAGTAGAGTGTGGAGGGTATAAGGATTAGGGATAGGGTTGGAGGGTTTAGGGATAAGGGA
This sequence comes from Cunninghamia lanceolata, assembly GCA_027924645.1. Classification (NCBI taxonomy): domain Eukaryota; kingdom Viridiplantae; phylum Streptophyta; class Pinopsida; order Cupressales; family Cupressaceae; genus Cunninghamia; species Cunninghamia lanceolata. The sequence goes on from BSBN01000693.1 coordinate 12,264,406, forward strand.
TTAGGGTTTAAGGTATAGTATCGAGTTAGTTGAAGGTTTAGGAATAGGGATAGTATTTAGGGTTTAAGGATGAGGGATTAGAGTTGAGGGATGACGGATTAGGGTTGAGGGTTGAGGGATAAGGTTTAGGGTTGAGGGTTGAGGGATTAGGGTTTAAGGTATAGTGTTGAGGGTTTAGGGTTGAGGGATTAGAGTGAAGGGTTGAGGGATTAAGATTTGACATTGAGGGTTGAGGCTTTAGCGTTTAGGGTTTAGGGATAGGGTTAAGGGTCGAGGGATCATAGTTAAGGGTTAAGGGATTAGGGTTTGATGTTGAGGGTTGAGGTTCGAGGGTCAAGGGTTTAGGGATAGGGTTGAGGGTCGAGGGATTAGGGTTAAAGTAGAGTGTGGAGGGTATAAGGATTAGGGATACGGTTAAGGGTTTAGGGATAAGGGATTAGGGTTTAAGGTATAGTACTGAGTCAGTTGAGGGTTTAGGAATAGGGATAGCAATTAGGGTTTAGGGATGAGGGATTAGAGTTGAGGGATGATGGATTAGGGTTGAGGGTTGAGGGATTAGGGTTTAGGGATAAGGTTTAGGGTTGAGGGTTGAGGGATTAGGGTTTAAGGTATAGTGTTGAGGGTTTAGGGATAGGGTTTAGGGTTGAGGGATTAGAGTTAAGGGTTGAGGGATTAGGATTTGACATTGAGGGTTGAGGGTTGAGGCTTTAGGGTTTAGGGTTTAGGGATAGGGTCGAGGGTCGAGGGATCAGAGTTAAGGGTTGAGGGATTACGGTTTGACGTTGAGGGTTGAGGGTTGAGGTTCGAGGGTCAAGAGTTGAGGGATAGGGTTGAGAGTCAAGGGATTAGGGTTAAAGTAGAGTGTGGAGGGTATAAGGATTAGGGATAGTGTTGGAGGGTTTAGGGATAAGGGATTAGGGTTTAAGGTATAGTATCGAGTTGGTTGAGTGTTTAGGAATAGGGATAGCATTTAGGTTTTAGGGATGATAGATTAGTGTTGAGGCATGATGGATTAGGGTTGAGGGTTGAGGGATTAGGGTTGAGGGATAAGGTTTAGGGTTGAGGGTTGAGGGATTAGGGTTTAATGTATAGTGTTGAGGGTTTAGGGATAGGGTTTAGGGTTAAGGGATTAGAGTGAAAGGTTGAGGGATTAGGATTTGACGTTGAGGGTTGAGGGTTGAGGCTTTACGGTTTAGGGTTTAGGGATAGGGTTGAGGGTCGAGGGATCAGAGTTAAGGGTTGAGGGATTAGGGTTTGACATTGAGGGTTGAGGGTTGAGGTTCAAGGGTCAAGGGTTTAGGGATAGGGTTGAGGGTCGAGGGATTAGGGTTAAAGTAGAGTGTGGAGGGTATAAGGATTAGGGATATGGTTGGAGGATTTAGGGATAAGGGATTAGGGTTTAAGGTATAGTATCGAGTCAGTTGAGGGTTTAGGAATAGGGATAGCATTTAGGGTTTAGGGATGAGGGATTAGAGTTGAGGGATGATAGATTAGGGTTGAGGGTTGAGGGATTAGGGTTTAGGGATAAGATTTAGAGTTGAGGGTTGAGGGATTAGAGTGAAGGGTTGAGGGATTAGGATTTGACGTTGAGGGTTGAGGCTTTAGGCTTTAGGGTTTAGGGATAGGGTTGAGGGTCGAGGGATCAAAGTTAAGGGTTGAGGGATTAGGGTTTGATGTTGAGGGATGAGGGTTGAGGTTCGAGGGTCAATGGTTTAGGGATAGGGTTGAGGGTCGAGGGATTAGGGTTAAAGTAGAGTGTGGAGGGTATAAGGATTATGGATAGGGTTGGAGGGTTTAGGGATAAGGGATTAGGGTTTAAGGTATAGTATCGAGTTTGTTGAGGGTTTAGGAATAGGGATAGCATTTATGGTTTAGGGATGAGGGATTAGAGTTGAGGGATGACAGATTAGGGTTGAGGGTTGAGGGATTAGGGTTTAGGAATAAGGTTGAGGGTTGAGGGTTGAGGGATTAGGGTTTAAGGTATAGTGTTGAGGGTTTAGGGATAGGGTTTAGGGTTGAGGGATTAGAGTGAAGGGTTAAGGGATTAGGATTTGATGTTGAGGGTTGAGGCTTTAGGGTTTAGGGTTTAGGGATAGGGTTGAGGGTCGAGGGATCAGAGTTAAGGGTTGAGGGATTAAGGTTTGACATTGAGGGTTGAGGGTTGAGGTTTGCAGGTCAAGGGTTTAGGGATAGGGTTGAGGGTTGCGGGATTAGAGTTAAAGTAGAGTGTGGAGGGTATAAGGATTAGGGATAGGGTTGGAGGGTTTAGGGATTAGGGATTAGGGTTTAAGGTATATTATCGAATTGGTTGAGGGTTTAGGAATAGGGATAGCATTTAGGATTTAGGGATGAGGGATTAGAGTTGAGGGATGACGGATTAGGGTTGAGTGTTGAGGGATTAGGGTTTAGAGATAAGGTTTAGGGTTGAGGGTGGAGGGATTAGGGTTGAAGGTATATTGTTGAGGGTTTAGGGATAGGGTTTAGGGTTGAGGGATTAAAGTGAAGGGTTGAGGGATTAGGATTTGATGTTGAGGGTTAAGGCTTTAGGGTTTAGGGTTTAGAGATAGGGTTGAGGGATCAGAGTTAAGGGTTGAGGGATTAGGGTTTGATGTTGAGGGTTGAGGGTTGAGGTTCGAGGGTCAAGGGTTTAGGGATAGGGTTGAGGGTTGAGGGATTAGGGTTAAATTAGAGTGTGGAGGGTATAAGGATTAGAGATAGGGTTGGAGGGTTTAGGGATAAGGGATTAGGGTTTAAGGTATAGTATCAAGTTTGTTAAGGGTTTAGGAATAGGGATAGCATTTAGGGTTTAGGGATGAGGGATTAGAGTTGAGGGATGACATATTAGGGTTGAGGGTTGAGGGATTAGGTTTTAGGGTTGAGGGTTGAGGGATTAGGGTTTAAGGTATAGTGTTGAGGGTTTAGGGTTAAGGGATTAGAGTGAAGGGTTGAGGGATTAGGATTTGACGTTGAGGGTTGAGGCTTTAGGGTTTAGGGTTTAGGGATAGGGTTGAGGGTCGAGGTATCAGATTTAAGGGTTGAGGGATTAAGGTTTGACATTGAGGGTTGAGGGTTGAGGTTCGAGGGTCAAGGGTTTAGGGATAGGGTTGAGGGTCGAGGGATTAGGGTTAGAGTGTGGAGGGTATAAGGATTAGGGATAGCATTGGGGGGTTTAGAGATTAGGGATTAGGGTTTAAGGAATAGGGATAGCATTTAGGGTTTAGGGATGAGGGATTAGAGTTGAGGGATGATAGATTAGGGTTGAGGGTTGAGGGATTAGGGTTTAGGGATAAGGTTTAGGGTTGAGGGTTGAGGAATTAGGGTTTAAGGTATAGTGTTAAGGGTTTAGGGTTAAGGGATTAGAGTGAAGGGTTGAGGGATTAGGATTTGATGTTGAGGGTTGAGGCTTGAGGGTTTAGCTCTTGCAGGAAACAGGAAAAGTTGTACCTCAAAAACCTTGTGGTCATTCAAGTCTGAAGGGGAAGGTTTGGAAAGAGAAATGCACCAGATGTGATCAATCTATAGCAGGAAAAAACATGAGTGTGTTATAACGTTAGTGTGTTATAATGCACTCGCATTTTGTCTTGCTATAAAAATGGTAAAAAAGTGTTGACCCCTGTGATCCAGGCCCACATGCTCTATTTTCATACTAATTCTGCACCTGCTCCGACAAAAAAGAAGTGCTTTCATGCTGTTGGGAAGTTCACATACACATTTGACACATTGTACCACCTTTGCATGATCTTTCCACCACCTTTTCTTCTTTTCCAACTTAAGAAGGAGGAAATAACATAGTTTTCACACCAAGTTTGATATATATCTATTCAAGTTTTAATTTTTGTAGTGTTGCAATGTTAATTGTGATTCAATTTTAGGAATTTAACATTATAGATTGGTTAATAGTATTGTTGTTAGTAATTATATTTGAGTGTTATTCAATTTAACATTGAAAAGGAAGCAAGTGGTGAAAAACTCAAATTGTTGAGGAGTTTGATGCAAGAAGAAAAAAACACTACATAATTTGCTACTCTCTCCATTCGAATCTTCATTTTTTAGGTATGTCAAGTCTTTACATGCATGTTCTTTACATTTTCCTTAATTCAGATTGAATTACTTTATCATGCTTTATCATACATGTTTAAAATAGACACATTCCCAATCAAGAAAGCAGCCTACAATCTTACATGATGCCATGTATGTTTTCTACACTTGGGCTCTTTAATAATTATGTGTAATAAATAGACCTTAACATACCATGATGTCAAACTATACAAGAATAAATCCTTACAACATAATAAAAATACAATCCCACTATTATCTTGTATGCATTTCTTAGGAAGTAATATTGGTCTCTTTATCATGCTAAAGAAAAATTCTCCGTCATGCCGAGGAAATGATCAAGAATTAAACCAACACAGGAAGAGATAGAAGCTAAGAATGCAAAGAAAGCAGTGGCTATGAGGGAACTTCGTGAGAAGAGGAAATTGGACATGATAAATGAAGACATACCAATTGAAGAGGAACCATAACCATCACAAAGAGATATGGTATTGGCGGCACAAAGAGAACGAATGCAAAAACTTTGTGCTATGAGAGATTTGAATACCATAGTTGGAGACATGTCCTCTACCGCAAGTCAACATGTACGGACACCATCTACCACATCTCAGGTTGAGAGTACATCATCACTCACATGTGATGAAGGAGGTACGCCATCATTCCCACCTCAACTTCAAGGTATGTCATCTATTCCATCTTCGATCGAAGGTATGCCATCTAACCCATCTCATTTAAATATTGATGAAATTCCTAATGTTGAGATGAATTTACCTATCTTAACACCACCTAGAATTTTGTATAGAAAGCCAAAGTATTTGAATGAAATTGATGAGAATATCTTACAGCCAATGGAAGGTAAGATTCCAAAACGCACTTGTAGAAGATATGCTCATAAGATTTGGAGATTGTTCTTTGAAAAGTTAAATGAGACTGCAAGATGTCAACTATTCATTGAAATGATGTGAAGTATAAAGTATAGGTCCATCATGAAGATTCTTGGGTTGAGAACATCATAGGCTTCAAGTGAAAAATCTATTGTTAAGAATCTAATGAGTGCATATGAGAGTGTGGGTAACACCTCACGCACAAAAGATAGTAATGCAACACGGTGTGTGATTACATCGACTATAGTAAGTAGTCAAACAAGGAAAGCTTGTCTCATTAGAAAGACGAGTCAAGAATTGAGAATTAATAGGAAAAATTTATTAAGAGCCGTTAGAAGACGCCAAAGAATTGAGGACACTAATGCCAATGAATTATGGGTGTTTTCGGGGAGACTACCATGAAAAAATAAACCAATTGTTGAAGCATTGAGATCACTAATTGAAGACTTTTGGAAGAATTACACAAGGGTATCTCTGAATCAAAGGGATGTGGTAAGAAGGAGAATCGGTAGTCAGAACCATGAGCCACATCCAAAGCATTTTTTGGATGAGACTCAAACACAGTTTTATGGTAAATTTCTAGAGAAGTATCCGCAAATTAAAATTTGTCAAAGATATTTTGAAATGCTAAAACCTTTCTATGTCAAGATAAATCACACACACACTATTTGTTGTAGATTACATATTGAATTTTCTAACCATTTTGATTCTTATAGGTCTATATGTTTAGATATGTGTTGTGTGGTTACACAACATGCCCCATTTTGACTTGACAAAATAGGGACCCAACTTTTTGCTTGGCTTGGCTTGTGTTTTTTGTTTGCTGGTGGTCTAGTAAAAGTAAGTCATGTAGATGATCCTACATAAGGGGACTTGGTAAGTCATTGTAACGCTTGCCTTGAACGCCTTAAAGAATACACACTTATGCAATATGAAACAGGAATTTTTTTTTTAAATGATTAAGTAACGATAACAAAATCAATTACGACATATTCTCTAAGGGTCCAAGGCTGCATCACTTAACGAATCAACTAACATAATTTAACATACATCAGTAATTGATCCAAATACATGCTCAATAAGATAACTTATTCACATTCATTGCAAATCATCAAATAACAGAATCTGCATGATAAAATACATAACTGAAATGTTTTCATATGAGTACATCATGACATCATTACATTGCCACTTTTAGCCTACATCAAAGTTACATACATAAAGAATAATCTGTTACACAAATCTGGTACAAGGTTATACACTTACATCATCATCATTGGAACAAGTACAACTGGAACAAATCCTGTTCTGCATGCGATCATTGCAAGAATGACCAATGGATAAAATAGCTCTTCCACCTGACCATGTGGAACCCTAAGGTCCACCCCCCGAGCTAGGAGTTAACATGAGGTCCCAAACACTGACAGTCAGGTAGACGATAGACAACAAGACAAAGGACGACCACACGTCAATACAACATATGGCAATAACAATACAACACAACATAACTTAACTTAACTTTCACTTCCAGAGGCGACACAAAACACATGAGGAGAGACCGAACAAGGGATGCTAGGTTGTAGTAGGGAGAGTGTCATCGCATGGTCCTAACATGGGTTATCCTGACAGCCTCTCACTAGGCGCCGGCCCCCATCTATGGTTATCCTGACAGCCTCTCACTAGGCGCCAGCCCCATAGGGTGACACATGCGGAATCGACCTTCCTTTCATGAGGACAAGGAAGTCAATCATGCCGACCAGGCCTTCTCTACCCATCCTTAGTCTAAACAAGCACTACAGGCCATGGGAGAGGAATCCATTAATCTTGTTAATGTGAAATCTACCCTTAACCCCCTAGTTAATTTTAGGTTATCACTTGATTAATCTACTTCCAACGGGTTATCCTGACTGCCACTTTGGGCGCCGGCCCCACGTTGAAAGCAACTCTCCTTCCTAACACCTAGTAACCTTGACATAATACAAGACTTATAACAAAACATGAATATATACATTGCGAGGCATAAACCCTCTCGCATCAAAATAGAATCATAACATCCATTGTTATCCAACACTATTAACATTGCAATACTTTATCCTCTTACAGATTTCAGATCTCTCCTTACGATAAAACGGTACAATAAGAGCACAAGAGGTTTGATATTTCATCCTGAGATTATTACTTTACAAGACCCAACATTCAACTTGACAGAACCTCATTATACTTCATACTTTGTTTGATACATATAAATGCTATTACATCACAATTACAAAACAGCAATACACAAGTTACCAATACTTAACAACGACAACTTAGCCTCTGGAATACGAGTTTGAACAACCTCAATACGACTCATTACAACACTCATACAATTCAAATCAATTCAGATTCAGGAGATAAAATACTACAACTCATTCTCAGCTTAATGCAAACAACTTCTGAAATAAGATCAACATTATATTATAACACTTGTAACTAAATCTCTAACTAATCTTTATTTTGCTTCAAAAGATAAATAAATTGATTAACTAAATCATTACAATAATTGACATAAGAACCACTCAATTTCTGTTTACCGTTCGACACTTTCAAACAATACGATCTCATATACTTTCCTTCAATCTTGTCCAATTGACTTTAACCTATCGAGTAGTGAAATGAACAATAACACCATATAACTGCATGACGATCATATCGAGGAAAAGTCGTCAAAGACGGTGTAATGGTTTTATGACATGTCTTCGTCGTAATGGTGACTCAGAAATGTTTAAAACGAAATGATTTAAGTCTGTCCAACCAGAAGATCAGAATTGCCATACATATGCCATTATGTTTATCTCCATGGCGTTCTGATTGCTATTGCCGCTGAATCATTCTGTAAGATTCGACAGTTAATTTCTGTAGGTACTCAGTTGAATAAGGGTGAAGATGAAACTTGAGCGCTTAGCTAAGTACAACGCTCCAAATAGATGGAATGATTGCAGGACAAATAATACCGGATTTGTTCTCAGGAGTTAAACTTATATGCAGGTGCGGTTTGACAGGGTGAATCACTCTATTGGCAGGCATTTTGCTCACACTAAAACTTACTACAAGATCTATGTTTGATACAGTTGTCTAATATGTTTTCACTCGCCGTTTTTCCTGTATGATGCCACAGCAGTAACAAAAAAAGCCTCCAAATAATCCTTTACCAATTACAACAGGTGCAGCGTTTAGGTTTACGTTGTGAAATTCTTATCCATTAGAGAATTAAGACAGCATTAGAATGGGTCAATTACATATATTAGCTTTGTTTGCGACTGTCGCTGCTATACTCAAAATAGCGATTGGCTGATAAAATGATCCGCATCGAGCTGCAATAAGAAGGATGCGATATGTATAGGAACTCTTCCAGAAGTGCGCCCAACTGGAAACAACGATCTGAGGAACGATTGGAATGATTGTAGGATATAAGCAAAAAAATGAATTGGTTGCAAAGACTTCAAGAACTTACCATAGGGCGTACTGCGGTTCCTAGACTAATTTCTACAGAAAATCTACTGAATATGCAATCGTATGATAACTCTAAGGACAAGACATAACTGCTGATTATAGACAAAATGACAACTAACTGAAAAACAACGATCTGATGGAAATGATTCCAGGATATAACCAACGGGGTGCAATGAATAAACCTCCAAACTTATGATTTTAGCCTGCCTGCTTGTTTGCGTGGACTGAAAAGATTACATGGAAATCATGCTTCATGGAAGAATGATACGAATAGACTTGGGTAAGAACAAAACTTCTCCTCTGACATTATTATTAACCCAGCCTGAGAGCTGTATTAATACCACCGAGAATTTGCGTGCAGTGTTGCTAACTTTTAAAACATGTAAGGTGTAGAATCATTTCAAAGATCCTGGAGCGCATTCCATACAACTTAGAACTCTGACTGACAGTTAAATCTGCGGCCTCCCTGGGGCATAACGCTCATCATTTGGCAGTGGGGATAGACCGTGGCAATCACCCAATACTTTACTCTAGTGTATTCCTCCATAATGGAGAGCGGCTTAGGGTTTAAACTGACCAAGAGATTAACACCGTTCTCCTTCATCCACCAGAGACAATAATGTTGCTCAGCTTGTTTAAAGACCAGCGAACTCATGGTAAACCAAACTATAAAGTGGACGGGTCAAAAGACAGCATCGTCCCATTGCTTTGAATGATTGATAGAGACCTCCTTTGGCAGTGGGGAAACCAAGGTTTAATCAGCCAACGAACAGCCTCAAAGACCCTGGAAACAGCAACGGACAGTCTCATAGACCTTTCTGCCCCTGGCAGATATACGCCTAGCCCAAACGGCTAGTAATACAAAGGACGAGTGCAGAATTAAACGGAAGAACTTCCCTAATCGAAAATGAAAGGGATACGATCTCTCCAGCTATGGAGTGGGCTAGTCTCGTGAACATGGAATAATACTAAGCAAATGGCTAAGAAAAAGAAGGATTCGGTCTTTCATTCCAAACGAGTGACATCCAGGCAGCGAACCACCTATCATCATCGGTCCACAAACGAAATAATGCCGAACACACCAAACAGTATACATAGGATATCGTTTCACAACCCTAGATGAAAGACGGGATATCAAGGCTTCAGATTTTTGTTCACAACGATTGATATTCTGACAGCGAACTACCTTATATTATCGGCCCACACAAGTAATAAAAAAAACCAAACACAGCAAAACAATATACATGGAGTGGCGTGACAACAAGGTTTCAGAGATTTCAGCCAAGTCAAATAACAATAAGGCAATAACAGTGCAATTCCAATTACGCCCTAGCATTGCAACTTGCAGCGATTCATGTGATCAGTAGGCTGGTAAATAAGGTCAACAAGAACAAGAGGATTCACTAATTCTTAGACACAAAAACATTAACCAGGTCTATTCGAACGAAGGAGCTTCATTTGCAGATGTGAGGGCAGGTTAAAAAGGTACGCAACCAGGAAAATCAAGTGAATACAAAGTGACTTACAGAGAAAGAAACAATAACAACATTAAGCTGATCTTACAGGAACAACTAGCTGTAGCCAACAGTGATTTACGGCAATTCTATCAAGGTGTCCTACAAACCCTACCAAGATCACGCTGGTCTGAGAATGCATACAGAATGATTCGGCAACCAGTGGAAGGAAAACATTTGACTCACAGAATCCTTGAGCAGAAACGATGTATTTAAACCCTAAGAGAAGATGTTGATTACACACAGAAAAGATAGTCTACAGAACTATTTGGAATCCAATAAACTATAACAACATTTGCAGATTCAAAATGAAGTTCAGAGATAAGACATTCGATGGAACCTGGTTTCGCAATCGACTCGACGAATCTGCTCCAATCGTTGCAGTTCCAAGCTGCTTCTTCCCTTTCACCTGTGATGCCCTCCTTGATGCACCTACAGCTCTTTTATAACTCAGCCTCTCTCCTCTCCATGGGCTTGGCACGTGATTCCGTGCAACTCCTTTAAAGAATATGTATTTTTTTTTAATTTAATTAAAAGATCCCAATTATTAGATTCTTTATTTTATTATTATTTTTCTTTATAGCCGACCCAAAATATTGTTATAAATAGAATAGTACTATTTCGACAATTATATAATTTTGTACTATCCTTTAATTTATTTTATTAGTCAAGTTGTGAATTACAATTTACAAGCGTGATTATCTCTATTTATTTATTTAATTATTTATTATAAATAATATTATATCGAATAATACAAACTTCTTACAACTTTATTTATCAACAACACTTTTATTAAAATAATAATTTGTTTATAGCTAAAATCGACAACAACGACTTTATGCCTATATAACAACACTTATACTCTTCTGTAGAATAATTCTAATTAAGGCACAACATTACCACACATACTTTGACACCTTCGAACTTGATTTGACTCCAAGATACAATATTACCTGACAGTAAGACATGGGCGAATGACCACCAATAACCACAAGGGTAAACTGACGACGAAGGAACACTGACTAGGGACCTCACATTAACTCCAACCAACTAATCCATTGGCGAAGGCACGCTCAGACCTGTAATCAGGTGGAGTCGATGCCTAGTACCTGCATCCTGCAGCAACGCACAGTTAACCATAACAAGATATACATATACATCACAAGCAGTCCTATTGTGAATGGAAATCGCAGTGAGATAGGGTACTCGAGAACGAGTAATACAACACTGTTCCATTCACGTTTATAAATAACAATCAACTATATTGAACAAGGTATCAGATTACTAGTCTTCAACATAAAATGATCAACTAACTTTCAATCCCATATAATGAATAACATCAAAGCATCTAAAACATCAGTTCATTTATCAAATTGTAAAGCATAAAATGACATAATCCATCATCAACATCTGTTATCATAACAATTAAGTTCATACTGAAATAGCAAAATAACTAGAAATCCATCATCAATGATCTAAACATACTGTCAAAATGTCCAGTACTACTAAGCAAACATCAGTCCAAAAGTCGATAAGTTGAGGGGCACTACATCCTCCCCCCTATGATCAGGGTTACTCCTGGAAGCTTGCGAACAAATATGGATATAGCTCTTGCATACGGGAAGTATCTTCCCAGGTCACTGAAGTCTCATCATTAGGATCCCATTGGACCCTTACCTGCTCTATGACTCTGCCCCTGAGAGCGAGTCACCTGTGCTCTAAAATGCCTACGGGCTCCAAAGCTAGCTGCCCGTCCTCTACCTTTAAGGCATTCCAATCAAGAACATGAGAAATATTTGGATGATAAGGTCTAAGAACAGAAACATGAAATACGTCATGGACGCGTGACAAGCTAGGCGGCAAAGCAAGACGGTATGCAACAGGACTGATTCTTTCCAAAACCTCGAATGGCCCCACAAAGCGTGGCGCGAGCTTAGAGCCTTTTTCGTAACGGATCGGACTCTTTCGCGGACACACCCGCAAGAACACCCGATCACCAATTGAAAGCTGATGATCAAGTCTGTGGACATCTGCATATTTCTTTTGTCTATCCTGAGCTGCTACCAGATGCTCTCTGATGCGATCAACCTGCTGCTCCATCTCTTGGAGCATCTGTGGACCTAGGAGAACTCTATCCTCAAGACGATCCCAACTCAATGGGGTACGACAAGGACGACCATAAAGGGCCTGAAAAGGAGACATGCCAATGGAATTGTGGTACCCATTATTGTACGCAAACTCCACCAAATACAAATAATCTTCCCATCAGTTTTGCTGATCCATCACATACATTCTGAGCATGTCCTCAAGGACCTGATTGACCCTCTCAGTTTGCCCATCAGTCTCTGGATGATAAGCTAAACTGAAGTTCAATTGAGTCCCCAATGCATGCTAAAGAGATGTCCAAAGCGCTGAAGTAAAAACTGGATCACGATCAGAGATAATCTTGTGAGGAATCCCGTGCAATCGGACTATATCCTCCATGAAAATTTTGGCCACAGAAGAAGCATTATATGAAGATCGGACAGGAGAAAAGTGTGCTACTTTCGTAAGCCTGTCTACAGTGACCATTATCGCATCATGGCGATGAGAAGACATGGGTAAACCAACTATAAAATCTATTGAAATGATGTCCCATTTCCATTCCGGAATAAGATGTGGCTGAAGAAGACCTGCGGGATGCTGATGTTCCGCCTTAACCCTCTGACATTCTAAGCACCTCGAAACAAAATCAGCAATTTCCCTCTTCATTCCGGCCCAAAAATATATCTGACGAAGATCTGCATACATCTTCTTGACACCTGGATGCGCAGAATAAGGTGCCCGATGAGCCTTAGTCATGATTAGGGTGCAGAGACCCTCTATAGAAGGCACATAAATGAGACCTAAATGTCGCAAGAGGCCATCCGACTCGATAGAATATCTGGCATATCTACCCTCCAAGGTTCTACCTGACTCAACTTCAGCTTTCACTTCTTGATACCATCTATCTGCAGGGAGTGCTGCAAGAATTTGTCCTCTCAAATCCACTCCAAGAGTGATTGACGAAAGTTCATGTCTTCGCCGACTAAGAGCATCTGCCACCACATTCTCCTTACCTTGGATATATTTTACCTCAAAGTCATACTCACATAGAAACTCCATCCATCGCCTCTGTCTCGCATTCAGGTTCGGCTGAGTAAAGATATACTGTAAACTTCGGTGATCACTGTGCAGCTCAAACCGATGCCCCAGCAAGAAGTGTCTCCATCTTACCAATGCATGTACGACTGCAGCCAACTCTAGGTCGTGTGTAGGATAGTTCAACTCATGATCTTTGAGTTTACGGGACTCGTAAGCTATCACACGACCCTCCTGCATTAAAACTGCTCCTAAACCTTCCAACGATGCATCAGTACAAACCACAAAATCTCCGGCAGGATCAGGCACTGCTAGAATAGGTGCACTAGTTAACCGCTCCTTAAGACTTTGGAAGGCTGCTTGAAACTGTTCTGACCAAATGAACTTCTTTCCTTTTCTCTGAAGAGAAGTTATAGGGTAAGCTATCTTTGAAAATCCTTCCACAAATTGTCGATAATAGCCTGCTAAACCCATGAAACTACGAACCTCTGAAACATTGGTAGGAGCCGGCCAATCCATGATCGCTTGAATCTTTGAAGGATCCACAGCAATACCCTTGTCCGAAATAACATGTCCCAAATATTTCACTTCGGTTTGAAAGAAATCACATTTAGCCAGATTTGCATACAACTGATTTTCTCTTAAACACTGCAGGACCTGACGCAAATGTTCTTCATGCTCCTCCATAGACCTTGAATAAATCAATATATCATCTAAAAAGACAAGAACAAACCTATCCAGATAGGTATGAAACACACCATTCATCAGACTCATAAATACTGATGGTGCATTTGTCAATCCAAAAGGTACAACAGTGAACTCATAATGCCCATAGCGAGTGTGAAATGCTGTCTTGTGGATGTCAGCCTCAAAAATGCGCAACTGATGATATCCTAATTTTAGGTCTATCTTGGAGAACACCTTAGCTCCCTTGATCTGATCAAAGAGGTCATCAATTCGCGGCAATGGGTACCTGTTCTTCACAGTCACCTTATTAAGCTACCGATAGTCGATGCACAAACGCAGAGATCCATCCTTCTTCTTCACAAAAATCATAGGTGCTCCCCATGGAGAGACACTTGGACGAATGAATCCCTTCGCTAATAACTCTTCTAGCTGCAAGCGAAGCTCCTTAAGTTCCTGAGTAGTCATCCGATATGGAGCTCATGAGATAGGTTCTGCTCCAGGAACAAGGTCTATCTTGAAATCAATATCACGCTTCGGTGGCATACCTGGAATCTCGCTAGGAAAGACATCTTCATACTCCTTGAGAATAGGATAATCATCAAGGGATGCCTCCCTATTTTCCCCAAAATCTGAGTCATTAACTGTTACAGCAAACAACTTGCATCCTTGACGCAAACATCTCTTCAATTGCACAGCAGAAATCATGCGCAAAGAGATGGGTCTCTGAATCCCAACCACTTCTACTTCTCTGCCTGAATCATCAACACACTTCACTAATTTGTGGTGACAGTCTATCACCGCTCGATGAGCATCCAACCAATCCATTCCCAGCACTATGTCATAGGATCCTAATGGTATAATGCGAAGATCCACTGTGGTAGATAAAGGTCCTATCCTCAACTCGCAACCATACACAAGAGAGTCTACCGATACCCTAGACCCAGAGGCCAATTCCACCTGCCACTTAACATCTTGCTTTGCTGCCACTAATTTGCAATGTTCCACTATAGAAGGGGAAATAAAAGAATCTGAAGCACCAGAGTCAAAAAGAACAGAAATGGTAATACCTCGCACAACACCTGTAGCCTCCACAATGGTACCTTGGTGCTCCGCTTGGCGATTATCCACCGCCGCAAACATTCTATATGACCTGCCTGCATCACCAACAGTGGGCTCTGAAACTGCGGGCCTCTGTCCAAATCTTGAAGTATTCTTACGTGGACAGTGTCTAGCAATATGGCCCTGCTGACCGCAAGAGAAACATCCTGTTCCTCTGCCAAAACCTCCACCGCCTACAGGAGCATTTGACTGCTGAAAACTACCTCTACTTGCTGCAGATTGTGTGCTTTGCGCTGGTTGACTGGCCCGATCACGCTTAACTCTCTGCCAACTTCGGTCCTTCCTAGAATGAAATCTGTTGCTTTGCTGATACTGAGAGTTTCTTGATTTCATCTGAGAAAACTGTTGTTGCTGCTATCCACTCTTAGAAGGTACCTGTTGACTCCTCGAGTTACCTGCAGCATGAGACTGACCACCTCGGAAACCCGAACCTGCTCGAGATGAGCTACCAATCTGTACACCTGTATGACCCCCCAGGGCCATGGTCAAGTTCTCTTCCACTAGTCGAGCCTTCTCAACTGCCACCTCCATGGTCTTCGGCTCGAACACATGAACTCCTCCGCTGATGCGTGGATTCAGACCTCTGATAAAATGCTGAACTAACATGGCCTCGTTGTTTCCAATACCTGCATATTGCTTGAGTTCATAAAACCTGCGCTCATACTGTTCCACTGTCATGGCCATCTGTCTCAACCCATGGAATTCGTCTGCTCGTCGTTGCCTCTAGTGATCAGATAAAAATCAAGCTCTGAACCTTTCCAGAAATAGTTCCCATGAAATTGTCACAATATCAAGATGCAACTTTTGTTCCTCAAGACGCCACCAAGTAGAGGCGAATCCTCTTAGATGCATGATGGCGCATCTTGCCTTAGTGTTGCTGCCATATGGATGCATAGCAAAGCACCTCTCCAAATCAATTAGCCATGTTTCTGCTTCCAAACTGCTACCGGAGCCATCAAATGTAGGAGGACGGGCTCTCATCAAGTCTCTCATGTGGCCCGCAAGAATGGCTTCTTGTTTGGCTGTGATCTCTCTCCTTCTAAGAGATCGTTCTCTTTCTCTCTCTTCTGGTTGCACCACCTCCCGCCTCGGACCAAGACGAGCAAGCACCTCCTCTAGGAGCTGGTGTAATTGAGCACCCTCGGGCTGATCCTGATTCTCCTGATTCTCACTTCCACCTTCTTGTGTACTTCCGTGAGGGGAACTAGGAGGAGGGCTGATTTCAACTCCTCTCCCATGACCCCTACCTCGTCCATGTCCTCGGCCTCGTACCCTAGGCATCTTCCTGGACAACACATCCAAGAACCACTTCAGGTTGTTAGGCAAGGACTATGAATGAATATGTCCTCCAGAGTTTAAGCAACTAGCATAGCTTAATGGGCTAATTATAAAACCAGAGTACCCAGTGTTAGTAACTTGGCTCTGATACCAGATGTAACGCTCGCCTTGAACGCCTTAAAGAATACACACTTATGCAATATGAAACAGGAAATTTTTTTTTTTAAATGATTAAGTAATGATAACAAAATCAATTACGACATATTCTCTAAGGGTCCAAGGCTGCATCACTTAACGAATCAACTAACATAATTTAACATACATCAGTAATTGATCCAAATACATGCTCAATAAGATAACTTATTCACATTCATTGCAAATCATCAAATAATAGAATCTGCATGATAAAATACATAACTAAAATGTTTTCATATGAGTACATCATGACATCATTACATTGCCACTTTTAGCCTACATCAAAGTTACATACATAAAGAATAATCTGTTACACAAATCTGGTACAAGGTTATACACTTACATCATCATCATTGGAACAAGTACAACTGGAACAAATCCTGTTCTGCATGCGATCATGACAAGAATGACCAATGGATAAAATAGCTCTTCCACCCGACCATGTGGAACCCTAAGGTCCACCCCCCAAGCTAGGAGTTAACATGAGGTCCCAAACACTGACATTCAGGTAGACGATAGACAACAAGACAAAGGACGACCACACATCAATACAACATATGGCAATAACAATACAACACAACATAACTTAACTTAACTTTCACTTCCAGAGGCGACACAAAACACATGAGGAGAGACCGAACAAGGGATGCTAGGTTGTAGTAGGGAGAGTGTCATCGCACGGTCCTAACATGGGTTATCCTGACAGCCTCTCACTAGGCGCCGGCCCCCATCTATGGTTATCCTGACAGCCTCTCACTAGGCGCCGACCCCATAGGGTGACACATGCGGAATCAACCTTCCTTTCATGAGGACAAGGAAGTCAATCATGTCGACCAGGCCTTCTCTATCCATCCTTAGTCTAAACAAGCACTACAGGCCATGGGAGAGGAATCCATTAATCTTGTTAATGTGAAATCTACCCTTAACCCCCTAGTTAATTTTAGGTTATCACTTGATTAATCTACTTCCAATGGGTTATCCTGACTGCCACTTTGGGCGCCGGCCCCACGTTGAAAGCCACTCTCCTTCCTAACACCTAGTAACCTTGACATCATACAAGACTTATAACAAAACACGAATATATACATTGCGAGGCATAAACCCTCTCGCATCAAAATAGAATCATAACATCCATTGTTATCCAACACTATTAACATTGCAATACTTTATCCTCTTACAGATTTCAGATCTCTCCTTACGACAAAACGGTACAATAAGAGCACAAGAGGTTTGATATTTCATCCTGAGATTATTACTTTACAAGACCCAACATTCAACTTGACAGAACCTCATTATACTTCATACTTTGTTTGATACATATAAATGCTATTACATCACAATTACAAAACAGCAATACACAAGTTGCCAATACTTAACAACGACAACTTAGCCTCTGGAATACGAGTTTGAACAACCTCAATACGACTCATTACAACACTCATACAATTCAAATCAATTCAGATTCAGGAGATAAAATACTACAACTCATTCTCAGCTTAATGCAAACAACTTCTGAAATAAGATCAACATTATATTATAACACTTGTAACTAAATCTCTAACTAATCTTTATTTTGCTTCAAAAGATAAATAAATTGATTAACTAAATCATTACAATAATTGACATAAGAACCACTTAATTTCTGTTTACCGTTTGACACTTTCAAACAATATGATCTCATATACTTTCCTTCAATCTTGTCCAATTGACTTTAACCTATCGAGTAGTGAAATGAACAATAACACCATATAACTGCATGATGATCATATCGAGGAAAAGTCGTCAAAGACGGTGTAATGGTTTTATGACATGTCTTCGTCGTAATGGTGACTCAGAAATGTTTAAAATGAAATGATTTAAGTCTGTCCAACCAGAAGATCAGAATTGCCATACATATGCCGTTATGTTTATCTCCATGGCGTTCTGATTGCTATTGCCGCTGAATCATTCTGTAAGATTCGACAGTTAATTTCTGTAGGTACTCAGTTGAATAAGGGTGAAGATGAAACTTGAGCGCTCAGCTGAGTACAACGCTCCAAATAGATGGAATGATTGCAGGACAAACAATACCGGATTTGTTCTCAGGAGTTAAACTTATATGCAGGTGCGGTTTGACAGGGTGAATCACTCTATTGGCAGGCATTTTGCTCACACTAAAACTTACTACAAGATCTATGTTTGATACAGTTGTCTAATATGTTTTCACTCGCCGTTTTTCCTCTATGATGCCATAGCAGTAACAAAAAAAAACTCCAAATAATCCTTTACCAATTACAACAGGTGCAACATTTAGGTTTACGTTGTGAAATTCTTATCCATTAGAGAATTAAGACAGCATTAGAATGGGTCAATTACATATATTAGCTTTGTTTGCGAATGTCGCTGCTATACTCAAAATAGCAATTGGCTGATAAAATGATCCGCATCGAGCTGCAATAAGAAGGATGCGATATGTATAGGAACTCTTCCAGAAGTGCGCCCAACTGGAAACAATGATCTGAGGAACGATTGGAATGATTGTAGGATATAAGCAAAAAAATGAATTGGTTGCAAAGACTTCAAGAACTTACCATAGGGCGTACTGCGGTTCCTAGACTAATTTCTACAGAAAATCTACTGAATATGCAATCGTATGATAACTCCAAGGACAAGACATAACTGCTGATTATAGACAAAATGACAACTAACTGAAAAACAACGATCTGATGGAAATGATTCTGGGATATAACCAACGGGGTGCAATGAATAAACCTCCAAACTTATGATTTTAGCCTGCCTGCTTGTTTGCGTGGACTGAAAAGATTACATGGAAATCATGCTTCATGGAAGAATGATACGAATAGACTTGGGTAAGAACAAAACTTCTCCTCTGACATTATTATTAACCCAGCCTAAGAGCTGTATTAATACCACCGAGAATTTGCGTGCATGTTGCTAACTTTTAAAACGTGTAAGGTGTAGAATCATTTCAAAGATCCTGGAGCGCATTCCATACAACTTAGAACTCCGACTGACAGTCAAATCTGCGGCCTCCCTGGGGCATAACGCTCATCATTTGGCAGTGGGGATAGACCGTGGCAATCACCCAATACTTTACTCTAGTGTATTCCTCCATAATGGAGAGCGGCTTAGGGTTTAAACTGACCAAGAGATTAACACCGTTCTCCTTCATCCACCAGAGACAATAATGTTGCTCGGCTTGTTTAAAGACCAGCGAACTCATGGTAAACCAAACTATAAAGTGGACAGGTCAAAAGACAGCATCGTCCCATTGCTTTGAATGATTGATAGAGACCTCCTTTGGCAGTGGGGAAACCAAGGTTTAATCAGCCAACGAACAGCCTCAAAGACCCTGGAAACAACAACGGACAGTCTCATAGACCTTTTTGCCCCTGGCAGATATACGCCTAGCCCAAATGGCTAGTAATACAAAGGACGAGTGCAGAATTAAACGGAAGAACTTCCCTAATCGAAAATGAAAGGGATACGATCTCTCCAGCTATGGAGTGGGCTAGTCTCGTGAACATGGAATAATACTAAGCAAATGGCTAAGAAAAAGAAGGATTCGGTCTTTCATTCCAAAGGAGTGACATCCAGGTAGCGAACCACCTATCATCATCGGTCCACAAACGGAATAATGCCGAACACACCAAATAGTATACATAGGATATCATTTCACAACCCTAGATGAAAGACGGGATATCAAGGCTTCAGATTTTTGTTCACAATGATTGATATTCTGACAGCGAACTACCTTATATTATCGGCCCACACAAGTAATAAAAAAAACCAAACACAGCAAAACAATATACATGGAGTGGCGTGACAACAAGGTTTCAGAGATTTCAGCCAAGTCAAATAACAATAAGACAATAACAGTGCAATTCCAATTATGCCCTAGCATTGTAACTTGCAGCGATTCATGTGATCAGTAGGCTGGTAAATAAGGTCAACAGGAACAAGAGGATTCACTGATTCTCAGACACAAAAACATTAACCAGGTCTATTCGAACGAAGGAGCTTCATTTGCAGATGTGAGGACAGGTTAAAAAGGTATGCAACCAGGAAAATCAAGTGAATACAAAGCGACTTACAGAGAAAGAAACAATAACAACATTAAGTTGATCTTACAGGAACAACTAGCTGTAGCCAACAGCGATTTACAGCAATTCTATCAAGGTGTCCTACAAACCCTACCAAGATCATGCCGGTCTGAGAATGCATACAGAATGATTCGGCAACCAGTGGAAGGAAAACATTTGACTCACAGAATCCTTGAGCAGAAACGATGTATTTAAACCCTAAGAGAAGATGCTGATTACACACAGAAAAGACAGTCTACAGAACTATTTGGAATCCAATAAACTATAACAACATTTGCAGATTTGAAATGAAGTTCAGAGATAAGACATTCGACGGAACCTGGTTTCGCAATCGAGTCGACGAATCTGCTCCAATCGTTGCAGTTCCAAGCTGCTTCTTCCCTTTCACCTGTGATGCCCTCCTTGATGCACCTATAGCTCTTTTATAACTCAGCCTCTCTCCTCTCCACGGGCTTGGCACATGATTCTGTGCAACTCCTTTAAAGAATATGTATTTTTTTTTATTTAATTAAAAGATCCCAATTATTAGATTCTTTATTTTATTATTATTTTTCTTTATAGCCGACCCAAAATATTGTTATAAATAGAATAGTACTATTTCGACAATTATATAATTTTGTACTATCCTTTAATTTATTTTATTAGTCAAGTTGTGAATTACAATTTACAAGCGTGATTATCTCTATTTATTTATTTAATTATTTATTATAAATAATATTATATCGAATAATACAAACTTCTTACAACTTTATTTATCAACAACACTTTTATTAAAATAATAATTTGTTTATAGCTAAAATCGACAACAACGACTTTATGCCTATATAACAACACTTATACTCTTCCGTAGAATAATTCTAATTAAGGTACAACATTACCACACATACTTTGACACCTTCGAACTTGATTTGACTCCAAGATACAATATTACCTGACAGTAAGACATGGGCGAATGACCACCAATAACCACAAGGGTAAACTGACGACGAAGGAACACTGACTAGGGACCTCACATTAACTCCAACCAACTAATCCATTGGCGAAGGCACACTTAGACCTGTAATTAGGTGGAGTCGATGCCTAGTACCTGCATCCTGTAGCAACGCACAGTTAACCATAACAAGATATACATATACATCACAAGCAGTCTTATCGTGAATGGAAATCGCAGTGAGGTAGGGTACTCGAGAATGAGTAATACAACACTGTTCCATTCACGTTTATAAATAACAATCAACTATATTGAACAAGGTATCAGATTACTAGTCTACAACATAAAATGATCAACTAACTTTCAATCCCATATAATGAATAACATCAAAGCATCTAAAACATCAGTTCGTTTATCAAATTGTAAAGCATAAAATGACATAATCCATCATCAACATCTGTTATCATAACAATTAAGTTCATACTGAAATAGCAAAATAACTAGAAATCCATCATCAACGATCTAAACATACTGTCAAAATGTCCAGTACTACTAAGCAAACATCAGTCCAAAAGTCGATAAGTTGAGGGGCACTACAGTCATCATGATGAGGTCAATTTTTCAAAGTTCATATTTCATGTCAATAACCTCATGGTTGGATAGAGTACAAAATTTCATGCAGGTTTGCCTTTTGGATCACCTTGATATTCCTTAGGGAACAAGAGTTATTGTGAGTCAAAGTCCTGGTCAAACCTGATATTCTGGGGGGTGGGGGGTCATATTTCTTAACATCAGTCATCTTATGAAAGATCACCCTGATCCAATTTTATCGCGTGATAAATCATTTATCTAGAGATCTAGATGCCAATTTTAAGTGATAGAAGCATTTACCCGTCAAACAGCTTCATATATTTTGCGGGGGTCATATTTCAAATATCACCCTATCTTCCGAATATCACCCCGTGGAAAAATATCACCCTAAAGACAATATCATGATGGCATCATATAATCCTGATAGATAAGAAAATTGACATGATGATGACATCATCATCCTTTTTACATCGCGGAGGTATATTTCCAATAGCGACCCTTTCTACATAACATGACAATGACATCATAGTGCAACAACGATAAACTAAGTCATTATCCTGATGACGTCATCCTGATATTTTCAAATATCACCCGATATTTTGAATATCACTTGATCTTGTGAATGTCACCTGATATTTCAAATATCACCCTGCTGCAGAATATCACCCCAGAGCCAATATGCTGATGACGTCATCCAATCCCGATGAACAAAGAAAATCACCCTAACGGTGATGTCATCATCCTTTTTATCTCATGAAGGTACGTATCCAACGATCACCCTTTTTAAATAACATGATGGTGATGTCATCCTAATCCTTCGAAAGGGGGTCACATTCGTTAATATGACTCATCTTCATTAACATGATGATGATGTCAGCTTATCCCATTCCACAAAGGACCCAATATGATGGTGACATCATCAATCAGCTTGACATCCGAAGGTCATCTAATTTCTAACATTCGTCATCTTTTCTAATATGACCGATCTTTCCTAACATGATGGTGATGTCATTCTGACCCGATATATAGAAAGCTTGACATGACCGTGATGTCATCTTATTCAGAGGGTGATATTCCTCAATATCAAGGTCATATTTCTTAACATCAACCGATTTCCTTCAGTATGACCATGACGTCAGCCTTTCACATTTTAACGAAGCCCATCCATGATGATGACATCATCATCATATCCTGATCTATGAAGAGAGTCATATTAGTTAATATCCCTCATATTAACTAATGTGCATACCCGGACCCGATAGTTTCATTCATTGGAATTTAGTGAACAAAAGCGCATGTATTGCATATGCATGATCTTATGCATGCGATAACTGAAAATGTAAGGCTTGCATATCATATGAAGGGTCACATCACCCTTGGAATACAAAAGAGCTACCGAAAGGTGAAACTATTTGCAAAATTCATAGAAATTCAAAAATTAGGAAATTTTTTTACCTTCCCCTTGGCAGGGTCATAACTCCTAGCTACTGTGTCAGAATTTAAACTTTTTAGACTCATTGGAAAGATAAACTGGTTATCTAGTTTGAGTTGCTTGGTCGCTTAGGCTTAACACCAAGCACCGATGAAGTCTTGAGCCCTAAATTTGCTCCTAAGGCCTCTGAAAATGCGATTTACCAAGATGTAGAAAACACCAAAAATCATATTTTTGATATTTTTATCAAAATCACTCAAATGACCCTGGACCTGATCAGATATTGAAGCCATTTTAGGGCCTGATAACATGATTTTGGTCAACGATGGTTGACTCGACTAATGTTAGTGTCATATATGCATTTTGTATGTGATTGTTCACAGATTCATCATCTGATTATCTGCGTTTGCATATTCTAAGCCTGATTTAAATGTTTATTTTCCTGCTAAAGTTTTTAATGATGATGATGCTTAATCCTTGTGTTTGTTATCAGGTGCGCAGATATCTGGAAAATGACAAAGTGGCGAGGGCATATCAGAACGTGAAGTTTGCGCAGGAAATGGCAAAATTTACAAAGATACAAGTTATAGAGTTGCATGTAGAGATAACATAAACTAGAGACGAAGAGGATATTGTCAAATATGCTATTTATTAGCTGGAGGATGGACTAGGTTAAAGATGCTGGAATATTCTATGCCAGCTGTGTAGTTGCCAACTCGCAGGCACGTGCTATTCATCTGGACTGTTGATCTTAATAGATAAATCCTGACCGTAGGTCATTTGTAACTGTTCCTTCACCTTATTCTATAAAAAGTGTAGGGATGTGGTAATTGAGTATTCGAAACTTAATTGAAATCTGTTTGCTGAAGTATTCAGAACTCATTTCAAAGCTATTGTATATGTACATGTCTTTTGCATACTTAATTAAAGAGAAGAGTATTTCGATTACAAATCTTCGTAAATCTTGAGTAACCTGTGTCTGAATTCTGGATATGTGCTTTGATTTGCTGCGTCCCTTGGAGTGCTCATCATGTTGCATGTATTATTTTCATTCATCATCCTCTGAAGTTTGCATCAACTGTATCTAGCTGTGGAATATCCTGGTGAACATATGGTTTGATTTCTTCTCCTCATGACAGTATCAAGTATGTATGTGGCTCAATAGCTGAAGGTTCAACTTTAATTTGAAGTATTTCTTTCAATTTCTTTCAATTTCAAAGCATTTCATCATCATAATTGCAAAAAATTGACAATCTTAAGCAAATAATACCAATATGCAGACATCTCGTAGATAACTGAATATCATTAGCATATTTGAGCTAAATGCATGTAGTGTTAAAAATATCATGTAAAGAATTGCAAATGATGGTAAAATTCATGCAAATATCAACCTGTGGCACATTATTTGAGTGAATTCATAGTGCAGAGGTAAAATAATTTGGAGATTTATGTAGGGCAAATATAAAGAACAGGATATTTGGAGAAATATTGATGAACTTTACAGAAATTACTGAAGAACGTAAGGCCCCTGAATGATCAACAGCAACACACATCAACCACTGAGTAACGTCAGTAGATTATGAACTAATCAACGGAGAGTTGGGATCATGAATTCTCTAAATTCATTGTATTTTTCAAGATGAGTAAAGGTTGTTGTGTAACTTTTATTCTATGTTTGTTTATGACTAACATCATCATCAACATAAATTGGCGCTAGAAGGAGGGCCTGAACAAGGAATCTGTAGATTTCTGCAAATGTTACATAAATATTTCATCATTTGAGGTTAATGTCTGCAAATATCTCTTATCTAAGAGGTTTTGACCATATCTTTGCAAAGATCTAGCTCAAAGCTTCAAAGATTTGGCCAACATTTTCTGAACCTTCAAGTTTTATTCTTAGATATGATAGATCTCATTAAAATTTCAAAAAAAAAAAATTGAAAATAGAGTCTCATTTTGATGGATGCATATGAAAATAATTGTCAGGTTAACATTCCTTTATTTCAGGAAACTTTGAATAGGCAGCTTTATCCTCATAATTTATTTGACTTTGGTTTATCCAGTTGTTGCAGGATACACCAGACTGTGGAACATAGTGAAATTAATTGTCTAACTTTTCTTATAAGGTTGGATCTCTATTTGAAAGGAATAATATTCTTTATAGATGTGTTCAGGGCTGAAGCCTGGCAGGAAAATGAAGAAATTCTGGAGCAACAAGCAAATGCAGCACCAAAAGTTATTAGTTGTCTAGATACTGAAGTGGACCGCTTTAAAGATTTTGAATTGTACTGTCTAGAAATATACAGTGTAGTCAAATATTAGGTTTATCCACTAATGATGTCCTCATTGAAAGTTGGTGTAGATTACATGACAAAGAGCATTCAGAAAGGGATTGTGGTGCTTGCTTGGTCATGTTGGAGAAGACTCGAATTCTAGAACAGCAAAGAGAAGCAACACCTCTAATGATGAGTTGTTTAGAAAACACAGTAGCTGAATCAGTTATAGAAGGTAAAGAAGAGGAAACGCCTTTCCTTGAGTCATTCTATGGTGAGATTGATAGGAGTTCTCTACTTTATGATAAGGGTGAGGCAGAGTGCAGGTATGAATCTTTTGAAAATTATAGAGAGGAAACCAGTTGTTAGGATAAAGTCTTTGATTCTGATCCTATTGCTGGTGAAGTTCCTATGATAGTAACCCAGGGAGTTGTAGAAAAGAGAATAAATGCTGATTTACTATCTAACTTGTCCAAATTGAATGATCAAATGCAAGAATGTTGCAGGTCAATTGAACCAGATACCTTACTGGATGGAAAATGTGAGTTAATTGATGAACAATTCATGAAAGTTGAAGATGCAGAAAGCTTTGGAATTGTTGTGCATAATCAGATGCCAATCCAATGTCATTTTGAAAATGAAATAGGGGAGTATTCCTATCAATTGGGAGTTGTTTCACCTTTCAAGTTAAATGATTTAGAAGAGATAAATTTTTGTATATCAGGTTATGAAAATAAAAATACTCATTTAGATGCTGCTATGCAGGGATTTAATGAAAACAGTGAGGTCCTGCCTAAAGTCAAGAATCAGACATACATCCAGAATGAGGAGACAAAGCTGGATAAAGAAGGATTAATACTTCAAGATTCATACACCCTTCAATTTGAAGTGAGACTAAATACTGAGCTAAGCAATGAAAGTGCCAAGTCAAATGGAGTACCAGTTGTCAATGAAGAAGCATATTCAACAGGATCAGAAATACATCAGGTTGTATTTCTCCTTTCCATAGTGAATAGTGTTGAATACTATTTTGATTATGGAAATTCAGGAGATAAGACATGCATATGGATTAATCATGAACATGATGAGCTTCCTCAGTTGCTAATAATCAAAGGTTATTCTGTTAAACACAATGAATTTAGAATACAAGAATATTTTTCAGAATACAAGGATGAATTTGCTGAGATGAGAACCATAACTAATGCCCTGATGCTCCTGCACAATATAAGGAAGAATGCAAATACAGGTGTCTTTGGGTTTTCTCCTGGGTTTTATTTGCCTTGTGGGGTTTGTATATAGTTCGGTAGAGTAGCTGTCTTGTTTCTTTTCTTTGCTTTCTTATTTTGTTTTCTATTGTTCCCTTTTGTAGTTAGTTGTTTGTACAGTTTGCTTAGTGTGTTTGCTTTTGTTTGTTTGCTTGTTGAGTTCTGTTTTGGTTAGTCAAGATGATGCAACTCATCACCCTAAGAAAATAACTAAATTGTTAAGATTGAAGTGATGAGAACAAATTCATATATAGGTTATGACTCATTTTGAGAAGTACTTGTGATCAGGTCTGTGATATTTTTTTCATCAGGGTGCCTTTTCTTGACTAAAATGACTCTTTCACAATGACTCACCTAACAGCCTTGGGTTTGTTGAACACACAAGAATAGGTGTTAAGTGGAAAATCTAAAGGGACTTCCTTGCTACCAATACAATCTCCAACCTAAATCAGCAAGTGACCATACCTTGCACACTAAGCTTACATGATGACATCAGATTTATAGACTATAAAATATTGAAAAATGAGAAAAAGAAATAAAATTAGGCCATCTAAGTAACTCTACCGAGGCTATAGATGCTTGCTAGCAGTGGGGCTCTACTTAGGGGAATTGTATAGATAACCGTGCCAGGGCTATGGACGCCTGCTGGCAGCAAGGCTCTATCCAGGTTGGCTATGAGGGATGCTCCCAAACTATGTAACTTAACATCAGTTACTCATGTTTTCAACTTGCTTTCAAGATGAGGATAATTAATCATTTGCACACACCTAATCCTTTGTTAGCATTGTTGCCATGATGAAAACTTTGTCATACAGAAAGATTATGATGCCTATACTTAGAAAGAGTTAGAATACTGTATATGAATGTGATCACCTCACTTGAATCATTGGAATTTGGTTGTTTTCTTTGGTGGCAAGTTGTTGTGTGGTTACACAACATGCCCCATTTTGACTTGACAAAATAGGGACCCAACTTTTTGCTTGGCTTGGCTTGTGTTTTCTGCTTGCTGGTAGTCTAGTAAAAGTAAGTCATGTAGATGATCCTACATAAGGGGACTAGGTAAGTCATCATGATGAGGTCAATTTTTCAAAGTTCATATTTCATGTCAATAACCTCATGTTGGATAGAGTACAAAATTTCATGCAGGTTTGCCTTTTGGATCACCCTGATATTCCTTAGGGAATGAGAGTTATTGTGAGTCAAAGTCCTGGTCAAACCTAATATTCTAGGGGGTGGGGGGGTCATATTTCTTAACATCAGTCATCTTATGAAAGATCACCCTGATCCAATTTTATCGCCTGATAAATCATTTATCCAAAGATCTGGATGCCAATTTTAGGTGATAGAAGCATTTACCCGTCAAACAACTTCATATATTTTGTGGGGGTCATATTTCAAATATCACCCTATCTTCTGAATATCACTCCGTCGCAAAATATCACCCTAAAGACAATATCATGATGGCATCATATAATCCCGATAGATAAGAAAATTGACATGATGATGATGTCATCATCCTTTTTACCTCGCGGAGGTATATTTCCAATAGCGACCCTTTCTACATAACATGACGATGACGTCATAGTGCAACAACGATAAACTAAGTCATTATCCTGATGACGTCATCCTGATATTTTCGAATATCACCCGATATTTCGAATATCACCCGATCTTGCGAATATCACTTGATATTTCAAATATCACCCTGCTGTAGAATATCACCCCAGAGCCAATATGCTGATGACATCATCCAATCCCGATGAACAAAGAAAATCACCCTGACGGTGATGTCATCATCCTTTTTATCTCATGGAGGTATGTATCCAACGATCACCCTTTTTAAATAACATGACAGTGACGTCATCCTGATCTTTCGAAAGGGGGTCACATTCGTTAATATGACTCATCTTCGTTAACATGATGATGACATCAGCTTATCCCATTTCATAAAGGACCCAATATGACGATGACATCATCAATCAGCTTAACATCCGAAGGTCATCTAATTTCTAACATTCATCATCTTTTCTAATATGACCGATCTTTCCTAACATGATGGTGACATCATTCTGACCTGATATATAGAAAGCTCGACATGACCGTGACGTCATCTTATTCGGAGGGTGATATTCCTCAATATCAAGGTCATATTTCTTAACATCACCTAATTTCCTTCAGTATGACCATGACGTCAGCCTTTCACATTTTAACGAAGCCCATCCATGATGATGACATCATCATCATATCCCGATCTATGAAGAGAGTCATATTAGTTAATATCCCTCATATTAACTAATGTGCATACCCGGACCCGATAGTTTCATTCAATGGAATTTAGTGAACAAAAGCACATGTATTGCATATGCATGATCTTATGCATGCGATAACTGAAAATGTAAGGCTTGCATATCATATGAAGGGTCACATCACCCTTGGAATACAAAAGAGCTACCGGAAGGTGAAACTATTTGCAAAATTCACAGAAATTCAAAAATTAGGAAATCTTTTTACCTTCCCCTTGGCAGGGTCATAACTCCTAGCTACTGTGTCAAAATTTAAACTTTTTGGACTCATTGGAAAGATAAACTAGTTATCTAGTTTGAGTTGCTTGGTCGCTTAGGCTTAATGCCAAGCACCGACGAAGTCTTGAGCCCTAATTTTGCTCCTAAGACCTCCGAAAATGCAATTTACCAAGATGTAGAAAACACCAAAAATCATATTTTCGATATTTTTATCAAAGTCACTCAAATGACCCTAGACCTGATTAGATATTGAAGCCATTTTAGGGCCTGATAGCATGATTTTGGTCAACGATGGTTGACTCGACTAATGTTAGCGTCATATATGCATTTTGTATGTGATTGTTCACAGATTCATCATCTGATTATCTGCGTTTGCATATTCTAAGCCTGATTTAAATGTTTATTTTCCTGCTAAAGTTTTTAATGATGATGATGCTTAATCCTTGTGTCTGTTATCAGGTGCGTAGATATCTGGAAAATGACAAAGTGGTGAGGGTGTATCAGAAGGTGAAGTTTGGGCAGGAAATGGCAAAATTTACAAAGATATAAGTTATAGAGTTGCATGTAGAGATAACATAAACCAGAGCTGAGGAGGATATTGTCAAATATGCTATTTATTAGCTGGAGGATGGACTAGGTCAAAGATGCTAGAATATTCTATGCTAGCTATGTAGTTGCCAACTGGCAAGCATGTGCTATTCATCTGGACTGTTGATCTTAATAGATAAATCCCGACCGTAGGTCATTTGTAACTGTTCTTTCACCTTATTCTATAAAAGGTGCAGGGATGTGGTAATTTGAGTATTCAAAACTTAATTGAAATATGTTTGCTGAAGTATTCAGGACTCATTTCAAAGCTATTGTATATGTACATGTCTTTTGCATACTTAATGAAAGAGAAGAGTATTTTGATTACAAATCTTCGTAAATCTTGAGTAATCTATGTCTAAATTCTAGATATGTGCTTTGATTTGCTGCGTCCCTTAGAGTGCTCATCATGTTACATGTATTGTTTTCATTCATCATCCTCTGAAGTTTGCATCAACTGTATCTAGTTGTGGAATATCCTGTGAACATATGGTTTGATTTCTTCTCCTCATGATAGTATCAAGTATGTATGTGGCTCAATAGCTGAAAGTTCAACTTTAATTTGAAGTATTTCTTTCAATTTCTTTCAATTTCAGAACATTTCATCATCATAATTGCAAATAATTGACAATCTTAAGCAAATAATACCAATATGCAGACATCTCGTAGATAACTGAATATCATTAGCATATTTGAGCTAAATGCATGTAGTGTTGAAAATATCATGCAAAGAATTGCAAATAATGGTAAAATTCATGCAAATATCAACCTGTGGTACATTATTTGAGTGAATTCATAGTGGAGAGGTAAAATAATTTGGAGATTTATGTAGGGCAGATATAAAGAACAGGATATTTGGAGAAATATTGATGAACTTTACAGAAATTACTATAGAATGTAAGGCCCCTGAATGATCAACAACAACACACATCAACCACTGAGTAATGTCAGTAGATTATGAACTAATCAACGGAGACTTGGGATCATGAATTCTTTGAATTCATTATATTTTTCAAGATGAGTAAAGGTTGTTGTGTAACTTTTATTCTATGTTTGTTTATGACTAACATCATCATCAACAAGATGCATACTAACAATGTTTTGCAGGGTTGTGCCATATGTGCCCCACCAACATCTTCAAGAGACTTCATATCAAGAATTTTATGTGAAAGGGAGGAAGGTCAAATATTCTACAAGAAATTATGCTTGGATGGCACATGTCATTGTTGCGGTGGCTTGCAACATTTGCCAATATGTGAACATATGGAAAGAACACATGCAGTTGGAAACAAACTAGTAGAGTTTGGTAAGTATAAAATAGTGGCATACAATACAAAAGATGGTAAAGAAGCAAAGAGGTGTGAATTGGTTATTGAAAAGATTCCAGTGTATCAGTTTATGCCTATATTTCGTGACAGCATAGTGTATGAGTATGCAAGACATGTCCATAGAGTTCAATGGTTGGACTTACAATTCAAGTTATGCAAGGACACATTTTCGGTTGGTAGCATTATTTTAGTCATCGACTTTGCAGAGAACTACAGTCTACAGCCACAGCGTGAGGTGCAATCACAATATTACAACTCCACATAGGTTTCTATATTTGTGCACATCGCATTCATTCATGCGAATGATAGTACAGAGGAAGACAGAAAGATCATAAGGGAGTATAATTTCTATATTAGTGATGATCGTATGCATTCTGCGGAGTTCGTGCAAGGTTGCTTTCAGGTGTTCTACAATGATTTGGCTAGAAGGGGCATATCATTCAGTCTGCATATCATATGGTCAGAAAACTGTGCGTCACAGTACAAGAACTCATGGAATTTCTATTGGCTAAGTAGGAGGTATAATTTTATAGGTATTCAACATATGTGGAACTTTTGTGAGGCCGGGCATGGAAATGGGGAGCATGATGGTGTA
This sequence comes from Cunninghamia lanceolata, assembly GCA_027924645.1. Classification (NCBI taxonomy): domain Eukaryota; kingdom Viridiplantae; phylum Streptophyta; class Pinopsida; order Cupressales; family Cupressaceae; genus Cunninghamia; species Cunninghamia lanceolata. The sequence goes on from BSBN01000693.1 coordinate 12,296,379, forward strand.
GGAGCATGTATCAAAAGAGCCATAGCACAAGAAGAGTTAAAGTATAAAGACAATGCAAAGTTGATAGATGCAAAATTGATTATCGAGTGGTGTAATGCTTCCATGGGTCTAGGTAATGAAGGTAAGTCTTCAGTTCATAGATTTTTTTGGTTGATAGATGATACTAACATTGCACCGGAGGATTGTTGTACATTGACAGGATCAAATGAGATGCACTCTTTTAGAAGCTCAATTGCAGGTTCATGGAGTATCCATACATGAAAGATGTAATGCTTTTGTTCTTCCTATACAATTCAAGTCTGGGATGAGTGTAAGTCAAAGGAGTGGGTTGACGAATGGCAGTTAAGTTATCTTAGCCCACTTGACACGTATCGACCCCTGACGGTACTAGAACTAACACAGATGGAATCATCAGTTGACTTTGACCACATATCAAATTTAGTTCAACCAGGTAATATAGGGCACGTATATGTATCTAATTTCATCTAGTTCAACCAGGTAATGTCATCTTACTTTGTAGTGTTTTTGTAATGTTGACTAATTTCATCTAATTTGCTACACATATAAATGTAGGACATGTATATGTAGTTATTGTAGATGAAGATAATGAAGAGGGAATAGATTATTACTTATGTCGTTGTGTTGAGGCCAAAAAGAGATTGGAGGCCCCTGTTACAAATGGAGAAGACATTGAATACCCTACAGGCTCAGTGGTTATTACTGGAACATGGCTTAGAAGGTACCCACATAAGAGTGTTAATGTTTGGCTGTTTCAGGATTTTGACACACATCGGAAGATTCTTCATTACTCGAACCTTGTCATGGCATCTAATGTTCATTTGATAAAATATCGGGGTAGACCTTTGAACAAAATCTTGTGGAAGGTGTGTGAGTCTGACCATGAAGCAATACTTGACACAATAAAGAGTAGAGTAGACCCAGATGGTTCATTGGATTAATTTGTAAGTATTCACATTGATTTTCTAAAGTCATGTTACATTGAGTTGTAAGTATGCATATTAATTTGTAAGGTTTGTCTTTTTTAATTTTCAGCTGCATTTATACACATATACACATTTTTACATCATCATGTTATGCATTTTTGGTGTCCTACTCTTGATGCGACCAAATTGACTATTCCAATGTGTCTAGATGGGTACATTTATACTAGGCATGGTCTTATTTTTCACCAAAACATGTCGAAACAGTCCAAGCTACATTGTACCGACAATATCCCTGAAAAGTCTAAAGTGCAAAAAGGTAGCAATCTTTGACGAGATGTTACTCAAAAATTGTGTCACTTAGAAATATTCCATCTGAGGAAATGCAATCATGTAGAGTGCCTCTACAATAACCTCTCTCGGTATTTTATATCTCTGAGGCATTTGCCCGTGGTGAAAGGTTTTCTGCTGCCCCAAAAATCGTCAGAAGGAGGCAGTGTAAAGTTGCAAAGGGGTGTAACTTTCATCTTGCTCTAGATGTGACCAAACTTACTATTTCAATGCATCTGGATGGGTACATTTATGCTAGGTATGGTCTTGATTTTCACCCAAACATGTCGAAATAGTCTGAGCTACATTGTACCGATGATATCTCTGAAGAGTCCAAAGTGCAAAAAGGCAGCAATCTTTGATGAGATGTTACTCAAAAACTGTCACTTAGAAATATTCTGTCTAAGGCAACGTAGTCATGTAGAGTACCTCTACAATAACCTCTCTCAATTTTTTATATCTCTGAGGCATTTACTTGTGGTGAAAGGTTTTCTGCTGCCCCAAAAATCGTCAGAAGGAGGCAGTGTAAAGTTGCAAAGGGGTGTAACTTTCATCCTGCTCTTGATGTGACCAAAATGACTATTCTAACATGTCTGGATGGCTAAATTTACACTAGGCATAGTCTTGTTTTTCACCCAAACATGTCGAAATAGTCCGAGCTACATTGTACCGACGATATCCCTGAAGAGTCCAAAGTGCAAAAAGGAAGCAATCTTTGACAAGGTGTTACTCAAAAACTGTGTCACTTAGAAATATTCTATCTAAGGCAACATGATCATGTAGAGTGCCTCTACAATAACCTCTCTCAGTTTTTTATATCTCTGAGGCATTTGCCTGTGGTGAAAGGTTTTCTGTTGCCCCAAAAATCATCAGAAGGAGGCAGTGTAAAGTTACAAAGGGGTGTAACTTTCATCCTGCTCCTGATGTGACCAAACTAACTATTCCAATGTGTCCGGATGGGTATATTTATGCTAGGCATGGTCCTATTTTTCACCCAAACATGTCGAAACAGTCCGAGCTACATTGTACCGACGATATCCCTGAAGAGTCCAAAGTGCAAAAAGGAGGCAATCTTTGACGAGATGTTACTTGAAAAATGTGTCACTTAGAAACATTCTATCTAAGACAACACAATGACATAGAGTGTCTCTACAATAACCTCTCTCAGTTTTTTATATCTCTAAGGTATTTTCCCGTGGTGAAAGGTTTTCTGCTGCCCCAAAAATTGTCAGAAGGAGGCAGTGTAAAGTTGCAAAGGGGTGTAACTTTTGTCCTGCTCCTAATGTGACCAAACTGACTATTCCAACGCATCCGGATGGGTATGTTTACACTAGGTATGGTCCTATTTTTTTCCCAAACATGTCAAAATAGTCCGAACTACATTGTACCGACGATATCCCTGAAGAGTCCAAAGTGCAAAAAGGCAGCAATCTTTGATGAGATGTTACTCAAAAAATATCACTTAGAAACATTCTGTCTAAGGAAACACAATCATGTAGAGTGTATCTACAATAACCTCTCTCCATTTTTTATATCTCTGAGGCATTTGCTTGTGGTGAAAGGTTTTCTGCTATCCCAAAAATTGTCAGAAGGAGGCAGTGTAAAGTTGCAAAGGGGTGTAACTTTCATCCTGCTCCTGATGTGACCAAACTGACTATTCCAACACGTCTGGATGGGTATATTTACGCTAGGCATGGTCCTATTTTTCACCCAAACATGTCAAAACAATCCGAGCTATATTGTATCGATGATATCCCTAAAGAGTCCAAAGTTCAAAAAGGCAGCAATCTTTGATGAGATGTTACTTGAAACTATGTCACTTAGAAATATTTTTTCTGAGATAATGCGATCATGTAGAGTGTTTCTACAATAATATCTCTCAGTTTTTTATATCTCTGAGGCATTTGCCCGTGGTGAAAGGTTTTTTGCTGCTCCAAAAATCATCAGAAGGAGGCAATGTAAAGTTGTAAAGGGGTGTAACTTCTGTCCTACTCTTGATGTGACCAAACTGACTATTCCAATGCGTCTGGATGGGTACATTTACACTAGGTATGGTCTTATTTTTCACCCAAACATGTCGAAACAGTCCGAGCTACATTGTACCGACGATATCGCTGAAGAGTCTAAAGTGCAAAAAGGTAGCAATCTTTGACGATATGTTACTCGAAAACCATGTCACTTAGAAACATTCTATCTAAGGCAACATGATCATGTAGATTGCCTCTAAAATAACCTCTCTCGGTTTTTTATATCTCTGAGACATTTTCCCGTGGTGAAAGGTTTTCTGCTGCCCCAAAAATCATTAGAAGGAGGTAGTGTATTAAGTCAAGATGAAAGCCTATTTACTCTAGGTGCCAATCTCAAGTTACACAATCATGAATGGGCACCTAGAGAAATAAGGCACTACATCATGGTTCCAGGACCTTGAAATGGCGCCCAAGCATGTAGGAGGAATTTTTAAGGAGCCAGAATGTTTTTGAAACTCTAAGGAACTAGTCCAAAGACTCTATGGTGCCATCTTGATACCATTGAGTCAGCTTTGGAACTCAAACATATTGAAAGAAGGTCTAGGAAGCTAGGCGCCATCTCTTGCCAGTTTAACCTCTCAGATGTGCCAACATTGGAAAGACTCTTAATGACCGCCTAAGTTTGAATTGATCTTGTGATTGAAAGTTTGGTGATGTATTGGTGAAAGATGATCTTCAGTTGAAGCAATCTAAGTTCCAGGAAGGGTTTAGAAGTTATCAACCTCTTCACTAAGTTAGGCACACTTTACAAGCTTTCTTACCCAAGAGTTGCACCTCATTAAGACAAGGCACATCTTAACATTTGGGACTTTTCCAAAGAAGCGCTTCAGTTTTTTAGCACCTTTGGACCTTGTTTTGTATTCTGAAAGAGAAGGCATACTTTAGAGGCATTTCTAACCCAGTTTGATGCCTCGGTATAGTCATCTCTTTGGAGCATTACAATGTGTTTTAAAATGAAGGAGGACATTTCATAAGTTGGGGAATTGATCACTGAAGACCTTGGAGTGTTTGAATTACTCTAAGCAAGAAGGCACATTTCCATGGAGTAGCATACTCTAGATAGCGCCTAATGCCATCAAGGCACAATTCCACCCTCACTTTGGTGCCTATCATCAAGAAGGGGCATTGGGAATTCCTTGAACAGTTCTGAGCATTTGAAGTTAGTGAAATCACCAAGGAATGTTGGGCGCCATGTGTATCCTCAACAAGCTTGAGTTTGCGCCTAGACAAGTTGGCACTTATTCATGTTTTAACTTCCCTCTTGGAGCACCTAACTTGGGAAAAAGTTATCTTGTTGTTAGTCAAGTTTTTGATGTGTTTTGGAGACTCCAAAAGACTTCCTCTTGCTAGGCGCTCTTCTTGGCAACTACAACCTTCAACTGGCACCTAGATCCTAAAGAAAAACACTTGCAAGTGTGGGCATACTTTCCTTGTGATGGAGCATCAAACTGGTGCCTAGAAATCATAATGCATGAAGTGAGCACCTAGGCTCCTATTGGTCCAATAGATGGTTTTGGGATCTGTGTCAAGTCATTGGATTAGGTTGCCAACTCAGAATGATTTTCATGCACTTAGACCTCAAGGCGCCAAAACTAGTAGGAAAATATTTGGGGGGAAACCACACTAATAAAAGTTGGGTAAATTTAACCTTTGAGTCTGATTAGGTTCCATATAAAAATAATATTTATATCATGTCCCTTTGCTTTATGAAACAAGTAGTATGTGTTAAATCATAGGGATAACACTATGGTCCTTAGAAATTTCTCTGTGACTTTTGATAAGATTATCTACTATTATGTGGATGCTTGATAGTATTATCCTGATCCATTGGACTAGTGTGGCTATGAGGTTGGAAAGTATTGTAACCTCCATCCTTTAAACTTCTCCACCTTGTTATGGGTTGTTTTGAGTATTTTCACTTGCTTTCTCTTCGAGAATATTTTCTAATGATACATGATGTGTCATAGATCATTCAACTTGATAAACAACATGGAGGGATTCTCATGCCTCCTATACTTCTTGCAAGTTTCTTTATAGATAGCTCACATCATTGTCCATCTAGGTGGTCATTTCCCTAAATATTATGATAAGATAATCCTATTAATGAACTTTGGATTGAATGAGAATCAGTATGCTTTGTCTTGACTAGAATAGTTGGGATGTACACAAATCTATTGATTCTAGGTTGGGTTGTTAAAGGTCAAGAAGTTTTGGTGTCTAATGCCCTCTAAATCTAAATATTCAAAATCATAGTGGGTCAATAAGTTACAACAAACAGTCAGGTAGACAATAGACTATAAGGAACAAGGACTACACATGAATCCAAAACAACACCAATCAATAAGGACATCACAAGTAACTCAACATTACTTCCAGAGGCATTCACAAAAACAAAGGGGAGAACACAACTAGAGAATGCTAGATTGTAGTAGGGATGAGTGTCTAATGTAAAGCACATAGTGGAAGCATAGAATTATCAATTTTTAAACCTTCAAACTCACTATTGACGAGACAACATACCATCGGAAAGCTTAAAATTTCATCGGCCGATAGGCCGATGCCACCATGACTCCATTTGATTTCACTTCTGACAAACATCCCATCATTGACTCTTATTGATCAGATAGACCGCTATCGGTGACTTTATATCCTTTCACACCGATGTCTTTGTCACTCCGATACAAAACTCTAAGTCCCTCACCTATCAGTAGGACTTAATACCATCGGCACACTCAAAAACTCTTCTGCCGACACACCAATCTCACCAATGACAACCTTCAGACCACACCCATCAGTGAGACTATAAACATCGGTGAACTCTAATCTCATTGGGCTGATACACTGATGGATTTTGACTGTCGGTGTGACCCCCTTCATTGGTGAAGCTCTCAACTGCTCTTCCAATGCGCCAATGGGATTATCTTCTGATACACTGATGTCTTTGACTTCGAACCACACTCGTCGGCAAGATAGACCACTATCGGCAAACCCTAACCAAGGTCTGCTGATACACCGATATGACCAACTCTTGACGTTGATACAAGGTTCTTTTGAAGGCAAAGGGTGCCTAGGCTTATGGGGCTCAATTTGATGTATTTATTGAAAGCTCAAGGTGAATTGATGCTTATTGAAAATGCCACTTAGTCCTTCATTTGCATTCTAGGTGCCATTTCCTATTGACTTATATACTCCTCCTCATGCTAGGGTGCCATAATGAAGTGGTTTAGACAATAGGTGCGTTTCACTTACTAGAGGCTTGTTCTCCTTCCATCTTAGGCACACTTTTATGGTGGAACAGGTGTTAATGGGCGTCTTGTCTTAAATGAATGCTCTCTCTAAGTTGGGTGCCCTTTTGAGGCTTTATGAGTTGCAAATTGCACCTTAACCCTTCATGCTTGTTGCTCAATGTTTGAATGTTTAAGAAAGTCTCCTTTAGGTGCTCATCTTAATGACTTTTTCTCAAGGCGCAATCATCCTAATGACTTGGATATTCATCCTAGTGTTTCAGGATATCAGGCTACTAGACTTAGTCATTTTTAGGATCTCAAACATAAAGAATAACATGATGATTCATTTTTTTGTATTGCATATAGTTGACATTCTATGCTACTCATAAAGAATATTAATATTTTCTGTTCAACATAATGATTTTTTTTTTTTAAATACAACTTTTATCTTTTAGTTCCAAAATTAGGTTTAGGTGATACTTGAATAATAATAGCTAGCTTATTGGATCAACAAACATCCTATGTAATACAATTGGACTTTAAATATTTGAAGTAGCCATCTACAAATATCCATTCAAACATGGATTTATAATGCAAGTATGGATGCCATCAATAAAAAATATTTGTATTAACCAAATATCCATATAGGCATACATCAATATCTATCGATATAAGTATAACATATATACAAAATAGCCATATAGGCTTACAAGAATGCCATATAGGCATACAATGTCAACTATATACAATACAAAATATATGTCCACAAATGCAATATAGGCATACAACAAAGGAACACAATAAAAAGTCATTCCCCTCTGGCTGGTGAAGAGAATAGATCACGGACAGCCTTTGATCTTCTAGGGGATGGAGATGCACAGGTGGGTGGTCTACTACGAACCTGAGGGCTACTCCTCCTATTGAGTTCTTCTTGTATCTTTAGCTGTTACAATAAAAAGTATAGACATTAATATATAGAAATTACATGTTATAAAAAATGAAACATTTAACAAAATAATCACTTACCGCTAACTTATAATATGTCTCCTCACTTGCCTCAGTAGCAGGAATAGGCCCTGTTGATGTCATGTCCTATAGAAACCATCCAGATAGAAATTAAACTTCAAATCAATAATCTTTTGATTTTTCAAAAATAGACAATTATAACAATGAATGTAAATTAAAATTTACTAATCTGCCTCATACCCCTGTCAATGCCATGGAGCTATGAATCACAGAGGCCACGCCATGCTCCATTGCCCTCTGAACATGGGGAGGTGTCTCTACAGCCTGCATCATCTGGAAATAAAACAACATTATTCAATTACGAAAACTATAATAGTGATGCAAATCATGGCTCCTAACATACACATATGTTCATCTAAACATGGAAGTACACACAATAAAGCACACAAGTCACATACAAAAATCTAGTTAGTACAATTCATTCATTAAACTATTTATTTTATTACCTCCGTAAAGCTTTGAAGTCCACCACCACTGGCAGGTGTTGCCGTGAAATCTACAATAATAACCTATTCAACATCCAAAATCAGATATTAGAATACCATTCATATAACGATGCTATTCACATTTAATATTTATAATTGTTTACTAGTTACATACCCTGACAGTAGATGATCTAGTGTAAAATGTAGGTGGTGAACCACTGAAAACTGCATCGACGCTATGACCCTAAAATTTCTTAAAATCATCAATTAAATTAGTTAATCTTGCATTTCAAAAATAAAATTTAATAAATTAAATTCAATAAACTTGCTAATATTTACCTGAGTATCAAGACCGAAAGTCTCACTCAGGAGAGTATCTGTCATCACCATCTGCTTAGCTGTAGATGTAGCCTGTGCACTTGTGTCCTGACTATCCTTGGGGTCATAACCACAGGTTGACCTGCAAGTCTAACATGTATGGGGTGGGACCCTACTCCCAACCCACTCTGTGCTGCAGGACCGACATGCTCTATGATGATCTGGGTCAAGGCACTAGTCAACTGAAGTGTATCAACCTCAACACTCTCCTTCACAATGGAAGGGATAGAAACATGCTCGTGGCCTGGTCTGCTGATTACTCGTCTCACTACCCGCTATGGGTCAAGACATGCCCCTGGTCTATCTTCTGCTGACCCCCCACCTCTACCCTGGAAGTCCCGTATATCAAAATAGTTTGACACTTTATTGAGGACAAACTCGCAATAGAGTTTCCTCAAAAAGTATTGCGAGACCTCATTATTATTGCATGGAGGATGGTCAAAAACCATCCACCACCTCTGCCCAAAATTGTCCCTTATCACTTGGTTGTTGCACCAATGGATAGGGAACCTATTGCATGTAATGGGTGGAGGTTGATTTGTTTGTGGGTTTGTGAAAATCGAACACAAGTCTAATTTTGTGATTTGTAATTTTTTCACATCTTGGTATGACAGCTTATCTGCATAATAATCTCTAAACTGTCTCCTCTTATCCGTCCAACTAGTTATTTTCTTGCTAATTGAATCTATATTTGATAACATAGATTCAAGAGATTCAGCAAGCGTGGACCTATGCAAGGTTGAAGTGGAAGGATCTTTCAACCTTGCAATTATATCTTTAATTTCTTTTTTGTTGTTTTCAATTTTTCCCATTATATTTTGTTGTGTTCTAGGGGCATGTTGAGGAATGGATGGAGGAGGTTGTTGTTCTGCAGGTATTTCCTCCTCAGGATTTTGTGGATTTTGAGGAGGAGGAGGAGGAGGAGGTGCATTAACATTTCCTGACAATTAACAAAATATACATCAAAATCAACTCAAACCTACCTATTTAGAAACAAATTCAAACAAAAAAATAAATATAACTCACTCCTTTGGCGTGCTCGATGTTGTGGCGGCATTTTGGCGATGAATTGACAAGGTTTTTGTGTTGAATTGAGTATTGCAAAATACGAGTGCGCTTTCTAGGGTTTGCAGGCCACGAGCATAGAGGAGAAGAAAGAAATGAAATGAGATAGAAACCTTTTTTTTTAATTTATAGCAAGTCAAAATGTGCTCGCATTATCACGCGCTCCCGTTTTGTATTATTTAAAAAAAAATAATTTGGCCACTTTTTGGCCCCCCATCTTTTTGCACTTACCCCTTACGAAATTATTATCTCATAAAAGTAGCTCATGTATTACCAATAATTCATTTGGAAGCTATGTAATTATTTATTATTATAACATAATAGAATTTCTTACATTGGTGCCTTGATTTTTTTTCATTATTACTTTTATTATTATGATGTAGGAAGAGATGTTTTATTATTGTCAAGTTTTTTTTAAAGAGTTTAATCTTTTTTTCCTTTTTGATTTTCTATTTATTAATAAACTTAAGTTTGTCATTCTTTTTAGGAAACACCCTTCCTTCATTTTAGGAAGAGTAACTTATATTTTTGGAAGGGGAATCTTAGATATTTTTAGGTTATATATATATATATATATATATATATATATATATATATATATATATATATATATATATATATATATATATCTTCTTATATATCTTCTTATATATGTTTTGAATTTGTACTTATTATTAAAATGTATTTTTATTAATAGGGAATAGATACCTAAATTGTAAGATATTTAATTGTTGGTTGATTAGAGGTTTTTAACCAAAATATTTAGTTAAGCTCAGTTTCCATTATTATTATTCAATTATATTTTAATTTAGTGTAAATGGTTATAACATTATTATTGAAATAGTCATCAATATTCAATATAATATTAAGAAAGTATTATTTGAAATTTTGTAGTTAAAAATGATTTTTATTTTTCTATGTTCTGTGAAGACTATGTATTTAATATCCTTTGACCTTGATTGTAAATATAATACTTATGATGGTTATTTCATTAGAATGTAGTAAGATCTAGATATTAGGATTTAATCTAGTTCAAATAGAGTATAAATATTATACTTAATTGTTAATTAAAATTAGTAAATTTATTATTAGAGAAGTAGGATAATATGTATTTAGTCATGTTACCTATTTATAAAGAAAATATTTATTCATTAATAATTTGCACTAGAATATTTATTAACTTAAATCTTAGTTAAATGTTGTAATGATGATGTTCTGAAAAGATCATTAGTTTTGTTTAAAAATAGGATAAGGGATAAAATAGTTCCTTAAAATTGTTGTTGTATTAATGTAATTTGTCATCATGTTAATCTAATGTTGTTTAACTATTATTCTTTCATGATTGTCTTTAGTTTAGGAATTCTGCTCATTTACTATCTTTTCAAATTATGGGTATTGTAAATTCTATGAGTAGTTCATATTGTCGAAAATACAAGCCTATAGAAGTAAGTATGAATGATCTAGAAATGAGTTGTAATGTTTGTATTAACCTTTACATTTTAGTGGTTTGCTCCAGAGGCTTAGGGTGTTTTTGATCCTTTATGTTTTGTTTATACAATTATTTTGAATAGAAATCACAAAGTTATCTAGAATTTTAATAAGATCCACATCAGCGTAGAAAGAGGTTTAGTCTAATAACAGGTAGTATCTTGTTTGCCTAAATTTTCTGTAATAGAATAATTGGTAACCCTTTTAAGTTATTATTGTTTTGCATTATTGGGATAGAGTTACCTTATGTTGTTAGATGATTGATCATGCTTGGAATATTGTTACATTCTTTAAGACCATTATTAGTGCATCGGATCATATGTTACATTTGTGGTTTTATTATTGAATTATGGATCTTGGTTTATGATGTGCTTTGGAAAGTGAATGTGATGTATGACCATTGCGTTTTAATGGTGTCATGTGTTTATGTTATTCTAGGAGGGTGTGATTATGTGGGTGTTGGCTATGTGTGCATCTTGTGAGTTGAATGAAATGCATTCTTGAAATATGGTTTATTATTCATGTTGGAATGACACATGTGCAAGATGGAGAATGCTTTGCTCAATGTACTTATTCGTGTGACTATGATAAACATGCAAGATGGAAATGCCTTGCTTGTTTAATGTGAAATGATGTATATTTTGAAGAATGTGATAGTTCATGCTTAGTTTATGATATGGGTTGTGAGAATCTAGATGTAGTGAAGGGGGAGTGGCTTCAAATGTGGGGTCGGTGCCCAAAGTGGCTAGCCAGGGTAACCCATTGGGAGTTTTGTAATCAGGTGATAACCTAATAAATCTAGGGGTTGGGTAGTTTTCACACTAATTAAGATAATTGGATTCCTCACCCATGCCTCTAGTGCTCATTTAGGCTAAAGATGGGTTGAGAAGGCTTGGTTGGCAAGATCAACTTCCTTGTCCTCACTAAAGAAATGTTGTTTCCACATGTGTCACCCTATGGGGCCAACGTTTAGTAAGAGACTCTCAAGGTAACCATAGATGGAGGTCGGCGCCTATCGAGAGATTGTTAGGGTAACCCAAGGATGGGGGCCGACATCTAGCTAGAGACTGTCAGGGTAACCCATGTTAGGACCATGCGATGACACTCATCCCTCTTGCAGTGTAGCATTCCCTAATTGTTTTTCTCCATTCGTTATGTGATTGCCTCTGGAAGTGTTTTTGAGTTACTTGTGTTAGTTACCTATGTTGTAATGGAGTCATGTGTAGTTCTTGTTCCTTTTAGACTACTGTCTACCTGTTTGTCTATTGTCATGGGACCTCATTGTTATCTCCTAGCACGGGGGGTGGACCTTAGGGTTCCACATGGTCAGGTAGTTGTGCTTTATTCAATTGGTTCATTAGCATCGAGGCTTATGTGTGAAGAGGATGTGTCTCTCATGTTTCCAATTTTGCATCTGTATCTGAGGAAAAACATTTGTACTAGTTGCACCTGGATTTTTGTATCAATGGAGATCATTTTTTAAATTGATGTATTCAGGAAAGAGCTTTTGTATCATTGAAATTATGTAACTCCTTTTGTAGAATACCCTATTTGTACTTGTAATTATTATTAAAAGGATGATGTATTTATCCGATGATGTAACAAAAGTTGTTAGTTGACTCTTTGACTTATTTGAGTAAGTTGTGTATGTTGTTGAATATTGTGCTATATCAATAATGCAACTATGTAATCCCTAGAGATGTTAGTTTAACTTGATACAATTAAATTATGTTAGATTTTGTTATTGTTATTTATTTATTAAAAAAAAATCTACCTTTTTATTGCTTTAGTTGACCTTTTCTCTAGGGTTGCATGGCGAGGCATTACATTTGGTATTAGAGCCTAGGTTGCAACACTGAGAGCTCTGGATTGTTGTTGTTGCTCTAGGTTAAGTAATTTTCTCTTTGGGGTGAGTTGGTAATGGTACCTTCCACCTGTGTGAATTAGTTTGACATTAGAAGGTTGATAAGTTTACAAACTTGTTCTTTGACCCTGGAAGAAATAAATTCTTAATGCCTTGTTTTACTTATGTGCCTTCTATGTGTTCTTTCTCCTTCTTTTCTAGAAATGTGATGTTATATCTAACAATATGTCTTTCCTGAATGTTAGCGCTTTTTGTTTTTTCGAGGCTTTGAGTTTCTCTTGTGGTCACTGGTTCGTTATAAGAAAGAAGCATGGTTACTGTTAGTGCATGTAATTAAGTATTGGAATGATGTTGTCATGTGTGGGGTATCTTTACGTGGATGTTGATAACCTGACATTTATCACCAAGCTGGTCATGACCTCATATGGAAGAATTGTTGTGATTTAATAAAGTCATCATTTTGTATGCTTGTGTGAGAACTATGTGTAGGAGATCAAATTGGAGCTTGCGTTAGACCCATAAGATCATGAATGTGATACTATAAGTGAATTATAGTTATCAATTTTTCTTGTGTCTGACATCATACATGTTGTATGTAAATATCATCTGGCATAAGGAAGTAATTGCATATTTTCATAGCTTAGTAAAAGGAAATTGTACTGTATTAAGGATAGAAGTTGTTTGTATATAAGTAGCAGTCTTGTGTTGCCTTAAATCCTTGTATAAAAGTAGCTTAGATATGAGGATGTAGATAACTTAATTGTCTGTGTGTATGGTGTACATTCTCTAACACATTCTAGACCTTGTGTCCTTGATTGTTGTGTAGCAAATACTCACTTTTTGTGGCTAAAATTGTTAGTTGCTGTTGCACCAAAAGATCGACCTGTTAATGTCTGATACAACCACTTGACTTAACAAGAACGGGAGGCGGTTAAGCCCTTGTTGCAAACCACCATAGCACAGTGCTGAACAAGGAGACCAAGGGCCACACCTTGCAACAATCCCCCTAGTGCAAGCGCCAGGTTTGAACCTGTGACCTCGGCTCTGATACCAATTGTTAGCTGCCGTTTCACCAAAAGATTGACCTTTTAATGCTTGATACAACCACTTGACTTAACAAGCACGGGAGGTGGTTAAGCCCTTGTCGCAAACCACCACAGCGCAACATTGAACAAGGAGACCAAGGGCCACACCTTGCAAAAAAAATTAGTCACATCGTGATGTGAATTTGTTGTGTAATTTGATTGTTTTGAATTTTTTAACGGTTGTTTCATGTATTGTTGGGGTTTAGGAATGAATTTTCTTTCTTTGAACTTTTTTATGACAGGAGTGATCACCAAAACTCTTTCCTTTATACTTGATTTATTTTTGGAAATTACCGACACTCTGTGAGTTAAAGTTGGATTTGATTATTTTCCCACTTGGGTTTGCATTTATTTTTAAAATCTCTATGGTGGCTATTCTGAATGTTTGTTTCTGTTGGCCCCATTTTTTGTTAAGTGGTGGTTCTATCATGTTCATGTCGAACCTTTGATAGTATGTTCAAAGGAGGACTCCGTAGAGAATTGTACTGTGTATGTTGGTAAATAGTCGAAAGCATAGTGGAAATAAGATATGAGATGTATTTTTCCTTGATTATATGTGAATTAGTTCTCTAAATCATATGAAACTTTCAAAATATGTGTGATTAGATATAAGTAGATCACATGATACACCTTAAAGGTAAAGAATTGATGTTCTTCTTGTCTTTATTGAACAATTATGTATGTCTTATGAATAATTGCTTGATATGGATGCTTATGATTGGCAATATAGAAAGTTGCAATACTAATATATTATGCTTCCACCCTAGTCTATGACTTTTAGGAGGAAGTCAAGTTTTACGGGGGGAAGATGTAGTGCCCCTCCATTCTCACCTTGGATGAGCAGGTGGTCAGGCTATGAAGCATAAAGAAGAAGGTAAAAAAAAAGCTTGGAATACTTAGGGTATGATAGACATGTTGATGGTATGCTTACTATTATGATGTAGTTAATGACATTCATTGATGTTTACTATGATGACACTATTGATACTTTATGATTAGTAGATTATACTTATGTTGTGATTAGTTATAGATTAAGTGATTATGTAGATTTGTTTTACTATGTGAATAATGCAACTATCTGACTATGTGTTATCTAGTTGTTTAGTTACTAATGAACTTGTTTAATGTGGATATTTTTGATGTGTTTTGTGAAGGGATAGTGTAGTATTACTCATGATGAGTACCTTACTACACTGCGATTCCCTATCATAGTGTGCATGTTGGATGATTATATATATGTTGTTTTCGACACTTTTGTTTGCTGCAAGATTATAGGTACCAGTCATCAACTCCACCTGAATTGGTAGGTCTGAGCATGCTTTCATGCCAATGGATGTTGTGGAAGGGATATAACATGAGGTTCCTTCAGTTTGTCATCATCCTCAATGAGGATGAGTTCTCAGTCTTGAGTCTTGTCAGTTGGTCGGTTGGAGCTTGATTGTGAGTCTCTGTCGTTCTATGGTATGTTATCATCGATAAATGATTGGTATGTAGTCCTTGAGTTGTTTTGTCAGTCTATTGTCTTCATCAAATAGATTATTAATCGATTTTGTAAATAAATAATATTAAGTTTAAAATATATTAAATATTTGTCTATGTTAAATAAATAATGTTAGTTTTTGAGGTATAGGAATTAAATTAATAATTTTTAATGGTTAATAATAATAATAACAAATAAATTATAAGTATTTAATATTATATTAGAGGAATAAATATTTATTTTGTATAATTTGACAAATATTATTTTATATTATTTATTAATTTATTGGAATGTAGCGAGTTGTCGTGAGTGGTGCAAATAATAAATTACCAGATTGGAGAATCTTCCTGTAAGTGGAGATTTATTGCAATTATTTTGGGGAGAAGGTAGATTTTCAGTAACGGAGATGTGGTGGAGTGGGAATTTATGAACATGACTATTTTTGTAATAGGGGAAATATTTGAGGAGGATGGAGGGGAATTGGAAAAAAACATAGAAAATTTGGGAGTTTTACAGAGCAAGAATTGGGGAAAAGGAAGAAAAGGAGAACTAGAGGATAGTAATTTGGAGTCTCAAGGTTTAAAACCAGGTATGTCTATATTTTTATAGCCCTATGCATGATACTCTCTTTTGGGTTCTTTGTTGTTGCCTTAGTTGTCTTTAGACCATATTTGTTTATGCCTTTATCATGTTCTATCCTCTTGTTGTGAGGAGGTTTCTTGTAATTTTCAATTTGAATCATTCTTTTGGGTATCTCAATCTTCATTTGGTACCATTTCAGTAATGGAAGATCGATCATCTCTGGAATCATTTCTGAAAGCATGATTAAATTTGAAACTAGGACGTATACTTTAGCCAGTCTCGCTTTCAAATTTGAATGTATTATTTTACTCTCTAAGCCTTCTTTACAATAACATTTATAACTATAATGCCTTCCTCGTAGATGTCTCTACAAGAGACAAATTCTTTTGATTATCTTCTGAAATTAAAAATTAAGAAGATGGCCCATATGTGGCGAGCCGTCAGGAACCTTCTTTTACCTCATCATTATGAGAACTATTTAGATTTCATGAATCCTCTTTCATAATTACCTTTTTAGTCAAAATTGCTCTATCTGAAGTACGAGCCAGAAGGGAGAATGTAAGTATTTCTCTCCGCAAAATAAAACC
Source organism: Cunninghamia lanceolata (assembly GCA_027924645.1). Taxonomy (NCBI): domain Eukaryota; kingdom Viridiplantae; phylum Streptophyta; class Pinopsida; order Cupressales; family Cupressaceae; genus Cunninghamia; species Cunninghamia lanceolata. Next base: position 12,312,884 of record BSBN01000693.1, read on the forward strand.
AACTTTTCAAGTGCTTCTTCTATCAACGACCCTGTCCATTTACCTATATTTTGCAATGTTTCTTCGATGAAGTAAGAAGAAAACATTTTCAGTAAACAAAATTTATTTTAGCATGCTCAAACCCTTCGACATCCTTCTTTCAAAATTTGTAAATTGTTCTGTCTTATTCTTAGAAGCAAATTGGTATAATTTCTGCCAGTAAACTTTACATTGTTCTTTCAATCCAAAGGAATCATATCAACCCTCTTATTTGAAAATGAAAATTGTGTAGTATAAATCTATTATCCTCCTGGCGTACTGACATCGAAGCCATGCTTGAGCTCATTCTATAACCTGTAGGTATCATTATACAGTCTCTCATATCTTCATTCTAATCAATTTCCTCAAACCTTTGAAAAGCTTTCATAATGAATATAAGTGAATAAATGAATAGCTTTCATAATGAATAGAAGGGAATAAATGAATCTTTCTTTGCATAAATAAATTTTAACCTTGATCCAAAATAGGAATAGTAAGTTTTTAGTGAAATAGTAATTAGCTCTTAAAGGTTAGTTGAATAGGAAGTGAATAGATAGTTTCCTTATACACTCATGTGTAACTAAATTTTAGATAGGGATATTAGAAAACATTTTGTTTTAAATTTTTACAATTGTAAATAATATTACTTTTTGCATTTAAATAATATCTATCCCATAAGGAGTAATGTGATGGCATTTATCTTAGGAAGTTATTATCTCATAAAAGTAGCTCATGTATTACCAATAATTCATTTGGAAGCTATGTAATTATTTATTATTATAACAAAACAAAATTTCTTACATTGGAGCCTTGCTTTTTTTATTATTACTTTTATTATTATGCTGTAGGAGAGATGTTTTATTATTGTCAAGTTTCTTTTTAAAGAGTATAACCTTTTTTTTCTTTTTTGATTTTCTATTTATTAATAAACTTAAATTTATCATTCTTTTTAGGAAACACACTTCCTTTATTTAGGAAGAGTAAGTTATATTTTTGGAAGGGGAATCTTAGATATTTTTTGGTATATATATATATATATATATATATATATATATATATATATATATATATATATATATATATATATATATATATATATTTTGAATCTTTACTTATTATTAAAATGTATTTTGATTAATGGGGAATAGATATCTAAATTGTAAGATATTTAATTGTTGGTTGATTAGAGGTTTTTAACCAAAATATTTAGTTAAGCTCAGTTTCCATTATTATTATTCAATTCTATTTTAATTTATTGTAAATGGTTATATCATTATTATTGAAATAGTCATAAATGGTCAATATAATATTAGGAAATTATTATTGGAAATTTTGTAGTTTAAAAATGATTTTTATATTTCTATGTTCTATGAAGACTATGAATTTAATATCCTTTGATCTTGATTGTAAATATAATACTTATGATGGTTATTTCATTAGTATGTAGTAAGATCTAGATATTAGGATTTAATCTAGTTCAAATAGAGTATAAATATGATACTTAATTGTTAATTAAAATTAGTAAATTTATTATTAGAGAAGTAGGATAATAGGTATTTAGTCATGTACCTATTTATATAGAAAATATTTATTCATTAATAATTTGCACTAGAATATTTATTACTTAAATCTTAGTTAAATGTTGTAATGATGATGTTCTGAAAAGATCATTAGTTTTGTTTAAAAATAGGATAAGGGATAAAATAGTCCCTTAAAATGGTTGTTGTATTAATGTAATTTGTCATCATGTTAATCTAATGTTGTTTAACTATTATTCTTTCATGATTATGTCTTTAGGAATTCTACTCATTTACTGTCTTTTCAAATTATGGGTATTGTAAATTCTATCAGTATTTCATATTGTTGAAAATACAAGCCTTTAGAAGTAAGTAGGAATGATTTAGAAATGAGTTGTAATGTTTGTATTAACCTTTACATTTTAGTGGTTTGCTCCAGAGGCTTAGGGTGTTTTTGATCCTTTATGTTTTGTTTATACAATTATTTTGAATAGAAATCACAAAGTTATCTAGAATTTTAATAAGATCCACATCAGCGTAGAAAGAGGTTTAGTCTAATAACAGGTAGTATCTTGTTTGCCTAAATTTTCTGTAATAGAATAATTGGTAACCCTTTTAAGTTATTATTGTTTTGCATTATTGGGATAGAGTTACCTTATGTTGGTAGATGATTGATCATGCTTGGAATAATGTTACATTCTTTAAGACCATTATTAGTGCATCAGATCATATGTTACATTTGTGGTTTTGTTATTGAATTATGGATCTTGGTTTATGATGTGCTTTGGAAAGTGAATGTGATGTATAACCACTGCATTTTAATGGTGTCATGTTTTTGTGTTATTTGGCGAAAGTGGTTGCCAGAGGCCTAGGAGGGTGCGATTATGTCAGGGTTGGCTATGTGTGCATCTTGTGAGTTGAATGAAATGCATTATTGAAATATGGTTTATTATTCATGTTGGAATGACATGTACAAGATGGAGAATGCCTTGCTCAGTGTACTTATTCGTGTGATTATGATGAGCATGCAAGATGGAAATGCCTTGCTTGTGTAATGTGAAATGATGTATATTTTGAAGAATGTGATAGTTCATGCTTGGTTTATGGTATGGTTGTGAGAATCTAAATGTAGTGAAGGGGGAGTGGCTTCCAATGTGGGGCTGGTACCCAAAGTGGCTAGCCAGGGTAACCCATTGTGAGTTTTGTAATCAAGTGATAACCTAATAAATCTAGGGGTTGAGTAGTTTTCACACTAATTAAGATAAGTGGATTCTTCACCCATTCCTGTAGTGCTCATTCAGGGTAAGGATGGGATGAGAAGGCCTGGTTGGCAAGATCAACTTCCTTGTTCTCACAAAAGGCATGTTGGTTCCGCATGTGTCACCCTATGGGGCCGACGTCTAGTAAGAGACTATCAGGGTAACCATAGATGGGGGCAGACGCCTAGCGAGAGACTGTCAGGGTAACCCAAGGATGGGGGCCGGTGTCTTGCTAGAGACTGTTAGGGTAACCCATGTTAGGACCATGCGATGACACTCATCCCTACTACAGTCTAGCATTCCCTAATTGTTTTTCTCTATTCGCTATGTGATTGCCTCTGGAAGTGTTGTTGAGTTACTTGTGTTAGTTACCTATGTTGTAATGGAGTCATGTGTAGTTCTTGTTCCTTTTAGACTACTGTCTACTTATCTATCTATTGTCATGGGACCTCATTATTATCTCCTAGCACAAGGAGTGGACCTCAGGTTTCCACATCGTCAGGTGGTTGTTCTTTATTCCATTGATTTCATTGGCGTCAAGGCTCGTGTGTGAAGAGGATGTGTCTCTCATGTTTCCAATTTTGCATCTGTATATGAGGACAAACATTTGTACTACTTGCACCTATATTTTTTTATCAATGGAGATCATTTTGTAAATTGATGTATTCAGGAAAAAGCTTATGTATCATTTAAATTATGTAGCTCCTTTTGTAGGATACCCTATTTGTACTTGTAATTATTATTAAAAGGATGATGTATCTATCTGATGATGTACTAAAAGTTGTTACTTGACTCTTTGACTTATTTGAATAAGTTATGTATGTTGTTGAATATTGTGCCATATCAATAATGTAGCTATGTAATCCCTAGAGATGTTTGTTTAACTTGATACAATTAGATTATGTTATATTTTGTTATTGTTATTTCTTTATTAAAAAAAAAATTCTGCCTTTTTATTTCTTTAGTTGAACTTCTGTCTAGGGTTGCATGGCAGGGCATTATACACTAGCTCTCTTGAAGTGCCAGTAGAGTTAGGATTATAGGCTTGAAAGGGTCTTGTATTAAGAGCTTGTCTTTGACCTTGAGGATTGGCTTGATAGGGAGGTTTATAAGGCTGTATGGATTGGCAAAATCCTTGGTAAGGCTTGTAAGTTTGTGTTTGCTACCTCTTAATGTTCAGCAACTCATTCCCAAATGTTTGAAGAAAGTATTTTGTCTCGTGGGTCTCAAGAGATTGGACTTGGGTAACCTTTTCTTGGGTGGATGCTTAGTAGTTTAATGTTGGTACAGTAGGTACATCAACTATTGGAGGCATTTTCAAAGGCATAGGAGGCTACACTTCTAGGAAAATAGGCATTAGAGGCCATGGTGCAATTTTTCAAGCTGGTATAAGGCTATTTTATGCCCTTATAGCAATTCCATAAGCATCTAGAAGAGTTCTCCACCTATTGATTGTACCATGACTGAAATATCACTATTAAGAGCTCTCAAAAAATAAAGAAATGCATACTTAATAGAGGGTCTTACCAGTTGTGAAATTCTATCCCATGTCTTTTGAAAACAAAAATTGAAGTCCGTCATGTGCTTATGTGGAACTCTCTTGATCATGGTCAGCTACTCCACCAAAGATAAATAGTCTACTTTGTCTTAAAATTATCTGTACAAGGCCTCACCAAGCTGATCCCTAATGGAATTCAATGCCAAACCCCTGAACCACTACAATGATTTCCCTTTCAATGAGGCAGTCAATAGTTTGATTGCAACATTCTCTTCTGTTATGTAATGGACTGCACACAAGGTAACCACATCTATTATGTGTTCAATAGAATCTTTTCAAGTTTCCCCTATGAAAAAAAGGAATGCTCTTGAGGGCTACCATGGGGATATCATCATTTTAAGCAAGAATTAATGGGATGCCTCTATTAAATGGATCAAAAAAATTGGTTCTAGGTGCGGCCATAGGAAATCGAAGGTGCTTGGTTTATATGAATGAAAGAAAAAGGTCTATAACTAGGAGGTGTAGAATGTGTCCTTATTGATGGGTTTGGACTATTTTTTCTGCTCTTCCTCTCCTAGGTTGTGATAGCTGTAAGTACTCAAAAATTTCTTAGTTACGGCTTGTCTATATCCTTCTCATAAGTAGTTTATGCACTCAATCTTCTTGTAACCAATTGTATCTAGACAAATAGAGTCACTAGGTATGTAGTATATCACCTTAAAAGGCTGAAATCACTGCTATACATAACAAAATAGTGATGAAATGGAGTAAATAATGGACTAAAATAGTTCACAATCCTATAAGGTGTGCCAAAAATTTTATCACTCCTGGGTACACCCTAGAGAGAGCGATACATCAACTCTCTCCTCATTTGATAAGCATGGAAACATCTTGAGCCCTATGGGTTTCCTATAGATTAGGATGAATCACCTAAATGTTAACTTTAAACTATTGTTTTGACAAGAAAGGGAGAAGGAATGCCATAAACTAAACCTATAATCTATGGAGGTGATGCACCAAAATGTTTGAGACCTATATTGTTTTTTGGCACACAATTTGATCAATAACTAGCTAGTCTAATACACAACTCAAATCTATCTTAGGTTCATGTATCAATATTTCATAGGAAGGTTTTGATGTTTAGAGTTTTCGAAGGAAATAATAAAGTATTTTTTCACAACTACTGGTTGTTTGACACAATAACACAACCTACGACCTACAGAAAACATGTGTTTTCTGTATATAGGTGTTGAAACTTAGACATATACTTAATGATTTGCATGTGAATCATAGAAATATGCATCAATCATCAAATTACACACAATAAATAGAAATTGAGAAGGTAAAAAAACTAAATCTTATTGATAAAAGGGTACCTTATAGTGCAATATTTGTCTAGAAATGCTTGATATTACTTGAAAAAAAAAAAGTTTACAATCTTTTCATCTTAGAACTGTTGTTGAGTTACAATACCAGTTTTAAAACTTTATAGAACAAACTAATTGCCAACCTAGACATATACTTTCTCCATCCCCACATGGGAGAGAATCTAGAAAAGATCTAAGATAAAAATAATTGCATCCTTGCCTTATGCTTCTTGGTCAACCTCCTTTGGGGTGCTTCGGAAATGTTCCTCCTTGTTTGACTCCACAAAAATCTCCAAGTAGGCATTGGTGTAAGGTGGGCTTATTTTATCTTTTCAACTCCTTTATTTGCATGCTCCTACAATAGCTCCTAAGTGTTTGAAGATACCCCAAAGCTACTTTAAGAGTTCTCAAAGTCTTCCTAACTTCCCCTAAATTTTCTCTTCAACCTCCTATATATTTGCATGGTTATCTCCACTTTCCTATATAGGTTGAAAGTAGTCAAACTGCCTCCTAACCTCTTCAAACCAACTTGGAGATTCATAGGACATGTGTTATTGAAGTCCAAAGTGATTGAGTCTCTTAGAGGGCATTGGAAGAAGACCTAGTCCTTCTATGATTCTCAAAATTGTATTTTAACGGATGGTTTAGTGTTTAAAACCAACCTCTTCTTCAATGAATACTCTTCCACCATCTTTGTTAGGGGTCCTATAGACTTCTAGTCATTGATGTCTTCATGTCTCTAGATGTATCACATTGCTTCATAATCTTTTTTCAACTTTTGTGCAAGTATGCAATCACTATAGATGATTGTCCATATACATTGTTATGCACATTGAACTATCCTTCATACACTAGATAGTTCTTGTTAGGTGCTTATTAATGATCATTCATGCCACTTAAACAATGCATATACCTTCTTCCTTGTCAAGCTTTATCAAACTTGACTATTACCTTTCATGTATCAAGTCTTCTCTATCAAGTATTTTATCACTACTACTAGACTTCTATTCTTCTCACTTCTTATTGTCAATGTGGATTGTCCACTATCATGGCTTCACTGGTCACTAAACTGTTAAGTCCTTTATTGTCCACTATCAAGTCCTTTTTCTGTCAAACAACTCTTGTTCTCTGATCCTGATCATTGTTCATGTGACTTATAGATTCCAAATAAATGAAGAATAATAAGTTCAATGAATCCATTTTACCACCCTACTTTCTACCCTTGGTATAGTCCTTGTCAATTTTCACATAGTAGGTCTTAGGTCTCCTTTCATTGTTCAAGACCTCATGATCTCTAGATTCCTCATAACCTCACTCTCCTTTCCTTGATGTCTATAATGACTTCCATACTTCACATTCTATGTTTTTAGTACCTTTACATACTCTTCACCATCTTCAAGGGTTTGGTGGCATGTTCACTCTAATTTGGCATGTCTTCTCACTATTTGGACTTGTCCATCATGTCCTCCATGGTATATTTCAGTTTGGTGCTCTTATAGTACCCTCCATGGACTATACCTTACTATGAAACAAAGATCATATGATGCAGATACAAGGTGTGGAAGGTAAGAACACCTCCCAAAATGTATGTGCATACCTCATTACTTACCTTGACCTATGTCTTATCTCCATGAAACTGACCCTCTGCAACTTAGAGCTATACATTTCAGACTCATGTCCATCATTCTTCTATGTTCAGTCCTTGTGGACTATCATACCTTGTTCTATGTCAATGTTCTTCATTGGCTTTGAGTGGTTCTTAACAAACTCTTTAAGACCACATAATAGATCTTCTCTACATGTTTCTTAAATCCTCCATGACTTATCATACTAGTTATCATGCATTCCTTTAGACAAGCTTATATGCCTTTGGAAGTACCTCAAAACTCAACAAGATCTTCCTCACAAGTCAAGGTTAATGTGCCTTCATGGACCCTATTTTGAACCTTTGGTAATAGTTAGATTTTTAGGTTTTGACAAAACTTGGAAAAGACTTGATAGACGTCTGTAACTTTCCCATAATATCTATTCTTCCTTTCCATTGTCACCATTTGGGAGAACTCTAGCTTCCTTAATGTAAGACCTCTGCATTGCATCTTGTTTACCATATAATGGGGAACTCTGCATTTTTACACTATCTCTTATGGAAACTAGAGATGGACTTGCATCATCTAACAAGTTTCATGAGGTATAAGGGATCCATCAAGTATATTCAAGCTTTTACATTATCTCAGAACTCTTGTTTCCCTTATTTTGTCCACCATTAAATGCTTGAATGGAAATAGATCACTAAACAAGAAGGTTCTCATTGTCACAAACTTGTGATTTTAGAGACATCCCTCTATATACTATTCTCTTCACTATATACAACCCTAGAGAAATTCTTCAAGCATATTTGATAGTCCCTCTACTCCTCAAAAGGTATTCTTGCCACTATACACATTTGTAGATTGTATTTATTGTACTATCATCTCAGATATCTCTATATGGATTTTCATAGTTTTCAATCTGAAATCTTCAACTTGAAAGATTAGTTCACCTGCA